>CM038045.1:152508243-153133243 GCA_021397845.1 Areca catechu | reverse complement strand
CCATCCATAACAAAACCCAATTGACCCAATCGGGTGATTAGGTCAATAACCTTTAATACATGGTCTTGTACGGATGTACCTTCTGTCATCCTTGCACGGAATAACTGCTTAGATATTTCATATCTTGCAGTTCGACTATGTTCTCCATAAAGTTCTTTTAAATTGAGCAATATGGAGTTTGTGTCCATGCTATCATGTTGCCTCTGTAACTCATTGGTCATAGAGGCAAGCATTATACACTTGACAGTAAGTGAGTCATTTTGCCACGTGTTATATGTGGTCTTATCCTCTTGCGAGGCATCTTCCCCTAATGGTTCCAAGGTTGGGGTATCAAGAATATAAGAAATTCTTTCTTGGCTGAGTACTATCTTCAGGTTTCTCAACCAATCAACATAGTTTGGTCCAGTCAATTTATTTGCATCAAGAATGCTACGGAGTGAGAGTGAAGAGGCCATTTAATCTACATTAACAAACAACATTACATAAGCAGACAATCAATGTTGACAAAACATAATTAAATTAGGACTTTAACTTAATTATGTCTCCCACTATTTTATCAAGCATCATAACCCTCAATGTGATGATCGAGAAAACCCTAATTGGTTCTCTTAGTGGGGTTGAGATCCTAATTCCTTATAAAAGACCTTGTGTGTACACAACAAATCTTATATAAGTTCAAAGGTAGGAAAACTCTTTCCAATTGTAATTCATACAATTCTCAACTTATCTTGGCCTCTAAAATATTAATAGCCTTGTGTGTACACAACAAACTATAATATTTTAGTTAAGTTAGACCCTTCATTGCTATATAGTCATGATATTAATCATAATACCCTTGTGTGTACACAACAAAGTATTATATCAAATCATTCCATAAGCATCAAATGTACCAAGCAAAAAATTATGTTAGTCACCATAAAGAAAAAAGGCCTTGTGTGTACACAACAAACCTAATATGGATCATAACATAATAATGACTTGGAATGAAGGAAGGCCATATGTAGTGAATATTACACTGAGCATATTAATCAATAATTAAGTTAATCATATCGGCCAGGTAAGTGGGAGAGTGGTGGGAGTCCCCCCGTTGCTTTCCTTAGACACCAATAAGAATTGGCCAGGTCAGTCAACGGAACCAATTAAAAACCACGTCCTCTTTACCGATCATGAACCACTTTTCCTAGACACCGAATGATAAACTAATCATATTGATTATTTTTGCTTTTGGTATATGACACTACAACTTAATATGTTGTTAAAGAGGGCTTTATTAAAACAAAGCACATTCTAGCAAATATGTGCCATAGTGTGCCATCATACTAGGACAACCATTTACCACATAATGGATCCACCATTATGCCAGGGCAACCTTATTTCAGTATGATGACTAGAAGGCTAAACATATCTCTATGCAAATTAAGGTTTAAGTGAAAACCTTAATTAGTGGCATACATCAAACACATATGCATAATTAACACAAATATGTGATTAGTGTGTCATCATACTAGGACAACCATTTACCACATAATGGATCCACCATTATGCCAGGGCAACCTTATTTCAGTATGATGACTAGAAGGCTAAACATATCTCTATGCAAATTAAGGTTTAAGTGAAAACCTTAATTAGTGGCATACATCAAACACATATGCATAATTAACACAAATATGTGATTAGTGTGTCATCATACTAGGACAACCATTTACCACATAATGGATCCACCATTATGCCAGGGCAACCTTATTTCAGTATGATGACTAGATCTCTATGCATATCTCTACAACAATTAGGGTTTGAGTGAAAACCCTAATTGGTGACATTATAACAAACATATATTACATCTCATGTTACTTATATAAATATGCATCTAAAATTCAGAATATATATTTTAATCTTAATAAGGAGGCTCTGATACCACTGTAGGGTTCAGTGGCAAGGCGGAATCATAGATTTCAAAAATTTTTATCTTTATGAAATCTTCACCAAACCTTCAACCCAAAATCTCCTTAAAAGAATTAAAACATATAAGATGTATATATAAGATTTAATCTCAAATTAAGATACTAACCTGTATCGCAAAATCCAAACTCTGAATCTCCACCAGGTGCCCAAATGTTCACCCTCCAATGGTGATCCACACAGAAAAACAATGAAGACAACAATTTCTGTTTCTTGGTTCCTTTTCTTGAATTCTTTTTCAAGAATTCAATTCTTGGACCTTTAGCCTGAAATTTTCTTTCTTGAAAATTTCTTTTTCTTCCTTCTTTCCTCTTCTTGAATTTTCTTCAAGAATTCCCTTTCTTGAGTCCCTTTTCTTGAATTGAATTGGAAGAAAAATTAAGACAGTCAAAGTCTTAATTCAAGAAGGAAAAGAAGAATAGATCCTTTCCCTGTTCTTTCCTTTACCGTTCAAGACCTTCTTCTTATTCTTGTTTAGGGTCAGAGTTTCGACAGAGGATACCTCTGTAAGGAAAATAATACCCAACAAGAATAAGAGGAAGGAGTATTCTGGAGAGGAAGAAAGGGAATTGGATCTCTGAACTATGTTACGTGAAAACCCCCGAGAACCCCAACCCTATTTATAGATCTCAGAGGGGTGTCATCTCGAAACAATGCAACCCTCTGAAACCCCAGGGATCACGATCCCTCATTCCTCACGCATCCCCTCAACCAAAAATCATGATTCTCCGATTTGATTTTCGTTTTTTCGACGAGGAGGACTCTCGGAAAAACTTCAGGAAGAATCGCGACTTTTGGAGACGGATTTGCGACCGAAAAGCGACGGATCTTTTCCTTAATTTTTTCTGGCCATCAGATCCAGATCCAAGGGCACCAGACAAGGATCTAAAATGCCCCTATTCAAAAATTTCTCTGATGTTTTTTCTTCTCACGCGTTTTAAGAGAAGTCCACGTGCGTGGACTTTCTTTCTTGGCGCGCGCGGGTGAGAGAAGGGAGTGGGCGGCTTGGAGAGAAGGTCTCAGTGAACTAAGTTCACTTGGGTTCAGCCATGGGTTAGCCCAATGTCCTAAAAAATAAATTGGACCTTAATCTGGTTCAATTAGAACCCAATTAAGCCCAATTCGGAACCAAATTCGAATCTGATTCGAATAGAAATTTGGTCTGCAACACATGCTAGTGTGTTTATCCTGCAAACATGATTTAATTCCAAATTAAATCCTTCATCAATTTTCTTTTGTGTGTGACCCATTGGGTTCCACACCTAGCCAGCAGTAGGTCCGAGTGCTATTTGACTTAATTCGGTTAGATCTCAACTAAGCCGATTTAGGTCAACCCAAACTAGCTCGACTCGGTCAATTAGAATCTAATTCAAATTGACTGATTTGAATTACCATGACTCAATCATGTACCTACAAGACAAGATTGATGTCTAGCAACGTATCATGTCTACCCGGAAGATGTGGAATTTTGGTGGAATTACCAAAATACCCTTCAGTGGTGAGTTACCGGGCAATTCAGTCCTTTGATCAACTTGCATCCCGAATATGATTATGAATATGAATTCTTGTCAAATCCAATTTTCATATTCATCCCTAGCTCAATCTTTATAATGATGATTCATTAATGAACCATTAGAAAATAACTCTAATGTTCATACTTTGATCAAAGGTTTCCTGAATCCATCATTTGAAATTAGCTGGATGCTATTCCCTCTTACTAGGGCTGATCAATTCCTTGTTGACCTACTCACAACCTCCATATACAATCCACCATAACCAGTATCACCTCGTGCATGACTCAGTGTCATGATTGACTGCGAACCAAAGTATGGATTCATGTATATAAGGTACTATGGTAGTCTCAGGTCAAAGGACCACATGCACTACTCCCACTATGAGAATTATCTATTGACAAACAGATAAGGTTCCATTAGATATTCTCAATCTGGGTCAATTCAGTGAACTCATTCTCTAATGAACACTCACATCCTAGTATTAGTGTCAAACACAAGTGACTGTGAGATCAGTCACCCTTATTACAAAACATATATAGGATGTGCTGGTCTTGCCAGAAACATTGATCCCCAACTCAATGTCCCATCGACCAGGAATATTTTAGATTAGGGTTTTAAGGCTTTAGGTCTCACTGGTATGATCTCATCATAACCCTAGAACCATAGCCCTAATCTATGGGGTTCATCATAAAATCAAAAAGACACGGCAAATGATGAAAATAATGCCTTTATAAAATGTCAATTCATTGATTTTGGGATCAAAATTACAATATTTCAATTGGCTTTCAGGGCACAATCTTTCATGGAGACGATGCATATCAGGTCAGACCATCGATGCAGATGATGAGGCAGCAGAGGAGGAGCATATTTTTGCTAGTGAGGCCGGGCCTTCTGAGGTACATAGAGAGATTTCAGAGACACAACCCGAGCCTACTACTCAGCCAGAGCCAGCTACTCCTGCACAAACAGAGGTACCTAATACTAGAGATAGCTTGGAGGAGAGAGTCACTCGCACGGAGACTGAGATTATGGTCATTAGACAATGAGTTGATACATATGGAGATTAGGGAGAGCCATCGAGGATTGAGTGATGGCATCTCTGCTATTTTATCTGCATTAGAGAGTCTTTCGAGCAGAGTACCACCCTCCACTCATTTTTGGTTCTCCACCAGCACCAGCAGCACCCCCAGCACTAGATACTATAGATGATCAGGCTAACTCCTCCATAGAGTTTGATGTCAGAGATTTTATGATGGAGCCAAGGCTGGATGTAGCTGCTGATGAGTCTAGGACCCCTATTCCTGATCCTTCCCAATCATCCCTCCAAACTCCTATCTTACCCAGCTTATCCACTTTTCATGATCCATCTATTACTTCCCTTCCTACTCTTATGCCTATCATTTATTCTACTGATACACCTGTGATTCATTCACCTACTCTTCACACATCATCTTTGATTCGGGAACTAGGTTTCTATACGCTTGGTTTCTATATCCTTTCTCCAGGACCAGCATTTGATGATACACCCCCCTTGTTTGATGTAGCTGCTGCTCCCACCACTCATTTTGCTCCTACTTCTGATATTCCTTCTTCCTCCTTAGCACCAGCGAGAGGAAGGACCTACATCAGACGTGGCAGAGGTAGAGGCAGAGCGCGTGGTGAGACACCTAGACCTACTCAGACCATGCTATCTGATCTCCGGCCGATGTGGCCACTATCTCGACCTTCTAAGGATACAGGGCCTGTTGTTTTAGATATTCCATTTTCCTTTAACGAGGAGACTACTCCTTAGGTTTAGTCTATGTATTAGCCCATCTATATCCCAATATTTAGTCTATGTATTAGCCTGTCTATGTTTGATGTTTTTGTGTCTTTATTGGTCATAAATAAATTATATTCAATTCCTAATGTATCATGTATCAAATCCTTGCAATATTATATATTGACTTTTCTTATGTCATGTATCTTTTCTTTATTTGTGCAACTTTCTGTAATGAATCAATATTTTTCTGTATACTTGTTGTATTATTTTTATTTGTTTTTTCTTCTCACCGCTTTTTAATGATGACAAAAAGGGGGAGAATATTTGGAGAATTAATTTTTGAAAATGCAGGAATACTTGAAAATTTAATTGAAAGTTTAAAAGTTTAAAGATTTAATGGAAAATGCAAAAATGCTAGTATTAATGAGTATTATTGATAATTAATAAAATCTCTGGCAAAAATCAATCTATAAGTGAGGGGGAGAAAGAAAGTCTTTTTAAAGTAGATAATATCTTTATCTTTTTGAAAATCCTTTCAAACAAAATTCTTTTGAAAATTAGTTTTCATATCATTTACTGAGGGGGAGTTTATTTTTAATGTTTTGTCCTTCATTCATACCCTTCAATTGTATGTTTTGTTACACATTTATCATTTTAATATGATACTTTTCAATTTTACATATCTTGATACTCCTTATCACCTTGGTACTTGGTTAATGTTTTGTTACTCTTAAAAGCCCTTTCTTACTATCATTATTGCTCTGATACTCTTAATGCTAAAATGTCTATCTTTTGGAAATATTTTAATACTCTTTTTTAGCAACTTTCATATACACATATTTGTACATCTTTGCTCCGAAAGCTTTTGATGATAACTCTAAATACATTATGATCTATAGCTCTGATATATTAAAATCCACTACAAAAAAACTGAGCTACACCCACGTGGAAAATACGTAGATAAAAGCTTAAAAAATATGGATATATATCTTACCATATTGGTACACACGTTTGGTTAAACGTAGATATGTCCGGCGTGGCTATAGCTTATATCCACATTTTTTTTTCTGTGTGTGTAGACGTGCTTTACCCACGTAATATCTAACTTAGGTAAGATTATATACATGGATATAAATCTAGTCTATACCCTCCTTTATAAAATATGGATAATTAAATATATACGAATTAGAAATGTGGATAATTAAATACATACAAATTAGAATTCGTTGGAATTAACAAAATAAGGGTATAAATAAACCTGTACTATCAATAATAAAATGTAGGTATATAATTAAATATAGTCATGCTCAATCCAATTTCAAAATATGGATCACCTATAATAACAAATAAAAATAGAAAGACAAAATAATTATAAATAAGATAATTTTCATCATTATATTAAATATAGTTTAACATACATAGTGATAATCTTACAAAAATAAAAAGAATAAAGATAAATAAAGTAAACTTTGTAAAATCTTCATTTCTTCCTTGATACCTTCTATTATATCACCTGGATCTGTAAAAATAAAGGAATCATATAAATATACATCATTTCAGAGATAATATAAATCATTATTAAACCAATAATATATACAGATACATATATAATCTTTCCACCAAATAATGTGAGTGCCCACAGCATGTTTCATTAAAAAATAACTTTTGTCCTTTACAAGTAATGGAGCATCGGGCTCAATTGCATAAGAAAAAGAAACCTCACAAAACAAATCTCCCAAATTTTTGTCCATCAACATCTTATCTTTATCATCATAAATAAATATTCCTTTGCCTACTTCTTTCTGTGAGATATCCAATAAAATTACTTCTTCACCCTGCAAGTACTAATTTCATATAATATAATGAATAAGTCCTGAAGATTCACCACTTAATAACATTGAACTATTCTATTTGAATCTATAAATTCATTAAAATAAATTTTACTTACAATTTTAGATGATTCGGGAATGGATAATATGTTCACTTGAGATGAGTTTAATTCAACTTTATCACCATTCTAGAAATAATAGAGAGTTAGCCAACTTTCTTAAAAAATATTAAATTACAAGTATTGTATAAAATAATGATATCATAGATATCTCTGGATTATGTTTGCTACTAATAGATGATATTTTATCTATTTTTGGTGAATTCTGGTGCTTGATTATAAAATAGAGAACCCATGCTTGTAGAAACAAAGACAACACTCATGTAGTAACTTGAACAAAGCTCCTAAAATAACCTGAGAATGAAGCTTTTTCATAGAGTATGTTGCTAATTAGTTCATAAGAGCATGTATTGGCATAATCTTGGCACAATTCGGCATTCCAAGCATAGCAAGTAGAAGGAAAAACAAAAATAGATAGATATAGATACTTAGTGTTCTGATGAAAATTCATAATTAGTAATGTGTCCTTGCCAGAATAAGAGGAAATAAAGATACAATGACATCAAATTTCCAATCAATCTATAGAAATAAGGCATGCATGAAAGTTTTGGATGTCCATCAAAGTTAGAGAATAGGATAGCAAAAAGTCTGAAAAACATAATTAGCTAAGGTACTAAACTCAGAATCATAAGAAGTAGAAATAGTGAACTCGAAATCGAAAAACAAGGATTATCATTGGTATAATTCCATTTCCCGTCATGTATATGCTCCATCTCAGCATTGTTAAGCAAAAGAGATACAAATGACATAACCCAAACATGATCCTCTTGATTAAAATTTAAGCTTTCAATAAATTATTTAATAGAAATATTTAAAAAGCCATTATTGATCATAGCAAAACTATATATGGTATTGAAATGAAAGATTTGCAATGATGAAAAAATCTTAAAGCATAACAATTTGGTCATGTCACTAAGAGAAATAAGAAGTTATTTTTAAAACCTAAACCTGACCTATTTAATAAACATGTTACCCAACCTGACCCGTTTAACCCGTTTATTAAACAGGTAATCTGCTAACCTACTTAACCCGACCTATTTAACCTATTTAATTAACAAATAACTTAATAATATAACCCGAACCAACCCAACCCGTTTAACATGTTTACTATATAAATAAACTGTTAACCCAAATCAAAAAATTAGAACAATAAATAAAGAAAAAGAACGAGGAGGCTCAGATCTACTATTTAATCTGTAACTAAATCAAAACAACTACAATTGGTTGCCTACAAAAGAAGGCCATCCAAGATTGCTGCCATTAGAAACAGTTGGATCAGCAAAACATATATCCCAAAATCATCATAGCCTCCATATACAAACCTTAAACCAATTTCAAAATAGGTTAAAAAACTTCTTTACCCTCCAAGCAGTCAAGCACCTAATAAGATAAAGATAACAAAACAGGTAGATCTACATGGTGAAAAGACTACCGACAACAACAAGATCATGAATCATAGATCATGAGCAGCAATGAAAATTGATACAAATATTACATTTTGGAAGGCCTCCATATTATGAAGCAACAACAAATTTAACTTGAAACCCTAGTCATTAACTTGATATCTAAATGAATTCTTCACCTCCCAATTATAATATCACCTTATACTTCTAGTTAGCCAAATTTTAAAAAATTTTAAGGATACACTATATATATATAAGACTTAAAGTTAATTAGAACCTCCATCTACTAGATTTCTAGGCAGAGAAGGATGATCTTGGGAGGACAAGCATCCACTTGACAAAAACTACACTCAAAGATTTTATACAATCACCCATGGTTATGAAGGTATTGTGTGGAAGCTGGACCTCCACATGAGTTTATAATACAACTACTTACAAACATTGAAAACAACTCAAGGTTATGTGCATGCTGCAAAAGAATGTGTGGGCTATGTCAATATCTCTACATGGTTGAAGTGAACTTTTATATGTGTTTCATGCATTGTAGTTCTATGATCTGAATTTTGGTAAGGAAGCTATTGACATCCATATAAGCAGACTTATAGTGTGTGACATCTCAAACAAGGTCTTAAATATTGTACCTAGCTATGCCTATGTCTCCAAACAGTCAATTTCAGTCTCAACCAGGGGTAAAAGACAGTCATGCGAATCTATGTTATAAGAACATAAAAAACCAGTGAAACTGCTGCCATTAGATAATTGAGACATCAATCATAAGGCTTTGGTTTAAAAACAACTAATTCAGTAATGCTTAAGCTATACATTTACCATAACAAGGAGCCATTGGTTAGGCAATGGCAAACATCTGTGTACATGTTATCATTTAATATATTTAGAGAGGTAGGGGAGGTTAGGAACTAGCAAGAAGATATGCTAAACTGGACTGGTATGGTTCCAAAATCTACAATACATTTTGATGTATTAACATGATGAAGAACATATGAACATGCTGAAAAACAAATCAACCCTTGTAGATGGCCTAACCTTAGAGGTAAATGGAATCACCGCAATCATCAATCCCTTTTCATATGCCTAACCGCAATCATCAATCTTTTCCCTGCAAAGAGAGAGAGAGAGAGCTGCAGAAGAGGGGAAAGGCAAGTTAAGATGGCTCCATACCTTTCCTCCTTCCCAAATTCCCCCGTTGCTACTGCTTCTCTCACCATTCTCTCCCTCCACCCTGATCCGTCTCCTGCTGTGACCATGTACAAATCTCCCTCCTCCTCCTCCTCTGCTGCGGTCACTGTTGTATCCAAATCGAGGGCCAACACCTGGACCCATGATTTGATCGATGAAATATATAGGAAGCATATCCACGACCTGAAGTAAGCAATGACAACTGTCGTGGCGGCGGCTACGGAGGAGGAGATCTCATCCTTCTAATCATTGTGTGCCCTATTGTGGCGGTCAGTGATGCGGGCTCAGAAGCACCTCCGACCGGAGGCGACAACAATGTTTTGTATGGTGGTGAACTACCGGCACTGGGTGGTGCCACTGGTGGATCCGTCGTACTTTAGGAACGTGATCCAGAGCATCCTGACAGCGACGGCCATGTGCGAGGTGGGGGTGAGCGAGCTGAGGTGGGCAATGGGGCTACTACATCGAAGTGCGGCAGTGCATGGGGACGAGACGGTGCGGCGCATGGTGGCGGAGTGGGAGGCGATGCTGCGGTGCTTCCCGCTGGAGAGCCTAGACGGGGCCAGGATGACGATGGAGAGCTCCCATCGATTCCCCATGTACGAGGGGAACGACTTCGGGTGGGGGCTGTCCCTGGCGAAAGAGGAGGAGGAGTGAGGGATCGGAGGAGGAGGAGGAGGAGGAGGAGGGAGGGATCTGGGGCTCAGAATCGAAGGAGTGAGGGATCGGAGGAGGAAGAGGAATAGCTCTAGACCTAGAATCAGTATTAATTTTTTTAGACATTTTTTTCTTGGCATACCAACATTTATCCATTATATTTGATTTACTCATGTTTAATAGTTGAAACATGAGTTACAAATTGATTATAGCATTCTCGCATTTGTCAAACATGGATATATATAATTATTTTTTTAGAATTTGAACTTTTATTCATGTATATATTTTACGTATCTACAAAGCATGGGTGTACATGACTTTTTTTAGTGATCACTATTTTTAATAATTATTTTTATGTATAACTTTGCATTTCTTCATACATTCATAAACAGCTCTGATACAGTATCAATAAGTCTCATTCCTTATCATTTAACACTTTTGTAGACTTTGATATGCATCATCATTAGCTCTGATATTTCTTGTCTAAAGCTCTGTACCCATTGAAAGTCTTTGAGCTTTCATATGCATATACTTAAATGTTTTGTCATCATCAAAAAGGAAAAAATTGTTGACTCCTATATTGATTTTGATGATTAACAAAATACTTAAGTATATTTGAGTGCTAATTATTTATTTAAGTATATTTTATCAGAAAAAGATACTCATCAACTTAGTTAAAAGGTTGCTTGTCATATAGTTAAAGTTCCCTTCCCAAATGAAAATCTCAAGTTTGAATGGACTTAAGAACATAAGAATAACTTGAAATGGATCAAATGTTAAGATTGAAGAAGATTCAGCATTGTTTCGAAAAGTTTTAATGAAGTGTCGACTCATGGAAATGAAGGTCGACTCACGAAAGCCAGAATTTGATAAGCAAAAAGGAGTTTCAGCGGCATGCTTCAAGTGTCGACTCATGAAGACCAGGTGTCGACTCATGTATCGACTCACGTGTCGACTCAATGTGTGAGACAAAAAGTTTACAGAACATGCTGAGCTTTGAGAAATTTCCTCAAGTGTCGACATATAAAGATCAAGTGTCGACTCATGTATTGACACACCAAAAGAAGTGCCGACTCACTTGAGATTTCCAGAAAGCTTCAAGGAACAATTTTTGAACTAAGTGTTGACTCACATAAGATAAGTGTCGACTTAGGTGTTGACTCATGACTCGAAGTGTCGACACTTGGAGTTCAGACTTCACAGTAACGGCTAGTTTTTTGAAGCACAGAATTGAACCTTTCGCCCTCCAATGGCTAGTTTCATCCCTCCAATGATCATACTCAGCCATTTGAGGCTCTAAAAGGTATTTAAAGGATTCTTAAATGAAGAGGTATAAAGAGAACAAGTTTACATTAAATATTCTTCATGTCTTCATCTACTTTCAAGTGAAGAAAAGCCTTTAAGCTTCCAAAGCATAAAAGTGCATTCAAGTTCAATCATCCAAGCTACATTTAAGGCTTCAACAAATTGAGGACAAGCATCCACAACAAGTTTTCAAGAGGTTCAAAGAGATACTTGCTTATATTGAAAGATTTTTGTATTCTTTACTATATTCTTGATTTCTTTCTTGTGTTTCTAGTTTCAAGGAATTTGAAACTAGAAGTGGAGGTTTGTTGGTAAGCCTTTGTGTTAAAACCAACGAAGGTTTTTGGTTAGCATATTTTATAAAACCAAGGAGGTTGTTAGTGAGCCTTGGTCATAAAACCAACAAGGTTTTTGGTTAGCCCACAAAACTAAAGGATTTTTTGACTTGTATTCCCAGTGAAAACAAGTTGGGTTGTGATTAGTGAGCCCGAAAAACTAATTGGCTATAATCAAGAAAGATTATAGTGAAAATTTCAAGTGGATCTTGGAAAGTGGATGTAGGTGCTTTGGTGTGCACCGAACCACTATAAAACCTTATGTGTTTATGTTGTTTGCTCTCTCTTTTTACCTCCATTTGGTTTGCTCTTGTCTTTTTAAATTCTGCTGCACATACTTGAGAAACTCACAAGCACTAACACTACACTAACACTTGAATTGTATTGAATTGATTCTTACTTGCTTTCTAGAATTTAATTTTTTTTTAAAACCTAATTCACCCCCCCTCTTGGGCTGCTTACTGGGCAACAAGTGGTATCAGAGCCACATTCTCAGTTTATAGGTCTAACCACCTTGAGTAAAGATCTCCAACAGCCCCACTTGGTGCTAGTGTAGTTGAGGGACAAACCTCAAATAGACCTCCTTATTTTAATGGTATAAATTATACTTATTGGAAAACTTGAATGCGAATATATATGCATTCTATTGATTATAATTTGTAGAAAGTTGTGGATAAAGGTCCTCATATTTCTTTGGTTATTGTTAATGGTGTTTCCATCCTAAAACTTAAGGATTGGGATGAAAATGGCATTAAACAATCTGAGATCAATGCTAAGGCAATGAATCTCCTCTACTGTGCATTGGATCCTAGTGAATTCAATAGGATTTCTACATGCACCTCAACCAAAGAAATATGGGACATACTTGAGTCACTAATGAGGGTACCGATCAAGTGAAAAATATAAAAGTTAACATACTAGTACATACATATGAAATATTTCATATGGAACCTAATGAATCTATAACTAACATGTACACTAGATTCATAAATATTATAAATGGCATGAGAAGCCTTGGTAAAACTATGTCTAATGCCGATCTTGTCAATAAAATTCTCAAGTCTCTTCCAGTATCTTGGGATCCCAAAGTAACAGCCATTCAAGAAGCCAAAGATGTTGAGAAACTTTCATTGGAGCAACTAGTAGGTTCACTCATGACTTATGTGTTGAACTTGAAGCAAAAAGCAATGGATATGAATAAGAAAAAAAAAGACTAGCCTTCAAATCCATAACACAAGAAGAGTCTTCAAATGATGAATCAGAAGAAGAAGAAAATGAGGATGAAGAAGTACTTATAGCAAGAAATTTTAGAAGATTTATAAAGAAAAAGAAATTTCCCTATAGAAAGAAGGCTCAACCAAGCAAGGAAAAGGAAAAAGAAAAAGAAAAGGAGAAGGAACTACCAATATGCTTTGAATGCAAGAAGCCGGGATATTACAAGTATGACTGCCCTCTCCAAAAGAAATCCAAGAAGAAATTTAGAAAGAAAGCAATGATGGCAACTTGGAGTGACATGGGGACTCCAATTCAGAAAAAGAACAAATCGAAGTCGCCAATCTTTGCTTCATGGCACAACAAGAAGAAGAGGTAAATTCTAATTTTGAACTTGATTATACTTTTGATGAACTTAAAAATGCTTTTGATAAGCTTATGCATGATTACAAACTGATTATGATTGAAAATAAAAAATTGAAAAAGCATACAAACTCTTTCTTTATTGAAAATAACAATCTTATGAATGAAGTTAATGATTTAAAGAGAAAAATTGATGTTTTGGAAAAATAAATAAATGCTTTATCTATGAAAAATGAAGTTTTGAAAAGATCCAAAGTAAGTGATTCAAACAATGAACTTTCAAAAAAGAATAAAGATCTTGAAACTAAAAATTTGAAATTCAAAAATGAACTTGAAAAGGTAAAGTCTTTTATAGAAAAGTTTTCTTTTAGTTCTGAAAAGTTAAATCTTTTGTTAAATAATCAAAGAGATATTTTCAACAAAGCTGGTTTAGGTTTTAGACCTCAAAAGCAGCAAAAGTATTTCAAAAACTTCTTCATACCTGCATCATCAAGCATCACATGCTTTATATGTAAAAAATTTGGTCATAAAGCATACCATTGTGACCTTAGAAAAATAAATAGTTCCAAGAAGGTTTGGGTTCCAAAAGGAACCACTCAAGTTACTAACCCTAAAGGACCCAAGATAACTTGGGTACCTAAAATCAAAACTTAATTTATTTTGCAGGTGTGTCTTGCAACTAAAGAAAAGAAAAGATTGTGGTATCTCGACAGTGGTTGCTCAAGATACAAGACAGGAGATATGAAGCAATTCACCTCTCTTGAGGCACTTAATGGAGGGAGTGTAACTTTTGGAGATAATGGCAAAAGAAAAATAATTGGTATTGGTAAAATTTACATCTCCCCTTCTACTTGTATAGATAATATTTTGTTAGTCAAAGGTTTGAAACACAATTTACTTAGCATCAGTCAGTTTTGCGACAAAGGTTTTAAAGTTGTTTTCGAATCATCTCTTTGCATGGTAGCTAGTCCTAGTGATAATGAAGTGAAATTTATTAGAAATAGGCATGGCAACATCTATCTTGTTGATCTTGATAATATACTTTTACATGATGGTGAATGCCTAGTTGCAATGAATTCCATACTAAACGAAACTAGCTAGCTTTGGCATCGTAGACTAGGTCATGCAAGCATGCATCTTCTTTTAAAATTATGTAAAAAGATTTAGTAAGAGATTTACCAAAAATTAGTTTTGAAAAAGATAAAATATGTGAAGCATGTCAATTTGGAAAATAATCTAAAATATCTTTCAAACCAAAAGGTTTTGTTTCAACTTCTAGGCTATTAGAGCTACTCTATATGGATCTCTTTGGACCAACTAGGACAACTAGTCTAGGAGGCAAGAGATATGGATTAGTTATAGTGGATGATTTTTTTAGATTTACATGGATTTTGTTTTTATCTCATAATGATGAATCATTTTAGGCTTTTATGAGGTTTTATCAAAAAGTCTCAAATAAAAAAGATACTTCAGTTATTTCTATTTGAAGTGATCATGGTACAGAATTTGAAATCTAGATTTTAAAAATTTTTGAATGAAAAAAGAATTGATCATAATTTTTCTACACCTAGGATTCCTCAACAAAATGGGATAGTATAAAGAAAGAATAGGACCTTAGAAGAAATGGCATGCACAATATTTTCTGAAAATGATTTGCCGATTTATTTTTGGGCTGAAGTAATTAATGCAGCTTATTATATTTTAAACCATGTTTTAATCCGACCTATTTTAAAGAAAATACCTTACAAACTTTGGAAAGAAAGAAAACCCACTTTGAAGTATTTTCGAGTTTTTGGTTGTCGTTGTTTTATTCTAAATAATGGCAAAGATAATTTAGGTAAATTTGATGCCAAGTCAGATAAAGGAGTCTTTTTAGGATACTCTACATCTAACAAGGCATATAGTATATTTAATAAGAGAACTTTAGTAGTAGAAGAATCAGTACATGTTGTATTTGAAAAATCTACTAACAAATCCTCAAGAAAAGAGGATGTTTCTGATGAGTGTGCAGGTGTTGAAGGATTAAAGAAGCTGACTATGGATGATCCCCCTTCCAAAGAAGATGAATATGATCAAAGCAAGAAGGATGAAGAAGAAACTATAAAGTCCACTCCTACTCACAAAGATCTACCAAAAGAATGGAGGTATGCTCATGGATACCTTAAGGAATTGATCTTAGGTGATCCATCGAGGGGTACGAACTAGAGCTTCAATTAGAAATGAATGTCATTACATAGCTTTTGTTTCTCAAATTGAACCAAAATGTATTGAAGAAGCTAAAAAAAACCCTAATTGGATAATTGCTATGCAAGAGGAGTTAAATCAATTTGAAAGAAATAATGTCTGGACACTAATAGAAAGACCATCTAATATTTTAATAATTAGTACAAAATGGGTGCTTAGGAATAAACTAGATGAAAATGGTATAGTCACTAGAAATAAAGCTAGGTCGGTAGAAAAGGATATAATCAAGAAAAAGGTATTGATTTTGATGAGACTGTAGTACCAGTTGCTAGATTAGAAGTGTTGCTGCTAAGATTGCCGTGGCCCATAGCTGCTGCGGGAGCCGGAGTGCGGCCCTTCCCTGCCTGGTGGTCCTCTGGTCCTGGACCTGTGAAACAGGGGTTAGTGACCCGGGCCAGGGTTTCCGGTGGGGGCACACTGATGGTCAAGTCAGTGACGATCCAGGGGAACAGATCCTCCTAGTCGGGCCCCTCTTGATGGACTCCGTGCAAAGAGGAGTAAAGGATATGAGAATGAAGACAAAAATATAGCAGGGGGAGAATAATGGCGGGGATAGAGGGGTTCCCTGTTCTACCGCCTCTCCTTGTTTCCCTCGTTTTCCTTCAGTAATGGTGGTGGTGCTTTTCCCTCTTGATCGAGCTTGCACTTGTGTTGGTATTGAGTTGTTGTTACCTTCCCCCTTCTGGGGGCATCGATCATTCTTTGTAGTTGAAAAAGTGGCCGTTGGACGCTTGCCTCGGGATTCTCGCTGGGCTAGCAAGCGCGTGCGACGGGATTCTGTGCTGTAGATGGGACGTCTTTCCGACATATGGTAGAGGAAGCTTCCATTCGCTCTAACATATTCTCCGGTCGCCCCATTCCGAGAAGCCTGGCAGAGCCTCAATCTGGGGGTCGCTGCCCCAGGGGTTCGTGCTCTCTGACTAGCCTATCCTCTTGGAAGTATGAGCGGATAGGCAGTTATTGTGGTATGGGGGGCGCCGCTCCGTAGTCCATGGGTGGCTCGTCGGCATCCTGGAATGGCAGGGCTCGCTCCGACCCAGACGCTCCAAGCTTGCGAGGCCACCTCGACCCCGGAGGGCAAGGTATGGGCCTGGTCCAGAGTGCTCGTGCTCAGAGAGGCTCCACGTGGCGGAGGAGTGCTGAGCTCAACTCCGACCACAGAGCTCAACCTCTAAGGGTCTCGCTCTGGAGGGCAGAGTGCGGGCCCGGTCTAGAGGGCTTGTGCTCGGAGAGGCTCCACGTGGTGGAGGAGTGCTGAGCTCGACTCCGACCACAGGGCTCAATCTCCGAGGGTCTCGCTCTAGAGGGCAGGGTACGGGCTCGGTCCAGAGGGCTCATGCTCGAAGAGGCTCCACGTGGTGGAGGAGTGCTGAGCTCGACTCCGACCACAGGGCTCAACCTCCAAGGGTCTCGCTCTGGAGGGCAGAGTGCGGGCCCGGTCCAAAGGGCTCACGCTCGAAGAGGCTCCACGTGGCGGAGGAGTGCTAAGCTCGACTCCGACCACAGGGCTCAACCTCCGAGGATCTCGCTCTGGAGGGCAGGGTACGGGCCCGATCTAGAGGGCTCATGCTCGGAGAGGCTCCACGTGGTGGAGTGCTGAGCTCGACTCCGACCATAGGGCTCAACTTCCGAGGGTCTCTCTCTGGAGTGCAGAGTGTGGGCTCTAGCCTAGGCATCCCGAGCTCGCGGGCTCGACCTAGCAGAGGACAGAGCTGGGCTCACCATCTCGAGGGAGCTCAGCTTAGCTCGGCAGAGGAGACCGAGCAAGAGAATTGACGTGGCGTCTCCCCTTGACGTGGCGCCCGTCGGCTTTCCCACATCAGCGATCCCGCCATATCATTTGCCCCCCACTCCTGAGGCTCGTTAGTGCACGGTGCCCAGGCCGAAGAGAGTAATTGTGGTGCTGACATGGAAAGGCAGAGATTTGGTGCAATGATGGCCATTGTCGCTGGCACTTCGGGAGACGGTCCTACGGACCAATGCAGGGGTGCCACGTGGCCACGTCCAAGGAGTAGTTAATGTTGGAGCAGAATTCAGAGTGGCTGGGATGTCATTTTCGCCGATGGGCAGCATGTGGCATGGATCCGTTGGCGATGGGGTCGGGTTGGTACGAATCCATCGGGTCATTTCGAGATGAAAAGATGTTTTTTACCCCAAAACCCCTATTCTCTCAAATCCTTTGCACCCATTGCAATGCTTGGACCCTTCTTTCTCCGCAATCCGCTTCTGCCCTTCTCCCCTCTAAAGAACTAGGTCGGTCCTGTTCTTCTTCCTCGGGTTCTTTTCGTAAGATGTCTCATCCCGGTACTTCTGTACAGGAGTTAATGTCTTCCTTCTCCGATGAGGAGTCGGAGGAGGAACGATTCGAGTTTAGTAGGAGATCGGCCCTTCCAGCCTGCCCCATGTCTATTAGGGAGACGGGGGCTGCTTCTTCTCATTCTTCTCGTCTTCTTCCCCCACCCGAACTAGTTTCTGAGTCTGTTCGGTCAACAGGTCCGGGTGGGATCGCCTCGACGATTTCCATCATGGAGCTGGGGACCATTCGGAATGTCTATGGCATCCCATGCTCTGTCCGATTTTTGGTCCCTCGCCCTGAGAATAGGGTCACTTCAAGTGGCCCGGGCCGAATTGCCTTCTACGAGGAGACCTTCTCGGGAGGGCTTTGCTTTCCTTTCCACCCCTTCTTCATGTCCGTGCTGAGCAATTACCGCTTGGTCCCCGCTCAACTAGACCCTAACACCATTAGGACCATCTTCTCCTTCATTGTCCTCTGCCATGTCCACGGGTTCGTCGCCCAGTTTTCCTTGTTCAGGGCGTTCTTTACCCTGAAATGCCACTAATGCAGGACGAAATGTAATGATGCAATCTAAGAGGAGATAGTAATAATTAAATGAAAAATGAAGTAAAGCTAGGCTACTTTCCATATAAAAGAAATGAAACTATCATGAAGGAATTCTGCATATAAACTAAACCTGAATGAAAACTTTCATAATATTAAAAAGGAATGGATCTTCATGGTGAGGAAACCACACAGGATAGGGCTTAATTAAGTTAACATTCCAGATCTGGAAAAACATTATAAGAGGGGTAACCAAGCATTAATATCTCAAGGGTTTGAAAAGATACACTCAAGGATGAAGTCTTTGAATGACTTAGTGATTCCTTCAGATATCGGGACTTCTAATCTCTGTTTCTTGCCTTGGAAGACCCTCTTCTTTGAAACCTGGATATCCCGAGGATCCTACACAAAACATAGCAGAGTTAAGAAATAACTTGAGAGGTAGAAAACAATGGAATTCATGGTTGAAGTTGAGAAGAAGCTATTGGATTTGAAGAAGCTTGGCCGGCCCTCTTGGAATGATGAATCCCTTGATAAACATGATGTGAGAAAAGAAGGTCAAGTAGATAAACATGAATCCCTTGATTCATGCCAAGCAACTAAGGAAAGATGTGGTCTACCCTGAGCCCAAGAGAGCAGGTGTTTGGTGCCCCACATAGTCCCTCCTTGGTCCCCCCCTTCTTTCCTTATTTTTCTTAAGTTCTTTTGAAAATTGTATAAAACCTTCTATATTTTCAATCAGCAAACCAGGAAGGATAGTGGTGCATCATATTTTTTTTACTTGCTTCCTAAGTAATTGGTCCCTATATAAGGACCCCTCTCTTGTATTGAGAAAAATAAGGATGGATGAATAAAATTTATTGAGTTCTATGTGAAGGATCTGTGTGATCCCTGATTTACTGTGTAAGGGCATCTGTGTAAGCCCAGGGTATCTGTGTGATCCTTGATTTATTGTGTGAGGGCATCTGTGTGAGCCTAGGGTAATTGGTGCAGACACCAGAGGCACCAAAATAAGACAGAGGCTTCTAAACCCTCTATGAATTACTTAGTGGAGTTTGAGTCCATTTGTAATAAGAGCTTAGCCTATTTGAGTTATCTTTTTATTATTTGAGTTCTATACCAGTCAGCTCAGTTAAGCTAGTCTTCTTTCTGAATCCAGTACATGTTAGTCCAAGCCTAGTGAAGACTCATACAAGTGAAGACCCAGCCAGTACAAGTAAAGACCAACCCAACTGGAAGCTAAGGAAGACCATGGAAGGCCAAACAGAAGAAGCTCAAAGTCCTGGAACCCTAGAGAGCAGCTTGAAGCCCTGAACTGCAGCCAGAAGCAATTTGGGCCAGCCCAGGCCCATGAGAGGAACCAAGGAACACCATGCTTATGCTCACCATCCCTTGGTCAACCACTAGAGTCACCACCTTTGGCCGACCAAGGCAAGAAAGAGGGGGAGCGGGATTTCAATCCTAAGACCTACCACGTATTCTAGCTAGGGTTTGGGTGGGATTCAAATTCCTAGTAAATATCTTTTGTAACCTTACTTGGGGGCCAAGTTAGTGAGTCTATTTAAGAGACTCCATTCTCTTGTATAAAGCAACTTTTCATGAATATTATTGAGCTTTCATTATATTGATGTGTGCTAATTGTTGTATGCTAAGGGGATTCTGTGTGAGCCCCTCCATCATCCTTGTCTCCTGCGCCCAACCCCCAATCGCCTCAAACCCTAGAAGCCATCTCCAAAGCCTTGGCCGCCCATATCAAAATCTCCTTCCTCTTTGCTGTTCTAAATTATTTTCTTCATCCTTGCTTTGATTTCTCATCCTTGAAAGGCTGTTTGCAGGTCCCTTGACTTCTACGAATCCAACGACACCAGCCGGGCAGGATCAGATCATCGGGTAGAAAGCCGAGAATCCGTGGGTCTCTGGCTTGATCATTCAGGCTGCATCCAGGAGCGAGAGCGATCCCTTCTCCTACGGTCTTCATCAGGTGCATCAACCATTGTCAGGTACACTCTCTCTGCCAGCCAGTAGCCTTATTGAAGGAGAACTAGCCCAACCGAGACTTCTCAGCCTCAGCGGTCCTCTTTCTTATTGCTTTTAGGTTCTACTTTGCATGCTGTAGTTTCTTTACTACATAGAATTCTCTACTTAGTTTCTTGGTTTGATCTTCGGGATTCAAACATATAACATAATATATAAAAAAAATATAAAATTAATCTGCATGCATATTTAGTTTCGCATCATTTGGTATCAGAGCCTGTTGGGGCTCAGTTCTCTTTGCATATTCAGAACGGGTGCTTCACCATGGCCGTCCGGTCATAGGAGACAAGTAGGGCTACAAGACCCTCTCTTCCCAATCTACGGGATCTTCTATGGTGTGTAGGGGTGCTGCTATGAATTGACCCCTGAAGAAGAACACAAAGAGTTCATTAGGATTTTTTTTGCATCTTAGCCTTCTCAGTACATCACCTACTATTTTAATTGTTTTTGCCTTCATAGAACTTAAAGAAATCTGAGATTTATTTTGATGAATTTATTATAATTAAAGTTAATTTCAAAATTTTCTTAGGAATTATTTCAGTTTGTGGATTTTCTTCCATTCGAAACACTGCCTTAGAATAGTTCTGCCCTGTTTTTGGCAGCAAAACCAATTTCAGCAAGTTTAGGGTTGTTTTAGTATAATTTTTGCATATCTTAAATTTTTGAATGTTTCCTACATTTTTAGGTCATTATTTGCAAATTATCTTTCTATTTAAAAAAATACCAAAACAAAAAAAAAATTTACATATACTGATAAAATACCAAAACACCTAAAACCCTAATTTGCAATTTCATCTGCCTGCCATCATTACATAATTAACTTAAGGGCATCTCTATCCAAGATAAGGGAAGGAGGTCATTACCTTTCCTTAGCCCAAAAACCACATCCCTTGCATTCGGTCCCAAGCCTAATTTAAAATTAACTAGACTTAATTTGTCCTAGTGGGCTAGGGACACCAACCGATTGGGTTCAACCATTGTGGGATGACTAGTGCACCCAATTCATCTCTTATTACTGGATGCTGGTGTCTAGGCTAGAAGTACAGTGTCAAACGACCTAAGCGGGTCGGTGGTTCCTTAATTGGGTCCCTGCGAGAGCAGGGAGGCCTCCCACCATCCCACCTCTTACGTGGCTAGTTGAAGGTCTAGGATTTGAGTTGTGTGTAAGTTGAGTCAACCCATTCTGATTGGGCTCTAGACTTAGGTAGCCATAGTCGATTCATATTTGAGTCTTGCATGTGTACTAGCTTAGGAGTCGATGTGTGTGTTTGATTACATGACCATTAGATTAGAAGTCCAATACTGATAGCCTCAACCCAACTCAACCTAGTGAAACCATGGAGCCCAACCATAGGAGAACCCCATACCATGACCCCTATTTGGAGCCCAACCCTAGGAGAGCCACTAGGTACATTATATTGGTAGCACCTAAATTTAGTAATCCTGAGTGTGAGGATTATCTTGCTTGGGAAAGAGATATGGACCTATATTTTGAACAAAATATGGGTTTTTATTCTAAAAGATATCAGTTCAGGTTTGCTAAAGCTAAGTTAGTTCACTAGGCCAAGGTAGATTGGGATAATGTTGAGAGAATACTTAGACAAGAAGGCCATGAACCCATAACTACTTGGAGTGACATGAAACTTGAACTAAAGATAAAGTACCTACCCAAGTCCTATGAGTCCAAGAGACCCACAAGTTATAGATCTTATGACTCCAAATCCTATGAACCTAGAACCTATGTACCTAAAACCTATAAACCTAGATCCTATGACTCTAGATCCTATGCACCCACACCCTATAAGCCCAGTAAACCCATGACCTATAGATCTGAACCCATGACCTATGAGCAAAATAAACCCATAGACCATCGACCTGAACCCCATAAGGTTAGTACCCCTAGATATGAGCCCAGTAGTAAGCCACTACCCCATAGGCAACCTAAACCTACTAGGATTAGAGCCCATAATCAGATACCAGGACCTAGCCAATTTTTCCTTAGCCGACCTTCCCTTACCATCTCTTTGATTCACAAGGCTGACATTAAAGTGGAAGTGTATGAAACTGATGTGAACTTAGTGGATGAGTGTAAGGGAGAAGAGGAGATACCTCTAGAAGACCTAGAATTAGTTGACCCCGTAGGTATTCAGGTAGAAGCCAATCTAGAGTTAGTTGACCTTGACTATAATAGCCTAAAGCTATAGTGGAAGAACAATTAGAGGAAGAGAACCAAGATACTGTTGCCAGAACCTTGAAAGGGATATGCCCTACAAGCCAATCTATGTTGTATCTCCCAAACCATTGTAATTGACAATTTTCTAAATAAATGCATTATTTTTCCATCATACGCTGTGTTTATACTATATGATGAACCCCATAGATTAGGGCTATGATTTTAGGGTTATGATGAGATCATACCAGTGAGACCTAAAATCTTAAAACCTTAATATAAAGTATTCCTAGTCAAAGGAACCCTGAGTAGGGGATCAGGATTTTGGTAAGACTAGCACATCCCATGTATACTGGAAAGGATGACTGCTCTCACAGTCACTTGTGTATGACACTAATACTGGGATGTGGGTGCTCATTGGAGAATGAGTTCACTGATATGATCCAACTTGAGAACATCTAATGGAGTCTTAGCTACATGTCAATAGAAGGTTCTCATAGTGGGAGTGGTACAAATAATCTTTTGACCTGAGACTGCCATAAGTACCTTATGTACATGAACCCATTCTTTGGTTCAATCCTAATCATGACACTAAGTCATGCACAGGATTGATACTGGGAATGGTGAATTGGATATGAAGGTAATGAGTAGGTCAACAAGGAATCGATCACTCTTAGTAAGAGGAGATTGCATCCAGCTAGTTAACAATCGGATGATGATTCAGGAAATCTTTGATCAAAGTAAAGATATTAGAGATGGTTTCTAATATCAAGATAATTGAATCATCGATATAAGATTGAGCTAGAAATAAATATAATATTGGATTTGACATATATCCATATCCATAGTTATATTTTGGGTGCAGGCTGATCGAAAGATTTAATTATACAGTAACTCTCTACTGAAGGGTAATTTTGATATTTCACCAGAATTTCCATATCTTCCGGATAGACATGACACGTTGCTAGATGTCAATCTTGTCTTGTGGGTTGATCAAGTTCGAAGATCACTTATTAGGAAGAGTCCTAATTGATCGAATCGGGTAAGCCCGGTTTGACCTAAATCGATTAGAAAGAGTTCTAATCAAATTAGGTCAACTTGTATTCGAACCCACTGCTGGCTAGATGTGGAACCAAATGGGTCACACACTTAAGAGAATTTATCAAGAGTTTAATTTGGAATTAAATCATCTTTGCAGGATAACACTCTAGCAGGTGTTGCAAACCCTAGCTTCTATTCGAATCGGATTCGAATTAGGGTTCCAGATTGGTTCAAATTGGGTTCTAATTGGACCTAATTAGACCTTAATTATGAAAATAGGATTATGGCTAACCCTATTGGCTAGCCATGTAACTTGGCTAGCCTCCCCACCCGCCCCCTTGCTATTTCATGCCAAATGCCAAGAGTCCATGCGCATATGGACTCTTGGCGCGCCATTTGGAAGAGTCATGGTGCATGGACTCTTGGCGCGCCCCACTTAAATCTCCGATGATTTTATTTGGGGCGGCCTCCTTTCTTATGAAAGATTGTGCCCTGAAAGCCAATTGAAATATTGTAATTTTGATCCCAAAATCAATGAATTGACATTTTATAAAGGCATTAGTTTCATCATTTGCTGTGTCTTTTTGATTTTATGATGAACCCCATAGATTAGGGCTATGGTTCTGGGGTTATGATAAGATCATACCAGTGAGACCTAAAGCCTTAAAACCCTAATCTAAAATATTCCTGGTCGATGGGACATTGAGTTGGGGATCAATGTTTCCGGCAAGACCAGCACATCCTATATATGTTTTGTAATAAGGGTGACTGATCTCACAGTTACTTGTGTTTGACACTAATACTAGGATGTGAGTGTTCATTAGAGAATGAGTTCACTGAATTGATCCAGATAGAGAATATCTAATGGAACCTTATCTGTTTGTCAATAGATAATTCTCATAGTGGGAGTAGTGCATGTGGTCCTTTGACCTGAGACTACCATAGTACCTTATATATATGAATCCATACTTTGGTTCGCAATCAATCATGACACTGAGTCATGCACGAGGTGATACTGGTTATGGTGGATTGTATATGGAGGTTGTGAGTAGGTCAACAAGGAATTGATCAGCCCTAGTAAGAGGGAATAGCATCCAGTAAATTTCAAATGATGGATTCAGGAAACCTTTGATCAAAGTATAAATATTAGAGTTATTTTCTAATGGTTCATTACTGAATCATCATTATAAAGATTGAGCTAGGGATGAATATGAAAATTGGATTTGACAAGTATCCATATTCATAATCATATTCGGGATGCAAGTTGATCAAAGGACTGAATTGCCCGGTAACTCACCACTGAAGGGTATTTTGGTAATTCCACCAAAATTCCACATCTTCCGGGTAGACATGATACGTTGCTAGACATCAATCTTGTCTTGTAGGTATATGATTGAGTCATGGTAATTCAAATCAGTCAATTTGAATTAGATTCTAATTGACCGAGTCGAGCTAGTTTGAGTTGACCTAAATCGGCTTAGTTGAGATCTAACCGAATTAAGTCAAATAGCACTCGGACCAACTGCTGGCTAAGTGTGGAACCCAATGGGTCACACACAAAAGAAAATTGATGAAGGATTTAATTTGGAATTAAATCATGTTTGCAGGATAAACACACTAGCATGTGTTGCAGACCAAATTTCTATTCGAATCAGATTCGAATTTGGTTCCGAATTGGGCTTAATTGAGTTCTAATTGAACCAGATTAAGGTCCAATTTATTTTTTAGGACATTGGGCTAACCCATGGCTGAACCCAAGTGAATTTAGTTCACTGAGACCCTCTCTCCAAGCCGCCCCCTCCCTTTTCTCACCCGCGCGCGCCAAGAAAGAGAGTCCACGCGCGTGGACTTCTCTTAAAACGCGTGAGAAAGAAAACGTCGGAGAAAAATCTGAAAAGGGGCGATTCAGATCCTTGTCTGGCTCCCTTGGATCTGGATCTGATGGCCAGAAAAAATTAAGGAAAAGATCCGTCGCTTTTCGGTCGCAAATCCGTCTCCAAAAGTCGCGATTCTTCTTGAAGTTTTTCCGAGAGTCCTCCTCGTCGAAAAAACGAAAATCAAATCGGAGAATCATGATTTTTGGTTGAGGGGACGCGTGAGGAATGAGGATCGTGATCCCTGGGGTTTCAGAGGGTTGCGTTGTTTCGAGATGACACCCCTCTGAGATCTATAAATAGGGTTGGGATTCTCGGGGGTTTTCACGTAACATAATTCAGAGATCCAATTCCCTTTCTTCCTCTCCAGAATACTCCTTCCTCTTGTTCTTGTTGGGTATTGTTTCCCTTACAGAGGTATCCTCTGTCGAAACTCTGACCCTAACAAGAATAAGAAGAAGGTCTTGAACGGTAAAGGAAAGAAAAGGGAAAGGATCTATTCTTCTTTTCCTTCTTGAATTAAGACTTTGACTGTCTTAATTTTTCTTCCAATTCAATTCAAGAAAAGGGATTCAAGAAAGGAAATTCTTGAAGAAAATTCAAGAAGAGGAAAGAAGGAAGAAAAAAATTTTCAAGAAAGAAAATTTCAGCCTAAAGGTCCAAGAATTGAATTCTTGAAAAAGAATTCAAGAAGAGGAGCCAAGAACTAGAAATTATTGTCTTCATTATTTTTCTGAGTGGATCACCATTGGAGGGTGAACATTTGGGCACCTGGTGGAGATTCAGAGTTTGGATTTTGCGATACAGGTTAGTATCTTAATTTGAGATTAAATCTTATATAAACATCTAATATGTTTTAATTCTTTTAAGGAGATTTTGGGTTGAAGGTTTGGTGAAGATTTCATAAAGATAAAAAAATTTTGAAATCTATGATTCCGCCTTGCCACCGAACCCTACAGTGGTATCAGAGCCTCCTTATTAAGATTAAAATATATATTCTGAATTTTAGATGCATATTTATATAAGTAACATGAGATGTAATATATGTTTGTTATAATGTCACCAATTAGGGTTTTTCACTCAAACCCTAATTATTGTAGAGATATGCATAGAGATCTAGTCATCATACTGAAATAAGGTTGCCCTGGCATAATGGTGGATCCATTATGTGGTAAATGGTTGTCCTAGTTTGATGACACACTAATCACATATTTGTGTTAATTATGCATATATGTTTGATGTATGCCACTAATTAAGGTTTTCACTTAAACCTTAATTTGCATAGAGATATGTTTAGCCTTCTAGTCATCATACTGAAATAAGGTTGCCCTGGCATAATGGTGGATCCATTATGTGGTAAATGGTTGTCCTAGTATGATGACACACTAATCACATATTTGTGTTAATTATGCATATATGTTTGATGTATGCCACTAATTAAGGTTTTCACTTAAACCTTAATTTGCATAGAGATATGTTTAGCCTTCTAGTCATCATACTGAAATAAGGTTGCCCTGGCATAATGGTGGATCCATTATGTGGTAAATGGTTGTCCTAGTATGATGGCACACTATGGCACATATTTGCTAGAATGTGCTTTGTTTTAATAAAGCCCTCTTTAACAACATATTAAGTTGTAGTGTCATATACCAAAAGCAAAAATAATCAATATGATTAGTTTATCATTCGGTGTCTAGGAAAAGTGGTTCATGATCGGTAAAGAGGATGTGGTTTTTAATTGGTTCCGTTGACTGACCTGGCCAATTCTTATTGGTGTCTAAGGAAAGCAACGGGGGGACTCCCACCACTCTCCCACTTACCTGGCCGGTATGATTAACTTAATTATTGATTGATATGCTCAGTGTAATATTCACTACATATGGCTTTCCTTCATGCCAAGTCATTATTATGTTATGATCCATATTAGGTTTGTTGTGTACACACAAGGCCTTTTTTCTTTATGGTGACTAACATAATTTTTGCTTGGTACATTTGATGCTTATGGAATGATTTGATATAATACTTTGTTGTGTACACACAAGGGTATTATGATTAATATCATGACTATATAGCAATGAAGGGTCTAACTTAACTAAAATATTATAGTTTGTTGTGTACACAAGGCTATTAATATTTTAGAGGCCAAGATAAGTTGAGAATTGTATGAATTACAATTGGAAAGAGTTTTCCTACCTTTGAACTTATATAAGATTTGTTGTGTACACACAAGGTCTTTTATAAGGAATTAGGATCTCAACCCCACTAAGAGAACCAATTAGGGTTTTCTCGATCATCACATTGAGGGTTATGATGCTTGATAAAATAGTGGGAGACATAATTAAGTTAAAGTCCTAATTTAATTATGTTTTGTCAACATTGATTGTCTGCTTATGTAATGTTGTTTGTTAATGTAGATTAAATGGCCTCTTCACTCTCACTCCGTAGCATTCTTGATGCAAATAAATTGACTGGACCAAACTATGTTGATTGGTTGAGAAACCTGAAGATAGTACGCAGCCAAGAAAGAATTTCTTATATTCTTGATACCCCAACCTTGGAACCATTAGGGAAGATGCCTCGCAAGAGGATAAGACCACATATAACATGTGGCAAAATGACTCACTTACTGTCAAGTGTATAATGCTTGCCTCTATGACCAATGAGTTACAGAGGCAACATGATAGCATGGACACAAACTCCATATTGCTCAATTTAAAAGAACTTTATGGAGAACATAGTCGAACTGCAAGATATGAAATATCTAAGCAGTTATTCCGTGCAAGGATGACAGAAGGTACATCCGTACAAGACCATGTATTAAAGGTTATTGACCTAATCACCCGATTGGGTCAATTGGGTTTTGTTATGGATGGGGAGTTGAATCAGGATTTAATCCTGCAGTCACTCCCAGAGTCATTTTCACAGTTTGTTCTTAATTATCATATGAACAAACTTAACACTTCCTTGCCTGAGCTGTTGAATATGTTAAAAACAGCAGAGAGCCATTTAAAGAAAAATAAGGCTCCACTTCTTCTTGTGGATGGTGTAAACAAGAAGAAAATAGGCAAAAAGGGTTCCAAGAGGAGGTTAAATCCAAAAGGGGGCATCAAGAAAAAGAAAGGAAAGAAGGCCTCCGAACAAATGACCTGCTTTCATTGTGGCAAGCCGGGTCACTGGAAAAGAACTGCAAGGTTTACCTTGCAAGTCTGAAGCCTGGTGCTAGTAATGCACCAAAAGGTATGTATGAGATACATGCAATTTTGTCATTAGACACTTCTAATTCAAACTCTTGGGTATTGGATACTGCTTGTGGTCATCATATCTGCAAATCATTGCAGGGACTACAGAACATTAGAGTTTTGAAGGAAGGCGACTTCGAGCTCTACGGTGCTGGAGGAGATTCCATCCAAGCAGAAGCTGTAGGGACTTATATGTTGAAGCTGCCTTCTGGGAAGATTTTAGAGTTAAAGAATTGTTATTTTATGCCTAGAATCATTAGAAACATCATATCTGTACCCTTGTTACTTAAACAAGGATATATTATGAATGTAATGAGCAGTGGCTGCTCAATCAGTTTTTCTAATGAAATATTTAATGGCATATTTTGCAATGGTCTCTTAACTTTATCTTCTGATGACAATATACTACATGTTAGTAATAAACGAAAAAGAGATGAAGTAAACAATACTTTACTTTGGCACTGTTGTCTTGGACATATTAGTGAGTAGAGGATTAACAAGTTATACAAGGAAAAATTCCTTAATCCTTATGACTATGAATCATTAGGAACTTGTGAATCATGTCTCATGGGTAAAATGACCAAGACTCCATTTAGTGGACATAATGAAAGGACAACAGAGTTATTAGGACTCATACACACTGATGTATGTGGACCTATGACAACTCAGGCCAAGGTGGATACTCATATTTCATCACATTCACTGATGATTTTTCAAGGTACAGATTTGTGTATCTAATGAAACATAAGTCCGAAGCTTTTGAAAAATTTTTAGAGTATCAAAGTATGGTAGAGAAACAAACGGGGAAAAGTATTAAGATCCTTCGATCAGATAGAGGAGGTGAATACTTATCCACCGAGTTTCTTGATCACCTTAAACAAAAGGGAATCATCTCTGAATGGACTCCTCCTTACACACCACAATTAAATGGTGTTGCTGAAAGGAGAAATCGTACTTTATTAGATATGGTACGGTCCATAATGTGCTTCACAGACTTACCTGTTTCTTTCTGGGGATATGCCTTGGAAACAGCGGCTAATATTTTGAATAGAGTACCATCCAAATCTGTATCTAGCATTCCATATGAGTTATGGAGGGGAAAGAAACCCAATCTTAAGCACCTTAAGATATGGGGATGTCCAGCTTATGTCAAAAGAGATTTTGGACAAAAGCTTGATGCTAGAGCAGAAAAATGTCTATTTGTTGGATATCCCAAAGATAGTATAGGATATCTATTCTACCACCCTACTGAACAAAGGTTTTAGTCAGTAGGCATGCCATTTTTATGGAAAAAGAATTCATCCTACAAAAGGGCAGTGGGAGAAATATTGAACTTGAAGAAGTTCAATAAGTAGATACATCTCAACAAAATCATAACACAGTTAGTATAGAACCTGAACACACCACTCCTATCCGTAAGTCTGATAGAGTGCGACATGCACCTGAAAGGTATGGGTTCATTATTGAAAATAATGAAGCCCGAATCATTGATAATGATGAGCCTCTAACATATACGGATGCTGTCATAAGTAGTGACTCAGACAAATGGCTGGAAGCCATGAGATCCGAAATGGACTCCATGTATGTCAACCAAGTCTGGACTTTGGTTGATGCACCAGAGAGTGTAACCCTATTGGATGCAAATGGGTCTATAAGAAAAAGATTGGGACAGATGGCCAAGTTGAAACTTATAAAGCCAGATTAGTGGCTAAGGGTTTCAGACAAAAACAGGGAATAGATTATGATGAAACATTTTCTCCTGTTGCCATGCTCAAATCTATTCGGATCATGCTTGCTATAGCAGCATATCATGATTATGAAATCTGGCAGATGGATGTGAAAACTGCATTCCTCAATGGTTTCTTGAGGAAGAAGTTTATATGTCACAGCCAGAAGGTTTTGTCTTGGAGACTAAACCTAATCAGGTATGTAGGCTAAAGAAATCTATTTATGGATTAAAGCAAGCATCTAGGAGTTGGAACATCCGATTTGATAAGACAGTCAAAGAATTTGACTTTATCAAAATGAGGATGAACCTTGTGTGTACAAGAAGACTAGTGGGAGTGCCATAGTTTTCTTGGTTCTGTATGTAGATGACATACTCCTCATTGGGAATGATATCCCAATGTTACAATCAGTCAAGGTATGGTTATCTAAACAGTTTTCCATGAAAGACTTGGGAGAAGCATCTTATATACTAGGCATCAAGATCTATAGAGATAGATCTAGGAGGATGCTAGGTTTATCCCAGTCTAGGTACATTGACCAAGTGCTAAAAAGATTTAGCATGGAGGAAAGTAAAAGAGGTTACTTACCTATGGTCATGGCATACATCTTTCTAAGAAGATGTCTCCTAAGACACCTGAAGAAAGAAATAGAATGAATTCGGTACCTTATGCTTCGGCAGTAGGGTCTATTATGTATGCTATGTTATGTACTAGGCCTGATGTGGCATATGCCTTAGGTATAGCCAGCAGGTTTCAGGCTGATCCAGGAGAGGATCATTGGAAGGCTGTGAAAAATATTCTTAAGTACTTAAGAAGAACTAAGGATATTTTTCTAATATACGGAGGATCTGATCTTAACTAGAAGCTTATTCAGATTCTAGTTTTCAATCAGATCAGATGACAGCAAATCTATATCTGGGTATGTTTTTACCCTTAATGGAGGAGCTGTAAGCTGGAAAAGTTCTAAACAGCAAACTGTAGCTGACTCAACAACTGAGGCAGAGTACATTGCTGTTAGTGAAGCTGCCAAGGAAGCTGTCTGGATGAAGAAGTTCATATCAAGGAAGCTGTGGGCGTAGTTCCTGAGATTGAAGGTCCAGTATCACTTTACTGTGATAATACGGGGGCTGTTGCTCAAGCAAAGGAACCAAGAGCTCATCACAAATCAAAGCACATTCTGAGGCGCTTCCATCTCGTTCGAGAGATTGTCGAAAGACAAGAAGTCTGCATTAAAAGGGTAGAAACGAAGAACAACGTAGCAGACCCGTTCACTAAGGCTCTATCACAGCGAGAGTTTGATCGCCACCTTGATTGTATGGGGTTAAGATTTAAAGGCGATTGGCTTTAGTGCAAGTGGGAGATTGAAAGATTGTGCCCTGAAAGCCAATTGAAATATTGTAATTTTGATCCCAAAATCAATGAATTGACATTTATAAAGGCATTAGTTTCATCATTTGCTATGTCTTTTTGATTTTATGATGAACCCCATAGATTAGGGCTATGGTTCTGGGGTTATGATGAGATCATACCAGTGAGACCTAAAGCCTTAAAACCCTAATCTAAAATATTCCTGGTCGATGGGACATTGAGTTGGGGATCAATGTTTCCGGCAAGACCAGCACATCCTATATATGTTTTGTAATAAGGGTGACTGATCTCACAGTTACTTGTGTTTGACACTAATACTAGGATGTGAGTGTTCATTAGAGAATGAGTTCACTGAATTGATCCAGATAGAGAATATCTAATGGAACCTTATCTGTTTGTCAATAGATAATTCTCATAGTGGGAGTAGTGCATGTGGTCCTTTGACCTGAGACTACCATAGTACCTTATATATATGAATCCATACTTTGGTTCGCAATCAATCATGACACTGAGTCATGCACGAGGTGATACTGGTTATGGTGGATTGTATATGGAGGTTGTGAGTAGGTCAACAAGGAATTGATCAGCCCTAGTAAGAGGGAATAGCATCCAGTAAATTTCAAATGATGGATTCAGGAAACCTTTGATCAAAGTATGAATATTAGAGTTATTTTCTAATGGTTCATTACTGAATCATCATTATAAAGATTGAGCTAGGGATGAATATGAAAATTGGATTTGACAAGTATCCATATTCATAATCATATTCGGGATGCAAGTTGATCAAAGGACTGAATTGCCCGGTAACTCACCACTGAAGGGTATTTTGGTAATTCCACCAAAATTCCACATCTTTCGGGTAGACATGATACGTTGCTAGACGTCAATCTTGTCTTGTAGGTATATGATTGAGTCATGGTAATTCAAATCAGTCAATTTGAATTAGATTCTAATTGACCGAGTCGAGCTAGTTTGAGTTGACCTAAATCGGCTTAGTTGAGATCTAACCGAATTAAGTCAAATAGCACTTGGACCTACTGCTGGCTAGGTGTGGAACCCAATGGGTCACACACAAAAGAAAATTGATGAAGGATTTAATTTGGAATTAAATCATGTTTGCAGGATAAACACACTAGCATGTGTTGCAGACCAAATTTCTATTCGAATCAGATTCGAATTTGGTTCCGAATTGGGCTTAATTGAGTTCTAATTGAACCAGATTAATGTCCAATTTATTTTTTAGGACATTGGGCTAACCCATGGCTGAACCCAAGTGAATTTAGTTCACTGAGACCCTCTCTCCAAGCCGCCCCCTCCCTTTTCTCACCCGCGCGCGCCAAGAAAGAGAGTCCACGCGCGTGGACTTCTCTTAAAACGCGTGAGAAAGAAAACGTCAGAGAAAAATCTGAAAAGGGGCAATTCAGATCCTTGTCTGGCACCCTTGGATCTGGATCTGATGGCCAGAAAAAATTAAGGAAAAGATCCGTCGCTTTTCGGTCGCAAATCCGTCTCCAAAAGTCACGATTCTTCCTGAAATTTTTCCGAGAGTCCTCCTCGTCGGAAAAACGAAAATCAAATCGGAGAATCATGATTTTTGGTTGAGGGGACGCATGAGGAATGAGGGATCGTGATCCCTGGGGTTTCAGAGGGTTGCGTTGTTTCGAGATGACACCCCTCTGAGATCTATAAATAGGGTTGGGGTTCTCGGGGGTTTTCACGTAACATAATTCAGAGATCCAATTCCCTTTCTTCCTCTCCAGAATACTCCTTCCTCTTGTTCTTGTTGGGTATTGTTTCCTTTACAGAGGTATCCTCTGTCGAAACTCTGACCCTAAACAAGAATAAGAAGAAGGTCTTGAACGGTAAAGGAAAGAAAAGGGAAAGGATCTATTCTTCTTTTCCTTCTTGAATTAAGACTTTGACTGTCTTAATTTTCTTCCAATTCAATTCAAGAAAAGGGATTCAAGAAAGGGAATTCTTGAAGAAAATTTAAGAAGAGGAAAGAAGGAAGAAAAAAATTTTCAAGAAAGAAAATTTCAGCCTAAAGGTCCAAGAATTGAATTCTTGAAAAAGAATTCAAGAAGAAGAGCCAAGAACTAGAAATTATTGTCTTCATTATTTTTTTGTGTGGATCACCATTGGAGGGTGAACATTTGGACACCTGGTGGAGATTCAGAGTTTGGATTTTGCGATACAGGTTAGTATCTTAATTTGAGATTAAATCTTATATAAACATCTTATATGTTTTAATTCTTTTAAGGAGATTTTGGGTTGAAGGTTTGGTGAAGATTTCATAAAGATAAAAAATTTTTGAAATCTATGATTCCGCCTTGCCACCGAACCCTACATCTTAGTCATTAGCGCCTCATATACCTCCCTTTGGATGGGAATCCAACGGCTGGAAGTCTTTTAAGAAAGACAAAAGTCGTTGTTTCCTTCCGGGCGTGCGAAATAACATCTCTTCGGAGATGAAAAGTCGTGACCCCTTCTTTTTAAACACCGCAGTTTTTCCTTTAAGAAAAGCCATGGGATTTAATCTGGAAGGCCATGAGATGAGAGGATGGGGCGTGAGAAATTGAGAAGGGTGTGAGAAAGTGTTTACGGAGAGGTGTGTAAGCGCCTATCTGAGAATTATTTAAAGTGTCGGGAAAATCAGAACAGGTTAATCTTTTCTTTCTTCCTCTCCTGAAGACTCTTTTATTTTTCTTGCTCTTGCATTGTTTCCTTTACAGAGTAAACCTTTGTCGAAACTCTGCTACTGAACAAGAATAAAGTAAAAGTCTCCGACTGTAAAGGAAAGAAAGGAGTTATGATTTGTCCTTTCTTTCTTACATTAAGACATCATTGTCTTAATTTCTCCTCCAACTTAAGACAAGCCTATGTCCTCTTAGGACAAGGTCTTTTCTTCAAGAGAAGGGTGTCTAAAGGGCCAAGGTCTTAGTGGAAGGAGGAGAAGAGGTCAAGGAAAGGGAGGCAAGCTTTTGTGTGGAGGAATTCAAGCCATAGTCCAAGCAATTGAGTTCTAGGAAGAAGAACTCAATAGAAGGAACCATTGAAAAGGAGATAGAGTTGTCTTGATCACTACTCTGTGTGGATCACCATCGAAGGGCGGACACTTGGATGCCTGGTGAATTCAATCAGCCCCTTCAATATCAACTTTGTTGGAATTAACGATTACAGGTTGGTACTCTAATTCTAACAATGTATGTTTATATGTTTAATATATGTTTTAATCCTGAATAAGGAGATCTTGGCTAAGGGATTATGGTGCAAATTTCATCATTTTGAAATTACACTTTCGCTGCGATGCATCGGAATCCCAACAGTGGTATCAGAGCCACCCTTATTACAGTTAAAACATATGAAAATTTTTATGTGGTTTTGATGTAGTGTTGCATGTTAGGGTTTTTTAAATCCTTGAATGCTGATAACACTTAGCATATTTTTGTTGCAAATATGTTTTGGTGTATGCCACTAGTTAGGGTTTTTCCACTCAAACCCTAATTATTATAGAGATATGATTAGTTTTGAAGTCATCATACTGAAATAAGGTTGCCCTGGCATAATGGTGGATCCATTATATGGTAAATGGTTGTCCTAGTATGATGACACACTTAGCACATATTTTTTTTCTATCTATGTGATATGTTCTATAAGAATGTGCTGGCAATTTTATAAAGCCCTCTTCTTAAAATTATATTAAGTCATAGTATATTTAACTAATAAGCATCACTAGTCATGATGAACAATTGATCATTCGGTGTCTAGAAAGGTGGTTCTGGGAAGGTAAAGAGAATCATGGTTTTTAATTGGTTCCGTTGACTGACCTGGCCAATTTTTATTGATGTCTAGGAAAGCAACGGGGGGACTCCCACATCTCTTCCACTTACCTGGCCGATTTGATTAAATTTAAATCTTGACTTAAATGCTTAGTGTTAAAAATGCTATAAATATTGGCCTTCCTTCATGCTGGATCATTATTATGTTATGAACCACATTAGGTTTGTTGTGTTATCTGCAAGACCTAATAGGGTGATTGACATAATTTTGGTCTAGTGCAAAGATATGCTTACAGTATATTCAGTATAATGCCTTGTTGTGTTATCTGCAAGGGCATTATATTTGAATACTGACTGTATAGAAATGAAAGGGTCTTGACTTAACTAGAACATTATGGTTTGTTGTGTTTTCTGCAAGACTTATAATGTTCTAGAGGCCAAGTTATTTTTGAGAATTATATGAGATATAATTGGAAGAGTTTCCTACCTTTAAGCTTATAAAAGATTTGTTGTGTTATCTGCAAGATCTTTTATAAGTTATTAGGATCTCAATCTCACTAAGAAAAATCGATCAGGGTTCTTCTCGATTATCATAGTGAGGGCTATGATTTTTGATAAAATAGTGGGAGACATAATTAAATTGAAGACCTAATTTAATTATGTAAGTCATTTCATGGTTGTTTGCTTATGTATTGTTCTTTATTAAATGTAGATAAATGGCATCTTCATTATCACTGAGAAGCATCTTAGATACCAACAAATTGACTGGTCCAAACTATGTGGACTGGTTGAGAAACTTAAAGATTGTACTAAGTTCAGAAAACTTTCTTATATTCTTGATACCCCTAGTCTTAATCCACTAGGGGATGATGCCACACAGGAAGATATGGCCATATACAAAATGTGGCAGAATGACTCCCTCACTGTCAAGTGTATCATACTGGCCTCTATGACCAATGAGTTACAGAGGCAGCATGAAAGCATGGATACTCAATCCATAATGCTCAATTTAAAAGAGCTTTATGGAGAACAAAGCAGAACTGCTAGATACGAAATATCTAAGCAGTTATTCCGTGCTAGGATGATAGAGGGTACATCCGTACAGGATCATGTCCTGAAGGTAATTGACTTAATCACCAGATTGGGTCAATTAGGGTTTATTATCGATGGGGAGCTGAATCAGGATTTAATCCTGCAATCACTCCCGAAGTCATTTTCTCAGTTTGTCTTGAACTATCACATGAACAAACTGAACACTTCCTTGCCTGAGCTGTTAAATATGTTAAAAACAGCAGAGAGCCACGTTAAGAAAGAAAAGGCTCCACTTCTTCTTGTTGATAAGACCAATAAGAAGAAATCAGGCAAAAAGGGTTTTAGTAGGAGGCTAAACCCTAAGGGTGGCATCAATAAGAACAAGAAAGGAAAGAAGGCCTCAAAACAGTCAACCTGTTTCTTTTGCGGCAAAGCAGGATATTGGAAAAGGAATTGTAAGGCTTACCTTGCAACTGTGAAGCCTGGTGCATCAGATGCACCAAAAGGTATGTATGAGATACATACTATATTGACATTAAATTCGTCTATATCAAATACTTGGGTATTGGATACCGCTTGTGGTTACCACATATGCAAATCTTTGCAGGACCTCCACAAGCTTAAAGTATTGAAGGAAGGCGACTTCAATCTCTACGGTGCTGGTGGTGATATCATCCAAGCAGAAGCTGTAGGGACCTACATTCTGAAGTTGTCTTCAGGGAAGATCTTGGAGTTAGAAAATTGTTACTATATGCCAAAGATTATTAGGAACATTATATCTATTCCTTTGTTATTAAAACAAGGATATGTAATGGATGTAACGAGCACTGGTTGCTCGATAATGTTATCTAATAAAATTATTTGTTCTGGCATATTTAGCAATGGGCTCTTAACTCTTTCTTCCAATGATAGTATTTTTCATGTCAATACTAAAAGGAAAAGAAAAGACTTTAATGATACTTTACTTTGGCATCATCGACTTGGTCATGTTAATGAGTCTAGGATAAGCAAGTTATACAAGGAAAAATTCCTTGATCCTTATGAGTATGAATCATTAGGAACTTGCGAATCATGTCTCATGGGTAAGATGACCAAAACTCCATTCACAGGACATGGAGAAAGGTCAACTGAGTTATTAGGACTTATACATACTGATGTATGTGGTCCAATGACAACTCAGGCCAAAGGAGGATACTCATATTTTATCACTTTTACAGATGATTTATCTAGGTTCGGATATGTGTATCTTATGAAACATAAATCTGAAGCCTTTGATAAATTTAAGGAGTATCAAAGTATGGTCGAAAAACAAACCGGGAAAAGTATTAAAGTTCTTCGTTCTGATGAGGAGGAGAATACTTATCCACGAAGTTTTTAGACTATCTTAAAGTTAATGGAATTCTTTCTGAATGGACCCCTCCTTATACACCACAGCTAAATGGTATAGCTGAAAGGAGGAATCGTACCTTATTAGATATGGTACGATCCATGATGTGCTTCACAAATTTACCCATTTCCTTCTGGGATCATGCCCTAGAAATTGCTGTTTACATTCTGAACAAGGTACCTTCTAAATCCGTTGTTAGTACTCCATATGAAATTTGGAGTGGAAAGAAACCATATCTTAAATATTTCAAGGTATGGGGATGTCCAGCTTATGTTAAAAGAGATTTTGGACATAAGTTGGAACCTAGAGCGGATAAATGTCTATTTGTAGGATATCCTAGAGAAGGTAGAGATATCTATTCTACCATCCTACTGAACAAAAGATTTTTGTCAGCAGGCATGCCACTTTTCTAGAAAAGGAGTTCATTTTAGAAAAGGGCAATGGTAGAACTATTGAACTTGGAGAAGTACAAGAAACACAGATAGACAATTCTCAACCATTAGAACATATAGTTAGGACAGAACCAGAACACAAAACTCCTCCCCGTAGGTCTGATAGAGTGCCACGGGCACCTGAGAGGTATGGGTTTATTATTGAAAATAATGAAGCCCAAGTTATTCAAAATGATGAACCTCTGACCTATACGGAAGCTATCTTGAGTACTGATTCAGATAAATGGCAAGAAGCCATGGAATCCGAAATAGACTCTATGTATGTAAACCAAGTATGGTCTTTGGTTGATGCACCAGAGGGTGTTAGTCCTATTGGGTGCAAATGGGTCTATAAGAAAAAGATTGGGGCCAATGGCCAAGTTGAAACCTATAAAGCCAGATTAGTGGCTAAAGGTTTTAGACAAAAACAGGGAATTGATTATGATGAAACATTCTCACCTGTTGCCATGCTGAAATCAATTTGAATTTTACTTGCTATAGCAGCATACCACGATTATAAGATATGGCAGATGGATGTAAAGACTGCATTCCTCAATGGTTTCCTTGAGGAAGAAGTCTACATGTCACAGCCAGAAGGTTTTATTTCAAAGAATAAACCTAATCAAGTATGCAAGCTAAAGAAATCCATTTATGGATTAAAGCAAGCTTCCAGGAGTTGGAACATCCGCTTTGATGAAACTATTAAAAAGTTTGGTTTTATCAAAAATGTGGATGAACCATGTGTTTATAAGAAGACTTGTGGGAGTGCCATAGTATTCTTGGTTCTGTATGTAGATGACATACTCCTCATTGGGAATGATATCCCAATGTTGCAATCAGTCAAGGTTTGGCTATCAAACCAGTTTTTCATGAAAGATTTGGGAGAAGCATCCTATATACTAGGTATTAAGATCTATAGAGATAGATCTAAGAGGATGCTAGGTTTATCCCAATCTAGGTACATTGACTTAGTGCTGAAAAGATTCAGCATGGATGGAAGTAAAAGAGGTTATCTTCCTATGAGTCAAGGCATACATCTTTCTAAAAGGATGTCTCCTAAGACACCTGAAGAAAGAAATAGAATGAATTCTATACCCTATGCTTCGGCAATAGGGTCCATAATGTATGCCATGTTATGTACCAGGCTTGATGTGGCATATGCTTTAGGCATTGTCAGTAGGTTTCAGGCTGATCCAGGAGAGGATCATTGGAAAGCAGTTAAAAATATTCTTAAGTACCTAAGAAGGACTAAGGATATTTTTCTGGTTTATGGTGGTTCTGATCTTAAACTAGAAGCTTATTCTGATTCTAGTTTTTAATCAGACCCTGATGATAGAAATCCATTTCGGGATATATTTTTACCCTAAATGGTGGAGCAGTGAGTTGGAAGAGTACCAAGCAACAGACTGTAGCTGACTCAACCACAGAGGCAGAATACATAGCTGTTAGTGAAGCCACCAAGGAAGCAGTCTGGATGAAGAAGTTCATCACAGAGTTGGGTATTGTTCCTGAAATTGAAAACCCAGTGCCACTTTACTGTGACAACACTGGGGCTGTTGCTCAAGCTAAGGAACCAAGAGCTCATCATAAGTCCAAGCACATTCTGAGATGCTTCCATCTCGTCAGAGAAATAGTAGAGAGACAAGATGTCTACATAAATAGAGTTCATACAAAGAACAATGTAGCAGACCCGTTCACTAAGTCTCTACCACAGCGAGATTTTGATCGCCACCTCGAGTGTATGGGATTAAGATTTAAAGGCGATTGGATTTAGTGCAAGTGGGAGATTGAAAGGGATATGCCCTACAAGCCAATCTATGTTGTATCTCCCAAACCATTGTAATTGACAATTTTCTAAATAAAGGCATTATTTTTCCATCATACGCTGTGTTTATACTATATGATGAACCCCATAGATTAGGGCTATGATTTTAGGGTTATGATGAGATCATACCAGTGAGACCTAAAATCTTAAAACCTTAATCTAAAGTATTCCTAGTCAAAGGAACCCTGAGTAGGGGATCAGGGTTTTCCGGTAAGACTAGCACATCCCATGTATACTGGAAAGGGTGACTGCTCTCACAGTCACTTGTGTATGACACTAATACTGGGATGTGGGTGCTCATTGGAGAATGAGTTCACTGATATGATCCAACTTTAGAACATCTAATGGAGTCTTAGCTACATGTCAATAGAAGGTTCTCATAGTGGGAGTGGTACAAATAATCTTTTGACCTGAGACTGCCATAAGTACCTTATGTACATGAACCCATTCTTTGGTTCAATCCTAATCATGACACTGAGTCATGCACAGGATTGATACTGGGAATGGTGAATTGGATATGAAGGTAATGAGTAGGTCAACAAGGAATCGATCACTCTTAGTAAGAGGAGATTGCATCCAGCTAGTTAACAATCGGATGATGATTCAGGGAATCTTTGATCAAAGTAAAGATATTAAAGATGGTTTCTAATATCAAGATAATTGAATCATCGATATAAGATTGAGCTAGAAATAAATATAATATTGGATTTGACATATATTCATATCCATAGTTATATTTTGGGTGCAGGCTGATCGAAAGATTTAATTGTACGGTAACTCTCTACTGAAGGGTAATTTTGGTATTTCACCAGAATTTTCATATCTTCCGGATAGACATGACACGTTGCTAGACGTCAATCTTGTCTTGTGGGTTGATCAAGTTCGAAGATCACTTATTAGGAAGAGTCCTAATTGATCGAATCGGGTAAGCCCGGTTTGACCTAAATCGATTAGAAAGAGTTCTAATCAAATTAGGTCAACTTGTATTCGAACCCACTGCTGGCTAGATGTGGAACCCAATGGGTCACACACTTAAGAGGATTGATCAAGAGTTTAATTTGGAATTAAATCATCTTTGCAGGATAACACTCTAGCAGGTGTTGCAAACCCTAGCTTCTATTCGAATCGGATTTGAATTAGGGTTCCGGATTAGTTCAAATTGGGTTCTAATTGGACCTAATTTGACCTTAATTATGAAAATAGGATTATGGCTAACCCAATTGGCTAGCCATGTAACTTGGCTAGCCTCCCCACCCGCCCCCCTTGCTATTTCATGCCAAATGCCAAGAGTCCATGCGCATATGGACTCTTGGCGCGCCATTTGGAAGAGTCCATGGCGCATGGACTCTTGGCGCGCCCCACTTAAATCTTTGATGATTTTATTTGGGGCGGCCTCCTTTCTTAGTCATTAGCGCCTCATATACCTCCCTTTGGATGGGAATCCAACGGCTGGAAGTCTTTTAAGAAAGACAAAAGTCGCTGTTTCCTCCCGGGCATGCGAAATAACATCTCTTCGGAGATGAAAAGTCGCGATCCCTTTCTTTTTTAAACACCGCGGTTTTTCCTTTAAGAAAAGCCGTGGGATTTAATCTGGAAGGCCGTGAGATGGGAGGATGGGGCGTGAGAAATTGAGAAGGGCATGAGAAAGTATTTACGGAGAGGTGTGTAGGCGCCTATCTGAGAATTATTTAAAGGGTCGGGAAAATCAGAACAGGGTTAATCTTTTTCTTTCTTCCTCTCCTGAAGACTCTTTTATTTTTTCTTGCTCTTGCATTGTTTCCTTTACAGAGTAAACCTTTGTCGAAACTCTGCTACTGAACAAGAATAAAAGTAAAAGTCTCCGACGGTAAAGGAAAGAAAGGAGTTCTGATTTGTCCCTTTCTTTCTTACATTAAGACATCACTGTCTTAATTTCTCCTCCAACTTAAGACAAGCCTATGTCCTCTTAGGACAAGGTCTTTTCTTCAAGAGAAGGGTGTCTAAAGGGCCAAGGTCTTAGTGGAAGGAGGAGAAGAGGTCAAGGAAAGGGAGGCAAGCTTTTGTGTGGAGGAATTCAAGCCATAGTCCAAGCAATTGAGTTCTAGGAAGAAGAACTCAATAGAAGGAACCATTGAAAAGAAGATAGAGTTGTCTTGATCACTGCTCTGTGTGGATCACCATCGGAGGGCGGACACTTGGGCGCCTGGTGAATTCAATCAGCCCCTTCAACATCAACTTTGTTGGAATTAGCGATTACAGGTTGGTACTCTAATTCTAACAATGTATGTTTATATGTTTAATATATGTTTTAATCCTGAATAAGGAGATCTTGGCTAAGGGATTATGGTGAAAATTTCATCATTTTGAAATTACACTTCCGCTGTGGTGCATCGGAATCCCAACAAACCTTACCTGAGGAAACCATAGAGGAGAGCCAAATTATAGAGTCTAGTCCTAAAATACAAGAACCATAAGAATTTATTAATGATATGATCTCTTTGAATCAGTACCCTTAGGATGAGCCCGCTCCTATAGTTTCCATTAAGGACCTCTTCCCTGAAATTAGTAACCCATCCTTCCATTATGCAAACCCCGTTGATATATCTCAACCTCGTAAGGTTAGCCTCATTAGTCTAGGATTAGTCCCTGACATGCCTTCTTATATCTTACTTTATCTAACTAACCCTGAACCTTTTTCCCTACCCTTCAGACTAATCCTGAACCCACCTCTTATTTTCTGCCCTTTCCAGAAACCTTCGGCATTTCTAGGATCATTAGATTACATTTAGTTGAGATTAGCATACTGCATACATTTATTACGCATGTTAGGTTTGAATCTTACTTCTGGCATACTTTATGGAATTTGCTAAGAGTCCACTGTAAATTTTTATGTGCATGTCAAGCTAGGATCAAACCTAGAGAACCTATAATCTATTAGGTTTAGGTCCAAAGAGTTTAATAAATTTTCCTTCAATAGGAATGCACAGTCGAGTCTGTTAGGTGTTAGTATGAGTCCTTTACGTCACTTGTTAGGAGTCTGCATATGCCTAGCATGTCCACACCTGCACTGAATGCCGCACAGCATATGCATCAGGATATTAGCCATAAGAGTAATTTAAGTAATGAAACATCTAACAAACTGGCTAATTCCTGAATAAGAGCCAATGGATTCAATGTAGGGAATTCTATCTTGGTTAGGCTTAGGCCTAAAAAGAGCTTCATGCTCGCGGAGCCGGACCTTTTAAAGTAACAAAGAGGGTTGGACCAAATGCCTATGTGTTAGATTTACCTCCAAATTTGGGCATTAGTTCTACCCTAAATATCACAGACATGGTTTAGTATAGGGAACTGGCAGTGATACCCAATGAGGCCTTTGGACCTACTCCTTCCATTGTGAGTGACCCTAGCCTAGAGTGTCCACCAACAATTTGGCCTGAGAGAGGAAATGGATCAAGCATATCCTGAACGATCAAGCTATCATGACCTGGGGCCACGGCTATCAACGCTACCTGGTCTGATGGCAAGGCCGGCCAGAGTCGGACGATTCATGAATTTTTTGAGAGGACTTGTAGTGCCTCGACCCAGACCTTCTCGAGAGATATGTGAGCCAGTGTGACCCTTACTCGATAGGGTTGAGTTCCTCCCATCTCGAAAAGAATTGGTGCGGACACTAGAGGCACCAGAATAAGACAGGCTTCTAAACCCTCTATGGATTACTTAGTGGTGTTTGAGTCCATTTGTAATAAGGGCTTAGCCTATTTGAGTTGTCTTTTTATTATTTGAGCCCTGTACCAATCAGCTCATGTTGAGATAGTCTTCTTTTTGAGTCCAGTACATGTTAGTCCAAGCCCAGTGAAGACTTATACAAGTGAAGACCCAGCCAGTACAAGTAAAGACCAACCCAACTGGAAGCTAAGGAAGACCATGGAAGGCCCAACAGAAGAAGCTCAAAGTCCTGGAATCCTGGAGAGCAGCTTGGAACCCTGGATTGCAGCCGAAAGCAATTTGGGCCAGCCCAGGCCCATGAGAGGAACCAAGGGGTGCCATGTCTTATGCTCACCACCCCTTGGTCGGCCACTAGAGTCACCACCTTTGACCGACCAAGGCAAGAGAGAGGGGGAGCAATTTGAGGGATTTCAATCCTAAGACCTACCATGTATTCTAGCTAGGGTTTGGGTGGGATTCAAATTCCTAGTAAATGTCTTTTGTAACCTTACTTGGGGACCAAGTGAGTGAGTCTATTTAAGAGACTCCATTCTCTTGTATGAAGCAGCTTTTCATGAATATTATTGAGCTTTTATTATATTGCTGTATGCAAGGGGACTCTGTGTGAGCCCCTCCATCATCCTTGTCTCCTGCACCCAACCGCCAATTGCCTCAAACCCTAGAAGCCATCTCCAAAGCTTTGGCCGCCCACATCAAAATCTCCTTCCTCTTTGCTATTCTAAATTATTTTTTTCATCCTTGCTTTGATTTCTCACCCTTGAAAGGCTATTTGTAGGTCCCTCGACTTCTACGAATCCAACAACTCCAGCCGGACAGCAATCGGATCATCGGGTAGAAAGTGAGAATTCGCGAGTCTCCGACTTGATCATCCAGGCCACATCCGGGAGCGAGAGCGATCCCTTTGACTATGGTATTCATCGGGCACATCAACCGTTGTCAGGTACACCCCCTCTGCCAACCAGTAGCCTTATTGAAGGGAAACTAGCCCAACCGAGACTTCTCAGCCTCGGCGGTCCTCTTTCTTATTGCTTTTAGGTTCTACTTTGCATGCTGTAGTTTCTTATTTGCATAGAATTCTCTACTTAGTTTCTTAGTCTGATCTTCGGGATTCAAACATGTAACTTAATATATAAAAAAAATACAAAATTAATCTGCATGCATATTTAGTTCAGCATCAAAGGAGATACTTGCTTTATATTGAAAGCTTTTTGTATTCTTTACTATATTCTTGATTTCTTTCTTGTGTTTCTAGTTTCAAGGGATTTGAAACTAGAAGTGGAGGTTTGTTGGTAAGCCTTTGTGTTAAAACCAACGGAGATTTTTGGTTAGCCTATTTTATAAAATCAAGGAGGTTGTTGGTGAGCCTAGGTCAAAAAACCAAAAAGTTTTTGGTTAGCCCGCAAAACCAAAGGGGTTTTTGACTTATATTCCTGGTAAAAACAAGTTGGGTTGTGATTAGTGAGCCCGGAAAACTAATCGGCTATAATCAAGAAAGATTATAGTGAAAATCCCAAGTAGATCTTGGGGAGTGAATGTAGGTGCTTTGATATGCACCGAACCACTATAAAACCTTGTATGTTTGTGTTGTTTGCTCTCTTTTTTTACCTCCATTTAGTTTGCTCTTATCTTTTTAAATTCCATTGCATATACTTGAGAAACTCATAAGCACTAACACTACACTAACACTTGAAGTGTTTTGAATTAATTCTTACTTGCTTTCTAGATTTTTTTTTTTTTTTGAAACCCAATTCATCCCCCCTCTTGGGCTGCTTACTGGGCAACATATTTCATCATATTTATTGATGACTTATCTAGGTTTGGATATGTGTATTTAATAAAATACAAGTTCGAAGCCTTTGATAAGTTTAAAGAGTATCAAATTATGGTTGAGAAACAAACTGGACATAGTATTAAAATTCTTTATTCTTGATCGAGAAGGAGAATACTTGTCTAGTGAGTTTTTAAACCATCTTAAGGACAAAGGCATAATCTCTTAATGGACTCCTCCTTATACACCTCAATTAAATGGTGTGGTAGAAAGGAGAATTCGCACCTTGTTAGATATGGTGAGGTCCAGATGAGCTTCACAGATCTTCCTATTTCCTTCTAGGGATATGCTTTAAAAACTGCTACTTATATTTTGAACAGGGTACCATCAAAGTCAGTGATTAGCACTCCATATGAGGTATGGAATGGCAAAAGACCAAATCTTAAATACTTGAAGATTTGGAGATGCTATGCTTATGTCAAGAATAATTTTGGACATAAGTTAAGTGCTAGGGCTGACAAATGCAGGTTTGTTGGTTATCCTAAAGAGGGTATTGGATGCCTTTTTTATCATACTACTGAACAAAAGGTATTTGTTAGTAGACATGCTACATATTTGGAGCAAGAATTTATCCAAGAAAAAAGTAGCGAACAATACTTGAACTTAGTGAAGTTCAAAACCAACAACCAATCCCTGAAGAGTCTTCAAATAAAATTCCTCAACCAAAGGTTCTTGTTGATTAGGAACAGCTGCAATACACACCTCCTCTTCGAAGGTCAGAGAGTGTGCAAGGTGCACCTCTCAGATATGGCTTTTTCATTGGGAATAACAATGAGGCCAATATCATTTAGGATGATGATCCTGTGACCTATATGGAAGCTATCAAGAGTAGAGACTCCGATAAATGACTAAATACCATAAAATCTGAAATGGACTCTTTGTATTCCAATCAGGTTTGGATCTTGGTAGATCCACCTGAAGGAGTTAATCCAATAGGATGTAAATAGGTCTTCAAGAAGAAGATTGGAGCAGATGGCCAAGAGATACCTATAAGGCCAAGCTGGTGGCAAAAGGTTTCAAACAAAAGCATGGTATTGACTACGATGAAACATTTTCACCAGTAGCATTGCTCAAGTCCATCAGAATTTTGCTTGCAATAGCAGTATACTATGATTTTGAAATCTGACAAATTGATGTAAAGACTGCTTTCCTTAAGGGATATCTTGAGAAAGAAGTCTATATATCATAACCAGAAGGGTTTGTCTCAAGTGGGAGACCAAACTAAGTATGCAAACTTAAAAAATCTATATATGGATTAAAGCAAGCATCGAGGAGTTGGAACATCCATTTTGATGAAGCAATCAGAAAGTTTGGTTTCATTAAAAATATGGATGAACCTTGTGTGTATAGAAAGATAAATGGGAATGCAATTGTCTTTTTGGTTCTGTATGTCGATGACATACTTATCTTTGGGAATGATATCCTAATGTTACCATCGATCAAAACTTGGCTATCATCAAAGTTTTCCATGAAGGATCTGGGAGAGGCATCCTATATATTAGGAATAAAGATCTATAGAGATAGATTTAAAAGGATGCTAGGCTTATCCCAATCCAAGTACATTGACTTAGTGTTGAAGAGATTCAACATGGATGGAAGTAAGAGGGGTTACTTATCTATGAGTCAAGGCATACATCTCTCCAAGAAAATGTCTCCTAAGATATTAGAAGAACGAGAGAGGGTGGCTATGATTTCTTATGCTTCGGCTATAGGATCAATTATGTATGCCATGTTATGTACCAGGCCTGATGTTGCTTATGCCTTGGGCATAGTGAGTAGGTTCCAAGCAGATCTAGGAGAGGATCATTGGAAAGCTATGAAAAATATTCTTAAGTACCTAAGGACAAAGGATATTTTTTTTCTATACGGTGGATCAGATTTAAAACTAGAAGGATATACAGATTCTAGCTATCAATTAGATCTAGATGATGGCAAATCCATATCAAGGTATGTCTTCACCCTATATGGTGGTGTAGTAAGTTGGAAGAGTATAAAGCAACCAACTGTAGATGACTCGGTCACTTAGGTAGAATACATAGCTGCAAGTGAAGCCACGAAGGAAGTTGTCTGGATGAAGAAATTCATCATGAAATTGGGCATGGTTCCTGAATTACAACAACCAGTGCCACTATATTGTGATAACACTAGAGCTGTTGCGCAAGCTAAGGAACCAAGGTCTTATCATAAGTCCAAGAACATCCTAAGATGTTTCTATCTCGTTCGAGAAATCATAGGAAGACAAGATGTTATCATCGAACGAGTTGATACAAAGAATAATATAGCATACCCATTCACTAAAGCACTATCTAGCAGTAGTTTAATCACCACTTAGATTGTATCGGTATAAAATACAAGGATGATTGGCTTTAATGCAAGTGAAAGATTGAAAGAAAAGTGCCCTAAAAACCAATCTTTGTAAGGGCATTTTTGTAATCATCCAACTCTTATATGACATTATTGTTTTAATGAAAGGCATTTTTTGTTTCACCATACTGCTATGTCTTATTTAAAGATTATGATAAACCCCGTAGGTTAGGGCAAAAGAATTAGGGTTATGATGGAGATCATAATGGTGAGACCTAAGTTCCTATAAACCCTAATCTAAAATATTCCTAATCATTGGATCATCAATTCGGGGATCGATGATTCTAGAAAGACTAGCTTATCCTATGTATGCTAGAGGGATTTGTTAGAACGTTTCTTAAAAAATACTTTCCTCATCATAAGACAGTTAAGATCAGAAATGAAATAAATCAATTTTATCAATTAGCTGGTGAGTCATTCTAAAAATATTTTGACCGTTTTAAGAATCTCTTGACCCAATGTCCACATCATGGAATAGAAACTTAGAGATTATGCCAAATCATTTATGAGGGTTTAGATTCTAATTCGAGAACCATGCTATAGTCTATGTGTCAAGGCCAATTCATGTATAAAGAACCCAATGAAGCCTGGCAATTCTTAGAAGAATTGCTGAGAAAAGTTTACAATGGGAAACAACTAGGGAACCAGAAAGATCCACACCATCAAGAGGTGGAATCCATCAAGTTCAGACTACCCTAGCTGCTAAAGCCAAAATTGCAACACTGACACGTAGGTTAGAGGCCTTAGAACTTCAGAGACCAGCCAGTATCAATCAAGTGTCTGTAACCATGTGCAATGGCTGCAATGCGTTTGACCATGTCTTTCAAGAATGTCCCTTCTTGATGAACCAAATAGATAATGGATGTGTACAAGTGAATGCTACATTTCAGAGACCAATAAACAATCCCTATGCACCCACATATAACCCAGAATTGAGGAATCATCCAAATTTTTCATGGTCATAGAACCCAAATGTAGGCGGTCTAAGTTTCAATCAGCAACACCCAAGGCCTAATCCTGTGATGAACAACATACCACCACCAGTCTTCAATATTAATGAAAAGAAGCTTAGTGCTTTAGAAAAAATCCTAGAAGCCTTAGCCAAATCTAATGTTGACACCGGTGCTACAATGAATAATTTTTTGCAAACTACGAGCCAAGCCATAGCCCGATTGAAAATGCAAGTGGGTCAACTAGCATCTACTATAGCTGAAAGAGAACGAGGTATGCTCGTAGCCAACCTGAGCCCAACCCAAGGAACCAAACTAGTCCACGAACCTAACAAGGAAATCAAGTTGATCATGTAAATGCTATTCATTCATTAAGATCAAAGAAACAAGTGGATAATCAGGTAAGACCGGCTGACATTAGAGAAGATTCCACTACTGAATCTGCTGAGCCACCCAATGAACAACCTACTTTACAAACTGAAGCTCCTGAAACTAATAGTGCACCGAATCAGGTACCCATAATTCCTAAAGCTTCTTTTCCAAATCGATTAAGGTCTAACAAACAATCGAAATATTTAGATAGAATGTAGAGGTGTTTAAACAAGTTCAAGCTAATATCCCTCTTCTAGACATGATCCAGCAGGTTCCGACTTATGCCAAATTCTAAAAGACCTTTATACCAAGAAGAAAACCACTAATGTACCAAAAAGAGCTTTCTTAGCAGCAAGTGTGAGCTCTTACCTACTGAGTCACATGCCTATAAAGTATAAAGATCCAGGTTCTCCAATAATTTCTTGTATTATAGGAGAAACCCATATTGAGAAGGCTTTACTTGATTTAGGAGCTAATGTGAACATTTTGCCCTATTCAGTGTATGAGCAATTGGGATTGGGAAAACTTCAACCAACAGGGATTACATTACAATTAGCAGACCGATCTTTCAGAATCCCTAAGGGAATGGTAGAAGATGTTTTGATTAAGGTTGAAAATTTCATTTTTCCGGTTGATTTTATCATTTTGGAGACTGAACCGGTATTGAATTCTAAAGGTCATTTCCCTATTATTTTAGGAAGACCATTCTTAGCTACTGCTAATGCTAAAATCAATTGTCGGAATGTACTTATGAAGCTATCATTTGGGAATATGACTATTGATCTGAACATATTTAATTTGGAGCAGGAATCTACCGAGCATGCTAATGTAAGTATAATCCAAGATGAAATTTATGAGCCTATAGACATTAGCGATAAAGAAGTCGATCTTGAGGAGGCTAGTATCTGGCCTACCCTTGAAGATAAGAATTTAGAGAAAATATTTGAAGATAATAAAAATGGCCAGAGGTGGGAGCCTCCTACTGAAACACTGTTGAAAATGGATAAACCATCAACCAAGCCATCTCCGGGTACCTACAATAACAAAGATATCATATGGGACACTACTTGATGTGGTAGGATCGCTGACGTGGAACACCTGTCAGTTACCATGTCAGAGTATGCCGCCACGATGGACACCGCCTCCCGGGCCGGGCTCATTCGCCGGGCTGAGCTCCCTCGGGTAGCCGGGACCGCCCGCCGAGATTGGGTACCGCCTGCCGAGATCAAGTACCTCCCTCCGCAGGTCGGATTCTGGGAGATCGGACCGCCCAGGCCTGGGCCGAGCGATTTCCCAGGTCCACTTCCCTCGAAGTCGAGCTCCACGGTCTGGAGTTGAACTCAGCCCTCCGACACACGAGGCACCTCCGAGATCGAGCCCTCCATCCTGGGGTCGCATGCCATCCACTTCGACCAAGTCGGGCCACCCGACATCGAGTCCCGTGGACCGAGGTCGAGCCCGATAGAGCCAAGTCCCGTAGTCCAGCTCGGCAATCACCTCGGCCAGGGTGCCAATCGCCAAGGAAGCAGATCTCTTCTCCAAGAACGATGGCGTGCCTCCCGAGGACCGCGAGGCAGTGCCCCCCATACCACAATAACTCTCCGCCACTGCCACTTGCACTGGAAGAGAAGAAAGCTCCCTGACCAAGGCGTCATGCCCTCCACCAACCGTCCATGCAGCCAGAAGAGAGGGACCAGTCAGAAGGCACAAATCCCGGGGGCGACGGCCCCCCGATCGAGGCACTGCCAAGTTTCTAGGAATGGGGCGACCGGAGAGAATGTCCAAATGCACAGAGGCTTCTTCCACTGAATGTCAGAAGAGACATCCCGTCCATGGCACGGTGCCCCGCCGCACGCTCTGGCGGGGGTGGAGTGCCCCGAAGCAGGTTCAGTTAAAAAGAGACCACTGAGGGTAAGCCAAAAAACATAAGATCATTCACACAGCGAGAGGAGAGGGGAGGCTGCACAGGAGGACTGCTCCACCTCGGCCACAAACTCTCCCAGCTTGCCCTCACCTCCACTCACACCGCACTCATTCCTCCTAGCATGGAGTCTATCAAGAGGGGCTCGACAGGGAGGACTTGTTCCCCTGGATCATCGCTGACTTGACCGTTAGAGCACCCCCACCGAAATCCCCAGCCCGGATTTCTAACGTTGTTTCTTATAGGTCTCGAAGAATGAGGAGCTCCCGGGAAGAGGGTAGGTGGTCCGACACTCCCGGAAGCTACGGGCCATAATGATCTTGGCGACAATAGATTGGCGTGCACAGGAAGGGGCGAAGAGACCCGAAGGACTAACCATCAGAAGGATCCCCTTGCTTCGAAGGCTCGTCCCAGCCGTGAACAAGCCTATCCAGAGAATGGTAACCACACGAGCGAGAGAAGCCTCCACCGGTCGCGTGGGGGATTCCCCCTTCCGAGGGGACCCGCATGACCCGGAAGTGGCGCCGCCCGCTTTAATCCAACCACCTCTGGCGGAAGCCCAGCTGGCCATGCTCGCCCAACAAATGCAAGTTCTCGCTATGACAGTGCACTAGCTCCAGCACCAGCAACAGTCCTTGGCTACTCACCAACAGCCAAGGACTCTCGCAGCACATGCTGCAGTGCCCCACGACAATTTGCGCTCCTTCCAAGGAAGGCCGTCGCAGCTGCGGGCCGCCATTGATCACCATAGTAGCTATCAAACCCTACCGAAGAGACAACGAGTTGGGTCCGCCGATAGGGAGAGCCGCTCGCCGAACCTTGAGCGGAAGGCATCTAAACCCTACCAAGGCAGGAAAAGCAAGACCCCCCATCACGGACACCGTACACTTGTGTCATGCCCTCCGTCTCCTTTGACAGAGGGGTCTAATGATGAAGTTGTTGGCAGAGAGGCGCCTGGAGGAGCACGAGCGCAAGTTGGCAAAATTCTCCCGCCAGTTTGCCAACTGCAGAGCCCCACTGGCGAGCCAGCGGGCTATGACTCCCGCCCCCCATTTTTCCGAGAAGTCCAAGAGGAGCCGATTCCAGACCGGTTCTGCATGCCGCAGGTGGACCCCTACGACGGGACCTCCGATCCCTTGGACCACCTCCAGAGCTACAAAGCCCTAATGAGGGACCAGGGGGCAACCGACGCCCTCCTCTGCGTCGCATTCCCCGCTACTCTCTGGAAGGCAGCCCGAGTGTGGTTCACCTGCCTCGAGCCAGAGAGCATCGGGAGCTTTGCTCAGCTGGAGCAGAAGTTTATGTCCCACTTCGATACCTACCAGAAGGTACCCAGAGAGGCAGATAGCCTTTTCTCCATCAGGAAGCAGGACCGCGAGCCCCTGCGGGACTACGTGGCCTTCTTCAAGGCCATCGCACTAGAGATTTACAGCCTTGATGAGCCAATCGCCATGCTGGCACTGAAGAGAGGGCTCAAGACCTCCCGCCTGACCTACTCCATTGATAAAAAGCCCCCCAAGACTTATGCTGAGCTCCTTTTTCGAGCTTAGAAGTACATCCACGTCAAGGAGGCGGATCATACGAGACGGGAGCTCGACAGGCGCCCACCAAAGAAACCGGCCCCCGTCGAGATGTCCGGGGCACGGAAACCAGCACCTCCAGCTCAGAACTCTGACAGGGGCCGAGACCAAGGAGCGCCCCCGCCCTTGAAGAGAGCTACACACCTCTCCTCGTCCCTAGGGCGAAGATCCTCATGGAGATCGAGGGCGAGCCCTACTTGAAGCGCCCATCTCCGATGAGGCATTCCACTGGCCGTGATAGATCCAAATATTATCACTATCACCGTGATCATGGCCATGACATCGAGGAATGCCGTAACCTCAAGAAGGAAATTGAAGAACTCATCAAGAGGGTTACCTCGGAAGGTTCGTGGGGGGCAAATCCCAAGCAGAACCTCAGGTGCTCATCGCTCTCCCACCAGTGCCGATAGTCGACAACCGACCCACCGAGAAGCCGGTGGGGATGATATGTTGGGGAACCGAGCATGCACCCAAGAAGGGTCGGGGGGTAGACTGTTCTGAAAATGTACTCCCCTTTATGAGGGAGGGGGAAGACAAGGAAAATAATATAAATAACGAGGCCGTGGTCGTCGAGATGATGATCGTGAAGCATCCTGTAAAATGCATCATGGTTGATAGTAGGAGTTCCACCGATGTGCTTTTCTACGATGCCTTCTCCAGGATGAATCTTTTCCTTACTCAAATCCAACCTGTCTACACACCTCTTGTCGGATTCACAGGTGATTCTATAAGGGTCGAAGGGGAGATCACTCTCCCCGTCACCGCTGGAACTCCGCCTCGGCAAAGCACCGTGATGATAACCTTTACCATTGCCAAGCTTTCCTTGGCCTACAACGTTATCCTTGGGTGGCCCGGGCTCAATCTGCTCGACACTATCGTCTCCACCAGGAGGCTACTTTTACAGTTCCTAACTCCCTATGGTGTCGAGGAGATGAAAGGGGCGATCCAGCCAATACAGCACTGCTTCCAAGCCATTCCAGGGGCCAGGGTCCCCGAGGACGACCCCAGGGTGGACGACCTCGACCAAAGGGCTCAGGATCCTAGGGGTGGCCCGGTCGAACGCCTGCTGTCTTACCCCCTCGGGGCCGACCAAGCGAAGACGGTGCAGATCGAGGCCCAGCTACCCGACGAGGAGAGGGCCCACCTGCAGGAATTCCTATGGACGAACATGGATGTGTTTGCTTGGACAACGGTGGATATGCCAGGCATCCCCCCGACATCATCACCCACAAACTGAGCATCGATCCGAAGTACCGGCCAGTTCGGTAAAAAAGGAGGAGTTTTGCCCTGAAGAGGCAGGCGGCCATCAACGAGGAGGTAGATAAGCTCCTCGCCACCGGTTTCATTCATGAGGTGCGGTATTCGAGTTGGCTGGTGAACGTGGTGATGGTCAAGAAAAGCAATGGCAAGTGGAGGATCTGTGTTGACTACACCGACCTCAACTGGGCATGCTCGAAGGATAGCTTTCCCCTACAAAAAATTGACCAGCTGGTGGATGACACCTCGGGGCACCGCCTGCTCTCATTCATGGATGCATTTTCTGGATACAACCAAATACGGATGCACCCTGAGGATGAGGAACACACCGCTTTCATCACCGACCAAGGGACATACTGCTATAGAATGATGCCCTTCGGTCTAAAGAATGCTAGGGCCACATACCAGCATTTGGTCAACAGGATCTTTAAAGACCAAATTGGCAGAAACATGCAGGTGTACGTGGACGACATTCTGGTCATGAGCAAGCCGAGCTCCGATCATGTTGCCGACCTCGCCGAAGCATTTCGTAACCTCCAAAAGCACCAGATGAAGCTCAACCCGGCGAAGAGCGCCTTTGGGGTGGCGGTCGGGGTTCCTCGACTTTATGGTCACTCAGAGAGGCAACGAAGCTAACCCAGAGAAGGTCCAGGCGATCATCGACATGGAGCACCCTACATTTAAGAAGCAGGTCCAGCGCCTGACGGGGCAGATTGCAGCCTTGAGCCGGTTCATTTCGACATCGGTCGATCGCTGTCTCCCCTTCTTCAAGGTGCTGCACAAGATACACAACTTCACCTGAACGGAGGAGTGCAAGACAGCCTTCAAAGAGCTGAAGGAATTCCTGACTTCTCCCCCTCTACTCTCCCGACCAGAAGGAGGGGAAGAACTCCTGCTCTATCTAGCAATCACCCCTAGAGCCGTCAGTTCGGTCCACGTCTGTACATATGCGGTTGGATCCCAAAAGCCGGTGTACTACACCAGCAAAATCCTCCACGATGCGGAGATCAGGTATACTCGCTATGAAAAACTTATTTTTGCTCTAATAATATCTGTTAAGCGCCTTAGGCCCTACTTCCAAGCACACCCTATTACAGTTGTGACTGATCAGCCGCTGAGGACCATACCGATTCACCCCAAGACTTCTGGGAGGCTGGCCAATGGTCACTGATGTTGAGCAAGTTCGATATCACTTACCGACCGAGGTCATCGCAAAAGGCCCAAGTCCTGGCCAACTTCGTGGTCGAATGCACAGGGCCCGCCGAGGAGCCGGAGCAGATGACTCTGGAAGGTCAAATCGAGCCTGGACCATGGGAGGACCCCTGGATCCTCCACGTGGATGGTGCCTCCAATTCCGGCAGGAGCGGAGTGGGCCTTATCCTCGCCAATTCTGATGGAGTTGTGGTAGAGTGTGCCCTCGGTTCAAGTTCGCCGCAATGAACAATCAAGCAGAGTATGAGGCACTCCTCACGGGCCTAAGAGTATCCCGCGAGCTAGGCATGCAAAGCCTGAAAGTCTTTACCGACTCCCAGTTGGTTACCGAAAAAGTTTCAGGAGAATATGAGGCCAGGGATCCCCAGATGACGAGGTACCTGGAGAAGGTCCGCACGAGTACCGCAGGCTTCCATCACTTCCATATCTTTCATATCCCCCGCAGAGAGAATGCTCGTGCGGATGCACTATCGAGGCTCGCGACCCTGCCAGACTCGTCGCTAGGATGCGCCTACATCGAGTACCTCAAAAATCCTAGTTATGAAAGCCCGGAGGAGGTGCAGCAAGTGACCTCCGAGCCTAGCTGGATGGACAAATACATCAAGTTCATCATGGATGGCACCTTACCGGAGGACCGCAGGGAGGCCGACCTCGTGAAGAAGAAGGCCTCCAGGTTTGTTCTAATGGAAGTCTGGCTCTACCACCGATCTCACTCGTACCCACTTCTGAGGTGTCTCAAGCCCGCAAAGGCAGCCTTCGTGCTCTAGGAGATACACGAAGGCCTTTGTGGGAATCACGTGGGGGGAAGGACTCTGGCATACAAAGCCCTTCGTCAGGGCTACTTCTGGGAGACTATGAGGGTGGACGTGGCCGCCTTCGTCAGGAAGTGTGACAAATGCCAACGCCATTCCCACATACAACGCCAGCCGGTGACGCCGATCTCTCAACTTTCGTCCCCCTGGCCTTTTGCCCGATGGGGGATGGACATCCTGGGGCCATTCCCCACCGTGCTAAGGCAGCGAAAGTTCCTGCTGGTGGCGATCGACTACTTCACCAAGTGGGTGGAAGCCGAGCCGCTAGCTCGAATCATAGAGGCCAACATTCACCAATTCTTCTGGAAGTCAGTCATCTGCCGCTTCGGGCTCCCCAACTGCATCATCACAGATAATGGGCAACAGTTTGACAACCGGGAATTCGAAGGGTTTTGTGTCGAGCACGGCATCCAGCATCGGTTCACCTTGGTGGCTCACCCCCAAACGAATGGGGAGGCTGAAGTGACCAACCGGACCATCCTTCAGGGGCTCCGAACCAGACTGGACCAGGCCAAAGGCAGATGGGCAAAGGAGCTACCAAGTGTCCCATGGGCCTACCATACAACGCCCAGAACGGTGACGGGTGAAACACCTTTCAACCTCATCTTCAACGCCGAAGTGGTCGTCCCAGTCGAGTGGGCGTACCCACATTGTGGGTGTAGCAGTACGACGAGACACAGAACACGGCACACCTTTTACTCAATTTAAACCTTTTGGAAGAGACGAAGGACAAAGCCCGACTCTGGATGGCGGCATATCGGCAGCAGGTGGCCCGGTACTACAACACGCGTATGAGGCCAAAGAACTTCCGACCTGATGACCTGGTGCTATGGCGAGCCGAGGCATCTCAACCTCGAGAGTGCGATAAACTCTTGCCAAATTGGGAAGGTCCCTACAAGGTGGCTGAGGCCCTCCTGTACGGCGCCTACTACCTCCAGGACTCGGACGGTGCCAGATTCCCTCGGACATTAAATGCCTGTAACCTGAGGAGAAACTACCAATGATGTAAGACCCCTTTGCAAGAGTAATAAAGACTTTTTTCCATGCAAATGACTCTTCGAGCCCAGCTCTAAGACATCCAAGCCCTGAGACAAGCTCTCAGGCCATCAAGCCTGGAGCCAAGTCCTCCGGCCACCAGGTCTTCGAGCCCAGCTCCAAGACGTCAAAGCCTGAGCCGAGCTCTCAGGCTATCAAGCCCGGAGCCAAGTCCTCCGGCCACCAGGTCTTTGAGCCCAGCTCCAAGACATCCAAGCCCTGAGCCAAGCTCTCAAGCCATCAAGCTCGGAGCCAAGTCCTTAGGCCACCAGGTCTTCGAGCCCAGCTCCAAGATGTCAAAGCCCTGAGCTGAGCTCTCAGGCCATCAAGCCCATAGCCAAGTCCTCTAGCCACCAGTCTTCGAGCCTAGCTCCAAGACGTAAAAGCCCTAAGCCAAGCTCTCAGGCCACCAAGCCTGGAGCCAAGTTCTCCGGCCACCAGGTCTTCGAGCCCAGCTCCAAGACATAAAAGCCCTGAGCTAAGCTCTCAGGCCATCAAGCCCGGAGCCAAGTCCTCCGGCCACCAGGTCTTCGAGCCCAGCTCCAAGATGTCAAAGCCCTGAGCCGAGCTCTCAGGCCATCAAGCCTGGAGCCAAGTTCTCTGGCCACCAGGTCTTCGAGCCCAGCTCCAAGACATCCAAGTCTTGAGCCAAGCTCTTAGACCATCAAGCCCGGAGCCAAGTCCTCCAGCCACCAGGTCTTCTAGCCCAGCTCCAAGATGTCGAAGCCCTGAGCCGAGCTCTCACGCCATCAAGCCCAGAGCCAAGTCCTCCTGCCACCAGGTCTTCGAACCCACAAGGACTTCCATACTCGAGCTCGAAGCCCAATTCTCAAGTGGGAAGAAGTCCTCCCTCTCTAACTCCTCTACATGCAAAACCATAAAGAGAAGAAAGGGGAGAGGAGAAGAACACACAAGCATTAGCAAATAAGGAACTCCATTCCATTTCATTTACAAAGGTACGTCCATGTACAAGTGTCCTCGAGCCCCCAACATGCTAGGTGGCTCGAGTCAACAATAAGAAAAAGAAAAATACAAAAGTCCTACTCTACTCCACCGGTGCCTTCCCCTGACGACGACCAGCTGGCGCCCTGCTCTCCTCCGCCTCCATGCCTGGGGCCTGCTCCATGGTCGCCATCGCGGACAAAGTTGATTCGGATCCTACCGCCACTGGAGTCGGTTCGACAGCTGCCACATGCTGAGCTGGCCTGACCACCGCGGTCGATAGGGTCGGCTCAGCTAACGACGCTTGCATGACCGGCTCCACGACAGCAGCCTTCTCCCTCGTCGCCGTCGGTGCCAGAGTCGAGGCCTTGGAACTCTTGGAGCCCGAAAGTAAGAGGGCGGCCAACCGCTCCTTTGAAAGAATGCCATGCAGCTGGGTGCGGCAATATGCGAACCCCTTGTAGAAGGAGTCCATCGCTGCCTCCTTGAAGTCACGCAGGTACTCCGAGGAGGCCTTAAACATGGCCACCGCATCAGCCGCACCCTTTTCGAGCACCTCGGCTCTATGAGTTGCCTCCAGGACCCTCTGCTCCGCATCCGCGACCCGTCGGGTGGCCTCAGTCGCTTCCATCCTTGCGGCTTTCGCTCGATGGAAGGCCTCAGCCATCCCCCTCTCGGCTGCCTCGGTCGAGCTCGCGGTGATGGAAGCCTTCGCTTATGCATCTGCAGCTCTCTGCTCAGCGATCACGATCTTCTTCTCGATGGATGTAGCCCACTCCCTGGCTGCCTCCGACTTGGCCCAGAGCTCCTTCTGTCGAGTCCTCTTCAAGTCGAGCTCATCCTGGAGCTCCCTCCTGGCCCGCTTGGCATTGGCAACCTCGCCCGTGAGGCTTTTGACCTTCATATTGGCCTCCCAAGCCTCGTCGTTCTTCTGCCTGAGCTCGGCTGTCTGAGACTCGAACTCCGCCTTCCGCTCTTTGTCCCTCCTGGCCTAGTTGTGGAAAAAATCTCGAATCAGGATGAGCTCCCTACCTTGCTGCGATGGAAGACACATTAGCCATGCCGGTCAGAGATGTAAAAAGAGAGATTGGGACAGAGTGAAGGAAGACTTACAACATACAGGTTGGAGAAGGACGTGCTGAATACGTCGTCGATGAGCCTGCCACTCCCCTCCCGCCGGTCGCAGGACTGGATGGAGAAGTCCATCACCCGCTCAGCGAGGGGCAGGTCCTTCATCAGCGAAACATTGAACCGCAATTTGAAGGGAACCCGGCGGTAGTCCCTGTCTTTCTTCCCGGCAGCCAACGCGGACTCATCCTCGATGGGGGAAGCTACTGGGTCTAACTGCGAGCTCGGTGCCACCTCGGACCAGGTCGCTGCCACCAGCCTCGCGCCTCCCAGCTCCTCATCCTCCTCAACTTCGACGACCTCCGGAGTGGTCGTCACCACAGCCGTGGCAGTGGCTGACCTGGCCTGGGCCACCACCTCGGGCTCAGGAGCCGGAGCTAGATCACGCCGCCTCAAGGGCTCCACGATGGCCTCCGCTATCCTCTTCTATCTCCGCTCGGCAACTGGCACCGCTAGCTCACTCGGCACCGGCCTTGCACCATCATCCGTGCGGTCCCTCTTTGGGGCGGGCTCGCCAGCCTCCATCGCTTGGCCATGCTCCTCGGTAAAGGAAAGCAACTCGTCCATTGAGAACTTCATGTCTGCACCGGATGAGACATTATCAACCACCGACCTCAAAAAAAAAAAGAGAAAAGAAGAAGAGAAAGAGAGAAGAGAGAGAAAAAGGAAGGTCGACCCGAACTCACCCGACTCCCGTGTCGAGCCGACCCTGGCCTCGCGAAGATTCTGCTCCGACAACAATACCTCAAGTGAAGGGGTTTCGACGGAGCAAAGCTGCTCGTACAGCTCGAGGTCGGCTACCTCGACCGATGAATTTTGGTTAGGGGATCGGTCCGGGTCACTCCAAACCCAGTCGACCCCCTCAACCGAGGCAAAAAAGTACCTGCTCTTCCACCCCTTGATGGAAGAGGGTAGCTCGAACTTCATACCCCTCGGACGGGAGGATAGAGACCACCACCCCTCCTTAGTGGGGTGGCGCTTCAGGGTGAAGAAGGCCCTGAACAAAAAAAAATGGGCAACAATCCCATGGAATTGACACAGGACAATGAGTAGAAAATCGTCCTGATGGCATTTGGAACAACCTGGGCAGGAACAAGGTGATAGTTTGTCAAGACAGAAAGGAAAAATGAGTGGAAAGGGGATCGGAGACCCCCAGCAAAGGTCTCCTCATAGAAAGCTATCCTATTGGGGTCGCTAGAGGTGACTCGTTCCCCCGGACGAGGGACCAAGAGGTGGATGGAGTCCGGGATGCCGTAATCATCCTGGATGGTTGCGAGCTCCGCAACAGTGATCACCGAGGCGATCCCCCCGGGACCCGACAACCGAGAGGGTTCAGGAACAGAAGCAGGGGGGAGAGACAAGAGAGGTGGAGGAGTGGACCCGGGTTCCCTAATTACTACGGGACCTGGAACAGGACGCCTCTGGCTGAACTCATACCGCGCCACCTCTCTTTCCTCATCAGAGGAAGAAGGAGTTTTCGGCCTGGAAAGCCCGGCCTCGACTTGGCAAGAAGGACGAAAGTCTAGACTAAAACGAGACATGGTGAAGGAAAGTGAAGAAGGTGGGGGGAGACCTAGGAGGATCCCTTCTCGACCGACAAGATGAGAAAGGAGACTAACCGGCTAAGGAACTGGGGAAACAGAAATCGCCGGGGGAAGAAGATGGAAGGAAAGCTTCAGCACGGCTGCGAGCGCAAGAAATTTGAAAGAAGGTAAGTTTTGGAAAGGCTACCTTTCTCTTCGAAGTGACAGGCGCCCAACCGTACCGTTACGGGTCCCCCACCGTTGGACGCCCGCCACGTGTCATCGATCAACATGGCAGGTACCTGATTTTGGCTGCGGCTGCTCGGGATTCCGCGCCCGTAATAACTGCTCCTCGGATATGGCCGCATGGTGCCTCCGCACTAGCTCCGGAAAGCACCCCACGAAGCACCGCCGATCACGGGCATTATTATGTCGGATCTTCACCTTTCCATGTCAGCGCCACAATTACTCCCTTCGCCCCAAACGCCGCATGCTAACTGGCCTCGGGAGTGTGGGGATGTGGTAGGATCGCTGATGTGGAACACCTATCATTTACCAGGTCAGAGTATGCCGCCACGATAAACATCGCCTCTCGGGCCGGGCTCATTCGCCGGGCTAAGCTCCCTCGGGTAGCCGGGATCGCCCGTCGAGATCGGGTATCGCACTCTGCAGGTCGGATCCTGGGAGATCGGACCGCCCAGGCTTAGGCCGAGCGATCTCCCAGGTCGACCCCCCTCGAAGTCGAGCTCCATGGTCCAGAGTCGAACTCAGCCCTCTGACGCGTGAGGCACCTCCGAGATCGAGCCCTCCAGCCTGGGGTCGCGTGCCGTCCACTTCGACCAAGTCAGGCCGCCCAACGTCGAGTCCCGTGGATCGAGGTCGAGCCCGGCGGAGCCAAGTCCGACAGTCCAGCTCGGCAATCACCTCGGCTAGGGTGCCAACCGCCAAGAATGATGGCGTGCCTCCCGAGGACTAAGAGGCAGTGCCCCCCATACCACAATAACTCTCCGCCGCTGCCACTTGCGCTGGAAGAGAAGAAAGCTCCCTGACCAAGGCGCCATGCCCTCCACCAACCGTTCGTGTGGCTAGAAGAGAGGGGCCAGTCAGAAGGCACAAATCTTGGAGGCGACCGCCCCCCGATCGAGGCACTGCCAAGTTTCCAAGAATGGGATGACCGGAGAGAATGTCCGAATGCACGGAGGCTTCCCCCACCGCATGGTGGGAGTGGAGAGAATGTCAGAAGAGACGTCCCATCCATGACACGGTGCCCCACCGCACGCTCCGGGAGGGGGGGGAGTGCCCTGAAGCAGGTTCAGTTAAAAAGAAACCACTGAGGGTAAGCCAAAAAATACAAGATCATTCACACATAGCGAGAGGAGAGGAGAGGCCGCACAGGAGGACTGCTCCACCCCGGCCACAAACTCTTCCAGCTCGCCCTCACCTCCACTCACACCGCACTCATTCCTCCTAGCGTGGAGTCCATCAAAAGGGGCTCTACCGGGATGACCTGTTCCCCTGGATCGTCACTGACTTGACCGTCGGAGCGCCCCCGCTGGAATCCCCGGCCCGAGTCTCTAACGTTGTTTCTTGCAGGTCTCAAAGAATGAGGAGCTCCCGGGAAGAGGGTAGGCGGTCCGACACCCCCGGAAGCTACGGGCCACGACGATCTTAGTGGCAACACTACTGATTGGACTTCGTCCAATCATCCACCATGGCTAGGTATATCTAATAATTTAGTGGATGTATCAAACGACATAATCTAAAAGATCCACTAATCTGGCTGAAGACTTTAAAGTTAATGCTTCTCGGAGGCAACCCAGCATCTTTCTTTCTTTCTGTCTAATAAATTTTCTTTTTAATATTATTAGGTTTAGCAGAGTTTGACTTGAATAAAGCTCTATTGGCTAAGTTGGGAGAAAATCTCAAGAAAATTCCCCAGGTGTCTTCGTTTCCTTTTACTCCATATCATGCATACATCTTGAATTATTTTTATTTATGGGGGGATAATAAACTGAATGAATAAATATTTGGAGCTACCTTCACCTGAATATCTTATACTTATTGACCTTGGACTTTGGGTGAATCACATACTTTGAATAGTAGTCGATTGAACATATAGATAATTCTTGAAATATTGAGGGATTAAATATTAATAAACTCAAGTAAAAATGGTAAGTAAGAATGAAATCAAGTTTCTGGATAATTCTAATCCTCCTATTTGCAAAGAAAAAGAGTTTACTTCTTAGGTGTGTATGGATATTGTTAAATGCAAAACTTCCCTTATTATTATCTATAAAAAAAGAGAGAGAGTTAATAAAAGCAAGTTCTGAACATTGTTTCACCGAGTAACTGGGTCTCTTCGCCTAAGTAAGCTATTGAGTCTCACGTCAAAAAGTGGAGATGTGAAGAAAGCTTGCCTTACAGCTAGTTTTGATCTGTAGCCTTTCTGACTCAAGCTAGTAAGCCCGAGAGGTGTTCTACACCTAGTGCCCTAAGGTCAATGATCTGGAAGACATTGGTCAAAAACTTGTTACAAGGGTCAGATAGAAAGCTTAAGAGATTAAGATATTATACGGTCTGTAGTAAAAAAAAAACGAGAGAAAGTGTAATAATAAGAGGAACATCCTTGCACTAAAACAATATCTCACCACTCCAAGGAAGAAAAAGATTTGGAAATAACAATAGAAATGATTAAGAATTATTTAGAGAAATGAGAAGTTCGTACTTAACCAATTTACTTGAAGCTATTAATATCCCAATGATTCATTTCATTTGCTATCTAATAGAAAATCTTCTAGTTATAAAAAGGTTGTGAGAGTAACTTTTTAGTCTGAATAAACTTATATATGGCATTGAGAGTTTTTGGTAAGATCTTCAATTATTTCTAATAAAAATTCATGAATTATCTTTTATCCTTACTCGAGGATGAGTAAGATTCAAGTTGGGAGGAGTGATAAATGCATAAAAATTAAATATTAAAGCATTAAATTAAATATTAAATTATCCTTATTTGATTAAATTTTATATTTTTATGTAGTGTTTTAAATGATTGAATCCCACCAATGTGAAGAGCACAATTTTTGGGATCCAACGACGTGAACAGTGCACAAATCGGACTTGAATTGAGGTGGAAAATGAATTTTGAAGGGTTAATCCATGAATCGCACGATTTTTAAAGCACGGGATTCAAGTTATTGGTTCAACGTGAACCAGCCCAACGGTTCACGTAACAATCCAGTGGTCCACTTCCTCCATGGCAGCTAGTCCACGGAGCAGAGCCGTGGACCACAGGCCTCCTCAAGCCACGATTTCGCCGGGGGAAATCACCGGAACGCTCTCCTCGACGCCGGGATCCTCCTTACAGCCGGAAAAGCCAGTTCTCGCTTGAAAATCCTAGCAAAACACCTCTCGACTGCTGCCTTCTTCCTCTTCTTGCCACCGTGAACAGCACTCCACCACGCCGCCGGGTTCTTCCAAGCCGCAGGCCATGCATCATTTTCCTCCCTGTTGCTGTTGCTGCCATCTTCCAAGCCGAAGTCCCAGCCGGATCCATGTCCGTCATCTATGTTGTCGGGAGATGGGAGCTGGATGTCCAAATGAGAGGAGGATCACGCCTTCGAATGCAAGATAACCATCGGACTCGGGATAACACCGAACACCGCGGTGATAGTATTTGCTACCGGATCGATGGTAGAGACCTGGAAGCCACTGAAAGAAGAGTCCAACGTAAATTTCCTAGGATTCTCTCTCTATAAATACCCGGGACTATGGGAGGCTGAGGGAATGAATTCCGAGTTTTTTTTTTTTTTTTTCAGCAATCGTAGAGTTTTTTTTTTAGCGACAGAGAGAGAGAGCCTGGAGCAGTGTTTTTAGTTTTATTTCCCTGTTCTAAATTTTTTTTAGAGTTAATCAATAATTTTTTTTTTTTTTTCTATTTCCTATTATTTTATAATCTCTGCCAGGATAGTTTAAATTATGTAATTTAATTTTCTGTAATTAGAATAGATTTATTTTATGCAAATTATTATATGTAATTTACATTCCCATAATTAGAGTAGTTTTTATTTTTATATTTATATTTTGCAATTTTAATTTTTGCGAGTAGTTTAGTTAATTTTATAATATTTTATTTTATCTTAATTTTTAAGATTTTATTTTAATCATGTCCGGCTAAGTAAACCTTCTGGGGTTGGCGATGATGCTAGACCAGGATTAGAAGCCTTTTCTAATTCTTTTCTTGGATCTTTTCTAAAGCTCTAATTTTTAAAAGTTTTTCTTCTTTTTTTGAACTTCTTGTCTAGAGACTTGATGAGCTATAGTTGGATTTCAATCCCTTGACAATGCATCCTTCATTCGGTGCAAGAAGGACGAAAGACAGGAGGCTCAATATTTATTTATTTTTCGTTACTTTCTCTCTTTCCTTGTAAAACCTTGATGGGTTATTATTGAGTTTAATCTTTTCATAATCCATACTTGGTTAATAAAGAAAGAAGTTTGAATGATTTATTAGAGAGATCCTTAGAATAGTTTTCTAAACCGTTGGTCTAGTGGATTCAAAAGCTCTAGATATTTAAATTATATATTTTCTCTCATTTAATTAATTTTGTTTATTTTTGTCAGCTTCTTTAAGCGAGGGTTTGAAAACTGATTAAAACCCATTTCCCTGTGGGATCGACCCGTACTCGTCGGACGTGCTACTCTGCACACCGTGCGCTTGCGGTTTAATTAGAAAATTCATAACACAAGGCAACCCCAAATCTTAAAATACTTAAGACTTGGCCTTTTTCTTTTTCATAATTCATATAAAGTGCTTTTAACTGCCATTGATGGCACCTATTTAATATGTAGGTAGTAGTATCTAGGGCATAATCCCAGATGGATACTAGAAGATCTATGAAGCATATGATGGACCGTATCATGTCTAACAAGGTTCGGTTCCTCCTTTCTGCTGCATCATTTAGTTGTGGTGTGTATGGAGGAGTCCATTCAAAGAGTATACCTTTGTCTTTAAGATAATTGAGAAATTTACTAGACAAGTATTCTTCTCCTCTATCAGATCGAAGGATTTTAATACCATGCCCAGTTTGTCTCTTAACCTCACTTTGATATTCTTTGAATTTATCAAAGGCTTCGAACTTGTATTTCATAAGATACACATATCTGAACTTTGATAAGTCATCAATAAAATTAATGAAATAAGAGTATCCTCCTCTAGCTTGGGTTGTCATAGGACCATACACATCTGTGTGTACTACAGCTAACAACTCAGTTGCCCTCTCTCCTTTCCTATGAATGGAGATTTAGTCATCTTATCCATGAGACAGGACTCACAAGTTCATAATGACTCAAGATCAAAAGGTTCAAAGAAATTTTTTTGTATAACTTGTTTATCCTGGACTCACTGATATGACCCAAATGGCAATGCCAAAGATAAGTGACATTCATATCATCTCTCTTTTTTTTCTTATTTTTAATAAGCATAACTTCATCATTGAGTGACAAAATCAAAAGACCATTAGCAAATGTACCACAACCAAAGAATTTCTTTGAAAAGAAAATTGAGCACCCATGGCTCGACAAATTTATTTCATAATCTTGTTTTAATAACAAAGGTACAAAAATAATATTCTTTATAATATTGGGTGCATAATAACAATCTTTTAATTCAAGAATATTGCTCGATGGTAATAATAACAGATAAGTACCAACAGCTTCAGCTTGAATGGGATCACCACTCATGCCAAACAGCTCGAAGTCACCCTTCTTCAAGCTTCTAGGTCTATGTAACCCCTGCAATGTCTTACAGAATAAGATCCATATGCGATATCCAATACCCATGTATCAGAAGCTGAAGAACTCAATGACAAGTTTGTTTATATCATGTACAAATCTTTTGATGCTCCACCAGCATCATGCTTTATACTTGCAAGATACAACTTCCAATTCTTCTTCTAGTGCCCTTGCTTCCCACAATGATAGCAGGTCCCATCAGCAAAGGGCTTCCTTACCTTCTTCCTCTTCTGAAAGCTACCCTTAGGGTTCCTTTTTCTTTTTGAACCCTTCTTTATTGCCTGTTTATTCTTTCCATTAACTAGAAGAAGCTGAGTCTTATCACCTTTAAAGTGGCTCTCAACTATCTTAAGCATATTTGGCAGCTTAGGCAATGACATATTCAATTTGTTCATATGATAATTCACGATAAACTATGAGAAGGAATATGGGAGTGACTATTGGATCAAATCTTGATTAAGCTCTCCATCCATCACAAATCCTAGTTGACCTAATCGAGTAATCAGGTCAATCATCTTAAGGACATGTGCCTGAACAGAAGAGCCCTCACTCATTCATGCTCAAAACAACTACTTCGTTGTCTCAAATCGAGCAGTCTGAGTATGCTCTCCATAAAGCTCTTTAAGATTGAGCAATATGGACTGAGGTTCTATTTTCTCATACTGCCTTTGTAATTCATTGCTCATAGAGGCCAACATGATACACTTGATAGTCATGCTATCATTTTACCACATTTTATATATGGCTCTTTCCTCCTCAGTAATATCCTCACCTACCGAATCTAGGTCAGGAGAATCAAGGATATAGGCAATCTTTCCTGAGCTAATACAATCCTCAGGTTCCTCAACCAGTCCACATAATTTGGATCGGTCAACTTGTTGGCATCCAAGATACCTCACAATGAAAGAGTAGAAGCCATAATGTAAAATCTATATTAAATAAAGAACAACTATAAGTAGACCACTCATGATGATATTCATAATTAGATAAAAACTTTTGTATCTAATTATGTCTCCCACTATTTTCTTTCGAATATCATAACCCTCAACTATGGTAAGCGGTAAATCCTACTAGGGCTTCCTTAGTGGGATTGAGATCCCAATTCCTCATGAATGCCTTAAGTTAATCACAACAAATATCCATGAGTTCAAGGATAGGAAAATCCCTTTCCAATTACAATCCATGCAACTCTCAACATAATACCTTCCTCTAAGACACTTATAGCCTTGTGTTAATCATAACAAACTATAATGTCTTAGTTTAGTCAAAACCTTCATTTCCATATAACCATGTTTGATAAATGTTGCCCTTGTGTCAATCACAACAAAGCAACACTACCAATCATGCCATGATGCATAAAAATGCACCAAGACAAATATTATATCAAACCCTAGAGTAGGCCTTGTGCCAATCACAACAAACCTACTATAGATTTTTGATATGGATTTGGCTTAGCATGAAGGAAGGTAATTTGTATTGTGCTTAATCAATTAGCATTTCCAATTTAGGATTTAGATATGACCAAATTGACCAGGTAAGTAGAAGAGATAAGGGGGTCCCCTTGTTGCTTTCCTTAGACACCAACTAAATTGTGATGCGGGATGACCCTAAGATTGCTAAAGATGCAGAAAAAATAGTAAACTAATTTTTTTATGATTTTTATAATTTAGGTTTGTAGGCTAAATTCCCAAACTAAGATAAGAACTAGCAGAAAGAGTAGCAATGCAAAGAATCACCATGATCGCAAAATAACTCATGCAAGATAATGAAAGTCAGGACCTGGGAATTGAGAAACTCCTAGTTTAGGATAGCTTATCTTCAACAAATGAAATTTCAAGAGAAGGGAAAGATGTTACCAGTCAGAGATTTGAAGAACTTCCGATGAAGAGATCACACAGCACCTGATTGGAGCCTGGATGATGAAGCTCGGTTTCCTTGAATTTGATGACTGTTTAGGCAGTCTTGAAGGCAAGGAAAGCCTCCTCTGTGGAGGTGAAATACCTCGGAAATCCTACAAGTGTCAGAGGTCAATCAAAATAGCAAATAAATAAAGGAAAGAAACTAGGGTTTTGAGGGGATCATGATTAGGTTTAGAAGAGCTGGCGGCCCGGAAAGAAGAAGGAGGTCCTTTGCTTATTGGATGGCTAGGGCTTCTTCTTCTTGGCTTCTTAGGGCTTGAAGGTAGCTAGCTTGGGCATCGAAGAAAGCTTGGAAATAGGGTTTGGCCAGGGCACAAGAAGAGCAATCACAAAAAACTCAAACACTAGAACTTGAGACAAACTTTTGTAGAATTTTATTTCATAAGAGATAAGTGAGTACAAGAGGAAGAGGGGTGGGGTATTTATAAAGTCCCATGCCCTCTCTTATAGGGATTACAAGTCTTCTCCTAGTTAGAATAGGTTTACATAATTTAAGTGGGAGAAAGACCACAAAGTAAACCTAGAACTATGAGTATACTAGTTGAATAGAATAAGAATTAGGTTTCCTTCTTCCATTTGAATTCCTCCTTCTTAACTTGGACCAAGTCAACACTTTGGACATGTTGGGCTTCATGGGGGAAGCAAGGGGAAGCTAAGAATGGGTTGGGCACATAGGCTTTGGGCCCTGGAGGCCTGAGATGCCTGAAACAATAATATTCCAGATATCTTGGTTCTGGGCTGGAATATACCTGGGATCTTGGTTCTTCATAGACCTGGGCCTTGCATTCACTTGGACTGGGGCACAGGTAAGTCTTTGGGATCATGTTATGACATGGTCTGGGAATATACTCTAGCATCTGGAGGGAATCTGGGCATCTGGAAAATATCTGGAGGGCATCTGGGCATCTTGCAGGAATCTTGGATCCTGGGTTGGCATTCAAGGTCCAATTGGCTGAAGTGGGGTCTTCTAGCTCCTAGATGAGGTCGGTGGGACTCCATAGTATTTTATCCTCTTCTCTTGTATGAAATTGAACTCTTACTGGACTCATAACTGAAGTACAGGACTCAATATACTGACTAGGATTGAGGGTTGAGACAAATCAGCTAGCCTCAACTTATTACAGGACTCAATCTTAATTGATTACAAAATTGTGACACATGACTAAGGTTTTAGAATTAGAAACTCTAATCAGTAAATCATATGGAATCCAGTGATCTGTGTCTGATCTTGGTGTCCCCACTAATTCTCCCGGGGTGGGAGGAACTCGACCCCGTCGAGTATGGGTCAATTGGCTCAAGGAGGGTCTGGGTTAAGGCGCTGCATATCTGCACCAGCATTCCACAAGTCCTCAGATTCTGGCTGACATTGCCACCGGACCAAGTACCGCTGATAGTTTTTATCCTAGGTACCGATAGCTTGATCATCCAAAGTTCTCTCAATCTCTTCCTCACCAAAAGGCCAAATTGTATGTTGTCACTCTGGGATGGGTTCACTCACAAAGAAAGGGAGTGGCTCATGGGGCTCCCTGGGTATCACTGCCGGCTCCCTAGACTCTATAAGATCTGAGATGATGAAGGTAGAGCTAATACCTAAATCAGGTGATATCTCAGGCACATAGGCATTGGGTCCACTGCTATTCATTATTTTGGATGGGTCAGCTTTGCAAGCAAAAAATTCTTTTACAATCACAAAATCCTCTGCAGAAAATTCTTTATCTTTCTTTTGAAAATTAGCCAAGTTGTTATTTAGTTCATTATTTATGTTCAACTTTTGACTAATTTTATGATGCATATGCTGTGCAGAGGCTAGTATAGGTACAGACAGATAGATTGGGTATGTGGACTCACATTCAGATGTTTACATACACCTATTTCTTTTGGTTGTTCTTTAGGGATTTGATCTTGGGCTTCCTTTATGAACAACTCTTGTAAATGCTCAGTTTCACCCATAAAGCTTGATCCTGGCTTAATTACTTCTTCGATTATTATAGTGGGTTCAGGATCAATTCTCTTTAATTCCTCAGTGGATTCAGAAGGTTCTTCTTCTAATTCTTTAGCCTTAACCAGATTAACTCCTGGTTTTGCTCTAAGGCGACTAGAATTTCTCTTACTTGGATTTCTGGGCTGAGTGGGGTAAATCACAAATTTCTTTCCATGATGATAAAAGGTACAGATGTTATTTCGACCAGATAGGGCAGCATCATGATCATAAAGCCATGGTCAACCTAGAATGACACTACTAACTTTCATGGGGAGAACATCACACCATATCTCTTCTTCATATGACTGTAACTTAATTAAGACCTGGCACCTAGACTTGATTGGCATAGAGGTGGAATCTACCCATGATACTTTATAGGGGCTGGGGTGTGGAACTAGGGTCAAGCCTAAAGATTTAGCTATTTCAATGGCAATAGCATTGACACAACTCCCACTATCTATTATAATCTTACATACTTTATTCCCAATTTTTACAAAAATCTGTAGGATGCTAGTCCTACGCCAATCTTTCTCAGTTTGGGCTTGGGTCAAAATACATCTAACTACCCCTAGTTGATCAAATTCCTCCTCATCTCCTTTGTATTCTTCTACCAAGTCTGGTTCAGCCTCATAAACTTCTTCTATATCCTCATTATTGGGTTCAGGCTCTTATTCCTCTAGCTCCCCTATGTGTAATGATCTAGTGGGACACTGGCTAGCATAGTGACCTACCTTATTACACCTAAAACAAGCATTGGGGTTGGGGCTTGGGGCTTTCTGAAATGTAGGTGCCTTACCCTTGTCGATTCTAGTAGGTGTAGAATTACTTGAACTTGATGGACTCGGACTCGAGTTAGGTCGAAATGAATTAGGGTTGAGACGAGTTGGGTTGGAATTGGATCGGATTGGATTGGGATTGGGTCAGTTTTGGTTAAAGCTTGGTCGGTTTGGGTAAGCCTGGTTTGGGTTAGAACTAAAGCTAGGAGTGTTGGACTTAAAGGGTTCAGGTCTCCTAACTACAGGTACTCTCTGGAACCTCTTAAAGTTTTCAGCTACATGATAGGCATGGTCCATGTGTTCAACTTCCCTAAGGTATAGCTCCCTCTGGATATCCTCTCTAAGCCCATTTTTAAACCTAGAGAGGGTAACTGACTCAGGTTCATCTATGCTGCATCTTAGGGCGCACTCATCAAACTAGGCTATGTATTCCCTTACAGTTTTGGTCCCTTGTTTTAATCTCTGCCATTGATCTAAGAGACACTGCTTATAGTATGGGGGAACATATTTAGCCCTAAACTTTAATTTCATGGCTTCCCAGGTGACAATGGGTGGGTGGCCTATTTGATTACCGAGTCGCTCTACTTGCTTCCAGTATAATCTAGCTTGATCAGTTAGTCTAAGCTGGACAAATTGACACTTTTTCCCATCACTTAAGGCATAAAATTTGAAGTACCTCTCCATGCCTCCCTCCCAGTCTATATAGACCTTTGGATCTAGGTTGCCATCGAAGGTGGGTGGGTCTATCCTGATGCTCCTAAGATCCTATCATCCTGATCTTGGTCTTCATGATTGGGTCTCCTGAGGTTAGGTTCATGGTATTGATCCTGGTGTTGGTTTCCCCTATGGTTAGGCTCCCTAAAATATTCTTGGTTCTAGGATCTCCTAGGGTTATGTTCTACAAAGGGTTCATGATTTTGGACTCCTCCAGGGTTAGTGTCTACAAAGGGGTCATGGGTTTGGACTTTCCTATGGTTTTGAAAAGTGGAACAGGATGGGTCAGGATTAGATTCAGCATTGGAGTCTTGGGACCGTTCTATAGTACCTAATCGATCTTCTACTTGGTTTAATCTAGTGGTTAACTGGTCGATCCTAGTGGTTGCCATGTCAAATCGTTGGTCTACTTGGTTGAATTTATGGTTCATTTGGTTTTGGGATTGGGTCAATTGGGTTATCTGGTCATTGGTTTGGTCAAGCTTATTATTCAATTGGGTATTGGATTGGTTAATCTGGGTGGTTAATTGGACAACCATCTATTCATTCATGGTTCTTATGAGAGCTTCAAGACTGGACTCCATGGTTGAACTAGGTTGGGGTTTAGACTTCTGGTATTGGGTTCCTAGTCTAGTGGTCATGCAATCAAACAATCAGTCAGAATGAGATGGTGCAGCCAAGCATGTAAAGGATCAGTAATTCTAGGGTTTCCTAGACCTAGAGCCAAAATTGAATGGGTCAACTCAACTTATACTTAACCCAGCAACTAATCCTTCTTCTGGCTAGGTAGAGGTTGGGAGTGTGGGATGCCCCCCTGCTTTCGCAGGGACCCAATTAAAAACCACAACATCACTTAGGTTGTTTGACTCTGGACCCTCAGCCTTAGACACCAGATTTCAATAATAGCCACAAGATTAAATGCACTAGTTGGCCCACACAATTCGGACCTGACCTGTTGGGTGTCACCTAGCCCTCTAGGGCAAAATTAGGTCTAATTAATTTTAATTAAGGTTTGGATGAGAATGCAAGAAAATTGTTTTGGATCCAGGACAAGTTATGACCTCCTGCCCTGATCTAAAATATTGAGTTGCCCTTAAGATCAATTTAAAGAGATGATGAACATACAATGAGCCCTGATGCAAACTAAAACAATTAGTGAAATAAAATATTTTATGTGTGTTTTATAAGGTGGCAAGTTAAGTTTAGGTTGATTAAGTTAGCAAACAAATTGGGCTTGGGATTGGGGTGTGTAGAAGTTGATTAGGTTTGGTTGAGTAAAAGTGCAGGAATAGCATAATTCAAAAATTAGGGTTTCAGATGATGCAGGAGTTGACATAGTTATCAATGCATAAAAAAATTAGAGAAATTCTAGGACAGAGGATGGATGGTGATGATGACCTCTACCAGATTTTATGCAAAATAAAAATCAGATGATGATGCAAATCCTAGGATTTTCGGACTAATGCAGAATTCCTAGGTTTCCAATTAGGGTTTCTAATATGCGAGATTTTAGTGAATTAGGTTTTTGTAAAATTAGTTAAAAATTATGATAAAATAGATCACAAGATAGAGAACACTTCATGCAAATTTCATAGAAAAATAAAATTCTTAGATGGTCAAAATCAGATAAAAAATAGACACCTAATGCAGATAGTAGGATGCAGAAATTAGGGTTTGTGATCCTAATGCAGATGAATGCTATCCTAAATCTGCTCTAATACCAAACTAATGCAAGACAACCTAAGATTGCTAAATATAGGAAAAATAGTAAACTAATTTTTTTTTGATTTTTATAATTTAGGTTTGTAGGCTAAATTCCCAAACTAAATTAAGAACTAGCAGAAAGAGTAGCAACGCAAAGAAACACCATGATCGCAAAATAACTTATGCAAGATAATGAAAGTCAGGACTTGGGAATTGAGAAACTCCCAGTTTAGGATAGCTTATCTTCAACAAATCAGATATCAAGAGAATGGAAGGATGTTACCAGACAGAGATTTGAAGAACTTCCGATGAAAAGATCACACAGCACTCTGGTTGGAGCCTGGATGATGAAGATCGATTTCCTTGAATTTGATGACTGATTTGGGTGGTTCTGGAGGCAAGGAAAGCCTCCTCTGGGGAGGTGAAGCACCTCGAGGATCTTGCAAGCATCAGGAGTCAATCAAAACAGCAAATAAACAAAGGAAAGAAACTAGGGTTTTGAGGGGATTAGGATTAGGGTTAGAAGAGCTGGTGGCCTGGAAGAAGAAGGAGATCCTTTGCTTATTGGATGGGTAGGGCTTCTTCTCCTTGGCTTCTTAGGGCTTGACGGAAGCTATCTTGGGCATTAAAGAAAGCTTGGAAATAGGGTTCGGCCAAGGCACAAGAAGAGCAATCACACAAAACTCAAACACTAGAACTTGAGACAAACTTTTGTAGAATTTTATTTTATAAGAGATAAGTGAGTACAAGAGGAAGAGGGGTGGGGTATTTATAGAGTCCCATGCCCTCTCTTAAAGGGATTACAAGTCTTCTCCTAGTTAGAATAGGTTTACAAAATTTAAGTGGGAGAAAGACTACAAAATAAACCTAGAACTAGGAGTATACTAGTTGACTAGAATAAGAACTAGGTTTCCTTTTTCCATTTGAATTCTTCCTTCTTAGCTTGGACCAAGTCAACACTTTGGACATGTTGGGCTTCATTGGGGAAGCAGGGGGCAGCCAAGGATGGGTTGGGCACATGGGCTTTGAGCCCTGGAGGCCTGGGATTCCTGAAGCAGGAATATTCCAGGTATCTTGGTTCTGCGCTGGAATATACCTGGGATCTTGGTTCTTCATGGACCTGGGCCTTGCATTCACTTGGGCTGGGGCATAGGTAAGTCTTTGGGATCATGTTATGACCTAGTCTGGGAATATACTCTGGCGTCTAGAGGGAATCTGGGCATCTAGAAAATATTTGGAGGGCATCTGGGCATCTTGCAGGAATCTTGGACCCTGGGTTGGCATTCAAGATCCAATTGGCTAAAGTGGGATCTTCTGGCTCCTGGATGAGGCCTGGTGGGATTCTACAGTAGGGTATCCTTTTCTCTTGTATAAAATTGAACTCTTACTGGACTCATAATTGAAGTACAGGACTCAATATACTGACTAGGGTTGAGGGTTGAGACAAATCAACTAGCCTTAACTTATTACATAACTCAATCTTAATTGATTACAAAATTATGATACATGACTGAGGTTTTAGAATTAAAAACCCTGATCAGTAAATCATATGGGATCTAGTGATATGTGTCTGATCCTGGTATCCCCACCAATTTGGCTAGGTTAGACAACATAACTAATTAAAAACCTTATTCCCTTTACCATCCCATTAACACTTGCCTAGACACCAATTGGCTGATCAAACCCTAATCAGATTTGCATCATGATTCACTTATACTATGACTAAATATAATTTTTATGAAGGCTTTTAAGGTCTCAAACACATCCTAATTAATCATGTCATCATGACACTCATTCCAATAAACAAGTATATTAACCTTAATATGCATAACATGAGCATGATTATAACAACTATCCGTTCACCTCACTTGTTCATGGGATAAGGCCACAGTGGCACCCCTACATGCCATAGAAGATCTATTGAATGGAAAGAGAGGGCCATAAAACCCTAATTAGCTTCTATGACCAGACGGCCATGGTAACTAACCCAATCCGAAATAGTCACTAGGATATAACATATCTCATATATAATATGAACTAATCATGCATCAATTCATAGCATAGCAAGCAATCAACACTAAAGAGATTACAAATTGTATGCATCAAGGTGGCTCTGATACCACTATTGGTATCCGAGCAGGGTACAGCGGAAGATCGGGTTTCAAAATTTTTATTATTGAAACCCTAATCGGCTAGAATCCTAAATCCTAGGACTACTTGATCATGATAACTAATAAATAAAAACTTTAGGATTATAGAATAATACCTGGAGTGCCATACTCCTTTATTTCCATGAGGCACTCAAGTGTATGCCCTCCAGAGATGATCCACACAGGAACTAGACAAGGAAGCACTCCTACCAAGCTTTCTTATTTGACTTGGACTCTTTCGACAGTCTTTCAGACTTTCACTTTTTGCTAGAACCCCTACCCTCTTGTAGGGTACTCAGAGACCTCTTTGAATCATCTCTTAGAATCTGAATATCCCTCATAGTTTTTTTTCTAGGGCCTTGTCTTAAAACGACAAGTCTTGTTTTAAAAGGATATGCCTTGTCTTAAAAGGACAAGGAAGAAAAATAGAAATGGACTTCTTTTGGATCATAATTTAATACCTGGCATCAAATTACTGATGCCTATTTTTAAAGAGGGATAAGGCACCTAATAAGTCTCTTTCTTAGCCCCTTGATATGACCCTTTAAGCAGAAGGAGTCTTTTGGATGAGAGGACTTGCCATGAAATGTCCTTTCATGCTCCAAGAGATATATAAATGTCTCTTCATTTTTATAGCCTATTTCTCCACATGCCATGTGGCATATTATTGATTATAAGATGGCTAAAAGGCATGGGACCCCAAGGGATGCATCATAGAAATTAAGAGTCTTCAAATAGAAGGACTCTGGCCTTTTGAGTCTGTGCCAAAATGAAGAGATGCGACCCTTCATTATGCACGCTTATTTTTCATGCCAGTTACCAATTTTTAACCAGCCAAAGCCCATCCAATTAGTCATGGGGATAAGGGAAAAAGGCTTAACATTTATTTAGAAAAGGTGATTCAGAGGTAGAAGGACTCTTGGTCCTTCTGTGCCCCTTCATTTTTGGTGCACGCTAAAATTGGCACCAAGTGATCCTTCCATCTTAGACTCTATCATAAGTCCAAGATAAGGCCCAAGTAAATACTATCCTAATTAGGACACAATCCAATTTAAGTCCCACTAAAATTGGTTAGCCCAAATAGCAAGCTAATAAATCCAATCCAATTGGGTTAGGAGTTGGACTAGCTAACATATGCTAGTTTATCAATTAGCTAGCCAATTAGGGTCCTTTAATCCTAATAAAAATATAACTGACTTTCTTGGCCAATTCCCTAATATGTGTGATCCTTTGGGTTTCACATCTAGTGAGTAGATCTAAGTTCAAGCCAATTCGATTCAATCAAACCCGATTGACCTAATTAGGTCAAATTGAGCTGACCTAAGTTGCCAATCGAACCAGCCTCCAAATTGACTCATGAATCCAATCAGTTTGATTCATGAAAATCTACAGGACATGACTGATGTCTAACAACATATCATGCCTACTCAAAAGATGAGAAATTTAGTAGAAATTATTAAAATATCCTTTAGTGGAAAGTTACCGTGCAATCAGTCCTTTGATCTCTCTTTATCCCGAATAAGTGATGGGCATGGATAAATATCAAATCCTAGCACTTAATCCTTTCAAATTTCAATTCGATAATGAAGACTCGATTGATGAAAGATTAGAAATCCTATCTAATCTCATCATGCTTTGATCAAAGACTTCCTGAGTCATCATTCGAAGAGATCACACAGGATAACTTCTTTCCTTACTAGGAGTGATCGATTCCTTGTTAACCTACTCATTACCTTCATACACAATCCACCATCTCTAAAAGTATCCCATACATGACTTAACTGCCATGAATGAGTATGCACCAAAACATGGGTTCATGTGCACAAGATACTATGGTAGTCTTAGGTCTAAAGATTACATGCACAACTCCCACTAAGAGAATATTTTTTTGACAAGTAAGCAAGACTTCCATTTAATATTCTCTTATTGGATCAGTTCAATAACTCAGCCTAATAAGCACCCACATCCTTGTATTAGTATCTCTACATAAGTGGCTATAAGACCAATCATCCTCTCCATCGAGCATACATAAGATGTGCAAGTCTTACCAGATTCATTGATCCCCGAATCGATTATCCAATGACTACAAACATTTTAGATTAGGGTTTATAAGAACTTAGGTCTTACCATTATGATCTCCATCATAACCCTAATTTCATTGCCCTAACCTATGGTGTTCATGATGCAGGGTGCAGTGGAGAGGGAATGAACATGCATAAAAAAAATAGCAACTAATAATTTTAATTAATTTTTAGATTTTATATTTGATGGCTATGTTCCCAAGAAAATGAAAAAGAACTATCAAAAGGAAGATGTAAAGATCAACTACACTACCTGCAGTTAAGATCATGCAAAGCAATAAAGACTAGGACTGTGAGGGTTAAGAAACCACTCGGTTAGGACAGTCTTACCTTCAACAAATCAAAACTATGAGTAGGGTTTGGGTTTGTACCTAGCAACGATGAAATCCCGGATCGATCCCTGGATGAACGAGTCTCTTTCTCATGGATCAGCCAGCTTTGTATCAGCTCATCTTGAAAGAAAAGAAGACCTCTTCCTTGGATGGTTTTACTAGAGGGATCTTGCATACGTCAGGGGTTAGGATCACAGATGATGAGAAAAATAATAAACTGGAAGAAGGAAGAGTGGAGGGGTGGACGGAAGCTTCGGGATGGCTGGCGACCACTTGAAGAAGGGGATTCCTAGCTTGGAGGAAGGTGGGCATCCTTGGGCTTCAGCTGGGATTGGATGATGGCTAGGGTTTAGTGGATGAGGAAAGAAAGCTGGCGGCTAGGGTTTGCTCATAACAACAAGGCACACGGGTCTCACACCCACTCCAATCTGGAGGAAACAATTTGACAAAATAACTTCAAGTTGTATTCATGAAAAAGAGATGATTATAAGAGGGGGAGGGGTGTGGTATTTATAGGTTCACCCAGGACCCTCTCCTTGTCAAAATTGGAGTACAAGTCTTTAACAAAGTGGAATACAAAATAAACTTAAACTAGAAGACTGACTTCTTGTAGAAGTGGGCTGGCTGACTCCTCCTTGGACTGTATAGCTCCTCTTGGGCTTGGGCTAGATGGGGCACCAACTCTAGATGGGGCTTGGGCTGGGGCGCCACGTCATGAAGGGACCTGGGAGGGTGCCAACTCTAGATGGCCTAGGGGCAAGGGCTCCAAGGCCTGGGGTGCCAAAACCTGGGGCACCTCCTCTTGAACATAACTTGAAAGTTATAGGACTCATATGACTGACTTGAAACTTAAAGGACTTCTTGACCGGACTAACATAACTGGACTCACATAATAAAACTAAATTTATTACAGGACTCAATTGATGGACAGGACTTGGCTCACTTTAATACAAGTGACACAGTACAAATGGACTACAGGACTCATAAGAAGACTTAAAAAAACACATCGAGATCAGTAATTACTTCCTGATCCTGGTGCCCGCACCAATTCTCCCGGGGTGGAGGAACTCGACCATGTCAAGTAAGGGTCATCTCGGCTCTCGTACTACTCCAAAAGGTCTAGGTTGAGGAACTACAGATCCTCTCAGGTGATCCACGGATCCTTGAATTTTGTTCGACCTAGCCATCGAACCAAATACCATTAGTAGCCTTTGTTCTGGGTACTGATGACTTGATCATCCAGGATGCGCTCAATCCTTTTATCTCTCACATGCAAGTTTGTTGGTGGACACTCTACTCTTAAGGAAAGGGATAGGTCCAAAGGGCTCGCTGGGTATCGTTGCTGGTTCCCTATACTCAACAAGGTCTGAAATGTTGAAGGTTGAACTAATACCTAATTCGGGTGGTGACTCGAGCACATAGGCATTGGGTCTAACTCTCTTTATTATCTTGAAGGGTTTAGCTCCACGAGTATGTAGTTCTTTACGGTCCCTGGATAGAACCACTCAGGTCTAAGCCTAATCATTATATAATCCCCTGTAGAAAATTCTTTAGATCTTTTTCAGGAGTTAGCCAAATTTTTATAGATTTCATTGCTTATGTTAATCTTTTGACTAATTTCCTTATGCAAATCCCTAACATGCTATGCAAATGACTCAGCCAACTCAAAGACTCATGCATGAAAGGGTAAGGGGATTAGGTCAAGGGGCTTATTAGGTTTGTAACCATGGATAATTTTGAATGGGCTTTTATATATAGACCTATTGACTGAACTGTTATAGGTAAATTTGGCTCTGGGTAAGAGAAGATCCCAATTCTCGGTGTTCTTACCTACAAGGTATCTCAGCAGGTTGCCTAAACTTTGGTTTACTACCTCGGTTTGGCCATCGGTTTGAGGGTGGTAGGATGTGGAAAACTTAAGCTTGTTTCCTAATAAGTGCCAAAGGGTCTTCCAGAAGTAACTGGTGAAACGAACATCCCTATTGGACACTATGGTCTTAGGAAGGTCATGTAACCTAACCACATGATCAAGAAAGAGCTTGGCTACTTTGGAGGCATCAAAGGTCTGAGAGCAGGATATAAGATGAGCCATTTTCGAGAATCTATCAACCACTACACAGATTGAGTCATATTTCTTTAGGGTCTTAGGTAGTCCTAGCACAAAGTCTATGCTAAGGTCTTGCCATAGGCGATCTAGTATAGGTAAAGGGATGTATAAATCAGTATTTTGCTTCTGCTATTTGGCAACAATACAAGTTTGACATCTAGACACAATGTGGGCAACATCCCTCCTTAAGGTTGGCCAAAAGAACTGGTCTTCTACAGCTAAGATGGTCTTGTCTCTACCAAAATGACCAGCTAGACCTCCTGCATGGGTTTCCCAAACTAGAAATTCTCTTAGTGAGGTTCTGGGAGTGCACAGTCTATTCTCTCTAAAGAGGTAACCATCCTGAAGGGTATACTCACTATGGGAACTAGATAGTCCATGTCTAATAGATTGGAAAATTTCACTGAAGTCAGGGTAGGTCTCATACTCGTCTTTCAATTGATCAAACCCTATAACTTCAGTCCTAATAGTACTCAGAAGCAAGGCATGGCAGCTAACGGTATCAGCTACCTTATTGTCGGTTCTAGCTCGATATTTTAGCACAAAGGTATAGGCTTGGATGTATTCGACCCACTTAGCATGCCTAGGGTTTAGCTTTTTTTGGGAGTTTAGGAATCGAAGTGCTTCATGATCAAAGTAAAGGATGAACTATTAAGGTAGTAGATAATGTCCCCAGTACCTAAGGATTTGTACTATCACATAGAACTCCTTGTCATAGGTTGAGTACTTAAGCTTAACCTCATTGAGTTTTTCACTAAAGAAGGCTACTGGGTGACTCTCTTGGCTCAAAACTCCTCCTATGCCTACTCCCGAAGCATCACTAGCTATCTCAAAGACTTTGAAAAAATCAGGTAACCTCGGGATCGGTGCTTGTGTCATCTTATCCTGAATCTCTAGGAATGCTCTATCAGTAGCTTTGGTCCACTCAAAATTTTCCTTCCTAATATAGTCAGTGATGGGTGCTACACTAGTGCTAAATCCCCAAATAAATCTCCTATAGAAGGTGGCTAGACCATGGAAACTATGCACATCATGGATACTAGTAGGCATTGGCCACTCAACTATGGATCTAACCTTCTCAGGGTCAACTGACACTCCTTCGAGAGTCCCCACAAATCCTAGGAAGATGACTCTATGGGTCAAGAAATCATACTTCTTCAGATTGGCATAGATATTCTCCTTCGTAAGGGTCTAGCAGACTTGTCTCAGATGATCTAGGTGGTCTTCCTTAGTCCTACTGTAGATCAAGATGTCATCAAAATAAACCACTACAAGTTTTTCTATGAACATCCTTAGGACTCGGGTCATGATTCTCATAAAAGTGATAGGGGCATTGGACAACCCAAATGGCATGACTACCCATTTATAAAGACCATCATTAGTTTTGAATGCAGTTTTTCACTCATCCCTAGGTCTGATTCTAACCTAATGATAGCCACTCTTAAGGTCAATCTTTGAAAAGATGGTTGCACCAGCCATCATATCTAATATATCATCTAATAGGGAGATGGGAAACCTATATTTTATCATGATTTTGTTTATAGCATGACTGTTTATGCATATTCTCCACGTGCCATCTTTCTTAGGGATGAGCAGGGCAGGTACGGCACAGGGGCTCAGACTCTCCCTAATGAATCTTTTTCTAAGGAGTTCTCCTACCTGTTTTTGCAGTTCTAGGTGTTCAGTTGGGTTCATCCTATAGTGGGGTAGTTTGGTAGGGTGGCTCCTAGGACTAAGTCTATGGCATGCTGGACATCCCTTAATGGTGGTAACTGGTCAGGCAAATCTTCTAGGAATACATCCTCGAACTCACTTAAGATTTTCTTAACCTCCTGAGGGTGTTCTTTACCAATTGGGTCAGGTACTTCCTTAGCAGCTAACATCCAACCAGTTGAACCCTCAGAAATCTCTTTTTCTAGCTCCTTGCAGTAATCAAATCAACTTCAGATTTCTTCTCTTTTAGTGGGCTAGATCCTTTCTTGACTTTGTTCTTAGGTGGGGTTGGGTTAATCGTAATCTCGTCCCATGAAAATTAAATGATCATGAATTTGATCGACCGTACAGGGTAGCATCATGGTCATAAAGCCAAGGTCTACCTAGAATTATGCTACTAACTCCCATGGGTACAATATTACACCATACCTTATCTTGATAAGACTGAAACTGGATCTGGATTTGGCATCTAGACTTAATGGGTATGGATGTTGAATCTATCTAGGAAACCTTATAGGGGTTGCGATGGGGAACTGGGCTCAAGCCTAAGATTTTGAATGCCTTGAGTGAGATGACATTCACACAGCTCCCACTATCTATGATAATTTGTCATACCTTATCCCCTAATTTCATAAAGATTTGTAGGATGTTGGTCCTACACCATTCCTCTTATATCTTAGTCTGGGCTAGGATGCACCTAACTACCCCTAACAAGTCAGACTGGTCAACAACCTCTTCATCTCCTTCATATTCATCTTTCAGGTTCTCCTCAACTTCATAGATTTCCTCTCCAATCTCTTCACTGGGTTCAGGCTCTTCTTCTTCTAATTCGCTTATGTGCAGGGATCTAGTTGGGCATTGGCTAACAAAATGTCCTATCTGACAACATCTAAAATAGGCATTTGGGTTGGGACTCGGGTTTCTCTGGGTTTCAGGTGCCTTACCCTTATCATCCCTAAAGGGTACTGAGTTGCTAGAATTGGGTCGACTTGGGTTAGGGTTGGGACTATTTGGGTTAGGATTGGGCCGATTCGGGTTAGGGTTGGGATGATTTGGGTTAGGGTTTGGTCAATTAGGGTTAGGGTTTGGTCGGCCTGGGTATGCTGAACTAGGTTTTGGTCAGCCTGGATATGATAGGCTAGGATTTGGCCTAGAACTAAGGGCATTATGCCTGATGGGCTCAAGTCGATGGGCTATGGGTGCTCTCTGGAATCTCTCATAATTTTGGCTACCTGGTAGGCTTGCTCTAGAGTATCGACTTCCCTAAAATACAACTCTCTCTGGATGTCTTCACGAAGGCCAGCCCTAAACCTATATAGGGTCACTGATTCAGACTCATCTATGCAACACCTTATGGCACACTCATCAAACTTGGCTATGTATTCTGACATGGACCTACTTCCCTGACTTAATCTCTGCCATTGGTCTAGGAGTCTCTATTGGTAGGATCCTCTATCATTGGTCTAGGAGTCTTTGTTGGCAGGATGGGGGAAGGTATTTTTTTCTAAGTTTCAGCTTCATGGCCATCCAAGTCTCTATAGGAGCTTCATTTTTTTGTCTGATTAGGTGCTCTACGTTTTCCAGTATAACCTAGCTTGGCTAGTTAACCTTAGTTTGGCAAATTTACACCTCCTCTCCTCACTCAACTCATACCATTCAAAATACTGCTCCATGCATCCTTCCCAATCTATATAGGTCTTGGGATCTAGGGTGCCATCGAAGGTGGGTGCGTCTAGCCTGATGTTCCTCATAATTCTTTCATCCTGGTCCTGGAGTTCATGATTGGGCATCCTAGGGTGGGGCTCCTGGAATGGGTCATGATGTTGGGCTTTCCTAGGATTAGGTGGCATGGGAAGAGGTGACTCAGGCTCGGGTTCAATGTTGGACTCTTGGGTTCTCTATACGTTTCCTACTCGATCTTCTATTTGGGCAAGCCTATGGGTTGTTTAGTTATTCGATTGGGTCAGTTGGTCGAACTTGTGGTTCATTTGGTCATACTTATGGTTCATCTGGGCTAACTGTTCAGTAATGGTCCTCCCTAAAGTCTCTAGGTTGGGCTCCATGGTTGAACTGGGTTGGGGTTTAGGCTAATGGTACTGGACTCCTGACCTAGTGGTCATGTACTCAATCAAACATGGGATTATGATTCAGTCAAGCACACAAGGGTTAACACGTTCTAGAGTTTGCTAGACCTAGAGCCAAAATCAGGTGAGTTAACTCAACTTACTCCCAACTCAACACTTAGTCCTTCCACTGGCCAGGGAAAAGGTGGGGTGGTAGGAGGCTCCTCCTGCTTGACATAGGGTCCTAATTAAAAACTACCTGTCCACTTAGAGCATTTGCCTCTGGACCTCTAGCCTTAGATACCAGTTTCCAGTAATAAGTGGAGGGTTGAGTACACTAGTTCCCTCACTAGACTCGAACCCGACCTATTGGTGTCCCTAAATCATTTAAGTTGCTAGTTAATTTTAATTAGGCTTATGTACATATAATTAGGCTTATGTACATATGCAAACGTGGTTGTTTTGGGCCCAGGACGGGTGATGAAATCCTGCCCTGATCTGATAGAGGAAATTGCCCTTAAGATTAGGTTAGATGCAAATGATGCTCACTCAATGAAACCCCAATGCAATTAAATAATAAAAATAGAAAATAAAATATATTTTTTTATGTTTTTATGAGATGGCAACTTAATTCAAAGTTGGTTAAGTGATCAATCAAAATTGGCTTGGGTTGGGGGGTTTGGTAGTTTATTAGGTTTAGTCAAGTCAAGTATGCAGAATTAGCAGAAATTAAAGTTTTGGTTTCTATTTTGATGCAGGGTTTATCATAGATTTCAGAACAGCAAAAATCTAAAAAAAATTGTAGACAGAAGGGTTATGTGTGAAGATGATTCCTATCAAATTTAATACATAACAAAAATAGTATGATGATGCAAAACCTAGGATTTCTAACTAGAGGCAAAAATTTCAGAAAAATAGATTTCTGGTTAGGGTTTTTGTTTTGCTGATTTTATTTTTAATAATATGTAAAATATGAGAAAAATAATAGTAAAATAAAGGATGACTCGGAGAGGAATCAGTGCAAAAATCATGAAAAAAATAGTATGCCTAAGATGGAGAAATAGACCTATTTTTAGATCCCTAGTGCAGAAGATAGGATGCAGAAATTCTCTTTTTGTGGTTTTGTATTTTGTGGAAGATGCAACTGCCCTAAACTGTGCTCTGATACCAAATTGATGCAGGGTGCAGAGGAGAGGGAATGAACATGCATAAAAATAATAACAACTAATAATTTTAATTAATTTTTAGATTTTATATTTGATGGCTATGTTCCCGAGAAAGAGGAAAAGAACAATCAAAAGGAAGATGTAAAGACCAACTACACTACCCGCAGTTAAGATCATGCAAAGCAATAAAGACTAGGACCACGAGGGTTGAGAAACCACTCGATTAGGACAGTCTTACCTTCAACAAATCAGAACTATGAGTAGGGTTTGGGTTCGTACCTGGCAATGATGAAATCCTTGTTGCTGACGAGATCACTCTGCACTCTTGGATCGGCTCCTGGATGGACGAGTCTCTTTCTTGCAGATCAGCTGGCTTTCTATTAGCTAGTCTTGAAAGCAAAGAAGACCTCTTCCTTGGGTGGTTTCACCAGATGGATCCTGCACACGTCAAGGGTTAGGGTCACAGATGATGAGAAAAATAATAAACTAGAAGAAGGAAGAGTGGAGGGGTGGAGGGAAGCTTCGGGGTGGCTGGAGGCCAGTTAAAGAAGGGGATGCCTGGGTTGGAGGAAGGTGGGCATCCTTGGGCTTCAGTTGGGGTTGGATGATGGCTAGGGTTTAGTGGATGAGGAAGGAAAGCTGGCAGCTAGGTTTTGCTCACAAGAATAGGGCACACGGGTCTCACACCCACTCCAATATGGAGGAAACAATTTAACAAAATAACTTCAAGTTGTATTCATGAAAAAGAGATGATTACAAGAGGGAGAGGGGTGGGGTATTTATAGGCTCAGCCAGGACCTTCTCCTTGTCAAAATTGGAGTACAAGTCTTTAACAAAGTGGAATACAAAATAAACTTAAACTAGAAGACTGATCTCCTTGTAGAAGTGGGCTGGTTGACTCCTCCTTGGACTGTATGGCTCCTCTTGGGCTTGGGCTAGATGGGACGCCAACTCTGGATGGGGCTTGGGTTGGGGCACCAGGTCATGAAGGGACCTGGGAGGGCACCAACTCCAGATGGGCCAAGGACAGGGGCACCAAGGCCTGCGGCACCTCCTCTTGAACATAACTTGAAAGTTACAGGACTCATATGACTAAACTGAAACTTAAAGAACTTTTTGACTGGACTAACATAACTGGACTCACATAATAGGACTCAATTTATTACAAGACTCAATTGATGGACAGGACTTGGCTCACTTTAATACAAGTGACACAGTACTAATAGACTACAGGACTCATAAGAAGACTTAAGAAAACCACATCGGGACCAGTAATCACTCCTGATCCTAGTGCTAGCACCATATCATAATCTTGATAAAATGCAGCAGTATGATGAATCAAATACTTTTTATTAATAAATAATATCATACATGAACTAAAAGATCATAGAAATGCCCATACAAAGATTGGCTTTTAAGGCACCATTCTTTCACAATGGCAAGGAAGGAGACAATATTTCTAGAACCCAATGACATTCTGACCATGCCACATTTTTATGGCTCCAAGTACTAGTCTAGCAACTTCTTTGAAACTACAATGCTCACCTGCAAGGAATCCTTAGGGTTGACAAGGTTGACAATAGTTGTCTATGGTGGCTAGAGGCATATTCACTTGATTTCCTCATAACCCGCTAGGAAAATTTCAGCCCTATCATGATCTTTGCAGTTGGAGTAGAAATAGTGAGGGCGAACTCCAACAGGTTTCTTCAACCTCAACAGTGTCATACTCCATGGCCTTAGCCAAGAGGTATTGTATCCAAAAATAGCACTGAAAGGAGGGGCTAGCTCGAGCCTCCTTGTACTCCCCTTTGCTCATCCACTTCACAATACATGGCACAAGGGCAACATATCACTAGGTGGCACACAAAGTATCTTAGAAGTGGGTAGGTGTGATCCATCATAGAACATAGCCATGGCCAGGTCGAGGTAAAATCTGAGCCAAAGCTAGACCATGAAGGCCAAGTCCAAGGTTGAAATAGAGGCCAAATCTCCAATGCTAATCCAAAAGTAGAGCCTCAAGGCCAAAAGCCTGCAGCATGAGTAATGATTTCCCTTATTGGGGGTTGACCCGACAGTAAATCCAAGAAGCCTGATGGGACTCCACTACTGAAGCCATGGAATTTCTCTAATCCATTAGTAATAAAACTCCACTTGTCTTTAAAAAAATTTGAATATATTATTTAATTTGCATTGTTTTGCATGATGACTTTTATTTTGGGAAGTAGAGGATTAACTCTGGATGTCCTAATTTGCTTACTTTCCAAGACATCCTCCTCCATTGACTTATCACCTGGACTCATCTAAATCTAATTTTTCTAGAGAACCTTTATCTATAATTATAGAATTTGCTAAATAGGTATAAAGATGTTTGAAAGGATAAGAAAAATAAAAGCATGGTCGACACACATGTAGCACTGGGGATGGACCACGAAAGCCAAGCCCAAGGCTAAGAGGAAAGCCTACCCCCAAGGCTAACCCAAAAGTAGAGCCCCAAGGCCAAACGATAAGGAAGCTGGGCCATTTCACTCTAATTCTTCTTTCTTGTAGAACTACAAACCTACAAAAAGACATGAAAAGTTAACCTATGGTAGGGGTGATCCGAAGTTGTTATTAAGGGGTAGCTTATCAGAGAATCCAAAAAATTTGATGGGACTCTGCTATCTAGACCACTAAACTCCTCTAATCTATCAGTAATTTAACTTTACCTTTTAAAAGAATTTTCAGTTTATTATTTAATCTACATGTCTTTGCATAATGACATATGTTTCATGAAGCAAGGGGTCAACATCAAATGACTCTTTGAGTCCAGCAAAGTATGGATATAGTCCGAGCTGATTGCATATGGCATTCTCAAGAATTTGCCCTAGATCAAAATCAGCATTCTCAAACAATTATTTTAGCCTTATTTCTTCCATACAGAGCCTTCAATTATTTTATTTTTACAATCCTAGCCTCATAATTGGCTCCAATCTATGAGATCATCTAGTAGACCTCATGCTATGGCAAGCTGAAATATCCTAGCCAATTATTCAAAGGAGACCCTCTCAGCCTCAACCCAGGTATTCTCCATTTTTAAAGAGTATTTGTATTAAGAGGCATGTATTCCTATTAATTTATAGAGAGCAAAATGGCTCCAAAATTGCTTTTGATCAACCTAAGCCTCAACGACCTACTAATGGCTCAATAAAAGTTCAATGCTTGCAAGCCTTTGAAAAGGCCTTTCTAGTTTAACTATTGAAAGTCTTTGGTCGGGACTAAAATATTTAATACCTAAAAGCATTGGCTAAGTCCTGCAAGATCAACTCTCGAAAGCCTTTGGCCAAGAATCATTAATTCAATGCTTGAAAGCCTTTAATCAAGCCTTAAGCTCAATGCCCAAAAGCCTTTAGCCGGGCCTTGCAAGTTTAACTCCTGAAAATCTTTGTCCACGTTTTAAAGACTCAATGCTCAAAAGCCTTTAGCTAAGCCTTATGTTCAACGCCCATAAGCCTTTGGCCGAGCCTTGCAAAATCAACTCCTAAAAGTCTTTAGCTAGGACTCAATGATTTTACACCCGAAAGCCTTTGGCAAGGCCTTACAAAATCAACTCCCAAAAGCCTTTAGTCATGACTCAAAGATTCGATACTCGAAAGCCTTTAGTCGGGCCTTGCAAGTTCAACTCTTGAAAGCCTATGGCTAGGACTCAAAGATTCAATGCTCAAAAGTCTTTGATTGAGCTTTAAATTTAACACTCGAAAGCCTTTGGTCAGGCCTTGCAGGATCAACTTCCAAAAGTCTTTGATCGAGAGTCAAAAATTCAATACTCAAAAACTTTTGGCCAAGCCTTAAATCCAACACCTGAAAACCTTCAATTGGACAAACATCAAAAAGCCTTCAACCTGATGCAACACCAGAAAGCCTTCAGCCTAGTTAACGCTAAGTACCCAAAAGCCTTTGATCGGGTAAACATCGAAAAGCCTTCGGTGATATAGTATCGAAAAGCCTTTGGCCCGATTTTCTAAGTGCTAGAAAGCCTTTGACTAGGCCAAATGTCGGAACTCCTTTGACCCAAATATTCAGTAAAGAAAACCTCTAATTGGCTTTTATTCAATAAATGAAGCCTCTAATTGGTATTTATTCCATAAAGAAAGCCTCCGATTAGCATTTATTCTACAAAGAAAGCATTTGATTGGTATTTATTCTATGAAAAAATCCTCTGACTACCGTTTATTCTATAAAGACACCTTTGATCAGGGTCCAATTCTTTGAAAGGGCCTTTGATCACTCCCAAATGACCATTGATCAATCAAAGCCTCCAAGGTAATTCAGTACTGTTGACTCCTGTATTGATTTTGATGATTAACAAAATACTTAAGTATATTTGAGTACTGACAGTTTGTTAAAGTATGTTTTGTTAGATAAAAATACTCATTATGTTAGCTGAATGGATTGCTTGTCAAGTAGTTGAAGAAGTTATCTTTATGAATGAAATATTAAAGATAAATGGACTTGAGTATATAGGAATGGCTTGAAAGGACCTATGTTTTAAGTTTGAAGAAGATTCAGCAGAGTTTCAGTTCAATTTCAGAAAGTGTCAGTAAGTGTCGACTCAAAGTCTCGACTCACTATGCAAGTGTCGACTCATAGAAGCCTGAGCTGATATGCAAAAAAAGTTTCCGATGGCATGATTGAAGTGTCGACTCATGCAACTCAAGTGTTGACTCATGTGTCGACTCAAGGATCGACTCAATGCCTGAGACAAACTTTTCATGGAACATGCTGATGATGCGGGATGCAGATGATGGTGATGAACATAAAGAAAAAAATAGCAAATTAATGAAAGCAATTAATTTCAGATTTTTAGATGACTTATGTTCCCAAAAATGAGTAAAAGAATAAGTAGGATAGGATGTAAAGACCAAACTACTATTACCTACAGTTAGGAACACTCAAAGAAATAAAGATCAGGACCACAAGGATTGAAAAACCCCCTATTAGGATGGTTAATCTTCAATAAAACAAGACTTAGCAAAGGGTTTGGGCTAAATACCTGGCAACGATGTTGTCTTCAACATAGAAGAGATCGCTCTACACTCCTAGATCGATGCCTGGATGATCAGGTCTTTTTTTCATAGATCAGTCGGCTTTTTATCAGCTGGTCTCGAGTCAAGATAGACCTTCTTCCTTAAACTGTTTCACCAGAAGGATCCTGTACATGTTAGGGTTAGGGTCACAGATGATGAGAAAAATAATAATCTGGAAGAAAGAAGAGTGAAGGGATGGATGGGTCTTAGGGATGACTGGTGGCCAGATGGAGATGGAGGATGCCTGGCTTGGAGAGGGGTGGCCTGGCTACAGATGAGGATGCCTGGAGGGCTGGTTGCTAAGGGCCTAGAGGAGGGAGAATAGATGGCAGCCAAAAGCATGAAGGGTTGGCAGCCTAGGGTTGGTGAGATGGGGTGGTGGCCAAGGGGAAGAAGGATGGGAGGTGGGGCGGCTTGGGGATTAGGAAGAGAGGCATCCTAGGGTTTGATGTGATGGAGGCTGGCTAGGGTTTGATGGGGAGGGGACTTGATGTTGGGTGGCTAGGGTTTGCAAGCAAGAAAAAAAAGAACAACGGGCCTCACACCCACTCCTTACTGAGGCAACAATAGAATAAGAAAACTCAAGTTTTATTTCATCAAAAGTTGTGTATACAAGAGGGGAGGGATGGGTATTTATAAATTCACCCAGGTCCCTGGACTCCTTTATAGACTGGGACTACAAGACTTGAGGGCCAAGAAACCCTGTTGGACTTGGACTTGGTCAACTGCAGGCTTCTCTTGGGCTGGGATGCCTCCTTCATCTGGGCTTTGACCTTGGGATGCCTCTCCTTATGGATTTTGGGTAGCAACTCCATGGACTGGTCAACCTCCATGTGGGCTTGGCGCATGGCTTCTTGGTGGACTGGGAAGGCCTGGGGTGCCAACTTCATACTAGGTGGGGAAGGCCTAGGGCGCCAACTAATCTTGGACTGGGAGGAGCACTATCCTTGGGGCATGAAAAGGGCCTGGTGTATGGGCTTGAGTAGAGGCCCAGGCGCATGAACAGGAGTGGCATGGGTGGGGTTTGGTGACTCTCCTCTTGTACTAGACTTGAATAAAAAATACAGGACTCATAGGATTGAGATAAGGGACTCACTAGACTTTCTTGTCTCAAGTTATTACAGGACTCACTCCTCATTATAGGACTCAATTGATGGACTAAATTTATTACAGGACATGGCTCACTTTAATGCAAGTGACACAGGACTAATGGACTACAGGACTCAAAAAAACTAATCAGAAAACCATAATGGACCCAGTATCTCTATTTGATCCTGGTGCCCGCATCAATTCTCTCGGGGTGGGAGGAACTCGACCCTATCAAGTAAGGGTCATCTTGGCTCTCATACTACTCCAATATATCTTGGTTAAGGTGTTGCAGATCATTTCGGGTGATACGTGAATCCTCGAATTCCAGTCGACCTTGCCATCGAACCAAAAATCGTTTATAGTCTTTGTTCCGGGTACTAATGGCTTGATCGTCCAGGATGCGCTCAATCCTTTCCTCTTTCACAGGGCAATTTGTTGGTGGATACTCTGGGATGGGCTCAATCTCAAGAGAAGGGTTAGGTCCAAAGGGCTCACTAGGTATCATTGCTGGGTCTCTATACTCAACAAAGTCTGAGATATTGAAGGTTGAACTAATGCCTAACTCGGGTGGTAACTCGAGAACATAGGCATTAGGTCCAACTCTCTTTATCACTCTGAAGGGTCCAGCTCCATGAGCATGTAGTTTGTTCACGGTCCTTGAAGGAAACCGCTTAGGCCTAAGCCTAATCATTAAATAATCCCCTGTAGAAAATTCTTTAGCTTTTTTTTGAGAATTAGCCAAATTTTTATCGATTTCATTGCTCACATTGATTTTTTGACTAATTTCCTTATGCAAATCCCTAACATGCTATGCAAATGACTCAACCGACTCAAAGACTTGTGCATGCAAGGGCAAAGGGATTAGGTCAAGGGGTCTGTTAGGCTTATAACCATGGACAATCTCGAATGGTTTCTTGCCTATGGACCTGTTGACAGAACTGTTATAGGCAAATTCGGCTCTAGGTAAGAGAAGGTCCCAATTTCCAGTGTTCTCACCTACAAGGATCTCAGCAGGTTTCCTAAGATTTGATTTACTACCTCAGTTTGGCCATCAGTTTGAGGGTGGTAGGATGTGGAAAACTTAAGCTTGGTTCCTAATAAATGCCAAAGGGTTTTCTAGAAGTAACTGATTAAACGGACATCCCTATCGAATACTATGGTTTTAGGAAAGCCATGTAACCTAACCACATGATCGAGGAAGAGTTTGGCCACTTTGGAGGCATCAAAGGTCTGAGAGCAAGATACTAAATAAGCCATTTTGAAAACCTATCGATCACTACACATATGGAGTTATGTTTCCTTAGGGTCTTAGGTAGTCCTAATACAAAGTCCATGCTATGATCCTGCCATGGGCGATCAGGTATAGGTAAAGGGATGTATAAGCCAGTGTTTTGCTTCTATTGTTTGGCAATAGCACAAGTTCGACATCTAGATATAATGTGGGCAACATCCCTTTTTAGGCTTGGCTAAAAGAACCGGTCCTCTACAGCTACGATGGTCTTATTTCTACCAAAGTGACCAGCTAAACCTCCTGCATAGGTTTCCCAAACTAAAAACTCTCTAAGTGAGGTCCTGGGAATACACTATCTATTGTTCTTAAAATGGTAACCATCTTGAAGGTGTACTCACTATAAGAATTGGATGGTCCTTGGCTCACAGATTGGAAGATTTCACTAAAGTCAGCGCAGGTCTCATATTCTTTTTTCAGTTGGTCAAACTCTATGAGTTCAGTCCTAACAGAATTCAGGAGAAGGGCTCGGTAGCTAAGGGCATTGGCTACCTTATTCTCGGTTCCAACTTGATGTTTTAGCACAAAGGTATAAGCTTGAAGGTATTCTACCCACTTAATATGCCTAGGGTTTAGTTTCTTCTGGGAGTTTAGGAATCGGAGTGCTTCATGGTCAGAGTAAAGGACAAACTGTTGGGGGAGTGGGTAATGTCTTCGGTATCTAAAGGCTTGTACTACCGCATAAAATTTCTTATCATAGGTTGAGTATCTAAGCTTAGCCTCATTGAGTTTCTCACTAAAGAAGGCTACAGGGTGATTCTCTTAGCTTAAGACTCCTCCTATGCCTACTCCCGAAGCATCACAAGCAACCTCAAAAACTTTGGAAAAATCTGGTAATCTCAGGATAAGTGCTTGGGTCATCTTCTCCTTAATCTCTAGGAAGACTCAATCGACAGCTTTGGTCCATTCAAAATTTTCCTTCCTAATACAATTAGTGATGGGTGCTACAATAGAACTAAATCTTCGAATAAATCTCCTATAGAAGGTAGCTAGACCATGGAAACTATGCACATCATGAATGCTAGTAGATACTAGCCACTCAACTATGGATTTAACCTTCTTAAGGTCAGCTGAAACTCCTTCGGGGGTCATTACGAATCCTAGGAAGATGACTCTATGGGTCATGAAATCACACTTCTTTAAATTGGCATAAAGACTCTCCTTCCTAAGGGTTTGGCAAACTTTTCTAAGGTGATCAAGATGGTCTTCCTTAGTCCTACTATAGATCAAGATGTCATCAAAGTAAACCACTACAAATCTTCCTATGAACACTCGTAGGACTTGGGTCATGATCCTAATGAAGGTGGTAGGGGCATTGGATAAACCGAAAGGCATCACTACTGGTGCGGGCACCAGACTCAGAAGAAGACTTCAGAGCTCCATCTGGATCTCTGATTAACCTTGCCCGAAGAATTAGGGTTTTTGGTTTGTAATAAGGGTTGACTAGATCAACTCAATTTAGCTTGAGTCTACATTACCTGCATTTTATTTTGTTGAGTCATGTTGACTCGGTAGTGGACTAGGGTTTCAACCGGGGATGTTACATTTTCTCCCAAGACCAGGCAAGTGGACACCACACTCCCAGCCACACTCCCGGTCCAGGGGGCGCCATATCCACATCCAGCAGCCTTTGGTCCCCACTCCACAGATGGCAACTTCCTTCTTTCATGCACCAGATAAAGAGAAGAGCACAAATCAAGGGGGCGGCCAAGACTTTCCCAAGTGATTCCAAGCAAAGAAGGGAAGAAGTTTTTCTTGGAAGAGAATATCAAGGGGCGCCCATTACCTGCCAAAAACACCTAAAACAAAGATGGGAAGAGCCTTGACTTAGGGAGGAAGAAAAGGAGGAGTCCAAAAGAGTTCATCCAGGAAAGGAAGAAAAACTTTCTTGAAAAATTCCAAGCAAGGTGGCGCCATCTACCTGCCATTTATAACCCAAATCCTAATTTTTGGTATTTTGGCCAACCATATGTAAGGGATTTACCCTAATTTGGAGATCCCCTCCTTTAGTCCCACATGGGAAAATATGAAACCCTTCTCCCTTGTAAAGCATTATAAATTACATCCCTCTTGTAAGTTGAAATCAATCTATGAATGAAAGAAATTTTTTTATGAGCAAACTTATGTTTTCTCTTTTCCGCACTTGCTTCTAAGTGTTGAGCTCCGTGAGGGAGTAAGTCCGGGTTCCCCTGGAACCTTGAGGAGGTGAGAGATCTCCAAAACCCTAAACCCTAGGTTAGCCACTCAATTCCCAAACCCTAGCCGCCATCACCTTTCTCTTTCCACCAAGCCCTAGGTTTTTTTCCCCTTCTCACGGCTACCATCTCCAAGCCCTGGCCGGCCACCAGCATCCAACTCCGGTCCAGATACTTCAGGTCTGTAGCAACTCTAAGAGGAAGTCAGATCGGCCTCCAGGAGAATCCTGATCTCAGCAGCCTCAGCTTTCAAGTTCTTCAGCCTGGTAAGATCTCTTCTTGAGTTTCTGAATTCCATCTTTTGTTCCTCTTCTCTCCCAGATTCTGAGTCCAGAAGAAGCCGACCAAACCACGAAACCAGTATTAGAGGATCCATTGCGAAGATAGCCGACTCCGAGGATCCCACAATCTGCTCGAGAGAGTTCTTCCACCAAACCCTGAGAAGATCACAAGTCTGGTTAGTAAACCATCCCTTCTCTTTATTTCTGTTATGTTGAAAGCTCGGAGTGAAACCCTAGGTCTGGGAGTTTCTCAACCCCCAGCGATCCGTTGCTTCTGAATTACTCTGATAATTTAGTTTCCTTAAAGTTGTGCTTTCAATTATCATATTAGTATCTTTCAACGTTAGGTTAACTTTTCTTTGATTTGAAGCCAACTTCTACAAACATATAAAAACCACAAAAAAATTAATTAATCTTAATTTACTTCCGCATCGCATCCCTTAATTTGTTCTGCATCATTTTGGTATCAGAGCTTTCGTTCTGCATCAATTTTGGTATCAGAGCCCAGTCTAGGGTTTCTGATTTGCTTGCTTGCTTCGATTGTTCTCTTTTTATTTTGTCTGCTCGAAGTAGACTCCCCAGGACGTCCGGTCCTAGGAACTAAGCGAGGCGCAAGCCTCCTCCTCCCATTCCACGGGGTGTTCCTAGGGCGTGTAGGGGATCCATTGGGTTATAACTTCGTAGCAGGGATTATAAACGGGGAAGACAATCTAGTTGCAGCCCGTAATTACCCTGTTGTCCGAATTATTTCTCCCTGCATAAAACTCCGAATTGCATGATTTCTGCTTCGTTGAAACCAGTATAATTGATCCTATTTTCATAATTTTTCTGTGATTTATTGGTTTCGGTAAAAATTCTGAGAATTAAAATACAGCAACTCTGTTTTTGTGTTCTGCAATTCAATTCTTTTTTGGAGTGATCATCTCATAATTTACTTAAGGGCAATTGAGCATCTAAGATAAGGGGAGGAGTTGATTACCTCTCCTTAGCCCAAAACCACCATCCAATCATTCGAACCTAGACCTAATTTAAAATCAGTTAGACCTAATTTGCCCTAGTGGGCCAGGGACACCAATTGGTCGGGTCTAGGCTAGTGTTGAGTCAGTTTGCTGAGTTATTCTGTGTGTGCTTAGCACTCAGTGTCTAGAACGGTGGTTCAGGGACTACGTCCCGAAGGGCTTGTGTGCTAGTCCGCCTACCTGGCCAATCACTGATTGGTGTCTAGGATTGGCAATCAGGGACCTAACACTCCCCTTACACCTGCCTGGCTGAGTCCTGAGTCACTACAGGCTAGCTTGCCACTCTGATTGGGCATCTAGTTTGGACTCTAGGTCTAGTGATCCAGTAGTCGGTTTAGTCTAGTCTCATTTTGTGTGTTTGCTTGCATCATGTCTACCCGGAATGGAGTGCCCTACCAACCTGGTCAAACCCAACCTGATTTAGAGGCCATGGTTAGAGCTCTTACTGAGAGCATGAACAAGTTAAGCCAGGATTTGACTGCTACTGTTACCCAGTGTAAAGAACAAGTCCATGAGAGTTTTACCCAGCTTAGGGATCAAGTCCAAGTCCTTGAGAAACGTAGACATCAAAATTGGATCCCTGATCCAAAATTTAATAGGCCCCAACCTCATCCATGCCAGGAGCCTAGGAGGACCTTATACCGTGATCCCGAGCATAACATTAGGAAGCCTAACTATGATATCTATAGTGTGGATCGTGTCTATGAGAGGTCCTTACAATATTCTAGACTAGTCACTCAACAACCCAAGTCTTCTAGATCAAACCATTTAGATCCACACCCATGCCCAAGTAAGGTCTCTACTAGCTTGAAACCCAGTGTGATCCAGGTTCCTATATCTCAAGAATGTTTGTTTTGTGGAGAAAGAGGCCATAAATCTAGTCAGTGCCCATGCATAGGACTGGCTTGTGCACAGCTAAGTGGTAAGAATCCTAAGGATGACATTAATGAGGGAGAACCCAAGCCTACCAATGAGGAAGAACGGTTAGGTATGACAAGCCTAGAATCAGTTGACCCGATTACCACTGACCCGAAACCCATTGAAGATGGCATCGAGGAAGTATATGATGCTGGCTTGAGTCTAGTTGATGAATATGAGGGGGAAGAACTTGAAGAATGTGACATTGATACTATTGGTTCCTTACCTGAGGAGACCTTGGAAAGCAACCAACTGGTAGGACCTAGTTCAGAAATTCAAGAGATTTGTGAGAACCAGGTTCCTTTAGTCAAATATCCCCAGGAAGAACTCATAGTGTTAGCCCAAGCTATTAGTTCGTACCCTCTAATGACAGTCATTCCCCAAGTACCAATTGAAGATCTTTGTACTGAACTATTTAAGTTTGCCCACCCTATGGTAGATCCTCTCCTTAGGATGACTGAATCAAGCCTCTTACAATTGGACCTTGTCCCATGCCCAGCCACTAAGGTCACTCCCGTAATCTCAGTTGAACATCCTTGTCTTGAGCGGATTGATTCACCCAGTCCTGTAGAAGTCCTCCTTATGGCCCCAGACCCCTTCCTTTGCATGACTGACCTTCCCTTCTATAGAGTATACCTTTCCACACCCATAGGTCAAATTTCAAGTCTTGAGGTCATCATCCATAGGCCCTTCCATGAATCATTCTCTAATCCAGTTCTTGAGAAAGTGGATCATTATTTGCTTAGAGAACAAACCTTAATTATTGCAATCACATGTCCTAGGCTAGTTCCCGAACCATCTCTTGATCCATCCCTGGGAGTAGCAAATTTTTACTTTCGTAAGGATGACCAGTTGACACTCATAGATCACCATTCAAACCTTCAGGTCACCACCTTAGTCAACAGGTAATTCGAGACCCCATCTCATATCTCCTTCCTTTCTCTAGGACTTCCAATGCTTCTTACACCATCCAAGTATACTTTGTCGAAGTCTTTAGAGTGAACCACGTGTCAGAACCTATTAGGTTTGCCACCTACTTCTGGAAGACCTTATGGCACATACTAGGCACCCATGATAAGTTTTCATGCTCTGCATGCCATCCTCCGACCCAAGGTCAAACCTAGAGAGCCGTAGTTTGTTAGGTTTAGACCTAGGGTTCCTTTGAATAAAGTCCATTCTTTAGGAATGCATCGTCAGTCGAGTTTAGGACATTGTCTCAGATTTTGGTTTGATTGAGAGCACCAGGAATTGGGATTTGTATTTTGTCCAGGGCTGAAATTGCATTCAATGACTCGGTCAATAGGTCTACGGGTAAGAGTCCATTTGAAATTGTACATGGGTACAAACCTCACACACCTCTTGACCTAGTCCCTTTACCTGTCCACACTCGAGTCTCCGAATCTGCTGAGAATTTTGCACAGCATATAAAGACTTGCATAAAGAAATTCATGCCAAAATAAATTTAAGTAATGAAACTTATAAGAAGTTGGCTGATACTCAAAGGCGAGTCAAATCTTTTGTTGAGGGAGACTATGTGATGATTAGGTTAAGGCCTGAACGGTTTTCTCCTGGAACCGTTAGAAAGTTACATGCTAGGGGAGCTGGACCATTTAGAGTGGTAAAGAGAGTAGGATCCAATGCCTATGTGCTCGAGTTGCCTCCAGAACTAGGCATTAGCTCTACTTTCAACATTACAGACTTAGTAGAGTACAGGGAGCCAACTGTGATTCCTAGTGAGCCTTTTGAGCCTAACCCTATCATTGAGAGTGATCCTGACCCTGTGTGTCCACCAACAAACTGGCCTGTGAGGAAAGAGCAGATTGAAAAGATCCTGGATGATCAGGTTATCTCTACTCGTAATCGAGGATACCAAAGATACCTGGTCCGCTGGCTAGGAAGGCCAGATTCTGATGACTCTTGGATCTCCCGAGAAGAGTTACAAGAGCTGGACCCAGACCTCTTGGAGAGATACCAGAGCCAGCTTGATCCATACTCGACAGGGTCGAGTTCCTCCCACCCTGGGAGAATTGGTGCGGGCACCAGACTCAGAAGAAGACTTCAGAGCTCCATCTGGATCTCTGATTAACCTTGCCCGAAGAATTAGGGTTTTGGTTTGTAATAAGGGTTGACTAGATCAACTCAATTTAGCTTGAGTCTACATTACCTGCATTTTATTTTGTTGAGTCATGTTGACTCGGTAGTGGACTAGGGTTTCAACCGGGGATGTTACATTTTCTCCCAAGACCAGGCAAGTGGACACCACACTCCCAGCCACACTCCCGGTCCAGGGGGCGCCATATCCACATCCAGCAGCCTTTGGTCCCCACTCCACAGATGGCAACTTCCTTCTTTCATGCACCAGATAAAGAGAAGAGCACAAATCAAGGGGGCGGCCAAGACTTTCCCAAGTGATTCCAAGCAAAGAAGGGAAGAAGTTTTTCTTGGAAGAGAATATCAAGGGGCGCCCATTACCTGCCAAAAACACCTAAAACAAAGATGGGAAGAGCCTTGACTTAGGGAGGAAGAAAAGGAGGAGTCCAAAAGAGTTCATCCAGGAAAGGAAGAAAAATTTTCTTGAAAAATTCCAAGCAAGGTGGCGCCATCTACCTGCCATTTATAACCCAAATCCTAATTTTTGGTATTTTGGCCAACCATATGTAAGGGATTTACCCTAATTTGGAGATCCCCTCCTTTAGTCCCACATGGGAAAATATGAAACCCTTCTCCCTTGTAAAGCATTATAAATTACATCCCTCTTGTAAGTTGAAATCAATCTATGAATGAAAGAAATTTTTTTATGAGCAAACTTATGTTTTCTCTTTTCCGCACTTGCTTCTAAGTGTTGAGCTCCGTGAGGGAGTAAGTCCGGGTTCCCCTGGAACCTTGAGGAGGTGAGAGATCTCCAAAACCCTAAACCCTAGGTTAGCCACTCAATTCCCAAACCCTAGCCGCCATCACCTTTCTCTTTCCACCAAGCCCTAGGTTTTTTTCCCCTTCTCATGGCTACCATCTCCAAGCCCTGGCCGGCCACCAGCATCCAACTCCGGTCCAGATACTTCAGGTCTGCAGCAACTCTAAGAGGAAGTCAGATCGGCCTCCAGGAGAATCCTGATCTCAGCAGCCTCAGCTTTCAAGTTCTTCAGCCTGGTAAGATCTCTTCTTGAGTTTCTGAATTCCATCTTTTGTTCCTCTTCTCTCCCAGATTCTGAGTCCAGAAGAAGCCGACCAAACCACGAAACCAGTATTAGAGGATCCATTGCGAAGATAGCCGACTCCGAGGATCCCACAATCTGCTCGAGAGAGTTCTTCCACCAAACCCTGAGAAGATCACAAGTCTGGTTAGTAAACCATCCCTTCTCTTTATTTCTGTTATGTTGAAAGCTCGGAGTGAAACCCTAGGTCTGGGAGTTTCTCAACCCCCAGCGATCCGTTGCTTCTGAATTACTCTGATAATTTAGTTTCCTTAAAGTTGTGCTTTCAATTATCATATTAGTATCTTTCAACGTTAGGTTAACTTTTCTTTGATTTGAAGCCAACTTCTACAAACATATAAAAACCACAAAAAATTAATTAATCTTAATTTACTTCCGCATCGCATCCCTTAATTTGTTCTGCATCATTTTTGGTATCAGAGCTTTCGTTCTGCATCAACTACCCATTCATAAAGACCATCTTTAGTTTTAAATGTGATTTTCCACTCATCCCCAGGTATGATCCTAACCTGATGATAGCCACTCTTAAGATCAATCTTTGAGAAAATGGTTGCACCGGCCATCATATCTAACATGTCATCCAAACAGGGGATGGAAAACCTATATTTCACCATGATTTTATTTATGGCACGACTATCGACACACATTCTCCAGTGCCATCTTTTTTAGGGGTGAGTAGGGTAGGTATGGCACATGGGCTCAAGCTCTCCCTAATAAATTCTTTTCGAAAGAGTTCTCCTACCTATTTCTGTAGTTCTAAAAGTTCATAAGGGTTCATCCTATAGTGTGGTAGGTTCAGTAGGGTGGCTCCTGAAACTAAGTCTTTGGCATGCTAGACATCCCTTAGTGGGGGTAACTAGTCAGGCAAGTCTTCAGGGAACACATCTTCAAACTCACTTAAAATTTCTTTAACCTCCTGAGGGTGCTCTTTCAGGGTCTGATCAAGTACTTCCTTAGCAGTTAACATCCAAATGGTTGAACCCTCAGTAATCTCTCTTTCTAGCTCCTTAGCAGTAATCAAATTGACTCCAGATTTCTTCTCCTTCAATGAACTAGATCTCCTCTTGACATTGTTCTTAGGTGGGGTAGGGTTAATCACAATTTTCTTCCCATGAAAATTAAATAAGCATGAATTTGATCGGCCATACAGGGTAGCATCATGGTCATAAAGCCAGGGTCTGCCTAGGATAATGCTACTAACTTCCATGGGAATGACATCACACCATACCTTTTCTTGGTAAGATTGTAGCTGGACTAAGACTTGGCATCTAAGTTTGATGGGAATGGAGGTTGAGTCTATATAAGAAACCTTATTGTTGGGAATTGTGTCCCAAAGTCAATCGCCTGGATTGTAGGCAGTTGTGCTGAGTCTTGTATTTATTTTATGAATCAATAAATTATTATTTTTGGCAGCTCATCACACATTGTATTTCCCAAAAAATGAACTCTTTCCATGTGATGAAGTCCATAGGGCTACACTGACTTCGATACAGAGAGGATGTATCGACTGGTCCTTAAACCCTGTTCACAATCAAAGGATATATTGTACTAGACGGCAATATATCAAGTATTGGTTGTTGCAGTTCACATCATTTGGTTGTCCTCTTGACCAAATGAGTGTGGTGACACTGATGTGATCTGCAAATGGGATATATGATATCTCATTGAACGTGACTCCGTGAAACCCCTTTATGCCAAAGGGATACTCACGATAGGATATGGGTATATGTGTCCCTCTAACTTGAGGTCATCACGGTAGCTTGCAAGCAACTCCCTGTGCTTTGGTGCCGGACTACCCGGATTTTTAATCCGATGACGGAAGGTTTCTGAGTACAGGCAAGTACTTGTGGAGCAGTGATGGACCAAGATAGAATTGACCTGTCCAAACAGTTTGGATTGAATGTTTCGCAGTATCTCAATTTAGAAAATCCTCGGCCGGGGTAGCCCTAGTGAAGAGTCATTGGGCTTGCGAGGTTGAGACACGTAGTCGACTGACTCAGTCTGGGTTGGCAGCCCAATATCAGTCGTCCTGAGCATTAGAGGTCAAAGGGCTGAATTATACAGTAACCATATGCCAGAGGTTCGATAGTATGCTCCTGCATCTTCGACCTATCCGGATGTCGGGACCCATTGCTAGATGGTTTCCTGTGCTGGTACTAGAATTGTTCCAGTGCTACCGTTTAGGTTCGAACCTATGAGGTCACACGCCACAGAGGATAATTCTCTGATCCGGATACCGATTACGATTGGGAATCGTCTCGGTTTTATGGTCACATATTTTTTGAGCACTCTTTTCCCGGTCTTGCCCTTGTTTGCATCAACCGGAAATTGTTCCGGGCTGACCAGGTCTGTGCCAGAATTTTTTTGAATCAGTTTTGAACTGATTCGGAGCATGTTTTAGCCTCCAATTGGTTGTGAACCAATTGAACCCTTTTTTTTTAATTGGGCTTCAACCGGTTAATTTGTTTGAACCAATCTGGTTTATTGGCTTGGATCGGTTTTTGGTTGAACCAGTTTCCATTTTTTCTCCCGACCGTTTACACGGTGTTTTCTCGCTGGAAGAATTCCTAGCGATGGAAGGCTAATCGACGTCTTCTCCTCTCCCTCCACCCTCTAGCCTTAATCCCCTTTTTTATTGGTTTAATGGCTGTTAATTGGGTTTATTGCAGCCGGTGACCTCTTGGCCTCCCACCCTCTCAGTTGTCACTTCTCCCTGCGGCCTATTAATCCTTGCTATTCCTTGGTGAGCGATAGAGTGATGTAACCGTGTGTGAGAGGCTGAAACCAACCTGTGAGAGTTCTTCTTCCTTGGAGAATTTCTTTTCCATTCCACCGGTGAATTAGAGGGCTGTGATTTGGTGAGTGATAGGAAGAGAGAACAGTCTTTAATCCCTGGTTTTCTGGTGCTCAAATTGCTGGAAGAAGGAACTCTGTTTTGCTAAAAATTTCTCAGATTTCAGAAATTCTGTTTCCTTCCTTCTTCCCTCCCACCGTTCCAAGTCTTCCGGAGACTAGCATCACCCGAGAGACGGATCAGAGCAAGCCCTTGGCGTGTTCCCCCTCTTGAGAGTGTTCGATTGAGCATTTGGAAGCCGGATCAACCTCTTTGCACTGTTATTTTGTGCTCTGTTTTGAGTTGCAGGTTTTCAGGTTGCAGGTTTTTTGGTGCAATTTTTGGTTGAAAGGAAGGGCTCCAAACGTTGAATAATTTTCTCCCCTTTGAAGGAAGACCAACCAACTAGTTCCCTTGCTTTTGGTGCTGAAAGGGAGATCGAATTGTGGGCAAATTCCTTTTGTTTTGCAGCAGCTTTTGGAGAAAAAGAAGAGCCCTGTTAACGTGCTGGAAGTAGAAGACAACAGGAATAAAATTATTCCTGTTATCCCAGCAATTCCAGCTTTATACCAAGGCTATTCCAGGCAGGAATAAGGTATAGTTTCTAGTTTTATTTTTCATGCATGTCTAGATCTAGGTTTTTATAATTGTTTATAAATATTACATGCTCTTGTACATGCCTAATATTGCCTATACATGCATCCGAAATTTGTTAGATCCTGTGCGGAGCAGGTAGTTTCCGCTGTGAATTTAAATTTTTTAAAATTCATGCATGCTCCCTGCTTTGCATGATTAGCGTAGGCACCTGCAACCGCGTTCATTATCTTTCACTTATAGGGGCTGGGATGGAGAACTGGGGTCAAGCCTAAGATTTTGATGGCATTGGTCGAGATGGCATTCACACAGCTCCCACTATCTACGATGATTTTGCATACCTTATCCCCTAATTTCATAAAGGTCTATAGGATTTTGGTCCTATGCCAATCCTCTTGTATCTTAGTTTGGGCTAGGATGCACCTAACTACTCCTAACAAGTCAGATAGCTCGACAACCTCCTCATCTCCTTCATATTCGTCTACCAGGTTCACTTTAGCTTCATAAACTTTTTCTTTGAAATCATTGGTGGGTTCAGGATCCTCCTCCTCAAGTTCTCCTATATACAGGGATCGGGTTGGGCACTGGCTAGCATAGTGTCCCACCTTATGACATTTGAAACAGGTATTAGGGTTGGGACTCGGGTTCCTTTGGATTTCAAGTGCCTTACCCTTGTCATCCCTAGGGGTCACTGGGTTGCTAGGACTAGGTCGGCTCAGGTTAGGGTTGGGTAGGCTTGGGTTGGGGTTGGGTCGACTCGGGTATACCTGGCTAAGACTTGGTCTGGCAATAGGGGCACTGTTCCTAGTGGGCTTAGGTCGACGGTACACGGGTCCCCTCTGGAATCTCTCATAGTTTCTGGCTATCTGGTAGGCTTGCTCAAGATTATTGACCTCCCTTAAAAGCAACTCTCTCTAGATGTCATCACAGAGTCCAGCCCTAAACCTAGATAGGGTTACTGATTCAAACTCGTCTATGCTACACCTTATGGCAAACTCATCAAACTTGGCTATGTATTCTGACACAATCCTATTTTTTTGATTTAACCTCTGCCAATGGTCTAGGAGTCTCTAATGGTAGGATTTAGGAAGGTGTTTTCCCTAAGTTTTGGCTTCATGGCTCTCCAAGTGACTATGGGAAGTTATTCTCGTTGTCTGATTATGCGCTCAACATTCTCCCAGTATAGCCTAGCCTAGCGAACTAACCTTAGCTTGGCAAATTTGCACTTCCTCTCCTCACTCATCTCATACAATTTAAAATATTGTTCCATGTCTCCCTCCCAATCTATGTAGACCTTAGAATCTAGGCTGCCATCGAACGTGGGTCTTCTAGCTTGATATTCCTAATGACTCTTTCATCCTGGTCCAAGAATTCATGATTGGGCCTCCTAGGATTGGGCTCCAGAAAGGGGTCAGGATGTGGGGCTCTCCTAGGGTTGGGCTCCAGGAATGGGTCAAGAGGTGGGGTTCTCCTAGGGTTGGGCTCTAAGAATGGGGCAGGGTGTTGGGCTCTCCTAGGGTTGGGAGGTGTGGGAAGAGGTGACTCAGGCTCGGGTTCAGTGTTTGACTCTTGGGTTCTCTCTAGGGTTCCTAACTGACCTTCAACTCGATCAAACCTGAGGTTCATTTGGTCAAGCCTATTGCATGTTTGGGTATTCAATTGGGTAAGTTAGGCAAGCTTATGGTCCATCTAGGTAGTCAATTGGGCAAGCTGATCATTCATGGTCTTCATTAGGGTTTCAAGATTGAGTTTCATGGTTAAATTTGATTGAGGTCGAGACTAATGGTAGCAGGCTCCTACCTGGTGGTCATGCAATAAGCACACAAGACTTGGTACATTCTAGGGTTTGCTAGACCTAGAGCCCAAGTAGAGTAAGTCAACTCAACAACTAATCCTTCCACTGGCCAGGTAAGAGATGGGGTGGTGGGAGGCTCCCCCTGCTTGTCACAGGGTCCTAATTAATAACCACCAGTCCACTTAGAGCATTTGCCACTAGACCTCTAGCCTTAGACACCAGCTTCCAGTAATAATTGAAGGGTTGAGTGCATTAGTTTTTTCACAAGACTCAGGATTCGACCTGTTGGTGTCCCTAAATCAATTAGATTTCTACTTGATTTTAGTTAGGCTTGGATTCGAATGCAGGGTGGTTGTTTTGGGCCCAAGAAAGGTGATGAAATCCTTCCCTGATTTGACACAGTAGAAGTGCCCTTAGGTTAGCTTAATGCAAAATGATGCACACTCTTATGACCCTAATGCAATATGGGACTAAAAATTCAGAAAATTCAAAAAATAATTTTTGTTTGTGTCTTATGCAGGTGGCAGATTTAATCTAAGTTAATTAATGTGCACACAAAAGAGGCTTGGGTTTGGTGGGGGTTTGATGGTTGATTAGGTTTAACCTAAACTAAGCATGCAGAAATTACAAAAAATAAGTTTTTTTAAATTTTTTTATTGTGTTTTCAGAGAAGAAAATTATCAAAAAATACAGAAAATAAATATTTAATTGTATGATTAATTACTACTAAATATGATGCAAAACAGAAATGGTTTGATGGTACAAATCCCTAGGGTTTCTAACTAGTTGCAGAATTCAGCAAGACAGAAATTTCTGTTAGGGTTTTTTGTGATGCAGATTTTAATTTTTTTTTATCTGTAAAATTTTAAAAAAATGCTTGAAAAATAGAGGACTCAACAGAGATAATGTGATGCAAATTTCAGAGAAAAAAAGTAAAAGTTTAATGGAGAAACAGACCTATATTTGACTACTACACAGATTTCAGCAAGCAGATTTTTTTATGTTAGGGTTTTGTTTTACTGATTTTTTTCATTTGTTTCAGATCAAAAAAATTCAACTAAAATAGCATAAAAATAGAGGGCTAAACAGAGACTGATTAGTGCAAAAATAAGAGAAAAACAGTAATGTTTTAAATGGTAATTAATCTTAGGTTTGGACCCCTATGCAGAAATCAGCATGCAGGATTTTTTTGTGGAGCTTTTTGTGTTTATAAAAGATGCAAAACTGCCCTAATCCTAAGCTCTGATACCAAACTGATGCAGGATGCAGATGATGAGGATGAACATAAAAATAAAATAGTAAATTAATGAAAGCAATTAATTTCAAATTTTTAGATGACATATGTTCCCGAAAAAGAGTAAAAGAATAAGCAGGATAGGATGTAAAGACCAAAGTACTATTACCCGTAGTTAAGAGCACTCAAAAAAATAAAGATCAGGACCACAAGGGTTGAGAAATCCCCTATTAGGATAGTTGATCTTCAATAAAACATAACTTAGAGAAGGGTTTGGGCTAAATACCTGGCAACGATGTTGTCTTCAACGTAGAAGAGGTCGCTCTGCACTCCTGGATCGATGCCTAGATGATCAGGTCTCTTTCCCGCAGATCAGCCAACTTTTTATCAATTGGTCTTGAAGCCAGGCAAACCTTCTTCCTTGGATGGTTTCAACAGAAGGATCTTACACACGTCAGGGGTTAAGAGTCACAAATGATGAAAAAATAATAATCTGGAAAAAAGAAGAGTGGAGGGATAAATGGGTCTTAGGGATGGCTGACGAATAGATGGAGATGGAGGATGCTTGGCTTGGAGAGGGGCGGCTTGGCTGTAGATAAGGATGCCTAGAGGGCTAGTTGCTGGAGGCCTGGAGGAGGGAGAATAGCTGGCAGCCAATTGCTTGAAGGGTTGGTGGCCTAGGGTTGGTGAGATGGGGTGGTGGCCAAAGGGAAGAAGGATGGGAGGTGGGGTGGCTTGGGGCTTAGGATGAAAGGCATCCTAGGGTTTGATGTGATGGAGGGCGGCTAGGGTTTGATGGGGAGGGGACTTGATGTTAGGCGGCTAGGGTTTGCAAGCAAGAAAAAAAAGAACAACGGGCCTCACACCCACTCCTTACGGAGGCAATAATAAAATAAGAAAACTCAAGTTTTATTTCATCAAAAGTTGTGTATATAAGAGGGGAGGGATGGGTATTTATAGATTCACCTAGGTCCCTAGACTCTTTTACAGACTGGGACTACAAGACTTGAGGGCCAAGAAACCTTGTTGGACTTGGACTTGGTCAACTGCAGGCTTCTTTGGGGCTGGGACGCCTCCTCCATCTGGGCTTGGACCTTAGGATGCCTCTCCTTATAGATTTTGGGCAGCAACTCCATGGATTGGTCAGCCTCCATGTGGGCTTAGCGCATGGCTTCTTGGTGGACTGGGAAGGCCTGGGGCACCAACTTCATATTGGGCTCGGGAAGGCCTAGGGCGCCAACTGATCTTGGACTGGGAGGAGCATTATCCTTGGGGAATGAAAAGGGCCTAGCATATGGGCTTGAGTAGAGGCCCAGGCACATGAACAAGAGTGGCATGGGTGGGATCTGGTGACTCTCCTCTTGTACTAGACTTTAATCAAAAATACATGACTCATAGGATTGAGACAAGGGACTCACTAGACTTTCTTGTCTCAAGTTATTATAGGACTCACTCCTCATTACAGGACTCAACTTATGGACTAAATTTATTACAAGACTTGGCTCACTTTAATCATGTGACACAGGACTAATGGACTATAGGATTCAAAGAAATTAATCAAAAAATCATAACGGGCCCAATAATTTCTGTCTGACCTTGGTGCCCGCACCAGCTGAATTTCAAGACTTCCCTCAAGTGTCAACTCATGGAAGCAAAGTGTCGACTCACCAGATGAAGTGTCGACTCACCTGAAATTTTCAGAGAGCTCCAAGAAATATTTTTGAACTAAGTGTTGACTCATGGAAACCAATTGTTGACCCCAAGTATCGAGTCATAACCTAAAGTGTCGACACTTGAAGTTCTAGTGAACAGTAACGACTAGTTTTTTAAAATCCAAAACTTGCCCTTCTCACCCCCAACAGCTAGTTTCACCTCTCCAATGGTCATAAACTGCTATTTGAGCCTTGGAATGGTATTTAAAGTGGATTAATCTTAAGTGGGAAGCAACAAATGAAAAGGAAAAAGAAAAAGAAGAGAATTCACTCCAATATTCATTGAGAGCAACTACTTTCATATGAAAAGAAGCCTTCAAGCTTTCAAAGCAATCAAGAGCATTCAAGTCCAACCATTTAAGCATTGATTAAGGCTTCAACAACTTGAAAACAAGCAACTTCAAAGAGCTTCAAAGAGATAATGGCCTTTATTTGAAAGCTTTCTTGTATTTCTTACATTCTTACTTGTCTTTTGCTTAGGTTAGTTGGTGAGCCTATGTATTAAAACCAACAAAGATTTTTGGTGAGCCTTGAGAAAACCAAAGAGATTTTTGGTTAGCCTTGTGAAAACCAAAGAAATTTTTGGTTAGCCTTGTGAAAACCAAGGAGGTTGTTGATGAGCCTAAGTTACAAAACCAACTAGATTTTTGGTTAGCCCGTAAAACCAAAGGGGTTTTGACTTATATTCCTAGTAAAAATAAGTTGGGTTTTGATTAGTGAGCCTGGAAAACCAATCGGCTGTAATCAAGAGTGATTATAGTGAATTTCCAAGAAAAACTTGGAGAGTGGATGTAGGTGCCTTGGTGTGCACCGAACCACTATACTTCCTTGTGTTTATGGTTGCTTGTTCTCTCATTACTTGCTCTTACTTTTGTTGCATGTACTTATCTATTTTTCGCTGCATACTCTAGAAGAGCACATAATACTTGTTTTACACTAGCACTTGAATTATTTTTGAATTGGCACTTATCTTGCAAAAATTTTTGAAACCCAATTCACCCTCCCTCCTAGATTGCTTACTGGGCAACAAGCACTCATGACTCCAAATAGCCATTGATTAGACAATCCTAAGGCTCTTCAATGACCCTCAATTGGTTGAAATCTTGAGGACCTTTAATCAGTCCAACAAAATTTAAATTTCAAAATATTGATACCTGATGATACAACAAGCCATGGCTAAGTTTGAAATCTTGATTTGTTTTAGCTCAAAGGCATCAAAGAAGGTTGTTGCATCTTTACTCACTAGTAAATAGCATGGATAGCTAACCATGGCAACCCACAGGATTTCTTGGGCATCCAACTAGATTTACTCTTCAATCTGAGATGCTATGTGCTCAGACTAAAGAGTGGAGGGTAACTGATGTAGGTATAAACTCCTCCCCTTGGAATCCTGAGGGTCGCAGGACATACATAAAGGCAGTAGACTATCCCTTAGTCAAGGCAAAGATCCTTGGAGTTTCCTCAGCCTCCATGACCCTCAATGTTATACCAGCCACCCTTGGATTGTTTATATGCAAAGCATTTGCTCAAATAGAATATTAACCAAACATCTACAAAAATAGAGGATGTCACCAAAGTTGCCTTTGGAGTTTCTTGATGAAACAATATCAGTTATAGGCTATCTCCATAAGATGCCTTGTCTAAAATTTATCCCTGGAAGACCCTTGAGCCCAAGGAAAAATAAAATCTGAAGGCAGCACATTATGAGGCAACACTAAGAAGGTAGAGCCTCAGCCCTCTACCCAATTCATATTCTGGTAGAACCATAGCCCTCGACCTAAATCATATTCACTAAGGCCCTCAGCCCTTTGCCTAATTCATATTCATTCTGGCAAGCCTCAGCCCTTTACCCATTCATATTAATTCTGGTAGAGCCTTGGACTTCTATCCAATTTATATTCATTTTGGAAAAGCCTCAGCCCTCTGCCCAATTCATATTTACTAAGGTAGAGCCTCAGCCCTCTGCCTACTTCATATTCATTCTAGCAGAGCTTCGGCCCTCTATCCAATTTATATTCATTCTGGCAAAGCCTCAGCCCTCTACCAATTTATATTCATTCTGGTAAAGCCTTGGCCCTCTACCCAATTCATATTCATTCTGGCAAAGCCTCGACCCTCTATCCAATTCTTATTCACTAAGGTAAAGCCTTAGCCCTCAACCCAATTCATATTCATTCTAGTAGAGCCTTGGCCTTCTGCCTAATTCATATTCATTTTGGCAAAGCCTCGACCCTTTGCCCAATCATGTTCATTTTGGTAGAGCCTCGGCCCTCTACCCAATTCATATTCATTTTGGCAGAGTCTCGACCCTCCACCCAATTCGTATTCACTAAGGCAAAGCCTCAGCCCTCACCCCATTCATATTCACTAAGGCAGAGCTTCAGCTCTTTGCCCAATTCATATTCATTCTAGCAGAGCTTTGGCACTCTGCCCAATTCATATTCATTCTAGCAAAGCCTCGGCCCTCTGCCCAATTCATATTCATTCTAATAGAGCTTAGACCTGATTCATTTACTCAGCTAGTAGATTTTCATCCTAGCTGACCCTCAACCTCGGCCTAATTCATCTGCTCAATCAATAGATTATCAACCTAGTTCATTCTCGGAACCCTCAGCCTGATTGACCATTAGCTTGGTCAACTCCAACTTTTTCAAAGGCCCACTTTGCCTTCGATAATTAGGCCCTGACACACTGACAAGGACCATTCCCCAAAGATCTTCAGCTCCAACCAACCCTCAACCCTCAGCTTTGGCAAGAGGATTAGGTCCAACCCAGGGCCTATGAGCCTAAGAAGAGGGAAATGCCTTAATAAAAATATCATCAGCCTAGTTCATCTTCAAGAAGAGAAAATCTCCTTTTTAATATACTTACAAGCAACCAAAAAAGCAAATAAATCGATGAACATTCCCATACATTTAATGGCATAACCAAGAGAATATATCTTGTAATTTTCATAAAGCTCTCTCAATTAAGAGCGATATGACCCATCTAGGCAACAATCCTTATCACCATTGAGAAGAGCGGCTGGTAGCATGAATAAAACAAAGCTTCTAATTAATGAGATGTGGATATTCTAGATAGACGGAAAGACCTACTATCACACTTTCTAACAAAAACCTGTAGCCTAGTCACTTCTCACCAAACCCCACTAAGAATTTCTTTATTTTCAAAATGCCCTTGCTATCTACCTATAAATGGGACTTCTTAGGAGCCCCCGAGGTATACTTCTATATATAGAGCTCTCTCTGTTATCTCCCATTATTTTGCTCTTTTCATTGTTGCCTGTATACTAACTTGAGCATCGGAGTACCTATACTAGGGCCATCCCCGACAGGCTTTTTTGCAAGTATAGCTAAAGCACCCATCCTTTGATATACTCTGGCATATAAGTGGGAAGTAGAGTCAATAGGTATAAAAAGTGAATAGATGGTAAAAAAAGTGGTGGATCCCATGTTTACTTTTTGAAGAAAGAAGGTAAAATAAATGTTGCCCAGGTGGCTTTTTCCAAGAGGGGGGTGAATTGGGAATTACAAAATTTTCGCAAGTATGTGCACAAGTAATTCCTTTTAGTGGTTAGGTGTTGTGTTAATCAGAGAATGAATGCAGAAGCTAAAAAGTAAATCAAACACAACACAAACAAAGCAGGTTTATAGTGGTTCGGAGCAACCCAGCTCCTACGTCCACTATCCAAGTTCACCACTCGGGATTTCCACTATATCCCCCAAACCGGAATACAGTTGGATTGTTTTACAGGCTCACAATCTCAACCTCTACACTTTGGTTTTTGAAATAGGGCTCACCAAAGAAACCCACTCTAGGTTTTCACAGGCTCACCTAGAACCTTTACACTTTGGTTTTTAAATAGGCTCACCAAAGAAACCTCTACACTCTGGTTTTTAAAGGCTCGCCAACGAAACCTATTTGGTTTTTACAACGGAGTTCACAATAACCCAGATATTCTAAAAGATAGAATAAACAAGCAATAATAAAGACAAACTCTATTGTCTGGGTGGTTGCCAATGCAGCTCGAGTGAAGATCCACTGAATGCTCTTCAATGCACTTCAATGGCTTCCTTGCTTTCCTCAAAAGATGCTTCAAGCTTCTGGTAAGAATTGTTGCAGGCTTGAAAGCAGACTTTAAAGCTCTAGTGCTCTCTCTTCACTTCAATAAGTGTTCAATAAATGCTTAATAATTCATTATTCTCTTCAAAGATGTTCATACCTTATTTATAGAGACTTCAACTACCTTCCCTTGATTTTAAACGTTGTAGACCGTTGGGAGGTGACAGGTTACCGTTGAAGAACTTTTGGAATTCAAAAATTGAGAACTGGAACTAGCCGTTGGAGATGACCCCATCATTCCAATCGGCTCGGACAAACTTCGAGTCGGCTAGGACCAAGTTCGGGTCGACTGGGCTGAGTGCCAGTCGGCTAGCTTCCACAGTGGAGAAAATACCTTACTCTGGATGAGTCGGCTAGGCTAAATCTCAGTCGGCTGGAATCTCAGAGGCTCTCAGACCATTCTCAACCGAGTTTTGGACAAGTCGGCTGGGCTGAATTCCAGTCGACTCGGATTCCTAAGAATCTCAGAATGTTCTCAACCATGTTTTAGATGAGTCTGCTGGGCCTTGGTGCCAGTCGGCTAGATCTATGTGCCAAAGAACTTCTTTCCCGTGCTAGTGCCAGAGTCGGCTGGGTCCTCCATCCAGTCGGTTCAAAAGTGGTTCTTCAACCAGATCAACTTCAAACTTCCAGAACACTTGTCCCAAGCTTTGAAGTCTTCTTCAAGGACTTCTTACAATAAATTCAAGAAAAATTGAAGCTTGAAAGACTACTAGAAGTAACCCTTAAACTTGATTTTAATAGGAAATCTTTTGTAGGGTTCTTCTTTATGAGATTCTAAATACTTTACAACTCAATACAAAACATTAAAGATTGTAGGATTTAGAAAGTATGTCAATGTAGTTGTCCTACAAAAACTTGTCAATCATTTGAAGAGTTGTTAGATAACCAAATGTATGCTCCAATGTTTTGTTATCATCAAAATCACTTTAAGGGTCAATAATCTCCTTCTTTTTGATGATGACGAAACACTAGGCATGAAAAGAATCTAATCTATTCACAAGTGTGTAAGCATTTACATTTGTTTGACAATTCATAAAATCAACTGTAATCTCAAATGTATATCTGTATGTGCTATACAGTTATGCACAAGGTCAAATTCATAAACTGCAAATATCAGAGAATGATTGCTTGTATGTATCAAGCAGCATTAAGTATCGACTGATAAATATAATAAGTAGAGAGCATCATAGTAATCATTGAAGCATATAAATTAAACATATATATCTTCCCCTTTTTATAAAATTTCTAGACAATATGAATTTTTTCTAAGTTTCTCCCCCTTTAACATTCATTTGAACATTTTAATAGAATAATATGCAAGATATCATTCAAAAATGCCTTAAAAACTCCCCTGTCTACTTTACTTTAGTAGTTTTATTGCAATTCATTAAGCTTTTCCTTTCATGCACACTATGATTCTCCCCATTTTTGTCATCAATTCAAAAAGGTTAAACAGATAAGCTCAGAATTTTAAATAGATTGAGAAAGTTTTAAGATTTGTTTGAGATAATTTCACTTTCTCAACTTAGAGAGAGAATTCTTATTAAAAAGAAGAGAGTGTAAACAAGATAACACATATACACACATTACACAGTGATCAAAAAGATGTTCATTTCATTTCTATCAAAAAGGTGTTCAGTACATCAATCATTACAAAAGTTTCAAAAAGCATTCAAAAAGTACTGAAACTACAAAATGTCTACTCAGAGTCATCTTTGGGAACATTGGCACCTTGCCAAGAAGTGGGTCTAGGTGATCGACTAGATGAAGCATGAGGAGGAGGAGCCCTAGGGTGATGAGAGGTACTAGGAGCCCTAGTGGAAACGGGAGGTGGATCATACAATGGTCTGGTCCTAGCTATGACCTCCAGTGATCTGACAATGCCACAGATAGACACCATCTCCATCCAAATTGCTCCCAGCTGTTGCTCCAAGTCCTTGAGGCAAAATGGCACTTTGTTTACTGCCTCCTTCATCTCACCAATTTCTTTCTGCATAGATATGAGCTCCGAGGCTTGGACATTGGCAAAAGCTTTAGCTGATCCTCGAAGTCTGCCAAGCTCCGACCTGATGATCCCGATACCTCTAGTGTAATCATCAGCCATACTTTCTGTATCAACAATAGTTCCCACTTTGCCTCTAAGTTCCTTCAATTCAGTTTGATATTCATTTAGTGTAGTGTTCACAGACTTTAAAATTGCTTCAGAACTTGAAGAGATATAATTTAGAATTGGTTGAAGTTCTATCTGAGGAGTTGATCTTGAAACTTCCATAGCTTCAACCTTTCCTTGTAGACTTGACACATGCTCTTCCAGTCTGTCCAATCTGCTATCCACTAACTGTTTTAAATCACTAAATAAAGAAGTTATTGTACCTTTCAGTGAATCTGTCAAGCTTCTCATCCATTTTTCAATCTGAACATGAAGGATAGGAGGTTGTGGTGCTGCAGTAAGATAGTCAGGTAAAGGAACATCAGCTGCAGGCAAGTCAAACTCCGGTGCAGGCAAATCAAAATCCGCTACAGGCATATCAAACATAGGAGAAGGTGCTCTAGTCTCCTCAGTGGCAGCAGGCTCGGATACAAGTGACTCATGCTCAGGTACTGGTGTAGAAGAAGTTCCAACTGCTTCTATATTTTCTTCCTCTTCTTCTTCTTCACTACTACTTGAGCTGCCTATAGCCCTTTCATTTGTGCCTTTCTTTCTCCATACTCCTTCCACTTAGAAGTATCCCATTCTTTCTAGAGTTTTGGATGTGTAAACATCTGTGTGATGCAATTCTAATCCATCCACACCATCCAAACTAACTCTATTAGATTTAAACAAGAGGGTAAGCATCATTCCATATGGTAGACATAATTTAGCCTTTTGAACAGTTTCTTTCATTTGCATGATTATAATGTATGGAACATTGATAGGATTTCTCTCTAAGATGTGCTCCATGAGACATAAATCTCTTTCACTTACCCAATCGAATCTACCGGTTCTTTGCAAGAAAATTTTACAAATAAAATTATGAAGCAATCTCACTTCCAGTGACAGGGTGTTAGCAAAAACTATACCAATACCTCCAACATCCTTTTTGTTCAGTATAGTCCTCAGAGTCTTCCCTCTATTGTCAGTTACTAAAAACTTTACTCCCTTTGAAGGTAAGTCCAATATCCCTTGTAGAAATTTCTTATTGACTATTATCCTCTTTCCTTTAGTAGTGGACTCCACATGATTAGTTCCCAACCTTAAGTTTTCATAAAAACTTCTAACCAAAGTGGGATAGGCCTTCTCATTCAAAGAACAAGATTTTCTCCACCCTTGATCTTCGATTAAATCTCCTATTTTTAACCCAATGCCTTTAATAAACTCAAAATTAATACGGCAGCCGGAGGTTACCAGACGCGTAGACATTAAAGGCACATGGCTATGAGTGGTAGGAGCATCTCTTGTGGCATCCTCTGCAAATTCTTCACTGTGGACGGTGCTACTTGGCTCTTCTTGCCTCCTTTTGGACCTTCTTTCCTTTTCAACAGTTGGAGCAACCCTAACGGAGCATTTACCTGTCGCATGCTTGGGTGCCATTGCTAGGAAAGATGGAAAATTGGAAGATTGGAGTCCTTGGAGGGGAGAAGAAAGTCTTTGGAGCAGGTTTTGAAGATGAATGACCCTTTAGAGAAGACAACAAAAAGGTAAAATGGTTCAGTGAAGGGTTTATAACCCAAGGCAAAACACATCAGCATGAAATTCCAGTCGACTCGAGTAGCCCTAAAAAGGCTCGAGTCGGCTCGGCCAAAACTCTCCTAAAACCATCAGAAGATCTAGTCGACTCGAAACTGCTCGAGCCAGCTAGGCTAGAACAAGTTCAAAACTCTCAAAAAATCCAGTCGACTCGGATTAAGATCCAGTCGACTCGAACAAAGAAAATTGAGTTTTGAAGATTTTGAACAAAAACCAGAAGGATTTTGAAGAGAATTTCAATAGTAATTAAGGCTCAATAGAATAAATTGAGGAGGTTCTCTAGATAATATTTTCTTAAACTTGAAGGAATTAGGTTAGAGAATTTAAAAAGGATCGTAAAGTCCTAATTCACTCCTAATTAGCTCAAATCTATCTTGATTGAGTGGGTTAGTAAATATGTCAGCTAATTGATCTTCAGTAGGTACAAAGTCAAGCACAATATTACCATTAGAAACATGATCTCTAATAAAATGATGTCTAATTTCAATGTGCTTGGTTCTATAGTGTTGAATTGGATTCTTTGTCAAATTGATAGCACTTGTGTTATCACATTTAATTGAAATTTTAGATTGTGATACACCAAAGTCTTCTAGTTATTGTTTAATCCATAACACTTGAGCACAACAACTACTAGCAGCCACGTACTCAACCTCAGCTATGGACAAGGCTACAGAGTTTTGCTTCTTACAGTGCCATGAAATTAAATTCAACCCTAAAAATTGCCATGTATCGCTAGTGCTTTTTCTATCTATTTTACAACCAGCATAATCAGCATCAAAGAATCCAATCAAATTTAGAGTAGAATGTTTAGAGTATCAAATTCCTAAATTACTTGTTCCTTTCAAATATTTAATTATTCTTTTAACAGCAAGTATATGTGTTTCTTTTGGAGATGACTGAAATCTAGCACATACACATACACTATATAATATGTCAAGTCTACTTGCAGTCAAATACAATAAGGATCTGATAATACCTCTATATAGCTTTTGGTCAACATTGGATCCATTCTCATCTTTGTTTAATCTGCAAGCTGGGCTCATGGGTGTGCTCATTGATTTTCTACTCTCCATACCAAACTTTTTGATGATTTCCTTGATGTATTTGGCTTGGTTGATGAAGATGCCTTCCTTTGTTTGTTTTACTTGAAGTCCAAGGAAGTAGTTCAGCTCACCCATTAAGCTTATTTCAAATTCTCCCTGCATAAGCTTAGCAAATTCTTTACATAGAGATTCGTTAGTTGCACCAAAAATGATGTCAACTACATATATTTGTACAACTAAGATGTCATTATTTTTCTTTTTGATAAATAGAGTTTTGTCTACATTACCTCTTGAAAAATCTTTTTCAATTAAGAAAGTGCTAAGTCTATCATACCAGGCTCTAGGTGCTTGTTTCAAACCATACAATGCTTTGTTTAATTTGAATACATGGTTTAGAAAAGTATGATTTTCAAAACCTGGTGGTTGTTCCACAAAAACTTGTTCAGAGATAAAACCATTAAGAAATGCACTTTTTACATCCATTTGAAAGAGTTTAAAGTTCATGTAGCAAGCAAATGTAAGTAGTAATCGAATGGCTTCTAGTCTTGCTACGGGTGCATAAGTTTCATCAAAATCAATACCTTCTTCTTGGTTATATCCCTTAGCTACTAATCTAGCTTTGTTCCTTATAATGTTTCCTTGCTCATCTAATTTATTCCTATAAACCCATTTAGTTCCTATTATTGGATGGTCGTAGGTCTATCTACAAGTGTCCATACCTTATTTCTTTCGAACTGGTTTAATTCTTCATGCATTACCATCATCCAGTTTGGGTCAGTCTCAGCCTCTTCTAAGCTATAGGGTTCTATTTGTGATACAAAGGCTAGGTAATCATGTGCATCCTTATGTGCAGCCCTAGTCCTAACACCATGTGAAGGATCTTCTATTATTAATTCTTTAGGGTGAGATGTAACATACCTCCAATTCCTTGGTAGATCAGTGTGATCCTTACTTATCATTTCTTCTCCATCTTGAGTGTCTTTGTCTTGAATACTTAAGTCATCCATTCATTTTTGCAATGTGCCTGCATCATTATCTATGCACTCTTCTTGTCTAGAAGGTGTAGGGTTAGTTTCAATAAATACAATATGAATTGACTTTTCAACAGTAAGAGTCCTTTTATTAAAAACCCTATATGCTTTGCTATGTAAAGAATAACCTAGGAAAATTGCATCATCAGCTTTAGAATCAAATTTTCCTAAATTATCTTTTCCATTGTTATGCACAAAGCATTTACATCCAAACACATGAAAATAACTAATATTGGGTTTTTTGTCATTCCAAAGCTCATAGGGGGTTTTCTTTAAAATAGGACGGATCAAAATGTGGTTTAAAATATAACATGCAATGTTCACCGCTTCTGCCCAAAAGTACTTTGGAAGATTGCCTTCCACAACATTGTGCGAGCCATTTCTTCCAATGTCCTATTTTTTCTCTCTACAATACTATTTTGTTGAGGTATTCTAGGAGCGGAGAAGTTGTGATCAATGCCAAATTCAGTACAATAATCTTCAAAAAATTGATTTTCAAACTCAGTTCCATGATCACTTCTAATTGAAATCAAAGATAAGTTCTTTTGGTTTGAAACCTTTTTATAAAATTTTTTGAAAACATGAAAAGTTTCATCTTTCGAAGCAATGAACAAAATCCAAGTAAATCTTGAAAAATCATCTACTATCACAAGAGCATATTTCATTCCTCCTAGGCTTGTGGTCCTAGTAGGTCCGAAAAGACCTATGTGAAGTAGTTCAAGAGGTCTTGTTGTAGAAACTATATTCTTTGATTTAAAACTCTCCCTAGTTTATTTACCCATTTGGCATGTATCACAAACATGATTTAAATCAACTTTAAACTTAGGCATGCCTCTAACAAGATCATTAGAAATTAATTTGGCAATTGTATGCATGCTAGCATGACCTAATCGTCTATGCCATAGTAAGCCTAACTCTTTGATCTTAGCATTCATTGCAACTAGACTAGGGCTACTAAACATGGCAAGATCATTAAGATCTACCACACAGATATTTCCGAGTCTATGTCCAATAAATTTATTGCTAGAATCTAAAGAGTTAGTTACTATACACATAGAAGACTCAAAGACAACCTTGAAGCCTTTATCACATAATTGACTTATACTTAAGAGATTATGCTTCAATTTGTCTACTAGCAAAACATTTTCAATAAAAGTGAAGGGAGTTATTTTGATCTTACCAATACCGGTTATTCTCCCTTTGCCATTATCTCCAAAGGTGACCATACTTCCTTCTTTCATTTCAAGGGTGATGAATTGGTCCTTGTCACCCGTCATATATCTTCAGTAGCCACTGTCCAAGTACCACCTTTTCTTTAATCTTTGGACTGCAAGACATTCCTACAAAATAGTCAATGAATTCTTTTAGATACCCAAGCTACCTTGGATCCTTGCAGGTCAGCAGAGGAGGTTCCTTTGGGAACCCAACTCTTTCTTATTTTCTTAAGGACATTTCTAAAATTCTTGCATTCAAAAGCTTTATGTCCTATTCTTTTACAAGTATAGCAAACAACTTTAGAATTTTTGATAAAACCAGAATTTGAAGTTCTGAAAGTTGATGCACTTGATGCAGATTTTGAAGTTTTCGAAATGTATGCATTTTTGCTCAAATTCTTAGGAACATATAATAAAGACTTTGAAGTAGAAACAGTTTTTGATATGGCTAAAACTTTTTGAGATAAGGCATTTTGAACAGGTGTTTTGGATTTCACAAAAGTAGTTGCTAAAATTCCATTCATAAAAGAAGTGTTGAAACCAATTCCAGCTTTATTTCCTGAAATTCCTTATTCTTTTAAAATTAGCTCAAGCTTATTTGAAGATAAAGTGAGTTTTTCAACCAAAGGCTTGAGTTTTGTAACCTCCTTTTTCAATTCATTATTTCCAGCAAGCAAATCATTATTTTTCTTTTCACATAAAAGATTTTCATTTTTTAGCTTTTCAAATTTTTCAGAAAAATCATGCAATTCCTTTTGTAATAAATTGTTCTTTTCTGAAATTTCATCCTTTTGTTTGAGTAAAGAATCATTCATATTTTTCAATGATTTTATCTTTACTCCAGCTTTCTTAAATTCAGAAAGTAAGTCATGAAAAGCAGAATTTAATTCATCGAAAGTAAATTCAGTGCAATTGTTAGAGGATGTTACCTCATCTTCGAGACTCATTAAGCATAAATTTGCGGTCTTGGTGGTCTCTTCTTCTTCAGATGATGATGAGTCTTCACTATCGGACCATGTGGCAACAATGGCTTTCTTTTTCTTCTTTTTCTAAAGGATTTCTTCAACAGTGGACAGTCCGGATGTATGTGCCCCGACTTCTTGCATTCGTAGCACGTGGGGACTACCTCTTTATCTTTCTCTCTGTCCTTTTCCTTTTCCTTTCCATAATCCTTTCTATAAAATTTTCGGTTATACCTTCCTTTCTTTCTTTCCATAAATTTTCTGAATCTCCTCACAACCATAGCGATGTCATCATCTTCTAGGTCATCATTGGAGGAGGTGCTTTCTTCTTCAGATTCTTCATCATCCCTCTTTGAATCGGAAGCAGCTTTGAAGGCTATTGTCTTCTTTTTCTTCTGCTCATCTTCCATTCTGTGTTGCATTGTCAGCTCATGGGTGATGAGTGATCCCAGCAGTTCATCCAGCATCAATGTGTTGAGATCTTTGGCTTCATGGATTGTAGTTACTTTGGGATCCCATTTGTCGGGCAAAGAACGAAGGATCTTCTGAACTATATCTATATTAGAGTATACCCTGCCAAGACTCTTTAAACCATTAATAATATCTGTAAATCTAGAGAACATGGCAGAAATTGTTTTAGAAGGTTCCATTTTGAACAATTCATAATTATGAACTAATATATTTATCTTTGAGATTTTCACTTGGGAAGTTCCCTCATGGGTCACTTCGAGTTTATCCCAGATTTCCTTTGCTGAACAGCAAGTGGAAATTCGGTTGAACTTGTTTGCATCCAAAGCACAATATAATAAATTCATTGCTTTGGCGTTCAATTTCCCCATCTTCATGTCATGATCATCCCAGTCCTCTTCAGGCTTAGGGATGTCCACGCCATCAACTTTAATTGTGGGAATGTGTGGCCCTTTCAAGATGACCTTCCATAATTAAAAATCTACAGCTTATATGTAAATTCTCATTCGTGCTTTCCAATATGAATAATTAGTACCTGTGAATAGTGGAGGTCTGTTTGTTGATTGGCCTTCGGCCAAGAATGTACTCATGGGATGAGCCATCAATCTTAACTTAAGTAATCAGAGACACTGCTCTGATACCAGCTGTTGCCCAGGTGACTTTTTCCAAGAGGGGGGTGAATTGGAAATTATAAAATTTTTGCAAGTATATGCACAAGTAATTCCTTTTAGTGGTTAGGTGCTGTGTTAATCAGAGAATGAATGCAGAAGCTAAAAAGTAAATCAAATACAACACAAACAAAGCAGGTTTATAGTGGTTCGAAGTAACCCAGCTCCTACGTCCACTATCCAAGTTCACCACTCAGGATTTTCACTATATCTCCCAAACCGGAATACAGTTGGATTATTTTACAGGCTCATAATCCCAACCTCTATACTTTGGTTTTTGAAACAGGACTCACCAAAGAAACCCACTCTAGGTTTTCACAAGCTCACCTAGAACCTCTACACTTTGGTTTTTAAATAGGCTCACCAAAGAAACCTCTACACTCTAGTTTTTAAAGGCTTACCAAAGAAACCTATTTGGTTTTTACAACCGGGTTCATCAATAACCCAGATATTCTAAAAGATAGAATAAACAAGCAACAATAAAGACAAACTCTGTTGTCTGGGTGATTGCCAATGCAGCTCGAGTGAAGATCCACTGAATGCTCTTCAATGCACTTCAATGCACTTCAATGGCTTCCTTGCTTTCCTCAAAAGATGCTTCAAGCTTCTGGTAAGAATTGTTGCAGGCTTGAAAGCAGACTTTAAAGCTCTAGTGCTCTCTCTTCACTTCAATAAGTGTTCAATAAATGCTTAATAATTCATTATTCTCTTCAAAGATGTTCTCATACCTTATTTATAGAGACTTCAACTACCTTCCCTTGATTTTAAACGTTGTAGACCGTTGGGAGGTGACAGGTTACCGTTGAAGAACTTTTGGAATTCAAAAACTGAGAACTGGAACTAGCCGTTGGAGGTTACCCCGTCATTCCAATCGGCTCGGACAAACTTCGAGTCGGCTAGGACCAAGTTCGGGTCGACTGGGCTGAGTGCCAGTCGGCTAGCTTCCACAGTGGAGAAAATACCTTACTCTGGATGAGTCGGCTAGGCTAAATCTCAGTCGGCTGGAATCCAGAGGCTCTCAGACCATTCTCAACTGAGTTCTGGACAAGTCGGCTGGGCTGAATTCCAGTCGACTCGGATTCCTAAGAATCTCAGAATGTTCTCAACCATGTTTTAGATGAGTCTGCTGGGCCTTGGTGCCAGTCGGCTAGATCTATGTGCCAAAGAACTTCTTTCCCGTGCTAGTGCCAGAGTCGGCTGGGTCCTCCATCCAGTCGGTTCAAAAGTGGTTCTTCAACCAGATCAACTTCAAACTTTCAGAACACTTGTCCCAAGCTTTGAAGTCTTCTTCAAGGACTTCTTACAATAAATTCAAGAAAAATTGAAGCTTGAAAGACTACTAGAAGTAACCCGTAAACTTGATTTTAATATAAAATTTTTTGTAGGGTTCTTCTTTACAAGATTCTAAATACTTTACAACTCAACACAAAACATTAAAGATTGTAGGATTTAGAAAGTATGTCAATATAGTTGTCCTACAAAAACTTGTCAATCATTTGAAGAGTTATTAGATAACTAAATGTATGCTCCAATGTTTTGTTATCATCTAAATCACTTTAGGGGTCAACAATAAATACTATGGAGGGTTACTATTTGGTAAATTTTTGAGTGATGGTAATTCATACTTGACAAAAATATTTCTAATAAAGTTCATTTTTATTCATTAAATCTATTTTGATATCTTCCTAAATTCATTCAATAAAAAGCTTTTTGCAAAATAATTAAAATGCAAATGGTATTATATAAAGGATAATGTGATTATAGTTATTATATAAAAATTAATTAAAGATGACAATGTTATTTTGGTATTAAAAAATTATTTTTTGTTAATGAATATATTTATAAATTTGGCTATATTTTTTGTAGAATTATCTTTAACCAAATGTAGTATTTTTTTTCTAATGTCATTTTTTGGAAAAAAAATTTACCAACCAAACATGGTAAAAGTTAGGGGTGCAAACAAGTTAGCTACTCGTGAGCTAGAGTAGCAAGGTACTCGATTCAAAAGCTTACAAGCCTACTCAAATTTATATATTTTTTTAATTATTTTATTTTTATTTATAATATAAATATATTGATATATATTATCAGTAGATTAAGGCATGATTTTGAGCTTAAACTTAAGCTCGAATATGGCTCGACTGATATTTGAGTTGAGTCGAGTCGAGCTTAAGTATTATCATTTTTTTATCAAACCGAGCTCAAGCTCGGAATATTAAGATTCAATCAATCTCGAGTCGAGTTTCAAGTCCAAATATTTTGAATCAAGTCATGCTCAAGCTTCTAACAATTCGACTTGACTCGATCACATACCTAATAAAAATTATTTTTATCCATAATTATTTTTTAGATAAATAATTTACAAAAATTATTAAATTATTCTATACTATAACAGAAAAACTTTTTAATGGTAATTCTATAGCAGCAATTCTTTAATAGCAATAAAACATCAAGTATCTCCATTTTAATTGTGACTATTAATAATATCTATAAAAAATAGTCTTTTAGTGGCTATTATAATATAATTATCATTAAAAATCATTTAAGCACCTGGTACCCATCTAAAATTTTTTCATGCCTTTCTCCCATCTGCACACTACCCTTCCCTCCTCCTACACAATCAAAACCATTCATCCCCTTCAAAAACCACCCTTTATCCCAAAAAAAAAAATTTAATTAATTCCCTTAAAAAATCAAAATTAAATCATCAATCTCCAAAACCGTCCATCCTAACTCCCATCCTCAAAACCATCTATCCCACCCTTCATCCCCAAAACTCTCCATCCGACCATCCATCACCGAGCTCTCGATAATGCTCTGATCATTCCCAAGCTCTTGACGAGAGCACACTCTACCCTGCCAATGCTCTTCATCAGAGAGGTTTATCAATTCATCCCCATCCCCAAAATCTTTCCCATCCCCAAAACTATCTGATTGTCCCCGAGGCTCTCGATAGCACTCCAAATCCCTTCTCTCCACCACTGAGCATCTTCTTTGTCCTTTCAGTGACACTGCCTCCAATCTCTCAGTAAAGCCTTCTAGTTCCATCACCAAGCACAGGGCTCCTATCGTGCTCAACCACAAGGCTCCCAATCCATTCGTCTAACCAACCAGTAGTGACATATCCGGCCCACCCCTTTGCCCTCATTAAGGGAAGAGAAGGGAAGGAAAAGGAAGGGAAGGAAAGGGAAGGGAAGGGAAGGGAAGTGAAGTGAAATATTATTCTTATTTAGATAGTCCTCATAAGGGAAAGGAAAGAAAAGCTTAGCTATTAGAAACTTTTCCTTCCTAATTCCTCCAGATCGGGGGGATTGAAAACTTAGCTTAATCAAGGGGAGGGAAAGGAGCATCCTTTCCCTTCCCTTATTTTTTCTAAAAATTAATATCCAAACAAGGGAAAGGTAAACCCTTTCTCTCTTGATCCCTCCATCCAAACAAGGCCTAAGGTAAGATGATTGTTTAGCTTTTAAATCCTTTGGTACCTCTTGGTCGTTTACTTCCTCTAAATAGCCTTCGTTGCTAGTGACCGGTGGTGGATGGCTGACGGATGGTGGATGATTTCAAGTTTGAACCAAAAATCCCTCTCTAATGTTTTCACTATGGGGAAAAAGAGTATTTTCTTCATATTGTGGTGCCATGGAGACAGACCAATACCTTTAAATAAATCATCAAATTTTATTTGTTGATAAATTGATGAAAATCATTTCTAGATAAATATGAGTTAATTAGGAGTACTCTTTCTAATTGATGAAAATCATTTCTAGATAAATAAGATTATTAATTTTTTTCTCTTTGAGAGATAATATGAGATTATCTTTTTCTTTCTATTCTTTTTCCCTTTTTCTTCTTGAGAAAATCATCCAAGAGGAGTGTTTCATGGATAGATTCATTGGAATTCTAACGTACAATATCATATTAAACAATATTTCTACCAGAAAACAAGCCTCTTATAGAGCCCACCCTTTTTGGAACAAGCTATTTGATGTAGGAGCTCCCTTCAATCAAATATAGACATGTACTCCAATTAAAATTAAATGATAAACTGCTGAAAAGCAAGAATGCTTTTGAAATGTACAATGTGCTTGACATAAATGAAAGGTAGACAGCCAGGAACATCAGTTATATCTCCAATGGCTAAAATATTCTTTTGGCCTTTGACTCTCAAGTACTCATCAACCATCAATCTTCCATTCTTGTTGAGGCAGTCTTTTAACACAGAATTTTGTAGGCATGATGAACTTACTGGTATGTCCGCACAATAAAAGTAGCAATCAGCTGTTATGGTTTCTCCAGCTGAAGTTTTAAACGCCCGATCAGCCTCTGATATAGAATCAATATCAACTGATTGGTCCAAAAGCACTTCAACATTCTTTGATTTTAACCAACGCAATGTCTTGTTGGCAGCTCTATGTCCTATAAACTCCAACAATCTTGGCCCACTATGAACTAGAGTGACCTTCTTCTCTAGGTAGTCAATTACAAACTCAGCAGCAAGTTCAACGCCCGTTGGTCCACCTCCAATGATTAGAATAGAACCAGAATTTTTTATCCTTTTCTGAAATTGAAATTTAGTTTATAAGAAGAGCATGGTATCAACTATCAAGTATTCCAGATTTGATTATACATGTGCAAGTTCATCTAATTCCATTTGAATCTTCTAATCCATTCTAGGCAAGAATCTTAGATTGTCTAGTGTCAAAGAATAAGAGAATTTTAAACTTCTTTACCAACCAACTCAAGGGATAATGTTCAGAAACTTCTCTCTTGAAGGAGATATACAACCAGTATTTAGCTAAAGATAAGTGGATATCATAGATAAATCTCAACAACATGTGGGTTTCGCTGGACCTATATACGTGATTATCATGTAAAATATGAAGATAAGCAAATGCACACACATATAATAAGATGCATCTATCAGGTAGATAAAACATGAATAAGCAGATTCAAAATCTGATAGATTTATTTACCATATATCCTAATCAAGGAATTTGACATAGGATCAGTTTCTTGAGGGAAGTTTCCTGTGCATATGCGTGAGTGTGAGTGTGAGTGTGAGTGTGTGTGTGTGTGTGAGAGAGAGAGAGAGAGTATGTATATCATAATCATAATTAACTAGCCTTTTCCCAAGTATTGGGGGTAGATATATATTTATTAAAATATTTCTATCATATTGGAACAAGCTGAGTTATAATTAAGAGAATTTTAACAAGTGGCATAACATGTCATATTTTTAATGGCAGTTACATAGATGTGCTTATGCACATGTAATCAAGAAATATAATGATTCAGAATCAGCAATTTATGGTAAAGAGAAGAGATATAAAAGAAAAACATGATTCAACTCGGATATCATGGTTGCTTCTATGGGTGATATTTTTAGTTGTACTACTTTTCATTATATGTCATGGATCCTATTCTTAGGGATGTAGTTGAAAGCTAACTATAAAGATTGTTCTTTTGAAAGTATTGGATATGTATTATTTTCTTAAGAAAGTATTTCTTGAGTTTGGTACCAACAACATAATTCATTTCCTTTTGTCAATATGATTATAAGAAATTTTCTGATTTGAATTTAAGCAATACTCTCTCTCTCTGACCTGCCTTCTTGATTATAAGCAATATTGCTTATTTTAGCAGTGACCCTTTATGGACAATCATATAAGCGCAAGAAATGGATGGATTATAGTAAGGTGACCATAGAATATCTGGATGGAGCAGTTAATTTTCTTGATTTTGCCTTCGAAAACAACTCTGGAGATGGAAAAATATTATGTTCTTGTAAAAGTTGTATGCTCTACTATCAAAAAAATCAGGCAGGTGGAGTGAGAAATGGAAGTTTCTAATTTTTGCATATTTTATGTATTTTGAGTCTATGTTTGGAAATTTTGCTTTAGTTTGTATGCATTTCTTTTAGTAGGAATGTTGTGAATAAGTTTTTTCACAAAAGATAAATTTTCTTTGCATCCAAAAATGTTAAGTTTTGTAAAACAATTGTTTTGAGAAGTTTGTTACCTTGCATGCTTGGTGAGTATTTTTTGGTGGATTTTATATTAAATTGAAGGTGGGTTGTCAGGTTTTAGAAGTTGGATTTTCTATTGTGTCATTGCTTGAGACACGATTTGATCTTTTTCTATAAAAGGTTGCTGATGTTGCATTCAAGGATCATGTAAGGAAGTTTGTTTGTAATTTTGGAACTCATCTTTTTGTGCTCTGGGGATGGATGTGTTAGAACTCAGGGTTTTAAGGATCTGGGTTTTCCTTATCTGTGTATCTGTAGGGATACGATGACAGGTAGAAATCTGTGTGTGTGTGTATGTGTGTGGAAATTTTGTGTATTTGTGACTACGAGTGGAAATTTGGATTTTGTTTGTTTGCATTTCTGTATGGTTGCCTCATTTGTAAAAAAAAAAAAATGTCACTTCTTGTTTATTTGTAATTATGGTTTGTTATAACAAACTTGTCTCATTTTTTGTCTGAGAATATGATTTATTGCATGCTTTGTACGCAAGGTTCCCGATATCGATATCAGGTGCCATACCGATAGCTGGCCGGTACCGGTTCGGTACCGAACCATACCGTGCCGACACACGGTATGGCAGGGCATGCCGGTCCAAACCGGTACGCCCAAAAATTTTTTTTTTTGATTTTTTTGTTTTTTTGTAATTTTAAGGTTTTTATTTTAATTTTTAAGGGTTTAGGGTTTAGGGTTTAGGGTTTATTTTTTAAAGGTTTAAGATTTAGGATTTAGGCCGGTATAGGATTTAGGGCTTAGAATGGCGTACCGCTTTAGAGTTTAGGACTAAATACTAATATTTAGAACTATTTTCAATTGAAATAAAAAAAATGATAATTAAACTAAGATTATCAGTAATTAATGAAAGTAAAATGTGGCAAAAATATATAATTACATACCAATGTCTAGAATCGAGTAGAGTGACGATGTCCATAAATATAGGAATCATGTATGTACTCTGTAGAAAATTCGGCATGTCCCTCCTGCCAGGCAGCATGATACTCCTCTAAGCTCATCCCAGGAGGTATGCGTGATGGGTCATAACTAATCGCAGATCCCTCTCTGATGTCCCGACTCTGAGAGTTGTCCAGAGACTGACGATATGGCAGTGCAGGTGCAGGGGGAATCCAAATATACCAGCAACAAAATCAGATGCATAAGATGCTCTGGGATAATAACCACTGGATGCTAACGTCTCGAATGCACTATATGGATCATATGGACCAGAAGCTGCCGGTAGCTGCGGATAAGAGGATCCTGAATATAAGGATGATCTAGATACATCCAAGGATCCTACTCCACGTGCAAGATCTGTAGCTGTATCGTGTCTCGAACGACCACGCGGAGCCCATGCCTATATGGAATCGTAACACCACGAGGTCTATCAGATGGTGCTCCAAGATCTGTATCCTGCATGGCATGGAAAAACTGCGACTCCCCGGTGAATTGAATAGGACTAGGTGGATGCGATTCCTGTCCTCATGCCCCTCCCTGATCACTAGATCCTCCACTATCTGAAGCACTATCATCACTGTCTCTGGTATCTGAATTTGAGTGGACTGAGTGCTCCAATGGAGGTGCAACTGCCTTTCCTTTTCCTCTGTCTCCGGGTCTACTAGATGGTTGGGATGGATGATGTGCTGTATCTGCTGAAGCCTTGTGAGGAATATGACTTGTTGCCCATTGTCCAGCATCCACCCCAGCCTCACTAGCTACAAAACTGGCTGGTCGAGGAGGCGATCCTGGCTCATCAAGCTCTGGCAACTGCTGCTAACCCATGACCCACCCAATCATTGGATCTTCATCCTTATCAGCATATGAACTTGCAGTGGGATCAGGATATTTCAATTATACTTCTTCCTGAATACATTTTAGCCTCAACCTTAAATTATAGTGTACATACACAAGACCATTGAGGCATTTCTATTTCAGACGGTTCCTCTGCTTGGAGTGGATAAGACCAAATGTTGACCAGTTGCGCTCACATCCACTGCAGGACACCGACTGGGAGAGGATCTTCACTTCAAGAACCTTCAAATTTTTAGCAGATCCACCAAAATGCATCCATTATTCAGCTGCAAAAGACATTACATCATTTAGAATTTTAGATTTGGCAAAATAAAAAATTTAATCCTGATATAATATTAGACTTACTCCTTAGTAGTACCTACCAGGATTCATCTTTGATTTACTTCTGATCACTACAGTGATCCAAATGAATCTGTGCCCTCTCTAAAAAATTTCATCTGCCAGAAAAAAATTTGTTAGCTTATTGAAATTAATGCTATTAAAAATCATTCAATAATTTTAACCTAACTTACTTTTCAAGGTACATAGCAGCGATATCTGGATCATGCTCCATCTTATATATAACATTGCGCAGGGCAGACATAAGATCTTCATCCATGGCAATGTCCGGTATGGAGTACTGAAATCTCGGATTTAGATAGTAAGCTACACATATATTTTAAGAATCAAGCAAGCGTACTTGTATGAATCTAATTGAAACTTAATTTTTAGGGACTTCATAAAATACTACGTACCTGCTAGATGCAAATCTGAACTCATTTGATAACTCCACCGTCCATCAATGATCCGAATATACTCATATACATGTGATGGATCTGCCTCCTGGATCTTTTCCTTTGCCTTTTGCATCATGAAATATAAGAAGCCCATCTGAGTATACCTCTCGGAGTCCACGGCACGAAGTATCTCATATAGAGGCTTGATAGCCTCTACTACCCTCTTAGCCCGCTGCCAGAATGTCTGTCTCGTTACTAAGTTCTCCACATTGCTTCCTTCAGTATTTGTCCTGGCATATCTGCTCTCCTGCCAATCCTGACTGACAAACATCTGACGCAGCTCTGCTTTCTTGTTAAGAAAACTATCAAGTGCAATGTAATTAGTTACAAATCGTGTGACCTCCAGTCTCAATATTTCCCCCTATAAAGCTTCTCATCAATGATAAGACCCATGTATGGTTATATATAAATCTGGTGATAGACTGTGCTAACTCAACAATCTTATGCACCCTGCAAATTTTACCAATATCCATCAACATGAGGTCTATACAATGTGCAGCACAAGGGGTCCAGAAAATATGCGGCCGCCGCTCCATCAAGATCTACCCTGCGGCCCTGTACTGTGGTCCATTATCAGTGATTATCTGCACGACATTATGCTCTCCCACCTGATCAATCACCTCCTCCATCAATCTGAGGATATAACTGGCGTCGTGCACCTGATCTGAAGCATCAATAGACTTCTAAAAAATAGTCTTCCCATCACAATAAGTCAAAAAATTGATGATGCTCCGTCTAGTAGGACCAGTCCAACCATCACACATCACCATCAATCCATACACATGCCACTTGCTCTGATATGAGAATATCCATCCTTCTAGCTCCTCCTTATTGCTGTCCAGAAGATGACCATAGATATTCCTCGATGCTGGAGGATCTATACCTGCACCAGCAGCCTGTATAGATGAAATAGCAGAACGATAATAAGGATTATCTACTGCATGGGCTAGAATATGACTGAAATGAAACCAGGAGGAGATGGCCCGCCATATATCCTTCTTCTTATCCTTTTTCAGCATTGTGTCAATCCTTTGCTGCTTGGAATCTCTACTGAAAAATGCATGTGGATCGACATCATGGATAGTGGCTCCCTCTGGAATGTCCTTGGGCCTGGAAGACTTCCTCCTACTGCCAAATGCTCCCAACATGGATGCAATACGGCCGGTGCCTCTCCTAACAGGCTCTCTGACTAAGGAGGTCCTCCTAAACTGTCTCAGACTCTCCTGGAGCACTAGTAGAAGCAGATCCCGATCCTGACTCAAAAGGTGATGTCCCGAATCGTTGTCTATGTCTGGTTGCCTCCTCCTACTGCCTCTGCTCATACAAGCTCGCCTGAATAGTAGCCTCCATCTGTGCCTCCTCATCAAAAGGAATAAATGCTTCCTCTGACTCCCTGGAGTGATAAAAAGGTGGTTCTACAGTTCTGCGATCCATCTCTGCCTTCTTCTTTGCTGTTCTTTCCTTCCCAGCTTTAAAATCAGCAAAGTGTTTCTTCATCAACTAACGGACCTCCTATGGACACTGTCGGCATGCATATGCATCAGGATAGCTGCCAGCCAAGTGCTCCTTCAACCTTGTTACCCTCCCACCTTTGAAATCGGTATTGCACCATTTACACCTCCAGTGATGCCGACCCGAGAGCATCTCTCTATGTAACCGGCCAATGTCTTGCTCCGGATCCTTCTTCCTCCTTAATAGATCCATACCTGAATATTTAAATTACATATAAGGTCAATAATAATCTTTATTAATTAACATTTTATTAACCTAATTTTTAAAATTTAATTTTTTTTAAAATTTTTTTTATTTAAAAATTTCAAAATCACTGGCGAGTGGTGCAGTTGGTTGTGAGACTTTTCTCACAACCAGTTAGCAGGGGTTCAAGTCTTGGTTTAGACATATTTCGATGAGAAAGTCCGGAGATAAAATAAAAAATAGAAAAATAATCTAAAAAATAAAATAAAATAAGAGAAAAATTAATAAAATAATCCTGGAGCCTCTGTTGGCTGGTGGTAGTGAAAAAGTTAGGGATATATATAATAAATCCCGTTCACTCGGCTGACGCGACTGGTAGTCAGGTTGACGTACTCACCTTCGGGTGGGGAATAGCTGTGAAAAAATTAATATGCGCCATGCATCGAACATTCTCTGGCTGGGGTTGGGAGACCATCTGGGGGTGGCCATGCCCGGGATCTAACTCCTCCCCCTTTTTCGTTCTACCAAAAAAAATTTCAAAAAAAATAAAGAAAAATAAAAAAATTTTAAATTTTAGATTTATGTGGGATTCTATTATACATGCTACATATATTTTTTTAAGATCCTAGAAATGTATTAAAAGTCAATTTTTTTTCAAATTAAGACCTACGGGCACTATTCATGAGATGCACAAAACTTGAATAAATCGACATCAAATTTATAGTGAGAGTAGCTTACAAGCCCTAGATTAATAATTTATAATTACATTTTTTTTCTAATTATTTTTTTAATTAATTTATTAATCCAAAATTAATTTTTAATTTAAAAAATTATATACTTAACAAAAAATTAAGATTTTAATATCATTGTATAGATCTATCCTAAATCTACCACATACTCTAAACTTATTGCCAACAAATAAATTTTGATAACATTTCTTCTTAATTTTCTAATTTGCATGAATTTTAACAAAATTTAACGCTACGAAAGACGAAAATACGGAAAAAGAAAGGTATACGAATCTTGATTCTACCTACCCCTTCGATTTTTGTAGGTTGAATTGGGTTGAAATTGACCCTCCAAATTTTTTTTCTGTTTTTCCCTCCATCGTGCGCTGCAGCACAGAACATAGAAAGCTCGTAAGAGCTCTTTGTTCCTTTCCTTATAATTAAGGAAAGGTATCTTCCCCCCCTCCATTGGACAAAAGGTCACATGGCTACAGTGTAGCCATGTGACACCAAAAAAAAAAATTTGCCCCCCTTCCCAAGCCATACCGAGCTGAACCGGGCCGAATCGGCCGGTTCAGGCCCGTTTCGACCGGTTTGCACCGGTTCGGGACCGGTTCGCACCGGTTCGGGACCGGTTCGCACCGGTTCGGGACCGGTTCGCACCGGTTCGGGACCGGTTCGCATCGATTGGGGTCGGTTCGGTACGGTAAGGTTTTTTTTTTTTTTTTTAAAGGGGCTGGGCCGATTTTTAAAGCCGAATCGTGCCGGTCGGCCGGCGGTCCGGTTCGGTACGCCCCAAACCGGTCGGTTCAGCACGGTTCGGAGAACCCTGTTTGTAGGATTTTATGGTTGATTTGTTGTTAATGTGAAGAGAGATGTCAAGTTATGGATGTTGGATTTTTAAGTGTTAATGTGGTTGTTTGAGTGATGGGTTGATCTTTTCTTGTAAAAAGAGGTTGTCGTGTTGCATGTGGGAATCATGCGAGGGAAGTTGTTTAGTTCAGTTTCTTTCTTTCTTTTTTTTTTTTTTTTTTGGAGGAATCTGAAGTTAACTTTTTTGATAATTTTGTGTTCAAGAGGACATGGGGTTATTAGAACTTAGGGCTTTTATAGTCAGGTTTTTCTATAGCTATATGGAGCTAGGGTGATAAGTTGAAGATTTCTAGTTTCTAGTTTCTAGCACATTTTGATTGCTTGTGGACTGGAAATTTTAGGTTTTTGTTTTCGGGCATATGTGTAGATGAAAAACATAATTATCAAAAAGGTTTTTGTTGAATCCACAGGGTCGAAAACTGTGACTGCTCATTCAGTCTCTACTTGGTCAGAAAATGTAGTACTAGTTTGGAAATATCCTTTCAAGTGTTAATTTGTGGATCCTATTGGCTATCTTCGAGAAAAGGTTCAGGTCATCAGACTGCAGATTTATAGTTTTTCTGTCAAAATATGCAAAAAATTCAGTTTTGGGATAAGCAGTTCTAAGACAATGGTCGCTAAAAATCAGAGCACGTCACTGGGATCCATGGAGGAGGAGACAGAGGAAAACTTGTTTGGGAGAGAAATCATGGGCTTGGCCAAATATTGTATTTGAGGGCTCCCAAGAGGAAAGAAGGATATACATGAATTAGAATTTCAAAAGCTTATGCATGAAATCTTAAAATAAAAATTCAAAGAATCCATTAGGTCCTTACTTATATTATAAAATAATATATTTGATATGAAAAGAAAGTACTTGAAATATTTATTTGTTGAGCCTTGCTTATTATCTTTTTGGAGTCTTTAATTTTAAAATCATGATTCACTTCTTTATTAGGCTAAAGATGGAGTTGAGCCAATTGAAACTCATAAGAGTGGGAAACTTGTTTATGATGACTTAGCTCGAAAACTTATAAGTTTTTTAACCTATTCTATCTAATATGAGTCTTAATATGAGATTTTATTTTGATTGTATAAATTTAAATAATCATGAAAAATGATATAATTTTTTTTTTTATGAGTTTAGAATTTGATTAAGGAAAAGTTAAGTCAACCTTCTAGTTCTATTAATAAATTTCAAGATAGTATAGCTTTTGAAGGTTATATATATTCAAAAGTGATGGAACTAGAAAAGAGTAGTCTGGAGTGGGATTTTGGACATGGTCCAACTCCTAGCAATTTATGGTATCCAGCATCTTATCACTTGGAAGCAATTTCAAAAGACAACAGAGCCTCTTAAAAAGTAAAATTATTGGAGGATATAAAGAATATAAAACAATGCCACACCAATGAAATAACAATGACCAAGAAAATCAAGTATGGTTAAAAGTGAAACTTGCTATGATGAAATTGATTATAGATAAGTATTTTTTTAGTAAAGCTACCATGCTTTTAGGATCAAATAGAATAACTAATTAACAAGTAATTCTTTTCAAATAAAAACTTAAATATATTTTTTAATTAGGCAAGGCATTTGTAGGTAATAATGTTGTTTTATATTATTTTTAAATAGGTTGCAATGCCTCTAGTTTTCATAAAGCATTGATTGTACAAAATTCCTAAAACCTTCTAATATTTCACATGCCCCTTTTTACTCATCAAGGTAATATTTTATCTTAATTTGTTATTAAATACGATTCTTGATACATATGGTCTTATTATTTTCATAATAATTAATCTATGCGCTTTCTTTTTCTTTTTTTTTGTAGAACATGCATTGTAAAAAGATGGATCGCTTTGGATTAACAATTTAATTGATACTCATAGAGTTTATCAAGATAGAGACTACATAATTTTTTTTACTTTTATGATTGTAATGAACCTATATATACTACGATTTTTTATTTAAGAATTACATGTATTGAACAAAATATATGGTGTAAACTCTTTTTTTGTTATTATAATATATAGTACTTATTGAGTGGGATTGGTTGAGTTATGCTTCTTTTTTTTTTTATAAGCAAAAGGAATGAGGCGGGACCAACATAGCTACCCCCTCTAGGCATAACCATAAGGCCCCCTATTCTACTAGAGAATGTTCAATATATAGTAGCAACAAAGATTACTTTGGCATTCCCCACCATATCCAAATGGTATGGATGAGTACATTATCTCAACCCCACCAAGATATCAACCGGTCTAATAGCCAATCCCATACACCCCACATCCAGGCTTTTAGGATAAATTTCTTCATTTAATTGACTTCATCTCGGCTTGAATTTTAAACGTGAGGGTGATGGAACCTAACAAGGACTGGCTGAGCTATCACCTTGGTAGTATTGGTTGAGTTGTCTTGAAAATTAGTTATAAAATTTATTTGATATTTTTATGATGAATATTGATCTTTGAACAGGTATCAATTATTATATCAATTAAATTCTTATATGAATATATTATATTATAATGCAGGAAAAAAAAGATATAGAGGCATTTTTAATTGCCACTAATGATGTTAAGGTTAACTTGTATACCTTTTAGCGACAATTATAATTGTTGCAAAAGATAAATGGCTTCAATATTATGATAATTAAATTTGTAGGTAAAAATTATTATAATAACATAAATTCTAAAGTAATAATTATAATTGCTACTAATAACTGTTAAGACTTTGTCTTTTAGTAACAATTATAATTATCATGAAAGATATACTAGATAGGCTATTATATAGTAGTCGGTAATAATTGCCACAATAATACAGATCTATAGCGACAATTATAATTGCTGTGAATGATATACTAAACAGGTTGCTATATAGTGGCAACTATATTTGCCAGGTCAATTACCATAATAATATAGATCTATAATGACCATTGTACTTACCATGAATGACATACTTGATGGTTGCTATATAATGGTAATTATATTTATCAATAATAATTATCATAATAATACAAATCTGTTATGGATAAATCACTTGTTGCTAGAACTTCGGCAACATTGAGTGATCCTGCTGGCTTTTTCAATGGGATAAGATCCTGCTCCTAGGCACTTCTCTCGAGTGGAGACCTATAAAAAGTTCCTAGACCAATTTTCTAGCAGGGGCACTTCAATGCTCAAGTGAGTGGAGTGATCTAGGCAATAGCCAGAGCTAAGAAAGAAAATAGTGAGAGTGCGAGAATGAGCGTTGGGGGGTAGCTAAAGCTATAACTATGGGGAGTCCCCTCTTATCTACTTATAGTTACTTGGGATAACCAATTTATGTCAGGAAGTAATTTTTTTTGGTTGAGCATAACAACTAGAGTCCAACCACTTTTGGTTAAAAGTAACAGCTTTTTATTGTGATAGTCTTCCTGCTCTACTCTCTTAGTCGGACATCTTTAGATAGTCGTGTGTGCCTTAATCATCGATGTTGCCTTGACACCTTATAAGTGGCTACTTTATCTTGCATCAAACTAAGTCATTCAAGCATATTATTTCTGAAAACCAATGATCCAACTAACTCTCAATTAGTCAGATCTTCATGCAATCAGTTAGCTTGGTTTATTTTAAGTTGAGTTACTAGGCCACCATGTGTTGAGGGAAGTCACACCAATGGTCTTGTATCGCTCGTAGTTACTTGGGCTCAAGGTTCATATTTGCTTAGCCAAAGTTACTCGGTCAAGGGAAGTTACTTAGCCAAGGTTACTCATACTTAACCAAAGTTAGTCGGCCAAGGTTAATCAGCCATACTTTGCTTTCAGTTTAATCTTTGATCTGGTTGGTTCATCGAGGCCGGCTAGTTGAGTTATTGTCACAATATTATCCCCCCACTCCTGAGTCCAAAATGGTGCTGATTAAGTGCTTCAACTTCTATTATTTTTAGGTGAAGGGAATGGCATTGTTTCTTCGGCCTTGACCTATGGTGGCATCCATACGTTGAAATAATAGTAAATTTTTGTTGGTGCTAGAATCCACTTTTTGTAGCTGAATGTCCATTGTAGCTTTCTATTATACTTGTCCAAAAGTAGTGGAAGTACAAGTGTTGGATATACTGATTATAGTAGGACATTAGTCAACTATATTTTTCTTTGTTGGATATATCGATTATAGTTGGTTATTAGCCAACTATATTTTTCTTTGTCAAGCATATTGATTATAGACAGTTATTAGCCTACTATAGTTTATTTTATTAGACATCCCAACTATAGTTGGTTATTAGCTAACTATATACTTGACATTGTTGGACATATCGATTGATTTTAGATAGTTGGGTGTCAATCAACTATCTTAGTATAAATCACAAAGTACTCTTGTTTCTGGCCGAGTATAAGTTAACCATATATTTTGTCAATTTTCTGGCCAAGTACTAGCAGTCGCATAATCATTGATTTTCCAACCAAGTATTAGTCAACCGCATAGTTGTCAACTTTTTGACCAAGTATTAGTCAGCCACATCGTCATCAATTTTTTGACTAAGTATTAGTTAGTAGCATGTTCTCTTACTTAGCCTCCAATGCATGTGCTTAGGCACATGTACTTTTACTCGGACTCTAATGCTTGTAGTTGGCCTCAAGAGAGGGCCAGAGTTACTCGACCAATGTACTCTTATTCGGTCCCAATAGCAGCTCATCATCTGATGTGGCAATTTCTCAGTGGAGGGTGATCTAATGGCTGAGTTTGTAAAAGGCCTTCGACAAATGGGCTTCTCTCAGCCAACTCCTCAAATGGGTAATCTCTATACCAAAGAATCCCCTCATCTCAATCAACATGACAGATGGATGAATGGACTAGAGTCATATTAAAGTATGCTGGATCATATGGTTTAAGCCCCTTGTCTTGTTTTCTGATTGTTATCTTCTTAAGATCTGTAGGTTTGATGGTCCCATCCTTAAAGACCTTCAGCTCGAGCTTTTTCCTAGTTTTTCTATCAATGGCTACCAAGAAGCTACCAAGGTTCCATGGAGGGCAAATGATCTCCTACAAGGTCGCGGTAGCAGCCAGGTGGGCTGAAAGGATAGCCAGTCTCGTAGGCGAGGGTCGTCGGATTGAACCTCTATTCCATTGTCTTCTTTGAGAGAAGTGATCGAGCGAGCGCTAGGAAAAAGATGGAGGTAGATGAAGAAAAGTCAACATAGTTGGAGAAGGGATAGACCTTGGCCTCCATTAGTCTCGGCAAGGTACCAGACCTCACTGAGTTTGTCAGAGCCAATGATGCTGGAGTCAGCACTCTTCCACATAGATGGCAAAGGGAATCACTGGAATGGGACTGAGGATTAGTTGGAGAAGATTTGTGCTCAAGCTAGATGCCTATGCCAACAATGACATCGAAGCCATAGTTAGAGTCAATCCAGAGGCTAACTTGGGTGCGGAATCCAAGGAACTGGGGGGAGTAAGTTTGGCAAGTTGGGAGCGGATGCCGAGGACACCGGCAAAGCATTGAGGTGGCCGAGGACACCGACAAAGCATTGAGGTGGCCGAGGACACCAGCAAAGCATTGAGGTGTTTGAGGATGCCCTAGGCATCGTGGAGGGCACAATTGAGGCAATCGGGGACAACGATGACCCATGACAAGCCATCGAACTCCTAAGGCTAAGGCAAGAGGTCTCAAAGATGATAAAGGAGATGGCGGATGGCAGAGTGGTTTCTCTTCCACTTCATACTTCCTCTATTAGATGTATGTCTTAAAAGCCAAGTTGGTATCATATATTGTATTTTTTTTAAGATATATTTTTATACTTAATTCATTGAAATCAATACAATTGGATATTTTTCTTTACCATTCATATGTGATGTGTTTATGAATTGTCCATGGAGTTAATGGATAAGATACATATTCTCAAGTATTGAGAATTGACATACGCTATTATAAGTTAACTCCTAAATACTTTTGGTCATTGGATCATCTCGGGGATAGTGATCGATCTATTAAGATTAGTGCAAGGATCACTTTTCTTTAGGATAGATGAGTCTCAAGTTTATAGTGTGGGAACACTGGAGCAAGAATGCAAGTAGTTGAACAGATCAACGGTACTAAGCATGACCAAGTAACAAGAAGTCATGGATGATTATTTAATTGTTAGTGACTTATCGATGTTGTAGTTGTATGAGTAGTTCCTTGAATTGTGGTGCAAAGCTACTTACAATAAGTTTGCTATAGTTTGATAGCACATAAACTTGGTCCCTAGCCATTCGGGGCCTTATGGTGTTTGTTGACATGGTATATTCTTTGTAGGAGTAGGAAGTGCACTTATAGAAAAATTATCAATCTTAGTAATTAAGATATAGTCCTATATAACCTAATAGGCTAAGTCTTTAAACCTATGGCTTCAATAGTGTGATAGTAGAAATGAGTTTTCATGGAAATCATGATTGGACTTAAGCTAATTAGGTCTAGCATATAACAGATGTTTAGGATTGTCTAGTATATAACAAATGCTTAGGATTTTATGAATTTCCATGACCTGCATCTTGTCAAGACTTTTGATAGAAAAATTTGATCACACTGTAACTATACCTAGGGATTCATCTTTTTGATCTGTTGAATTGCCATTACACACTGCTAAGTATTACTAGTGGATTATGAAAACTTACTAAGATTATTTTTAGATCAACACTACTTGTTAAGGTTGAGCCAGAAAAGTTTTGGTCCATCAAAAGAGTTTCGATAATACTATGATTGAGATCATAGTATATCTCACTACCAGATAGACTAGAACCTAAAGGTTACACATAAAAGGGACTTGATATGATCAAGAGCTTGGACCAAACTTAAATTATCAATTATATTAATGATTTAAATTTAGAAACTACTATTTTGTGAGGGTTACAAATTTAGTAGCTACTAATTATTAGTATAAGGAAATTAATTTTAAATATTACAATATAATTAGATTTAATTAAATTATAAATTAAATTCCAATTAATTTAAATTAGATTTAATTTAATTGGGCTTAATTTAATTAAAGTATAATTAGGTTTAATTTTTTTGTTAGACTTGGAATTAAATTCTATTTATAATATAATTGATAGTCTTTTCAAATTTGATTCGAATCGGGCTTGATTTAAGTCCAAATAAAATCAAATTTGAACCTAATTAAACTAGACACCAAACCTAATTGGATTGGATTTTATCCTCTCATATTGGCTGACCAAAAGAAGGATTGTGTGATGATTAATTTGCATCCTTACTTTTATGCTTGTGGTAAAGAAAGAGAGGAGGTGTTAATGTGGTTTCCTCTTCTACATGGACTCCTACTTGAATTAGAACTCATCCTAATCTTCTTATATTTGAATTAGGATTGAATTAATTAGTTTTAGTCATGGAATATCTGGGATTTGTGTGACAGACATCTCATTAAATAGAGAAGAAAGTTGGGGTGTGTGATAATCATCCATTCTTCCCTTCCTAATACTTTTTTGATTTCCCATCCCTTTTCTTCTTGGTCCCATGTCAAAAAACCCTGTAAAAATAAAGAGAAATAGAGATCCTATTAATAAAGGATTAAGAGAAACAAATATCAGATTTTTCTTCTAGGTGTTCTAGGAAAAATTACTTCCATAATGCAAAGCATTCAGGTTGAAGCCTTCTAGTTCTAGAAGGAAGCTGTAGATCCAAGCCAAAAGAGGGACCTATAAAGGAGCTAGCCTATTGGGGAATTGATTAGCATCTCATCTTGTATAGATATTGGTAGAGGTTATGTATTTTCATAGCTTCGACAGAAATTCTGAATTCAGCTAGATCCGGATCCGATTGGAAGAAGAAAAGGATTTGCACTTCAGGTGAGTTATTTTCTTCTCATCTAATTTTATAAATTTAGATATAATTTTTTATATATTTATAAGCATGTTTGTTTATGACATGGATAAATATTTAATTGATTTTAAATCAGCATGCACTTATGAAAAAGTCTTCATGGTTATTGCTTCCATGTCAGGGTTTTATGAACCGATTTCTACATGCTTTCATCTATCAATTCCAATAGTGGTATCAGAGTCATGATTTACAGATTTGCATATTTAGATTCATATCTGAATCCTCTTTAGATCTGAAGATTTTTATTAGATTTAATCAATTTTTGTGATGGATGAAAAGTTTATTCTATCACAAGATTGATTGTTCTTCAAATTTGTTTCCAAAATATAAAATCCATAAAATTAAGATCTAAGTTTTTTTGATATATATGATGTATCATAATTCTAATTAAGATTTGAAAATAAATTAATTTCATAATTTATTATAATTCTTGTTGGGGATAATTTTGTTCAAGGTATGAAGCCAAGAGTAAGCTCAGCGTTGGGTGAAGCAATTTGTACATGATAAAATAATTTTCAACCAAGCTTGGCGTCTTAAGCTGTGCTTGACCTGTGGCACATTTCAAAAGGTGTAGCATCATCGAACCAAACCATCAAGTCCTGGAGGCAAAAAAAGTGTCGACAAAAAAAGATGTAGAACCATTGGAGCTAATCCACCAAGCTCCTAGTTCATCCCCTTTACTGAACATCCATCGAGTTTTGACTAGATTGCTGAGCCTCTAAGTCTTAATAAGAAACTAGAGAACTCACGGGGCTTCTCCCACTTCAATTCCCCCCGGTCTAATGAAATCACATCTAGATCTCCCCTTCGATGTCCTCGATAATGGTGTCTCTTCCTCCATCGTGACTCTTATTAGTCTACCTCCTAAAAGGATTCTAGAAGCTCCTCATCGAGAGAATAACAAATTAAAACAAGTCTATCTCCTTGCCATGACATGCATCAGCGCCCGCAAGCAATCCCACTTTGGTTCCTCTCTACTCGAGCCGATGACCATAGGAGACTCCAGCATGGCCTCTCCTCTGGCCTGACGACCGAGGGAAACCCGCCAGTCTCCACCTTGTCTCCTCCCTGTGGGAAGTTGCAAGGAAGCCATCGACCTTTGACTCCTCTGCCCTAAGGCAAGATCTGTTCTTCGATGCCTCCCTAGAGGGAGACTGGCTCAAAGAGAGCCACCTTGGATTCACATCAGCCTCGGCCTTCGCCACAGTCGGCACCCATAGAAGGAACCAGCCATGGCCTCTTCTCCATTTCGATTGGCACCCATAGGGAGAGCCTTTAGCTCCGCTCCAGTCCAATCGGCACCCATAGGAAGAGCCTTTAGCTCTGCTCTGGATGATTGGCGATAGGGAGAGCCTCAGCTCCACTCTGGATGATTGGCGACATAGGGAGAGACTTTGACTCTAAGCAGTCGGCACCCATGGGAGGGATCGCCTTGACCTCCCCATTTTGATCGGCACCCATGAAGGTCCTGCCTAGCCTCTCCTCTACTCAGCATGGGTCGGTGCTCACGAGATGGCCAAAAGACCCCTTGGCCCGATCTTCCCCCTCCACGATCGAGTAGATGACCATAGACACCCGGTGTCTAGTCCGATCGACACCATCAACGACCATGAATGGTTGGCATTTATAGGAAGGATCATCTCTCGACCTCTAATTGGACTGTCATGTATGAAAGGGTTCGTCGTGAGCCCATTAGCATGATCCCATGAAGAGTACTGGACTGCTATGAAAAACATCTTTAAGTACTCAAGAAAAACTAAGGATTTATTCATGATCTTTGAAGGAAGTTTTGAGTTATGGATTGAGGGATATACTAATTCAGACTGATTCAAATGATAGAAGTTCTATATCAGGTTACGTGTTCCTTTGCAATGGTGGTTCTACTAGCTGGAAGAGTTCTAAGCAACCTATCCTTGTTGATTCTACCATGAAAGCTGAGTACATCACCATCTTTGAAGCTGCAAGAGAAACCTTTTGATACAAGAAATCTGTTGTGAAGCTTGAAGTGATGCCATCTAATGCTATTCTCCTATATCGTAATAGCAACAACACTAATATGGGGGAACCCCACTCCTAGGATCCCGAAGGTCTCAAGAGCTAGTGATGAATTGGTCGATATGGGGTGAGATGGAGCTATACCCGGTTGATTCTACCTTCCATGATGGGTCCATAGTACCCTGAACATGTGTACATAGAACAAATGCCCACTCGATTCAGAAGTGACCAAATCTACATCACCATAATAGCATGATTATCGAATTATTCAGAGGACAGGTCATGTTTAAAAATATATTCCTCCAAAGCATTTCACCAATCATCCAATCTCGCTTCTCAAAAGTAAAAGCTAGGAACAATACTTTAACTCTCGATCCTATCTATCATCGTACTAAGGTATTTTCGGCCCCCTAGATCTCTGCAAGACCCAACCTTTGGCCTTATGACTCCTAACTAATGCAAACCTCTAGTTTCTCGGTCTCCCAGTGGTCCTAACTTCCAACCTCTTATATCCCATCTAGATAGACATTCGGTCATTTAAGTTACTATTTCATAGATCTACAATCAAGACATATTTGATCAAATCTTTTTAACATAATTGATGTTCGGGCTCCAACCCCTAGACTCCGAAGGTCTCAGGTCCCACAAGGGCATCTTATTAAAAGATCGAAAGAAAAGTTTATCGATGCTTGCTCTGGTATGCCTCTCATAATAGACAAACTATCAAATCCTGTAATCAAGAGTAGATTTCAGTCATTAAAAAAGTGTGGCCCCTCTTTAGGCTATAATTCTAGGAGCCATTAAGGTAAGTGGCAAGAGACATATAAGACAAAGCCTTTCATTAATAGGAAGAGGACACTCCAAATAATAAAGGATGATCTCCACCTAGAAATCCCGATGAGGGTTTCAAAATTTAGCCATTTCCAATCTATCAACTGCCATATCATACTATCTCCAGACTACCCTTAAAGCTTGAGTATAAAAGGAGATCCTTAACGGATCCTCCAGAGGTATGCACACCTTATCCATGCATGCATGTGCTTGCACCTTTACTTCACCATCTCATTTTTTGCTTTGTAGGCTGAGATACTGACTTGAGCATCAGAGGGCCTTCACTAGAGCTACCTCTAGCCAGGGGTTCTTTTGTAGGTACAGCCAGCATTCTATTTCTAACCTACTCCAGCATTCGAGTAGATTGCAGCACCATCAGATAAAGGAAGGATCTACTATTCACCTACCATTCGAAAGAGATCTTTAATGCAAGTTACATGCTATCAAAAGTGTTGCCCAGGTGGCTACCCAAGAGGGGGGTGAATTGAAAATTTTAAAAACTTAAAGCAGGTAATGTGCAATTAAAAATCCCTTAGAAGGTGTTAGGTGCTGTGACAGAGTTATAAATTGCAGAAGCTAGAAAGGAGTAAAGAAACACAACACAAACACACCAAATTTATAGTGGTTTGGAGCAACCCAGCTCTTATGTCCACTACCCAAGATACCACTTGGGATTTTCACTATATTCACAACTGAATACAGTATGATTGTTTTATAGGATCACAATCCAAAACCACTACACTTTGGTTTTACGGGATCATCAAAAAATATCCAACACCCTTTGATTTTAACAGGCTCACTAAAGAAACCTAACTTGGTTTTATCAGGATCACCAAGAACCCAATACTTGATTTTTATTAAGGCATACCAAGAAGCTATTTGGTTTTTCAACCGGGCTCACCAATAACCCAACAATTCAAAAATGAATTGAAAGAAATGCAACAAAAATGACAAACTTAATTTGTCCAATAGTTGCCGGTGCAGCTTGATGGAAGTCCACTTAAATGCACTTAAGTAGGCTTTAATTACTTCAGTGGCTTCTTCCCAAAGTTACTTCAAGCTTCAGATCAGAGTTGGTGAAGACTTGAAGTCTGACTTGAATGCTGTTGTACTATTTTGTTGTTGGTTGGTAGGATATTCAATGAAGCTCTCTTTTCTTTGAAGACTCTCTAATTCATTGCTTCAAGGAAGTTCAAATCCTTCAAATATAAAGTTCTCCATCACTCCAAGGTAGTTAGAGACATTTTTGACCGTTAGGATGTGACTTGTGACCGTTGGAGTACCTTTTGGCATTCAAAAGTAAATTCTGGAACTAGCCGTTAGATACCTGGAAATGATGTTCGAGTTGGCTCGGATTCCTTCGAGTCAGCTCGGATCCTTCGAGTCAATAGGTCGAGTCGCCAAATCTTCAGTGCAGTCGGCTCTTTGTTTCAGGGCACAAAACATCACTCTAGATGAGTCGGCTCTTGATAGCTCGGGTCAGCTCGAACTTGAATCTTTGAAAAACTTGAACTCAAGAAGTCGGCTCTTTTCAGCTTGGGTCGGCTCTTCTTCTCAGGTTTGGAAAACCTCACTCTGGAAGAGTCGGCTTGATGCAGTTCGGGTCAGCTCGCTTTCTCAGGTCTTCAAAATTAGGTCTGGCAGAGTCGGCTCTTTCTGGTTCAGGTCGGCTCGCCTGGCTGTTCTCAGAAATCTTCAGAAACTGGACTCTGGAGAAGTCGACTCAGACTGATTCCAATCGACTCAGATTCATTAGAGTCGGCTCAGTTACCTTCGAGTCGGTTTGGATTGCTGTGTTCCAGAATCCTTGCTGAGTGCCAGTAAGCGGAGTCAGCTCTTCAACAAGTTGGGTCGGCTCGAGTATCTTCTTCAGGATTTTTACACTTGAACTTAAAGAAAAACTCTTACCAACTCTTTACATTTTCAAGCATACCAACTCAAAACTAATTTCAAGGCGCACACGCATAGAAGTAACCCTTTTCACATGATTTTTTCTTAGCTTTTTTATTGGGTTCTTCTTTACAAAAACACATTACAACACAACTCAAACAAGAAAATATAGGTGTAGGAGTTGAAGTTTGAACATTTAATCCATCCTACAAAAACTTGTAAAACACTTGAAGAGTTGTCAGAAATAAATATACATGCTCCAATATTTGGTTATTATCAAAATCACTTATGGGGTCAACAATCTCCCCCTTTTTGATGATGACAAAACATTGGGCATGAAAAATTCTTTACACTTTACATGTATGACAGTATTTAGAAGTTAAAATTCACATGTATCAGAGCTAATTTGATTTGAAAAAAAACATAGGTCAAGAGATGATATCACTGTATATCATCAAAGTAATAAACTTTTCATGTTTCATAATATTATTATAATTAGCGCAAAACATGGAGTATCAGAGAATTAAAAATTGACAATAGCAATCAGAGCATTAAGATTAAGTTGAATATCAATCAGAGCAAAATTATTCAAGAGAATATCCCCCTTTCTCTAGTTTTTAAAGTAATTTAAGCAATACTATCATTTTTGTGCTCCCCATTTTTCATTCTTTTTATGCACTTTAAGAATAGTTGGTAGGAAGCTCAACATATATACTAATTTTCCATTTCTTACATTCTTTTCATATTTCTCCTATTTTTCTTCTCCCATTTTTCATTTCTCACATTTTTCATATTTCTCCCCCTTTTTGTCAATCAATCAAAAAGGTGGTTTCAAATAAAGCTCAGATTTTAAAGTAGATTTAGAAAGTCTTTAATATTTGTTTGAGATAATTTCACATTCTCAAATATGAGATTCTAATTAAAATTTCATCATAGTTTTACCATATCATATAACAACAAATGAAATTGCTAAAGAAACTTTCATTTCATTGATAAGATTGGCATACAAAGTAAGAAAGAAAGTACATTGCAATTGTAAAAGATAACATGCAGAGCATTAACAAAATCAGAACTACACCCATAAGACTAACCAACTAAACTATTCTTCTTCTTCATCAGTTGAAGAAGAAGCGCCTACCTCTATAACCTTATCAGAGGTCTTAGTTTTTAGGGGTTTAAACCTTAAATCCCTGAATCTAGTTCTAACAGGGGCTCTAAAAGTCTTAGTCTTTTTGGTTTTGGTTTCTTTCTTGGTCTTAATAGGTTTGGGTAGATCAGATGAAGGCATAGGAGCAGGAATGTCAAGTGACTCCTTGATGATCTGTTCAGGTGCATCTTTAGTGGGAATAGTTTCCTTTTGCAGTAGGATGCTTCTGATCTCTTCCTTGAAGTTCTCCATTTATTTTTCAATTTTCTGCTGGTGAAGCTTTTGTTTAGAAATCAAATCCTGCAAGCTGATGTCAACTGATTTTCTTATTTCCTCAATTACAGAATTCATGTGATCTATTAATGAACTTGAAATTGTTTCCATCTTTTGAAATATTAACTTCTTAAGGTCAGATGGAGTAACCATAGTGCCTTCAGTCCTGCCTTCAGTCCTTTCTTCAGCAGCAGCTTCATCATCATCTGAAAAGGTAGCAGCAACCTGACTAGGCATCTTTTTTATCCAAGTTCATTCTTGTTGTTTGTAACCCATTCTTTTCAGTGAATTGAAGGAGTAGATATCAAAGTGATGTAATGGCTTGCCTATTTCATTGGTCAAGTCAACTCCTGCTTCTTCAAACAATAGAGTGAAAACCATACCGTAGGGTAGATAGGCTTTAACTTTTCTTGCTACTTCAGTCATCTGGATCATCATTATATAAGGAAGGTTGAGAGGCCTTTCTTCAATCAAGTGTCCCATAAAGATCATTTCTTTCTCACTGACCCAATCAAAGTAGCCAGTTTTGAGAATAAATATCCTGCTGATCATACTGTGTAGAAGCCTCATTTCCTTCGATAGTAAATTGGCTTGTACATGCTGGACTGTGCTCACATCTTTTTCCAAAATCAGTTTTAAAATATGTTCCTTGTCCGGTAAAAGAAGCTCAGTGGCAACGTTCGTAGGCATTTGTAGCAAATTGCCCAATTTCTCTTTATCCATTATTACTACCTTTTCCTTGATAGTAGATTCCAAGTGAAATTTTTTGATAACAATATTTTCATAAAAAATCCATACCAGTGAAGGGTATGTCAAGATGTCCAAAGAACAGAAGTGCTTCCAGCCTTGACTCTCTATCCAATTTCCAATTTTCATTCCCATTTCTTCTAGGAATGCAAAGTCGATCCTTCTTCTGCAAGTGACAGGCCAGTTGACCATTGAGACACGCTGTTCGGGAGGAGAAGGAGTTTCTTCATCTTGATGCACTGGAGCAGATCTTTTCCTCTTTTCCCCTTTTTCTTTTGCATCTTCACTGTGAGCACTTGATTCACCGATCTAAAGAACCTTCTTCGCAGAAATTCGAGAAGCCATTACAGAGGAATGAAGGAATTTTAGGCTCTAAGGAATGTTTTTTGGGAGTTTGGTAAAGTTTCCGAGAGAAGTGGAATAAGTTTGAAGTAAATTAAGAAGAGTGAAGTACTTAGAAAAGACAATTCAGAACTACCTAATAGCGATTTCCCGACTTTCGAGTTGGCTCGCCCAACCCTAAAAACATCTGAGTTGGCTCTCCCAGAGCAAACTCAAAACAATTAGAACACTGAGTCGGCTAGGCAAAGACTTAGTCGGCTTGACTAGAGTGATAGGTAGAGAACTCAAACATTCGAGCCGGCTCGACCAAAGCAAGATTGCTCGAGTCGACTCGAATAGAAAATTTTCTCATAAAATCAAATGATTCAGAAATTGAATTTGATACAATTGAAAATTCAAGGAAAGTTGTTCAAGAAATCATGAATAATTGTATGAGGTTTTCTCGATAATTTTTGCTTAATTTTTGAAGGAAATTAGGTTAACTAAATCTAGATAGGATCACAAAGCCCTAATTCTCTTCAAAGCAATTCAAATCTATCCTAATTCAGTGGCTTAGTAAAGATGTCAGCTAATTATTTTTTAGTTGGGATAAATTCTAATTCGATGTCACCATTCAAAATATGGTCTCTAATAAAATGGTGTCTAATCTCTATGTGCTTAGTCCTAGAATGCTGAATAGGATTTTTTGTTAGATTTATAGCACTTGTATTATCACATCTAATAGGAATCTTGTATTGTGTAATACCAAAATCTTCTAGTTGTTATTTAATCCACAACACTTATGCACACAATTTCCTGCAGCAACATACTCTGCCTCAGCAGTAGATAGTGCTACGAGTTTTGTTTCTTGCAGTACCATGAGATTAAATTCAATCCTAGAAATTGACAAGTACCACTAGTATTTTTTCTATCAACTTTACAACCAGCATGGTCAGCATCAGAGAATCCAATTAAATTTAAAGATGATTCTTTTGAAAACCATAGACCTAGATTAGTTGTACCTTTTAAATATCTCAATATTCTTTTAATAGCAAGTATATATGTTTCTTTAAGATTACATTGAAATCTAGCACATACACATACACTATACAAGATATCTGGTCTACTTGCAGTTAAATATAATAAAGATCCAATCATACCTTTATATAAATTTTGATCAATATTGGATCTACTTTCATCTTTGTCCAATTTGCAAGATGGGCACATGGGTGTGCTCATTTGTTTGCTTGTCTCCATACCAAACTTCTTGATTATTTTCTTGGTATATTTGGCTTGGTTGATGAAGATTCCTTCCTTTGTTTGCTTTACTTGAAGTCCAAGGAAGTAATTAAGTTCACCCATTAGGCTCATTTCAAATTCTCCCTGCATTAGCTTAGCAAATTCTTCACAAAAACTTTCATCGGTTGCATCAAAGATAATATCATCAACATAAATTTGTACAACTAATATATCATTATTTTTTTTTTTAATGAAAAGAGTTTTATCAACATTTTCTCTTGAAAAATTATTTTCAATCAAGAAAGTGCTAAGTCTATCATACCAAGCTCTAGGGGCTTGTTTCAAACCATACAAAGCTTTATTGAGTTTAAATACATGGTTTGGAAAAGCATGATTTTCAAAACCTGGTGGTTGTTCTATAAAAACTTTTCAGTGATAAAACCATTTAAAATTGCACTTTTCATATCCATCTAAAAAAGTTTAAATTCATGTAGCAAGCAAATGCAAGAAGTAATCAAATGGCTTCTAGTCTTGCTATGGGTGCATAGGTTTCATCAAAGTCAATAACTTTTTCTTAACTATATTCCTTAGCCATTAATTTAGATTTATTTCTAATTACATTTCCTTGTTCATCTAGTTTGTTCCTATAGATCCATTTGGTTCCTATAATTGGGTGGTCTTTAGGTCTATCAACTAGTGTCCAAACCTTATTTCTTTCAAACTGGTTCAGTTCTTCATACATGGCTAACATCCAGTTTGGATCATTTTTTGCTTCTTCTAAAGTGTAAGGCTCTATTTGAGATACAAAGGCTAGGTAATCATGTGCAGTCCTATGTGCAGACCTAGTCCTAATGCCTTGAGAAGGATCACCGATAATTAATTCTTTAGGATGGGAAGTAGCGTACCTCCATTCAGTTGGTAGATCGGAATGATCCTTACTTACCGTTTCTTCTCCTTCTTCAATTGGTCTTTCTTGAATACTCATGTCTTCCATCTCCTTTTGATGGTACCTACATCATTGTCAATGCACTCATCTTTTCTAGATGGTGTGGGTTAGTTTCATCAAATATAACGTGCATTGACTCTTCAACAGTAAGAGTCCTTTTATTAAAAACCCTATATGCTTTGCTATGTAGTGAATAACCAAGAAAAATAGCTTCATCAGATTTAGCATCAAATTTTTCTAGATTATCCTTACCATTGTTAAGCACAAAGCATTTGCATCCAAACACATAAAAATAATTGATATTGGGTTTCTTTTCATTCCAAAACTCATAGGGGACTTTCTTCAAAATAGAACGGATCAAAATGCAGTCTAAAATATAACAAGCAGTGTTTATCGCTTTTATCCAAAAGTATCTTGGAAGATTACCTTCACACAACATTGTTCGGGTCATTTCTTTCAAAGTCCTATTTTTCCTCTCTACAACACCATTTTATTATGGTATTATAGGAATAAAGAAGTTGTGATCAATTCCATTTTCAGTGCAATAATCATCAAAAAATTGATTTTCAAATTCAGTGCCGTGATCACTTCTAATTGAAATTATTAAGAGATTTTTCTGATTTGAAACCTTTTTGTAAAATTTTCTAAACATTTTGAAAGTTTCATCTTTGTGCGCAATAAACAAAATCCATGTAAATCTAGAAAAATCATCTATAGTTACAAGGGCATATTTCATACCTCCTAGGCTTGTGGTCCTAGTTGGTCCAAATAAGTCCATGTGAAGTAGTTCTAAAGGTCTAGACGTTGAAATCATATTTTTTGATTTAAACCTCTCCCTAGTTTGTTTACCCATTTGGCATGCATCACACACATGATCAAAATCAACTTTAAGCTTAGGCATGCCTCTAACAAGATTTTTGGAAATTAACTTAGCAATAGTATGCATGCTTGCATGACCTAATCTTCTATGCCATAATAAGCAAGACTCCTTGGTCTTAGCATTAATTGCAACTAAACTGGAACTACTTGTCAGAAAGATTATTTTGATCTACCATATAAATATTTCCAAGTCAATGTCCAATGAATTTACCGCTAGTATCAAGAGGGTTTGTTACTGTACACATAGATGATTCAAAGATAACTTTGAAGCTTTTATCATACAGTTAGCTAATACTCAATAAATTATGCTTCAATTTATCTACTAGCAATATATTTTCAATGAAAGTACAGGGGGTTGTTTTGATCTTACCAATTTCGATTATTTTTTCCTTGCCATTATCTCCAAAAGTAACCATACCTTCTTTTTTCATTTCCAGGATGATGAATTGATCCTTGTCACCCGTTATATGCTTTGAATAGCCACTGTCAAGACACCATCTTTTCTTCATTTTCTGGGCTGCAAAACATTCCTGCAAGAAAGTCAAGGAGTTTTTTTAGGTACCCAAGCTAACTTGGGTCCTTTCAGGTTAGCAGAGGTGGTTCCCTTGGAAATCCAAATTTTTTTTGATATGTTATAGACATTTCTAATAATATTGCAATTGAAAGCTTTATGTCCTAATTCCTTGCAAACAAAACATCTAATTCTAGGATTTTGAATTGATCTATATTTTGAAATTCTAGATGCATGAAATGTAGAGAGAGCAAGTTTTGTATTTAAATTCTTAGGAACATATACAGCAGGTTTTGAAATGGAAGTAGAACTTTTTGTGACAAAAGTTTTATAACGAGTAAACTTGGAAACAAAATCCTTTTATTTCACAAATGTAGTAGCTGAAATATAATTTGAATTTAAAGCATTGAAACCTATTCTAGCTTTATTACCAGAAATTCTTTGATCTTTAAGAATTAACTCAAGCTTGTTAGAAGATAAAGTTAATTTTTCAACAAGTGGCATGAGTTTTTCAACCTCCTTTTTCAGCTCATCGTTTTCTTTCAAAAAAGAATTATTTTTGTTATAAAACTCACTGTTCTTAGTTTTCAAAATATTACATTTTTTAGAAAAGATATGAAGTTCTTTTTGCAGTAAAGAATTCTTTTATGAAGTTTCTTCTCTTTCTTTGAGTAAAGAATCATTGATATGCTTTAATGATCTAATCTTTACTCCTACCTTTTTAAATTCAGATAAAAGATCATGAAATACAGAATTTAACTCATCAAATATAAATTCAATTTGTGTGTCGGGAGAATTTACCTCATCCTCGAGACCCATTTGACATAAGTTAGCTGTTTTCATGGTCTCTTCTTCTTTAGTCGAAGTGGAGTCTTTACTGTCGCTCCACGTGGCAACCATTGCTTTCTTCTTTTTCTTTTTGAAAAACTTTTTAGTTGTGGACAGTCTTGATGAATGTGCCCCAATTTCTTATATTCATAGCAAGTGGAGACTTGTTCCTTATCTTTTTCTTTGTCCTTGTCCTTCTCTTTTGAATGCTCTCCTCGCTTATAAATTTTCTGTTATATCTACCTTTCTTCTTTCCCATAAACTTTCTGAATCTCCTCATAACCATTGCAATGTCTTCATCTTCAAGATCGTCTTCGGAGGAAGAGGAGTCATCTTACGTCTCTTCATCATCCTTTGATTTTAATGCAGCCTTGAATCCAATTGTTTTCTTCTTTTTCTGATCATCATCCATTCTATGCTGCATTGCTAGTTCAAGTGTGATGAGAGATCCCATTAATTCATCCATTGATAGAATGTTAAAATCTTTAGCTTCCTGGATGGCAGTGACTTTAGGATCCCATTTGTCAGGAAGTGATCTTAAGATTTTTTATACTAAATCAGCATTTGAGTATACCCTACCAAGACTTTTTAAATCGTAAATAATATCTGTAAATCTAGTGTACATGGCAGAAATACTTTCATTAGGCTCCATCTTAAACAATTCATAATTGTGTACTAAAAGATTTATCTTTGAAGTTTTCACTTGTGAAGTTCTTTCATGGGTCACCTCAAGTTTATCCCAAATTTCCTTCACTGAAGAGCAAATGGAAATTCGATTAAACTCGTTTGAATCCAAAGCACAGTAAAGCAAGTTCATTGCTTTGAAATTCAATTTCCTAATTTTATGTCATGTTCATCCCAGTTCTCTTCAGGCTTAGGGACATCCAAGCCATCAACTTTTATCATAGGGATACTTGGTCCTTTAAGAATGACCTTCCACAATTAAAATCAATAACTTGAATATAGATTTTCATTCGTGCTTTCCAATATGCATAATTTATGCCTATGAACAGTGGAGGTCTATTAGTTGACTGGCCTTCCGCTAGAGATGTACTCATGGGATGAGCCATTAATCTTTACTCTAGTATAATCAGAGACATTGCTCTGATATCAGTTGTTGCCCAGGTGGCTATCCAAGAGGGAGGTGAATTGGAAATTTTAAAAATTTAAAGCAGGTAATGTGCAATTAAAAATCCCTTAGGTGTTAGGTGCTGTGACAGAGTAATAAATTGCAGAAGCTAGAAAGCAGTAAAGAAGCACAATACAAACATACCAAATTTATAGTGGTTCGGAGCAACCCAGCTCCTACATCCACTATCCAAGATACCACTTGGGATTTCTACTATATTCACACCCGAATACATTAGGATTGTTTTATAGGATCACAATCCAAAACCTCTACACTTTGGTTTTACGGGATCACCAAAGAAAATCCAACACCCTTTGATTTTAACAGGCTCACTAAAGAAACCTAACTTGGTTTTATCAGGATCACCAAGAACCCAATACTTGATTTTTATTAAGGCATACCAAGAAGCTATTTGGTTTTTTAACCGGGCTCACCAATAACCCAACAATTCAAAAATGAATTGAAAGAAATGCAACAAAAATGACAAACTTAATTTGTCCGATAGTTGCCGGTGCAGCTTGATGGAAGTCCACTTAAATGCACTTAAGTAGGCTTTAATTACTTCAGTGGCTTCTTCCCAAAGTTACTTCAAGCTTCATATCAGAGTTGGTGAAGACTTGAAGTCTGACTTGAATGCTGTTGTACTATTTTGTTGTTGGTTGGTAGGATATTCAATGAAGCTCTCTTTTCTTTGAAGACTCTCTAATTCATTGCTTCAAGGAAGTTCAAATCCTTCAAATATAAAGTTCTCCATCACTCCAAGGTAGTTAGAGACATTTTTGACCATTGGGATGTGACTTGTGACCGTTGGAGCACCTTTTGGCATTCAAAAATAAATTTTAGAACTAGCCGTTAGATACCTGGAAACGATGTTCGAGTCGTTTCGGATTCCTTCCAGCCGGCTCAGATCCTTCGAGTCGATAGGTCGAGTCACCAAATCTTCAGTACAGTCGGCTCTTTGTCTCAGGGCACAAAACATCATTCTGGATGAGTCGGCTCTTGATAGCTCGGGTCGGCTTGAACTTGAATCTTTGAAAAACTTGAACTCGAGGAGTCAGCTCTTTTCAGCTTGGGTCGGCTCTTCTTCTCAGGTTCGGAAAACCTCACTTTGGAAGAGTCGGCTCGATACAGTTCGGGTCAGCTTACTTTCTCAGGTCTTCAAAATTAGGTCTGGCAGAGTCGGCTCTTTCTGGTTCAGGTCAGCTCGCTTGGCTGTTCTCAGAAATCTTCAGAAACTGGACTCTAGAGAAGTCAGCTCGGACTGATTCCAATCAACTCAAATTCATTAGAGTCGGCTCAGTTACATTCGAGTCGGCTCGGATTGCTGCGTTCCAAAATCCTTGCTGCGTGCCAATAAACAGAGTCGACTCTTCAACAAGTTGGGTAGGCTCGAGTATCTTCTTCAGGATTTTTACACTTGAACTTAAAGAAAAACTCTTACTAACTCTTTACATTTTCAAGCATACCAACTCAAAACTAATTTCAAGGCACACACATAGAAGTAACCCTTTTCACATGATTTTTTCTTAGCTTTTTCATTGAGTTCTTCTTTACAAAAACATATTACAACACAACTCAAACAAGAAAACAGAGGTGTAGGAGTTGAAGTTTAAACATTTAATCAATCCTACAAAAACTTGTAAAACACTTGAAGAGTTGTCAGAAATAAATATACATGCTCCAATATTTGATTATCATCAAAATCACTTATAGGGTCAACAGAAAGGTATGTCCGCTCAGTCCTCCGGTGCCACCACTTCTTAGTGGATATTCAACTCACTAGGAACCCGGTTCTAGGGGCTCAGGTTGTCACTATCCCACAAGAACATCAGCTTGACACTCTAGAATGCCTCATCCAACAAGTTTACGAGTTAACTATCGCTATCCAAGCAATGCAACATCTGGCGATGTCTATGGCACCAGCCACTACACTATAGTCAGAAGAAGACTAAGCCATGCCACCACAAACACCTGTACCCCTAGGAACTACATGTTTGGAATCATGATGACTCTCACTCCTGCAAGATGTTACGCAGAAGGAACGCAGAAGGAACATGTTCCTTACATAGCACCGAAGAACCCCGGGCAAGCAAGGAGGTTTTCCTCTTCATCTTGATCAAACAAATTGTGCACTCCAGCCCGATCACCTCTACAACCTTTTAAAGCACACCCAACTAGAGACATTAAAGTGGATCATAAGTTACAAGAGATAGATAGACATTTTGAAGCCTTGCGAGGCTTAGCACCATCCAGAGATGAAGATCTCAATTTTACTATTAAACCATTCTTTGAACCCATATCATTAAAGAGCCACTGCCAAGACATTTCAAGATGCCATAATTAGAAATGTATGATAAGTCTACCAGCTGGTAGACCACCTATAGAGTTTCAAGACAATGATGCTCTTGAATGGAGCCACTATATGGTGTTGTGTCGTGCCTTTCTTTTAACTCTCAAAAAATGGCACAATACTGATATTCCAGCTTAAAGCCAGGTTTCATCTACTCCTTTGATTTATTAAGTTGGTATTTTGTTTCCCATTTTGCTAGTAGTAGGAAGCCATGATGGAGTCCAAACTTCCTGATTCATATTAAGCAAAGGGAAGGAGAATCCCTAAGGTCTTACATAAGCCGGTTCAATGAAAGGGCTTTGGAGGTATACAATCTGAACTAATCAGTTGTCATAACCATCCTAAAGTGTGGTCTCCAACAATGTCCTTTTCTTTTCTCTTCAGAAAAGAAACCATCGGTGGATTTTCTAGAGATGCTCACTAGGGCGAAGAAGTATGCACGAGCAGAAGAAGTGTATAGTGCTCATATTCCTCTAACTATTCCACCCTCCTTGACTCTTTCTCCATCTTTGATGCGAGACAAGGGGGGCTAGGAGGATCGTTGGAGATCTGAGAAGTAACCTGTGATTAGGGTCAAGAAGGCAGAAAAAAGATGCAAGGAAAAGAAAGATGGATACTCTATGGACTTGGGACTTACCTTCACGGAGAGACGTCGTACCTCTAGGGCATCTCACCCACCCCACTACATATAGTCTAGGGCATCCCACCCATCTCACTACATGCGGAGCCTAGGGCATCCCATCCAAATCGCTACCTGGGGCTGTGAAGGAGAAGCTCCAAGATCATAGAGGGGACTCAGTAAGGAAGAAGATAACTAGGGCCTCATGCCCCTTGACAATCGAAAGCAAAGGCAGTGGGGTCTCACACCCCTCAACACCCACAGGTGAAGGAAAGACGGGCCTCATGCCCACTCCATACGGAGGCAGAACCAAGAACACTCTTTTAAAAAAATCATATTCTTCATATTTTATTCAAGAGAGGAGGTGCCTTTATATAGGCTTACAAAACTTGGGATCCAAGTAAAGAATACAAGGCATGCAGCTCATAAAAGGTGACACCCCAAACCTGCTTTGTTTGTAGCCTAAAAACATGGCAGAAAACTAAACACAATCCTTCTTATATGGTGAAAAAAATCAAACTAATCTAAATAACTTTCCAACTGGTCCATACATCCAGATTTAAAATAAATAAATTAGGCATACTCTGGGTTTACCAAGATCAGTGCCTGTTCTGAAATTTGTGTGACTTTGAAATTCCTGCTGCTCTGAGAATCATGCACTTTGAGATCCGTGCAAATTCTTCTGCTTTGAGATCTATGCAGATTCTCCTCTGATCGTTGAACAGGGAAGAGGGACTTGCGGGGAGGCACAGCCAGTGGCTAGGGGAAGGTGGTGGCACGGCCGGTGGCTGGGGGAAGGCGGTGGCATGGCTTGGCGGAGCAGCAGGGGTGGACGGTGATGGAGACGCACTTGCTCATGACCTTGCAAGGCATGGTGTAGGGCTTGTAGCAAGCGACGATGACGAAGATAGTGGCCATGAGGATGCCGGCATGAAGATCTCCTGGATCTTGACCCGGACGGTCGGGATCCGATGGCTGTGGAGATGGTGGCGGATGGAGCCATAGAGATCATCGGCATTGGGGGGGATGGTGTTCTGGATCATAAGGTAACAGAACTCCTCCTCAAGGTGGAACATGGCAATCTGGAGCATGCTCTCGGCACGGCAGCGACGGAGCAATAGGGACGGACGGCGGCACTGGGGGAGAGGGTGCAGCATGGCACGATGGAGCGGCAAGGGGCGAATGGCCGTGGGCGGCTCGGTGGGATTCGTCGGCATTCCCATGAGGAGATCGATGCCGTGGGGAGGTGGACGGCCGTCGGGGGTCACCGGTGGTCGGGCATGGCGGATCCAGGACCAGCGATGAAAAAAAATTGGGAGTTCTGTAAGTAGTCTTGAGGTTGAAGATGACGGGGATAAGGAGGAATAAGTCAGGAATAAAAGAGGGATAAAATAGGAATAGTGGGGATAACTGGAATAGGTGGAATAAGAAAATTACAAAAATAAAAAAAATAAAATCTGGGATAAAGAAGAATTTGGATGGGTTTTGATGTCCCCATCGTTTTCCTAGGATGGGAAAAACTCGACTTCGTCGAGTCAGGCTCGTTGCAATTTTTTTTCCTCCTTTTTTTTCTCTTTTCTTTTTATTTTTTTCTCCTTTTTTTTCAACTTTTTTTCAACCCTAATCCTCTCTTGCTCTGAGGAGGCTAGGAGGATCATTGGAGAGCTGATAAGTCTCCTGTGATTAGGGTCAAGAAGGCAAAAAAAAGATGCAGGGGAAAGAAAGATAGATACTCTATGGACTTGGGACTTACCTTTATAGAGAGACGTGGCACCTCTAGGGCATCTCACCCATCCCACTATATATAGTCTAGGGCGTCCCACCCATCTCACTACATGCGGAGCCTAGGGCGTCCCACCCAAATCGCTACCTGGGGCCGTGAAGGAGAGGCTTCAAGATCATACAGGGGACTCAGCGAGGAAGAAGATAACTAGGGCCTCACGTCCCTCAATACTCGAAAGCGAAGGCAGTGGGGTCTCACACCCCTCGACACCCACAGGTGAAGGAAAGATGGGCCTCATGCCCAAACCTAACAGAGGCAGAACCAAGAACACTATTTTAAAAAATTCATATTCTTCATATTTTATTCAAGAGAGGAGGTGCCTTTATATAGGCTTACAAAACTTGGGGTTCAAGTAAAGTATACAAGGCATGCAGCTCATAAAAGGTGACACCCCAAACTTGCTTTATTTGTAGCCTGAAAACATGGTAGAAAACTAAATACAATCCTCCCTATATGGTGAAAAAAATCAAACTAATCTAAATAACTTCCCAACTAGTCCATTCATCCAGATTTAAAATAAATAAATTAGGCATACTCTGGATTCACCAAGATCAGTGCTTGTTCTAAAATTTGTGACTTTGAAATTCCTGCTACTTTAAAAATTATGCACTTTGAGATCCGTGCAAATTCTTCTTCTCTGAGATCTGTCCAGATTCTCCTCTGACCGTGGAATAGAGGGGGCGATGATGGACGAGGGAAGAGGGACTTGCGGGGAGGCACGGCCGGCGGCTGGGGGAAGGCGACGGCACGGCCGGCGGTTGGGGGAAGGCGGTGGCATGGTCGGCGGCTAGGGGAAGGCGGCGGCATGGCCGGCAGCTAGGGGAAGGCGGTGGCACGGCCAGGAAGAGAAGTAGGGGTGAACGGTGACGGAAATGCACTTGCCTGTGACCTTGCAAGGCACTGTGTGGGGCTTGTAGCAGGTGGTGATGACGAAGATGGTGGCCATAAGGATGCCGGCATGAAGATCTCCCGGATCTTGGCCTGGACGGTCGGGATCCGGTGGTTGTGGAGATGGTGGCGGATGGAGCTGTAGAGGCCGTCGGCGTTGGGGGGGGACGGTGTTCTGGATCATGAAGAAATGGAACTCCTCCTCGAGGTGGAACATGGTGATCTGGAGCGCGCTCTCGGTACGGCAGCGACGGAGCAGCAGGGATGGACGACGATGCCAGGGGAGAGGGTGCGGCATGGCATGGCAGAGCGGCAAGGGGTGGATGACCGTGGGTGGCTCGGTGGGATTTGTCGGCATTCACACGAGGAGATCGATGCTGGGGGGAGGTGGATGGCCGTTGGGGGTCGCCGGTGGTTGGGCATGGCAGATCCAGGATCGGCGGTGAAAAATATTAGGAGTTCTGTAACGTAGTCTCGAGGTTGAAGATGACGGGGATAAGGAGGAATAAGTCGGGAATAAAAGAGAGATAAAATAGGAATAATAGGGATAACTGGAATAGGTGGAATAAGAAAATTACAAAAATAAAAAAAAATAAAATCGGGGATAAAGAAAGATCCGGATGGGTTTTGATGTCCCTATCAACCTTCCACTTTGCCACCTGCTTTAACACCCATGGAGCAGCCTTCGGTCTCAAGATTTTTCCTTAAAAAAGAAGGTCAAAGAAAAAGGTTAAGAAGCTAATCACCCCCACGATACCACTGGGCACCTCCCTAGACTTGGTGTCCTCGAAGCTCCGATCGATCGGGCATGCTACCACCATGAAAGTTTGGGTAGCATACTCCTTTAAACATCCCATGCACTCATGTTTTGATCCAAATTTGGGGACATTTATCCGAAGCTAGGAAGATGTAATTGAAGCCTAAAAGAAGGAACCAGAACAAATACTGCCTTTATCACCGAGACCATGGCCATGACACAAAAAATGCATTCAACTTCAAGATGGGATTGAGAAACTCATTTACCATGGCAAGCTAAATAGGTTCCTTCAAGATTGAGGAGAGAGACATGATGCTCCAACCCCAGCCCTGCTAGAACCATCACCATGAGTGGAAGAGCCCACTAACCAAAACCCAAGAGATGATGTCCGCACTATCACCAGGGGACTGGAGGAAGAAACTAGAGCTAATTGTCAGGGGGTGAGTCTTAATGAAGCTATAACCTTTACTCGAGCCAATGCAAAGGGGGTTCAAATCCCCACCATGTCCCATCGTCATAACACTCAATATTAACAATTGTAATATCCACCATGTACTTATGGATAGTAGAAGTTGGGTAAATATTTTATTTTATGATACACTCTTGAAGATGAATATTTTTCTTGAATGACTGAGAAAGGTAGATGCATCGATACCAAGATTTTCAAAGAAATTAGTCCATATTGAGGGCACTATTACTTTGTCGATGATAGCAGAAAGTGTTTCTGATGATTCCAAGTGCATCTCACTTTTACAATTATGAAGACCCCTTTGGCTTATAATGTTATATTTGGTTGACCGGAGCTAAAACTCCATAAGAAATAGTGTTAACTTATTACTTGCTAATGAGATTTCCAGCACTGCGAGTAGGCAAAGTGCATGGAATCCAAGCTTTAGCAAGACAATGATATCTGATGGCCTATCAAACCAAGCAAATCAAACCTCCAAATAGTCTTTTAGTTTAAGGATTACACACCAGGGATGTATTGACAAGAGAAAGAAGGAAGCCTATAAAAGACCCTGTTGCCATTCCCCTACATGATGGGGACCCCCGACATGTTGTTCAGATAGGCTTGGGATTAGATGAAAACATGAAATAATAGTTGACAATCTTCTTGCAAAAGAATGCTAATATCTTTGCCAAGACTTACAAAAATGCCCGAAATTGATCCTGAAGTAATGACATACCACTGGAAGGTAGACCCAAATCATCATCCCATAAAACAAAAGAAAAGAAGCTTTGCATCAGAATGTCAAAAAGCTAAAATAGAAGAAGTGCAGGAGCTAACTAACATCGAGTTCAACAGAAAGGTCAACTATCCTGAATGGTTGGCCAATGTAGTATTAATGAAGAAGGCCAACAGGAAATGATGGATGTGCATAGATTTTACAGATCTTAATAAGGCCTACTTGAATGATAGCCATCGTCTTCCCTACATCGATCAGCTAGTAGATGCAACAGCCGGCCATGAACTTATGACCTTTATGGATGCATTTTTAAGATACAACTAGATCCAAATGGCACCTAAAGACAAGGAAATTTTTTTTTTATAACTAACCAAGGTTTGTTTTGTTAAGGGTGACATCATTTAGCTTGAAAAGTGTAGGAGCAACCTACCAACAGCTAGTGAATAAGATCTTCAAGAACGAGATCAGCTGAAACATAGAAGTTTATGTTGATGACATGTTGATCAAGAGCCATGCCTCTTAAAACCATGTAGAAGATCTTGAGAAAACTTTCACCATACTGCATCAACACCATATGAAACTAAACCCTAGCAAATGTGCATTTGGAGTTACCTCTAAAATGTTCCTTAGTTTTATGGTATATGATTGAGAGATCAAAGCTAATTCGAAGAAAATTCAGGCTATGAGATAAATGGCTACCCCAAAGACTATGAAAGTTGCTAGAGGCTCATCGAATGAATTGCAACCCTCAGCCATTTTGTCTGCAAATCAACCAAATGATGTTTACACTTCTTTCGGATACTAAAAATGCTAAAAGATTTTCAATGGGCCAAAAAATGCCAGAAGATATTTGAGGAGCTCAAAACCTATCTCGATACCCCTCCACTTCTCAGTAAGCCAAAAGAAGGAGAGGAGCTATATCTATACTTAATGATCTCCCCTTCTACCATTGGCTCTGTTCTTGTTCAAGAAGAGGACCGAACACAAAAATCGCTATATTATGTCAGTCAGGTCTTATAGAATAATAAAATCAGATATATCTAGCTAGAAAAGTTCATCTTTGCTCTTCTGACATCAATCATAAAGCTTCAATCATATTTTCAAGCCCATACGGTTGTGGTCCACATGGACCAACCTTCTCGGATGATATTATATTGGCCTGACACCTCAAGCAAAATAGTTAAGTGAACTCTTGAACTTTTTAAGTTCAATTTAGTGTTTCGTCCAAGACCCTCTATCAAGGTGCAAGTTCTCCTTGATTTTGTTATTGAATATACCATTCCCAAAGAAGAGCCTGAAGCAGAAGATCCAATGCTTGAAGATCCTGAGAACTAATGGATGGTATACGTGGATGGGGCCTCGAATGCTAATGGCTCTGGAGCGGGGCTTATACTCATCAGCCCGGAAGGATGGGACATTCAGTATGCCCTTTGGTTTGAATTTTCCTCTACCAACAATGAAATTGAGTGTGAGGCCTTAATTGCCAGCCTTACCATTTCCAAGGAATTAGGAGTGCGACACCTAAAAGTCCACAATAACTCTTGACTTGTGGTGAGCCACATACTGAGCAAGTATGAGGCCAATATCTCCCAAAGGCTAAGGACCTAATTTCAGCCTTTTATAGTTTCAGCATCTAGCAAATTTCCAGAAGAGAATGTTTGAGTTGATACTCTATCTAAACTTGCTATATCTCTGATAATTGACTTATGTGCACAAGTTTTCTTTGAAGTTTTGGAGGAGCCCCACATTAACAAGCCAACCCCAATGCTCCAAATAAATACCGAACCTTGATAGATGGACGCCCTCATCCAATATCTCTATGATGGGAGTCTTCCTCCAGATAGAGAGGAAGCCCATAAGACACAAAATCGAGCCTCCAGGTTCATACTCCATGAAGAAAAGATCTATAAGAGAGGATTGTTCCAATCCTTGTTGATATGCTTATGACCCTCTAAAGCAAGCTACACCCTCCAAGAAGTTCATGAAAGAATTTATGGTAACCACTTAAGGGGCAGGGCTTTGTCTCTTAAAATCTCGAGGCAAGGAGGGGAAGATTGAAATTTGATGGTGCCAAAAGGACCAGAGACCAAGCACCTATGGTCATCTACTTGACCATGGAGGGGGAAGATCAAGCCAAGGGATCCTGTGGCCATCTCATGAGTGCCGATCAGAATGGGGAGGTCGAGATGATCCCTCCTTTAGGTGCTGACCGCCCAGAGCCAAAGGCTCTCCCTGTGTCACCAACCATTTAGAGTGGAGCCGAAGGCTCTCCCTATCATCGACCGTCCAAAGTGGAGCATCGACGAAGGTGATGAAGGGCTAGTGGCACCTTTGGCAATGGGCTAGATGAGTTTTAGGAGATAGAGAGGTGGCAAGGAAGACGATCTTGGAGCCCCTCTACATTGTCAGTGCTGGGAAAAGGTGGAAGGTCCACCGCTCCTTTGAGAAGACCCCTTATTTTATTAGATAGTTGGCCCGAATACATTTGTCATTATGCTGGGCAGAAAGTTCTGTCACTACCATAATAGATTGCATGGCCTAGTCATCCATGTATGCTTTTAGTTGGCCTGAAAAATCTTGGTCCATAAATGCAGCAGTCATCGACTAATCTACTGAGGGTCGACTGAACTTATTATCTTGGCTTTATATCCTTAGCTTGAACAAAATTATCCCCAATAGCGAGCCAACTACAAGAAATATCCAAGTGGATATAAGAAAAACAAGACAGTAAAAAATAACGGCATGAAAGCTGAATGATGAATTTTCTCCATACCAGAATAATTGACTCAAAAATGCAAACTAAGACATCCTTTGGACTCTATCTCACAGGTCTGGGGATCACCCGCTACCTAAAAGAAAGCTTGAACTCATTCTTCGATAGATACTGGACTATTAGGAATGTCCAGGACACCAGAGTCACCTCTTGATACTTCAGCCCTGGGAGTATCGTTAGAGAAACTAGAATCCTTATTTCTCAAAGCACCAGCCCTTCAATGCTTCAAGACCACCCTCTATAGATTTCAAATGTCATGCAAATCCATTGAGCATTCAAATCACCAGAAAATCTACCAAAAAACCTACTGGAAATTGCCCTACCCATTGGAAATCATTGCTCATGAACAAAAAACCTTCCTGATAGAAAAATCAGTAATAGTGAGCATCTTTGAGACTCCCTTATAAAAAAATTAGCTGCATTAATTCTTTGCATCCTTCGAGGAAACATCATGAGTGAAAAATATGGAAACTCTCTCTGATAAACATGCTTTTTCAGAGCATGAAATCCAACATAGCTCTCGGATCCCCGAGGCATAGTGCTAGAACTACTCCTCAACCTAAATATATTATATTCGAACTAAGGAGTGGAGGGCTATTGATATGGAGGAAACCCCACTCCCGGGATCCCAAAGGTCTCAAGAGCCAATGATGAATTAGTCGAATATATTTTGGGGTGAGATGGAGCTGTACCTAATTGATTCTACCTTCCATGACAAGTCCACAGTATCCTAGACATGTATACATAGAACAAACGCCCACCTAATTTAGAACTGACCAAACCTATATCACCATAATAGCATGATTACTAAATCATTTGGAGGACAAGTCCTATTTTATAATATTCTCCCAAAGCATGTCATTGGTCATCCAGTCCCACTTCTCAAAAGTAGAAGCCAGGAATGATACTTTTACTCTCAGTCCTACCGATCATCGTACCATGATACATTAGGCCCTTCGAGTCTATGCTAGACCCAACTTTCGATCTTATGGCTCCTTACTAATACAAACCTTCGATTTCTCAGTCTCCCAATGTTCCTAATTTCTAGCCTCTCAGACCCCATCTAGCATTTGAGTTACTATTTCACAGATCTATAATCAGGACATATATGATCGAATCTTTCTAACATAACTGATACTCAGGCTCTCCAACCCCTAGACTAAGAAGGTCTCCAGTCCTACAAAGGCATCTCATTAAATGACTAAAAGAAAAGTCTACCGATGCTTGTCCTGACATGCCTCTCACAACAGACAAACCATCAAATCCTGTTATCAAGAGCATATCTTAGCCAGTAATGAAGCATGGCCCCTTTCGAGCCATAACTTTAGGAGCCATTAAGGCAAATAGTAGGAGACATGTAAGATAAAATCTTCCATTAATGAAAAAAATGACACTCCATATAATAAAGGATGATCTCCACCCAAAAGTCTTAATGAGGCTCCCAAAATTTAGCCATTTCCTATCTATTAGCCGCCATGTTAGATTATCTCCAGGCTGCCCTTGAAGCTTAAGTATAAAAGGAGATCCCAGAGGTATGCACAACCTATCCTTGCATGCATGTGCTTGCACCCTTACTTCATCATCTTATTTTCTGCTATGTGGGCTAAGATACCGACTTAAGTATCAGAGGGCTTTCATTGGAGCCACCTCCAACTAGGGCTTCTTTTGCAATAATAGCTGCTAGCATTCCATCTCTGGCCTACTATGGCATTCGAGCAAATTTTAACACCATCAAGCACTATAGCCCTTACTAAGGAGTCCAAGTCTTATCAGAAATCCAAGCATATTGAGCAGTGGTTCCATATCATATGTGACTTCTTCGAGAAGAAGTATATTAAGGTGCAAAGAGTAGATCCACGGACAACATGGCAGATCCACTAATGAAGCAGTTGAACCAGTAGAAGACTAAAGTCCACCTTGAGAAGATGGAAAGATTGGACTTAAGTATATAGCCAATTGGCATTAGTATAAGTGAAATATTATTAGATGTTTACTATAGAAGCCAAGTTGACATGACACATTGCATCTTTTTTAGATATATTTTTTATACTTAATTCATTGAAATCAATAAGATTAGATATTTTTCTTTTCCATTCATATGTGATGTACCTATGAATTATTTATGTAGTTAATAGATAATGACACATATTCTTAAGAGTTGAGAATTTGAGACGTATCATTATATGTTAACTCCTAAATGCTCCTGGTCATTAGATCATCATGAAAATAGAAATCAATCCATTAAGACTAGTGTAAGAATCGCTTCCTTTTAGGATAGACGAGTTTTAAGTCTACAGCATGAAGATACTAGAGTGAAAATGCAAGTGGTTAATATATATTAATGACATTGAGCATACCAAGTAACGAGAAGTCACATGGATGACTATTCACTTGTTAGCGACTTTTCAATACTATAGTTGTATGAGTAGTTTTTTGACCTATGATGCTTCAGTTATTTATAGTAGGGTTGCTGTAATTTGACAATACATAAACTGGGTCTCTAGCTATTTTGGGTCTTATGGTGTTCATTAGCTACGGAAGTTCATTTTAGGAGTAGGGGGTGCACTTATAGGAGAACTATCGGCCTTAGTAGTTAAGATATAGTCCTATACGACCCAATAGGCTGAGTCCTTAAATTTGTGACCATAGTAGGGTGATAATAAAAAGGAGTTTTAATGGGAATCATGATTGGACTCAAACTAATTAAGTCTAGTATATAATGGATGCTTAGGTTTTGACAAGTTTTCATAACCTGTATCCTATCGAGACTTTCATAGAGAAACTTGATTACACGTAACACACCTAGGGATCCATCCTTCTGATCTACTAGGTTGCCACTACATATTGTTAGGTATCACTGGTGGATTGTGAGAACTTACTAGGATCATTTTTGGATCAAAGATCCTTGTTAAGGTTGAGCCAAAAAAGTTTCAATCCATTAAAAGAGTTTCAATGATACTATGATAGGGATCATAGTATGTTTCACTACTAGATAGATTAGACCTTAAAAGATCATATATAAAAGGGACTTGACCTGATCAAGAGCTTGATCAAACTTAAATTATCAATTAGATTGATGATTTGAATTAAGAAACTACTATTTTGTAAGAATTACAAGCATAAGAAATTTAATTACAACTGTTACAATATAATTAGATTTAATTAAATTATAAATTAAATTTTAATTAACTTAAGTCAGATTTATTTTAATTGGGCTTGATTTAATTAAAGTCTAATTAGATTTAATTTTTCTTGTTGGACTTGAAATTAATCCTATTAAGAAAAGATTGACAACCTTTTCGAATTTGATTCGAATCAAGCTTGATTTAAGTCCAAATCAAGTCAAATTTGAACAAAACTAGATACCTAATCCAATTAGATTGGACTTTATCCTCTCAAATTGGCTGACCAAAAGAAGGATTATGCAATGATTAATTCATGTCCTTACTTCTATGCATGTGGTAAAGAAAGAGAGGAGGCGCTAATGTGGCTTCCTCTTCCACTTGAACTCCTACTTGAATTAGAATTCATCCTAATCCACTTGTATTTGAATAAAGATTGAATTAATCTACTTTAGGCATGGAATATCTGGGATTTGTATGACAAACATCTCATTGAATAGAAAAGAAAGTCAGGACATGTGACAATCATCCAATTCTTCCCTTCCTATTGCTAATCTTATTTCCCATCCCTTTTTTTATTGGTTCCATGTCTAAAAATCCTATAAAAATAGAAAGAAATAAAGAGTCTATTAAGAGAGGATTAAAAAAAAAAATAGATATTTTCTCTAGGTGTTCTAGGAGAAATCCCTTTCGTAGCATGAAGATTTCAGATTGAAGCCTTCTAGTTCTAATTCTAAAAGGAGGTTGCATATCTAAGCTAGAAGAGGGGCCTATGAAGGAGCTAGCACTCCGAGAGCCTCAGGAACTTAATCAAGAGCTTGTCCCATATGGATACCAATAGAGGTCATATATTTTCGCAGCTCCAATAGAAATCTTAGGATTCAGCCGGATCCATTTCTGATTAGAAGAAGAAAAGTATTTGCACTTCATGTAAGTTATTTTCTTCTCATCTAATTTTTATAAATCCAGATCTGATTTTTTTCTATATTTCTAAGCATGTTTTTTTATAATATAGATGAATATTTAATTAATTTTAAATTAGCATGCATCTATTTAAAAGTCTTCATAGTTATTGCTTTCGTGATTAGGGTTTTATGAACCAATTTATGCATGCTTTCATCTATCAATTCCAACATACTCTTCTTTGCTAATCAAAGCTGATCATTAGCAAGGCTGAGGTTGAAGATACTACACAAATGGGCCATAAGATGGCTAACATTGAAGCCTAGCTTCTCCAGACCCCTAGCTTCTTCCATCATTTCTTTGATTTCCCAGGGACTCAATAAGCAATTAGCTTGCAATGCCTTGTCCATGAGATCCACCAACTTGCACCACAATACTTGGTAAACTATCTTCTTGATCCCTTCATCAATGTTGTCATGTAGCAAGCCCTAGTAGTGAGGATGTTATGTGATGAATAAGAAGTTTGGGTACCTCCTCGTCACCTCAATTCCATAGCTTGGAGCCTCCTCGTCATCTAAGAAGGAGATGTTATTTGGGTCTCGCTTGTTCATAAGCCCCCATTGTTGGAATAATTTGAGCTCATCTATCAACTTTGCATGGGGATCATTATTGTTGGCAAGCACCATTTCATTATAGTCATACTTGCTAAGCACTACGACGAAGTTGTTGGGGTAGATGGCATCATTGGCCTCTAGGATAGAGTTGTTGAGCATCATAACTTGGTCATCGACCATCTTTATAGCTTCTTTGCCATATCATTCCTTCTTATTGATATGGAGTTAGAAGATCGAGAGGAAGTTTTTAAAGAGGATGCAGGAGAGTCAGGATCAAGTGGTTTCTGCTTGAGCCTTACTTGAAGAAACTCAAAGTTGAGCAACATCCCCTACAAGTCACTGAGCCGAAGGATTAGAGGAGGATTAATTTAGATGTCATACCTTCATGAGCCCCGACGAGTGATGGTGAGCCTTCTCGAGCTTTAACAGGCTGTGGTGAGGTCCGACAAGCTCCAACGAGCTGTGGCGAGGTCCGATGAACTTTGGCAAGCTGTGGTGAGCCCTCGCAAGCTTCAATTGGTGGTTGGCCTGGGCGATTGGCCTTGCAAACTCTGGCTAGCTGTGGTGAGCCCTCACGAGCTTTGACAATTTGAGGATGTTGTTAAGGTTGTCGATGATGGTGATGCAGAAGGCCTCATGGAGGGGTTGCAATATAGTGTGTATGCCATGAATCCTATGCCATCCATTGCCAAAATCCTCTACTGCATGGATTGAGGGGATCTCCATTCACATGGAATAAAATTGGGGCTAGCTGGACAGCACCAAAAAGGATGGGAGAGTGCTCGCTAGAAGAAAGTGGAAGGGTCGATTGTTCCTTGAGAAGACCCCACTTTCTTTAATTAAATAGTTGGGGTTGAATGGGTTCGTCTCTATTTCCCTCTACCATCTCTTCCTCTCTCCCTTTTATCCCTTTCTCAACTATGTACCTGCCAAAATTAGCAGATAGCATTAGGGATGGTCAAGCGTTAGAAAGAAGTAGTGGCGGTGGAGCTAGTGTCAGGAATGAGGATGTCAGAAGCTGAATAAGTCAAATTAAGAACTTTGTAGAAAAAGCATCCATCATCCCAATTCCAAAGCATGCCCGCTATAGTCTGCCAAAACTCGTTGCAAGATTATAAAATCTAGAATAAATGAGTAAGGAGTCCATAGGTAGTTGAGTTTTGTGAAGGAGAACATTGCTCTAGATTTGGTTGCTTTGTCGAAGCTAAATAAGTTTGTTACTGCCACAACTAGTGGTGTGTGTGCCTCATATCTTGATTTGCCCCCTAAGTTTGTGAATGGTTGCTGCTTCTCAACTCCAAAATTTTTTACCCCCTACCAATATGTCAATCTATTACGGATAAATCACCTATCGCTGAACTTTGGCAATGTCAAGTGGTCCTGCTGGCTTTCCGGTGGAATGAAGTCCTATTCCTGGGCCCTTCTTTTAGTGGAGATCTACAAAAAGTCCCCGGACTGGTTTTCCGTTAGAGGACACTCCAATGCTCATATCAGTGGAGTGATTTAGGCAATAGCCAAAGCTGAAAAAAATAGCGATAGTGCTAGAATGAACATGGGGGTAGCTAAAACCATATCATCGAGAGTCCCCTCTTACTTATTAATAGTTACTTAGAGTAACCTATTTCTATTAGGAAGTAATCTCTCTTGGTTGAGCATAACAATTTTCTATTGAGACTAACCCTTTTTGGCTAGAAATAACAACTTTCTATTATGGCAATTTTTCCTCTTCGCCTTCTTAGTCGAATATCTTCAAATAGTTAGCATGTGTGTGCCTTAGTCGTCGACAATGCCTTAGCACCTTATAAGTCAACTACTTTATCTTGCATCAAACTAAGTCACTCGGGTTCTTATTTCTAAAAACTAATAATCCAACTAACTCTTAATTAGTTGGATCTCAATGTAATTAGTTGACTTGATTCATTTTTAGTTGAGTTAGTCAGCTACCATGTATTGAGAAAAGTCATGCCAATGGACTTATAGTCACTTATAGTTACTCGGGTTCAAGTTTCATAGTTACTCGACTAGATTACTCATACTTAGCCAAGTTAGTCAGCCAAAACTAGTCAGCCAAAGTCAATTAGTCATACTTTGCTTTCAGCTTAGTTTTTAATATAATTGGTTCATCAAGGTCAGCCGGTTGAGTTGTTGTCATAATACGATTTATAACGGTAATTATTTATACTTTTATTAGTAATTCATATAAATATCACTATAATATTTTTCAACCCTTTCTATCGATAATTAGATAATTATCGATAAAAATTGTAACAAAAATAATAATCATCACTAAAATCAAAAATAATGACCAATAATTTTTTTTGTTTTGATATAAAAAAAAAGATGAGGGGAGGAGGAAAATCCTTCTGGTATAGCTCCCCACTCGGATCTCAACCCGTTAGATTTTTGTTCGGTTTGGATCGTAATTTTTTTGCATGTCCTTCCTATCAACTGTATAAGTATGTCAGCCTAACTTTACTATGATATCGAAGTTTTGGCCGTTCAATTTTTCAGCCACGTACTTCATAATTAACCCGACGAAAAAAAATTTTGTGCAGTATGTTTGGCACTTCTTGAATATCATTATAATTTTAATTTATTATTTAAAAAATATAATATATCAAAAATATAACAGACAGTGGCTGATCCCGTGCGTTGTTAGAGCCCCACGACCGTGGCCTCGAAGCAAAGTCCAAGCATTACCGATCTACTTTGTTCTTCAAGATTACATCAATAATAAAAAATTAAAAAAATAAATACTTTCCATCAATATTTTAAATTAATTTCTGGATCACGCCTCGCCGAATGATTTCGGGCACACATGTCACCACCTCATTAGAGGCAATGGATTCCCTCGGATGACAGACCCGATCACTAACGCTGAGGCGAGGCCCAGAACCATCTAATCTCCCCACTGTCGCCGTTCCCCTTTCCTTCTTTGTTCCCTCATCTCCCGAAACCCTTAGGAAATATCCTTCAAGTCTCAGGGAATCTTAGCAGAAGAAGCAAAATGGCTGCTGCCGAGCTCTCCATCATAAAACCCATCAATCCCACCACCAAATTCGGCAGACCCATATCCAAATTTAACACCTTGAGGCTTCACTCTCCCTCCCAATTCAGAGTCTTAGCCACCTCTCAGCCCACTACCCCCACCATTACAAAGCCAAGGCCAAAGAAATCTGGGCAGACTGCAATTAGGGAGACACTCCTCACACCGAGATTTTACACCACGGACTTTGATGAGATGGAGAGGATGTTCAACACTGAGATCAACAAGAACCTGAATCAGTCCGAGTTCGAGGCGCTGCTGAATGAGTTCAAGACTGATTACAATCAGACACATTTTGTTCGAAACGCTGAATTCAAAGAGGCTGCTGATAAGATTGAAGGGCCTCTCAGGCAGATCTTTGTGGAGTTCTTGGAACGCTCCTGCACTGCTGAGTTCTCGGGGTTTCTGCTTTACAAGGAGCTCGGGCGAAGGCTTAAGGTTGGATTCCTCCCTCCAAAAATTCTGCTATAAAGAAATTAATTGGCTCTCTTAACTGGCTTTTCTAATTTAGTTCTTTCAGTTTTATCTAAAATTTAGTGATCCATTTATTGTCATGGCTATTATATATATCTTGATTTTGTTAGAAGATGGGCTTCCCGGTTTTGATTATTATGATGATAATATCCATAGCGTGGACTTAACTATCTAATTAATAGACTTTCCTTTTGGCTGAGTTTTTGGTTCCACCAAATCTTCACAGGACATCAACTAGTTAGTAACTTCTTCTAAATTACAAAAAAAATAATTAACCATCTTTTCCATTAAATTTTCCTGTAAAATTTTAATGAAAACCAATATTATCCATGCAGTGTTTTTTATCCCTGCTTTACAAATCTAACAGGGTGTACCTATTAATCGGAATAATTTAATATTGTCCAAATACTGAATGCGTGCATTTGTCTAATTTTTTACAAATTATGCAACAGAAAACCAATCCTGTGGTGGCTGAAATTTTTTCCCTCATGTCTAGGGATGAAGCCAGGCATGCCGGGTATGCATCATAAACTTCCACTGTATTTCAAGTCATTGACTTTTGATGTTAACCATTCCAAAGTTTTCTCTCTTCTTCCTATGATCATGCCTGTCATGACTGATGACAGTTTACGATTTGGAGATATATGACCATTACTTGGGTGACTAAGAATTGTCAATTCCAATTTTGAAATTTTTTGCAGATTTCTGAACAAGGGCCTCTCTGACTTCAACCTGGCATTGGACTTGGGTTTCCTGACAAAGGCTAGGAAGTACACATTTTTCAAGCCAAAGTTTATCTTCTATGCTACATATTTATCTGAAAAGATTGGATACTGGAGGTATATTACCATATACAGGCATCTGAAGGCGAATCCTCGGTTCCAAGTATATCCAATCTTCAAGTACTTTGAGAATTGGTGTCAGGATGAGAACAGGCATGGAGATTTCTTCTCTGCCTTAATGAAAGCCCAACCACAGTTCCTCAATGACTGGAAGGCCAAGTTGTGGGCTCGGTTCTTCTGCCTCTCGGTAATTTCTTGTTGATCCAATCAACATTTTGCATCACATATACTATAAAATTTCATTCTCTTCTTGAATGTGAGATATTTTGTAAGTCTATGATGTATCTCTGTCATTATATCAAGTAATGCAATTGATTTTCATCATGAGTCATGAAAAAGTTTGCCTCAAATAATGGCAGGTCTATGTGACAATGTACTTAAATGACTGCCAACGTACTGCCTTTTATGAGGGAATTGGTCTCAACACCAAAGAATTCGACATGCATGTGATCATTGAGGTGGGCATTCATTAACTCATTGCTTCATTAGCATAAATAGACTATAGTCATATGAATACTGAATTGCAGTTTATAGACTGAAGGATCTGATGGCCTACTCCTTTTATAAATGGATTTATTAATCTCAAATGAGCTAAATATCTTAATAAATTTCACTCCTAATGTAGTCTGTAGTTTTAATGGCTGCAAAGCCACCTCTTCATTTTTTAAATCCCAATGATCTTAGAAGTGTCACCAGCTTTTTATTACCAAAAATCTTTATAACCAGTCTACATTGACTCAAAGAAAATTCTTATTTATAACCAATAATATAAGTGTTATATGATTAGTTTAACTTGAAAATTAGATCTATTAGAGATGAGTAGCTTTGCTATTTTCAGTATTTGACTCTAAATGATTAATTTTCTGTGTATTTCAGTAAACCCAAATTCTATAAAATTATCTGTTTCACATTGAAGATACTACATATTTTCTTCCTGTCTAATTAGTCACTTGTGTCCCCTTTAAAAAAGACTTGTCTTATCTATCTTACATCACTAAAACATGCTTAACAGGATAAACCAAAAAATAAAAATCATATGTATTGTCATACTGCATTATTACAACAATGCCTGCACCAATTGTGCTGAATCATATGTATTGTCATAGTGAATGGATTTCTCAAAAGCAAAGTGCCTTTTCTTTATAAGCTTCTGTGATACAGAGCTCTTAGGAGAAGATCATACCCATTCTGCCGTATGGAGGACATTAGTGTATGATGTTTACTGATAATAACCATGTCTAATTTTTTTTCCAGACCAACCGAACAACAGCAAGGATTTTCCCAGCTGTTTTGGATGTTGAGAACCCTGAATTTAGAAGGAAATTGGATAGAATGGTTGAGATCAACCAGAAGCTGACTGCCACTGGGGAAAGCCAGGACATGCCTCTTGTGAAGAACATGAAGAGGATTCCTCTCATTGCAGCGTTAGTGTCTGAGCTACTGGCTGCCTATCTTATGCCTCCTATCGAGTCTGGATCTGTTGATTTTGCTGATTTCGAGCCACAGCTTGTCTACTGATTTTGTAGAAGACTTATATATTCTTGCATAGTTTGATGAAGTGTTCCTCCCAAAGTATCCTTGTATGAAATGGAGGCAGCAATTAACATGATGAGTTTGCTTTGCTACTTAACGTAAAGTGCAATTAATTTCATTTTATGCTGCAATATATATTCACTTACCACATAGGTACACGCGCGCGCGCCCGCACACACACACACTCTCTCTCTCTCTCGATTGATTGATTGCATCGTTGCATGCCTAAAACGTGCACCACCCTCCGCATGAATTTTCAGTCATAAAAAGCCCAGGCCAAATCATAGCTCATGCTCGGGTTATAGTTTTAGGAGTAATTCTTTATGCATCGGGTTATAGTTTTAGGAGTAATTCTTTATGCACCGCATGCGGTGCAGCAAATTCAGCATGGCCTGCACTGTACATTTCTATTGATTCAAATATATTTGCTATAGTATGATGGTACAAAAGCTGAAATGACTAGCATTAATTGAAATTTTTGTCCAAACTAAAATATCCTTACGATATTTTAGTTCAAAAGCTACGACATCTTAGTTCAAAAGCTACGACATCCTGATTCAAAAAATGATCTGAAACAGTAATACGACATCCTAGTTTAAAATCTATGGCATCCTAGTTTAAAATCTACGACATTCTGATTCAAAAATTACTAGAAACAGTATTACGATATCCTGGTTCAAAATTTACGACATCCGAGTTCAAAATCTACCTGGTTCAAAAATGACCAGAAATAGTATTACGACATCCTAGTTCAAAACCTACGACACCTCAAAACCGACATAGTTCGACAAACCGACATCCTAGTTCAAAACCTACGACACCTTGATTCAAAAATGACCTGATATAGTATTACGACACCTTAGTTCAAAACCTACGACACTCTAATTCAAAACCTACGACATCCTAGTTCAAAAATGACCTGAAACAGTATTACGACACCCTAGTTTAAAAACTACAACACTCTAGTTCAAAACCTACGACATCCCTGTAGAAAATATAAATTAAAATCTAAAATAGTATCACAATATCCTAGTTCAAAAGCTACGACATCCTAGTTCAAAACCTACGACACTCCTGCAGAAAAATATAAATTAAAACCTGAAATAGTATCACGACACCCTATATCAAAAGTTACGATACCCTAGTTCAAAACCTACGATACCCATATAGAAAATATAAATTAAAACCTGAAATAGTATTACGACACCTTACGACATCCTAGTTCAAAAGCTATGACACCCTAATTCAAAATCTATAACACCCTAGTTCAAGGGACTGAAGGAAAGGGTATTTTGGTCTGGACGAAAATTTCAAATAAAAGCTAAATGATAATTAATGCTAGTCACGCTCAGCTCCCATCCTGTTATGCTATAGTGGATACATTTAGACTAATAAAAAAATACGGTACGGGCCATGTTGGATTTACTACACCGCACGCAGTGCACAAAGACTTTTCCTAGTTTTAGTTGTGCTTTACCAGGACATCCTTTTTATCTAGTCCTCTTTCTACTTTCATTTTTTTCCTTTTGGGCCTTGTTCCCCCAACTTACTAAGAAAAGAAAAATATGCTGAACAATTAGCCAGCTGAGAGGAAACTACAATAATGACATGCTAGGTATCTTTTTTTGGCAATAATTATAGTTGATAGATTCATGCATACGACCCAAGAGGATCCTTAAACTTGATATAGATTATTTTGATTACTACAAATAAAGTTTTAAAGAGTCTAAGAATAAGATTTGCAAGAAGTCGAATTATGTATTAAATTTTTAAAGATCATAACTTGATCATACGATATACAATTGAGATGATATTTTTTTAAAAAATAAATTTTTTAAAAGATATTCTCTTTCTTTAGTGTTCGGATCAATCTTTTTTTAAATTTTTTTTGTCCTAGCTTTTTTTACTTCATCAATAGAAATGCATCTTGAAGGTCTTAAAATATAAATTGAATAAAAAGTTCAAATATTACTTCATTCTCATGGGCCATGAGGCATAGATTTGCTATTTATTATACTTTACCATTTGATCTAGATTTATCACTATCATTCCAAGTTACTAACATTACTTTCTTTTGCAATTTCTTGAAAGCTTTCATGAGAAATAGGCAATCAACCTTGAAATGTTTCCATTTCTTTCACTCATAGCATATTAATTGTTCCTTTTCCTTTTATTTGCTTATTTCCCTTTTTATCATCGATCTCTTTGTAAATCTTTGCATGTTTTGTTGGGAAATGTGTCATAATACCAGTCATCTAGCTTGTAGATGGTTAGAAAATTGATATTGTATATAAATTATTTATTAATAAAAATTAATTGGCAATCATCAAATTGCATCTTCTATAATAATTTTTTTTATGATGGAGTCTTTAGAACTACTTTTAATGCGATAAAGAAGGACTTATTATGTGGTTTTTAAACATGTTCGCCATCAAATGATATGTTGTTATAGGATAGCAATATTTGTCGAGTATAAATCATTGTATACCATATAGATTGATTATCCTCTTAATCAAGAAGTGTGGAGATACTGGTATGTCATGTATGTGAAATGTAGAGATATATTTTGCGAACGTAACTCACCTGTGGAGCACTCTACTACCAAGTATTGCTCTTAAAGGATATAAATATAAATATTCTTTAGATTTAAGAATATCATGGTGATTAGCAAGCAACTCATTATATTTAAGTTACCTAAATTTCTAATTTAGTGTTAGAAGGTTTCTAGATATAGTCAAGTACTTATGAAGTTTGTGTGTAAGTTAAGGTGAGATTGATCCCTTAAAAGGTTTGAAGAGAATATCTTGATATATTTCAATTTAGTAAAACCTTGGCCAGGGTAATCTTTTTGAGGAGTCATAATATTTATAAGGTTGAAACACTATGTGGATGTATTATTTAGGGGTTGGCAGTTAAATCCTATAGTCATCCAGAGTTTGAGGGTTAAAGGGATGAATTATATGGTAACCATATGTTAGAGCTTATTGAATGTTGCTCTACAACAATTTGACTTATTCGAACATTGAGTACCATTGCTAGATAGTCATATCGACTAGTATAGGAATGTTCATATACTACCGGCTTAGTATTCGAACCTATGGAGTCATACACAATAAAATTTTTTGCCTGATTTAATAGCTAGTCAATGATTATGAATCATTTCAGGACTTAATTATTAATATGATTGATGATTAATATTAAGTCAATACTTTATTATTTTCTAAGTATCGACTCATTAGTGTTGCAAATGTTATGATTGAATTATGGAATGATCTATTGGTAATTGGATTACTAATTAACTCAATTTGATTGAGTTATGAGATTTGGGTCAAAATCAAATGGCATTTGGTTTGAGCTCAAGTTGAGTCCAATTAGATTCAATCATACTTAATCGTCCCAGTCCTATTTGAGTTTAAATTTTGAATTCAAATTTAAATTGATTTTGAACTTGAATTTTAAATTTAATTTTGAATTTAAATTTGAACTTGAATTTTGAATTCAAGTTATCCGTTGTTATTTTAACAATTCTCTCCTTATCTCTTCTTAACCCACTCAACCTCCTAAACTCCTAACATCTTAGATGCCATCTATTAAAAGGGTTAATGGGTGGGAGTGTGTGAGGCCAATGAAAATCTAATAGAGGAATGTCTTCATTAAGCATGGGGGAATGTGGGATTTGTATTCTACAAGAGAAATCTATTTCTCTTGGATGTGGGTCCTAGTGTAGGTCTTTGGGAAGAAAGGAAAGATTAGAGTGCCTATCTTCCACCTCTTCTATAAATCCTTCCAAGTTCTTCAATTCCTAGAGCATCCTAGTGGTTTGAAGAAGAAAAAAAGATCAGCTATCAAAGTTTTAGAGAAGAGCTAGCACTCTGAGGGGATTAATCAAAGCAAGGCTTTATATGGATCATCCATAGAGGCCAGACATCCTGTGTGGCTCACAGAGTATTATACCATGGTTTATCAACTGTGGCAATTATCGACCCGTTCAAAGGTAAAGAGTTCTAAACTCTTGGGTATCATAGATGTGATCTACGGTATTACATAGATATGATTTATGTTACATAGATATAATATATTCTCACTATTTTATATTTTAGTTTTATTTTTATATGCATCATTATCATGTCATGTTTCCTTATTTTAGGTTATTTGTAGATATGATCTATTGTATGGTAGATTAATATGATTAATCTAGTTATCTTCTGTTGTAATTTTTTAAAAAAGTTTTGAATTACATGCATTAAATAGCCTAGCTTTTCCAATAGTGGTATCAGAGCATTAGGTTCATTTAACATGATTATGAATACATATAAAATCTTAAATGTATTTAATCTACTTTTTACTTAGTACTTGGATTAGATAGATTCACTAGGCTATTTGGTCATAGGAGAAAAGTAGGGTTTAAAGGCATTCTCTTCTCATTTGATGGGATCTCTTATGGCGTGTAGGGATGCCACTTATGTCATGATCCATGAAAAAGAACCACGAAAAGCTCAAGATTAAAATTGTTTTAATCTTAGTAATTAAGATATAAAATCATAAATAAATTTAGAGGTGATCTAATTTAGATTTATGATTGGGTATGTTAAAGAGTTTAGCATAAAGTTCTGATCTAAATTGAACCTATTGCTGTCAGCATGCAAGTATTGACTAATACCTTGATGAGTTGATACTTGGCCCTAGTGAATCAATACTTGCTCCTGCAGGTATCGACTCAAGAGTACAAACTAAAAATGACAGGCTTATGTTGCTCTTTGTAAGTCACAGTCATAGGGTTGAGTGTCGATTCATAGTGACTCGACTCATGGATGAGTCGACACTTAACCAAGAAGTGTCGACTCAAACCTGTGAATAGAAAATTAAAATACAAATTTTTATAAAATAATTTTATAAGTGGAATTTGAAATTGTTTCAAAATTTAAATAATCTTAAATTTAATTAAGAATTAAGTTTTATTAGCCAAAATATCTAGATTTGAAAATGAAAAATCTTAGGTCATTTTCATAAACCTTGGGATTAATAGGTTAGCTTCAGTTGGGTCATTTAACTAGATTAGACCAAGGTTTAGAAAAATATGGACTGGATAGAGAAATTAAAATCTAACCAAGTGTTATATTAGATTTTCTTCTCTATAGGTCAATCTCAATAGTTGTAGCTTGATCAAGTCCATATTTCTAAATGGATCTGATTGTGGCTTAATAGGTGAGCCTGAGTCATTAGGCTACCAAATCATAACTGGTGAAGCAATTGGTGTCTAAGATAAGTAGCTGAGAGGGGTTTTTAATTGGGATTGTTCTCTTTCCTGGCTAATCAAATTGGTGTCTAAGAAAAGAAACGAGGACCCTCCTGTCAATGTCCACTTACCTGGCCAAAGTGGTCAACGAGATTTTGATTGGGTCGCTTAGTGATTTGAGTTGATCCATGTCATTAAGGTGGATCAGTATGACTATTTTAGGTGCCCTTGGACTAGCTTGTCTTCAACCCTCTTTTATGACTTATGAAGTCAGTGGGAGGATTTTTTATTAATTGGTTCATGTCTTCTCATTTTTATCTATCACAATAGTCTAAATCCTTTGAATTATTAGTCCTTAAAATGATGAAGTTATGGGGATAACTAAATCATAACCTTCTATTAAGTGATGGTAATGGGTCCAATAATTCAGATAATCACTGGAAGGCCCAAAGGCCTAGTGCTTATCTGGCTATTGGAATTATCATTCATAATATGATGATTCAAAAGTAACTTTTTAAATGGTGATCAGGTGAGCAGAGCCATACTCGGGATTGACTATTCATTAGTTAGAAGTACTGAGTCTTATCATGTTAATGGTTGGACTTAACCAAGAATTTTAGTGGAGGTGCCACACACCTACTGAAGAGGTGCCCTAGGCAAAACATTTACTTGAAGTTGTTTGGAGAAATAATTGATTAGAAACCTACTTATAGATGCACATGGATGGGCCGAGCCACACTTGGGCTTGTGTACAAACTATAGGATTCTAGTACCTACTAAGGAATTAATGTAATTTCATGGATTGGAGGTATAGGCTACTAATTCATATAAAATACTAAGAGACTATTAGAGTAAAGTCCAAGCCTTTAGGGTTTAATAATTTATATACTAATTGGTCCAATATTTTTTATTTCAATTAATGGCTACCACCTTGTCCTCCTGTCATTGTTGGACAATGACAAGTTAATGGATCCCAACTTTGATAGTTAGTATCGAAAGCTCAAGATTGTCTTGAAGTATGAATAGATCCTGTATGTGATATCGGATCCGGTACTTAGGAGACTACTTCCAATGCTCGTGGTGCAATTAGGGACACTTACCAAAAGTGGCTCAATGACTAGACCACTGTGCGATGCATAATGAGAGTGGCTATGAATGACGAGTTTAGTCACAAGTTTAAGGATGCTCAACTAGAGGAAATTCTTCAAGTGTTGAAGGAGTCTTTTGGCATACCTGACAATGTTGAACAACACAAGACTAGTTGTGTTGTGTTCAATGCATAAATGCATGAGGGGATGTTGGTCACCAATCATGTATTGTACATGACTGAGCAGATCAAGCGCCTGAGCAAACTGGGATTTTCCTTGCATGAGCAGCTAGGAAAAGATGTGATACTGAAATCTTTGCCCAATTCCTACCTTGATTTTCTCAGTTGTTATAGAATGACTAAGTCTATGGTAAACTACCATGGTTTGCTAGGATTACTATAGACTTATGAAAAGGATCACCAACTCTATAAGGAGTCAGTGAATATGGTGGGAGGATCTTCTTCTGGGCATCTTTCGTTTAAGAAAGGAAAAGGAAAAATAAAAATAAGAAGGTGCAACATACTGGGACATCTTAGACCAAGAAGTTTAAGGTAGATAAGAGTCAAGCATAGTTCTTCTATTATAAACAGGGTTACTAGAAGTGGAAATGTCCTCTTTATATTGCCTTCCTTAACCTGAACAGGTCAAATAAGAGAGTAGCAAGGAGTTGCTGGACAAGGTAAATATATGATAAGACCTTGTAATTTTTCTATTTGTGATACTACTACCTGGTATTGGATATTGGAAATCTTATTAATATTTGTAATTCATTATAGGGACTTCAAGTTTGAAGGAGATTTGAAGACTGATAAGTACATTATTTATAAATTAAATTATCCTTATTTAATTAAAATTGATACTTTTATGCAATGTTTTGTATTAAAGAACCCTACCAATGCAAAGAGTTTGATTTTTGGGATCCAATGGCGTAAATGATACATAAATCGGACTTCAATTGAACTGAAAAGTGAATTTTAAAGTAATTAATAAGGAGTTGCATGAATATTAGAGTAACCGGTCCACCATGGATGGACTGAATGGTTCACAGGAAGCACAATGGACTGCCAGCAGCCATGTCTATGGTCCACGACCCCTACCCATGGACCACAGACCTTTCCGATCTGATTTGATGCCGGAATGACACCGGTAGGGCTGGAACTGGGCCGGCCAAGTTCAAAATAAGATTAGGTTTCGGACCATATTTTAAGAATTTTTGGACCGAATCCAGGCATTCCTTTGGCCCTAAAATTAAATGGACTCTATTTTACAGCCCAAAGTCTAGCTTGATATGCTTAAAATTTGGTCCGAAACCCGCGTCGATTTCGGGTCGGCCCGAAGTTTATTGAACTGGCCCAACCTAGTTCCAGGCAATGGGCTTTGGGCCAGTCCAGTTCCAGCCCTAGACACCAGAGAAGCCTTCAATGGTCGAAAAATCCCAGGAACCACCATCCTTCTCTGGATCTATCGCTCTTTTCCTCCCGGTTTGCCATTCGAGCTTCCAAACAACCCGCCATGCACTGCTCCAGCACCATCTTCTTCTTCCTCTACTCCCAGTTCCAAGAAAGCCACAGTCATTCGCCCTGTCCTCCGTTCGCTGCACTCCTCCATGTCTGCCCATCACCACCTGCACTGGTCGTCACCATCTTCCTCACCATGGTCATCTTCCCACGGGATTCATCACCGTCTCCTCCTCTGGTCTCCCGACAAGCAAGATCTACCGTGCCCATCTTCATTGTTCAGCGTGCCACCCTTTCATCCTCCTGATGTCAATCCAAAAACTTGTCAAGAGATTGGATGTCTGAATGAGAAAACAAATCGAAAGAAGTTCAATCAAATGGAAATATTAGAGTTTAATTTTTGAGAAGAAAACATAATGCGGGGATCGTGCGAATGGGTGTGGGGATAAGAATGCGGAAGCGAAATAGATACGGGATAAGGATAAGGAATCGAAGCTATTGAGGTGGATCACGATGAGAAACCAACACAGCTACCACGTGGGCCTGACACGCTTCTTTCCGCCTATATAAGAGCATCATCTCTTTGCTACCGAGGATTATTCCACATTCCACTTCCAGCCCGTATTCTTCCGCTTCTTTCTTCTTGCCCCCTTCCAACTTCTCTTTCCACTTTATTCCCCCTTTCAATATACGAGAAGGAAAGTAAGCTGAGGAAAAGAGACTCTGTCAGGTTATAGTTTTATTTTTTTATTTTTAACTCCAAGTCCTGTTAATGACTTAGGAGTTAAATATCTTATAATTAAATTTACTTTTACAATAAAATTTTATTTTTCTTGATTCAATTATTTATTAAAATTTATTTTAATTTTAGCACTAAGATAGTTTTACCTTTTATATTTTTTTTATGTAATTTAATTTTATGTAATTAGTTTAGTTGAATTTTGCATATTTAAATTCTATAATTTAAATTTTGACAAGTAATGTAGAATTGATTTTATTTTATTTTTATTTTTTAAAAGTTTTAATTTAGATCATGTCTAGCTAAGCAAAACCCTCTAGGGTTGGTGATGAAGCTAGACTATGATTAGATGCCCTTTCCTTGGATCTCTTATTGGGCTTTGATTTTTAAGAGTCTTTCTTTCTTATCAAATTCTTGCCAAGTAGTCTTGATGAGCTATTGTTAGGTTTTAATCCTTTCATAGTTTATATTTGATTCGATGCAAGGAGGGTAACAGTTAAAAGGTTTTCAATATTTTTTTTTACTCTTTTATCTTCTTCCTCGTAAAACCTTGATGGATTATAGTTGGATTAAAACTTTTTTATAATTCATACTTGATTAATATTGTTGGCTTTAGTCCTTGATTTTGATGACTAACAAAATGTTGAGTATATGCTTTATACTAATATTTCAATTGTAGTTGTGAGTTTCAGGATATAGGTACATCAAATTTTCCATTCAAAGGTATCAAACTCACTAATTTTGAAGCTTAGTAAATTTCAGTGTATAAGAAGTCTTTTCACCTTAAAAATCTTTAAAATGGGTTAATCTGGGCTTTACGAAGAAGATATTGAAGTTTTATTGAAGAACACTACACTTTGAATTTTGAAGCTTGTCACAGAGTTTTTGACTGGCACATACCAAGTATCAACTCTTGATACATGAGGTGTCGACACTTCAGAAGGACTGGCATGCAGAAATCTCTTTGGCACGCCTTGAGTCGACTCACAGAAGTCAAGTGTCGACTCATGAAGAAGTCAAGTGTCGACTCATAAGAACCAAGTATCGACTTATGGCCTGAGAAAAATGATGATACAGAACTATGACATTTTGAGATATTTTTTATCAAGTATCGACTCAGAATACTCAAGTGTCGACTCACAGAAGTCAAGTGTCGACTCAGAGGTCGACTCATAGTCTGAGAATAAAAATAGAATAGAACTCAATTTTTTCAAAATTTATACCTTGAGTCGACTCATGCAGATCCAAGTGTCGACTCATAGAGATCTAAGTATCGACTCATGAATAAACTCAAGTATCGACTTGCAGATTCTGACAGCAATAACGGCTATAATTTTTGAAGCTCAGATTTGAATCCTACAAGCTCCAAATGGCTAGTTTTGCTCCACCAATGGTCATCATCTATTTTTTGGATATTTTTGAAGTATTTAAGTCTCACCAAACTCATTCAAGAAGAACTAACTCACAATAGACAAGACATACATTTGAGAACTTCATTTCCAAAGTCAAAAAGAGAGCAAGAGAGAAGATTTCCACTGAAAATGCTTCCAAGCCTTCAAATCAACATTCCAAAAGTGATCTTTGAAGTGATTCCAAGGAGAAGACAAGTCAAGTAATCATCAAGAGCCTCAAAGCTTCTACTTTCTACTCTATAGAGAGTTTTTCTTGGGCTTTACTCTTGTACTCCTGAATTTATCTATTGTGACTAGTTTCAAGGGTGTTTGAAACTAGGTGTTAAGCCCTTCCAAGCTATGAATTGGAATCCAAGCCTAGGTTAGCTTGAGTAAAGGTTGTTGGTGAGCCTAAGTGAGAAAACCAAATTTGGGTTTGACTTGTGAGCCCTTGAAAACAAGTTGGCTATAATCTAGGTTGATTATAGTGAAATTCCCAAAGGATAGCTTGGGGAGTGGATGCAGGTACTTGGTGTGCACCGAACCAATATAAACCTTTATATTTGTATGTGTGTTCTTTGCTCTCTTGCATTTGCTGCTTATATTCATAGCATTGCATCTTATTCATTGTATGCTCATTTGTATTGCTTCACAAATACTTTAAAGTGCAGCACATATTTGCTTTAAATTTTTAAAAGAAATCCAATTCATCTCCCCTCTTGGGTTGCTACGCTAGGCAACAAGTGGTATCAGAGCTTGGTACTTAGCGTGTAGGTTTAATGATCTTGAGTCAAAGATCTAATGACAGCCCAAATGGGTGTTGAAATTGTTGAGGGTCAAGCCTCAAACCGTCCCTCGCTATTTAATGGCACAAACTAGACATATTGGAAAACTTGCATGCACATTTACATTTAAGCCATTGATTATAATATTTGGAGGACCATTGTTAAGGTCCTCATCTGCCTACCATCTTGATTAATGGCATTCCCACTCCCAAATTGAAAGATGATTGGGATGAGAATGTCATTAAGCAAGTTGAGCTTAATGCCAAGGCTATGAACTTATTATTTTGTACATTAGATCCAAGTGAATTCAATAGAATTTCAAATTGTATATTCACCAATAAAATATGGGACATACTTGAAGTTACCAATGAGGGTACTCATCAAATCAAAACTACCAAAGTTAACATGCTCATTCATACATATAAAATGTTTAGAATGGAACAATCTGAATTTATTAGTAAAATGTACACTAGATTTACTAACATTGTGAATGGCATGAGAAGCTTAGGTAAAGTTATTTCTAATACTAAATTGGTGAATAAAATTCTCAGGTCACTTTCTTCATCATGGAATCCAAAGGTGACAGCCATTGAAGAAGCTAAGGATGTCAACACTGTACCTCTTGAGCAGCTTCTAGGATCTCTCATGACATATGAGCTGTCACTAAAATAAAAGGTTGCAGTCAATGACAAAAAGAAGAAGACCATAGCATTTAAGTCCACAACCAAGGATGATTCTAGTGATAATTCTGATGAGAAAGATGATGAAGATTAAATGGCTCTCATCTCAAGAAAGTTTAAGAGGTTCATGAGAAAGAAAAAGTATAATTTCAAAAAGAAGCCTAAAAAAGGAGAGCCTAGTAAAGAAAAAGAGAAAGTGAAGGAAAGGGAGCAACCCATTTGCTTCGAGTGTAAGAAACTTGGCCACTTCAAGATGGATTGTCCCTTACTCAAGAAGAGCAAAAAGAAATTAAGAAAGAAAGCGATGATGGCATCCTGGAGCGAGAGTGAGGACTTGAGTTCTGATGAAGAGCAGCAAGAGGTCGCCAATTTTTGCTTGATGGCTAACGATGATGAGGTAAAGTCTGAACTTGAAAATGAATTTACTTTCAAAGAATTGTATGATGTTTTTGATGAATTGGTAGTTCAATATCAAAAACTTAAAATGAAAAACAAAGAACTAAGAAAGAAAAATTTGGAGTTGGTTAAAATAAATGATAAGTCTTTGATAGAAAATGATTGCTTGCTTCAAGAAAATAAAAAGTTAACTAATATAATTATCTCTTTGAAAAAAGAAAAGGAAGACTTGAAAAAGGATAAATCTTTTGCTACTATTGAAAAATTTGCTAAACAAAATAAAGAGCTTTTGCAAGAAAATAAAAAGTATAAAGATGAACTTGAAAAAGTAAAATTTTTTATTGAAAAATTTATCTATAGTTCTGAAAAACTCAACATGATTTTAAATAATCAAAGAGCTATTTTCAACAAAGCTAGATTAGGTTTTAGATCACAAAAATAATAAAAATATTTCAAAAATTTCTTTGTGCCTACTTCTTCTGCTATTACTTGTTATTCTTGTTAAAAAGTAGGACATAAATCATATATGTGTGACAAAAGGAAATTGAATCAAGTTAGAAAAGTTAGGATTCCAAAAGGAACCATATCTACTAATCCTAAAGGATCCAAGATGGCTTGGGTACCTAAAGTTTCCACCTAATTTGTTCCTGTAGGTGTGTCTTACAACCAACAAAAGAAGATTGTGGTACCTCGACTGCAGTTGCTCAAGGCATATGACTGGAGATGTAGAACAATTCTCATCTCTTGAGTATCAAAATGGTGGAAATGTAACCTTTGGTGATAATGAAAAGGACAAAATCATTGGTATCGGTAAAGTTCATATCACCTCCTCCACTTATAGATAATGTTCTTCTTGTTGATGGTTTAAAGCATAACTAACTTAGTATTAATCAATATTGTGACAAAGATTTTAAAGTTATTTTGGAATCTTCCATGTGCATTGTGTCTAGTCTTGATGGCAATGTCATCAAGTTTATTGATCATAGGCATGGCAACATTTACATAGTTGATCTTGATGATTTACCAGTATAAAATAGTCAATGCTTAGTGGCAATGGAAGCCAAGATTAATGAAACTAGTTGGCTTCGGCGTCGTAGACTAGGACATGCAAGTCTGCATTTGATTTCAAAACTTAATAAAAAGAATCTTATAAAAGATTTGCCAAAACTTAGTTTTAAAAATGACAAAATTTGTAGAGCTTGCCAACTTGGAAAACAAACTAAATCTTCTTTCAAACCTAAGGGAGTTGTCTCTACATCTGGATCCTTAGAATTACTTCATATGATTCTCTTTAGACCTACTAGAATAACTAGTTTGGGAGGTAAGAAGTATGGTTTAGTTATTGTGGATGACTTTCCATGTTTTACATGTGTCATGTTTTTAGCTTATAAAGATGAAACTTTTTCTGCATTCATTAAATTTCACAAAAGAGTCTCAAATGAAAAAGGTGTTTCAATTATTTTTTTAAAAAGTGATCATGGTACAGAATTTGAAAATCATGATTTTAAGAAATTTTGCAATGAAAATGGTATTCATTATAACTTTTCTGCACCTAGAACACCTCAACAAAATGGGATGGTAGAAAGAAAAAATAGAATTCTTGAAGAAATGGCATGCACCATGCTTTGCAAAAATGATTTGTCTAGATATTTTTTGATGGAAGCTATAAATACCACTGGCTATATTTTAAATCATGTTTTAATCTAACCTATTTTAAAGAAAATTCCTTATGAGCTTTGGAAAGGTAGGAAACCGACAATTAAGTATTTTCATGTTTTTGGATATCGTTATTTCATTTTAAACAATGGCAATGACAATCTAAGTAAATTTAATGCCAAGTCAGATGAGGATATCTTTTTAGGTTACTCTACATCTAGTAAGGCATACAGGATCTTCAATAGAAGAACACTTCTTGTTGAAGAATCTATCTATATTGTTTTTGATGAGACTGATCAATAATCTTCTAGAAAAGAAGATATTCTTGATGATGAAACAGGTATTCAAAGAACTGAAAAAATGAACATCAATGAAGAGCCTTCCAAGGAGCAAGATATAAATCAAAATAATGAAGGAGAACAAGTACAAGGAGTTGAAGCATCATCAACACCCAAGCCATTACCAAAAGAATGGAGGTATGCTCATGGACATCCCAAAGAACTTATAATTGGTAATCCATCGAAAGGGATAAGTACTCATTCCTCTTTGAGAAATATATGTGATTACTTAGCTTTTGTTTCTCAAATAGAACCTAAATCAATTGAGAAAGCTGAAAATGATTGTAATTGGATAAATACTATGCAAGATGAACTAAACCAATTCAAAAGAAATGATATTTAGACTTTAGTTGAAAAACCTACTGATATTTTAATAATTGGTACAAAATGGATTTCAGAAACAAGCTTGATGAAAATGGAGTAGTTACTATAAATAAAGCTAGGCTAGTTGTCAAAGGCTACAATTAGGAGGAAGGGATTGATTTTGATGAAACCTTTGCTCCTGTTGCTAGACTTGAGGCAATTAGACTATTATTAGCATTTGCATATTTTATGGATTTCAAATTATTTCAAATGGATGTCAAAAGTGTTTTTCTAAATGGATTTATTGAAGAAGAAGTATATGTAGATCAGCCCCCTAGTTTTGAAAATCATGAATTTTGCAATCATGTTTTTAAATTTCATAAAGCTTTGTATGGTTTTAAACAAGCTCCAAGAGCTTGGTATGATAGATTAAGTAAATTTTTGCTTAAAAATAGTTTTTCAAGAGGAAATGTAGACACTACATTATTTTTGAAAAAGGAGAATGATGATCTCTTAGTAATACAAGTTTATGTAGATGACATTATTTTTGGTACTACTAATAAACATCTTTATCAAGGGTTTGCAAAGTTAATGCAGGGAGAGTTCGAGATGAGCATGATGGGAGAGCTTAATTTCTTTCTGAAACTCTAAATTAAGCAAACTATAGAAGGGATCTTCATCAACCAAGATAATTATATAAGAGAAATCTTAAAGAAGTTTGGGATGGAGAGTACCAGACCATTAGGTACGCCTATGTGCTCCTCTTGTAAACTTGACAAAGATGAATCAGGTAAGAATATTGATCAAAAATTATATAGAGGTATCATTGGTTCATTATTATATTTGACTACAAGTAGGCTAAATATAATGTTCAGTGTATGTATGTGTGCAAGATATTAATCTACTCCTAAAGAGTCTCATTTATTGGCTGTTGAACGCATACTTAGATATTTGTCTAGCATTATTGATATTGGACTTTGGTACTCTAGAGATTCATCATTTGAATTGATTGCATATTCTGATACTGATTTTACTGGGTGTAAACTTGATTAAAAAAGTACAAGTGAAACTTGTCAATTTTTTGAAGTAAATTTGATTTCATGGAGTAACAAGAAACAGAATTCAGTTACTCTATCTACGGCGGAAGCCGAATATATAGCAGCTGGAAGCTGTTGTACTCAAATCTTATTGATCAAACAACAAGATTTTGACATCAATAACTAAGACACCCATAAGATGTGATAATACTAGTGCAATTAATTTGACCAAAAATTATGTTCAACACTCAAGAAGCAAACATATTGAAAAAAGATATTACTTCATAAGAGATCATGTGCAAAATTATAATGTGATGCTTGAATTTGTTTATACTGGTAGTCAATTAGCAGATATTTTCACTAAACCCCTTAGCGAAGATAGATTTTGCATGATTAGAAAAGAGTTAGGTATCATTGAACCCTTTGTCTAGAACTCCTTCAAAATTTGTTTTTACTTGATTCCTTAAGTCCAAAATCATCTCTTTTGTGTCTTAAAACCTTCATTAGAACCTCCTTGATTTTTGAAAATTTTTGAAAACTTTTCTGGATTTTTTTCTAGGTTTTCTAGCCAAGTGTCAACACTTGAGTTTTTGGCCAAGTGTCGACTTATGCAAGTGTCGACACTTGACCAAAATCCAAGTGTCGACTCACGAACGAAAACCTGTATTTTTAGGGCATCAACAGTTCATTCCAAAGCCACTTCTTTTCGGTTTTGTCTTGCCCTGGTGGTCCCCTAACACCCTCTTGATCTTGAAACAGTGGTTTTCCATCGTTGTCCCTCAATCTTTCGGGTAATTTCCTCAATTTCTCTCTCATTTTGTCCGATTTCTTACTGTTTCTTCATAATTTTTTGTGGGATTTGGCCGGAACTCTCATTTTTTTTCTTTCCTCCGATCCTTTCCCGATCTTTGGTCATTTCTTTCTTGGATTCACTCTTCCTCCCCATTGGTTTTCCTTCCTTGGTCTGTTTCTCATTCTTGGTCCACTCCTCACTCGATCCCTCCTTTTTTCCCCTTGGCATTCTCCGGTTCACCCATTCTTTCTTTGTTCTTTCCCTTCAGTGTTTGTTGGTATGGGACCCCGTAAGCAAGTTGTTTCAAGGAAGAGGTTGAGCCAAGGTTCTACTGAGAGGAGATCCAAGGCTCGGTATGACCTAGCCAGGGCATAGCAGAGTAGTGAGCAGGAGAGAGTGCATCCACCGTGGTCCCCTATTGTAGAGAGAGTGTTTAGGAAGATCATTGCAGGTGGACACTGGACAAATTTGGATTTCTTTGATCGAGAGGGGTTTGGTATTAGTGAGTTGCTTGGAGCAGCTGGTTTGACCTCCTTCGGCACTATGAAGGAGAGGTACTATCCTCATTTGATCAGGAAATTCTATGGGAGTCTGGCTACTGATGGACTATTATGGAGTGCTGTAGTCAGAGGTGTACATATTCCTGTGTTTGAGGACACAATGAGTAGAGTTTGGAATATTCCTTTGCATGGGATTATAGCTACATGTGTTGCTGATAGAGAGGCTGCATTTTAGTGCATTCTGGAGAGAGATGATGTGCACAGTATATCTACTATCACCGTGAATCAGTTGTCTGTTGAGATGCGCCTGCTTCATTACATTATTGCAAAAATTCTACTCCCGAAGATGGAAATATTTGATTTTATCATTGAGAGGGAGCTCATGTTGATGGTCTGCCTCACACAAAGGACTGCCTTTAACATCCCAGCACTTATGCTATGTCAGATGGGAGAGGCGGTGACTCTGCGACGTCTCTGCCTGCCCTATGGGATGGGGCTGACTCATCTTTTTTGGTCCTATGGTATTCCTTTGGAGGAGGAGGCCTCGAGGATATACTTCATACTTATGTATATAATGAGTGATCCTTGCACCGTATAGGCTACAGGAGGATTGCTGGCAAATGGGTTCGCAGGGAGTCTGGATAGGAGCCAGACAAGGAGAATGAGATGAAAGCAACTGAGGCAGGACCTTCTAGACCTGTAGAGCATCTTACACCTTTGAGACCTACTCCAGTCTGAGGATGTGCTCATGCATTTTGAGGGAGAGCCTCTAGCCAAGGTCGGCTTCCATCTGGAGTCGAGCTCCAGGTCGAGGGCATGCTCATGCATTCTGAGGGTGAGCCCTTAGCCAAGATCAACTCCCATCTGGGGTCGAGCTCCTGGCCGAGGACGTGCTCATGCATTCCGAGGGCGAGCCCTGGGATAGAGCTTCCCCCATCCAGCCAAGGCCAAAGTTCTCGCCAGAAGTAAGAAAGATCGAAGATCATGAGAGGTTCAGAATGTGCCACGAAAGCTCTCAGCTACCTACAACCTTCGGGAGGTGGAGCGCACCATACCAGAAATTCAAACTCTGCAAACATGCCATTCGCACGTTCTGTGCAATGCATGCTCCATTAGGCTCCAGGCCCCTTAGCATGCCGCCATATCCACGGCCATGCAACAGAGAGGCTTCAAACCTTGCAACACGGAACATGTACCTCCTTCAAGAAGAGTATTCCATTAAGACCCTGGGCCCTACAACACTCCGATGGTCCCTCCTAGAATAGAAACACCCCACCATGGCTCCGGGCTCAAAGGCACAGCTCCCGCCCCTCCCACGGGAAATTGCACCACCAAAGGGATAAGATCTGTACTATACCAACAAATACCCCAAATGGAAGGATCTCCTTCTGAGGACTGATCCAACAGGAGGGAGGCCACAGACAAAGGAAAACCCCTCTCGAAAGGGATACCAAGAAAAGGACATTTCAATGAAGCTCCAAGCTTGGTCTGGGCCATCCTTCTTATATAAAACAAAAGAAAGGACCCCCGAAAAAGGAGGAGGCAAATTGTAAGACTCGGAGAGCAAATGGGCAAGGAACCAGCCAAGAGAACCTCTCAACTCTCTGATCTCTACTCGATCATGTCTTTCCATTTCTTACATCTTACCTTTCATCCTCTACGTGGAGAGTACCCAAGCTCTTCCCATAGAGGTTCTGTTCTACTAGACCGTCCTAACTGACTTGATCATCGGAGTGTTTCCATCGGAATCTCTAGCTCAGGTCTCCTCTTTTTTGCAGAACAACCTAACCAAGGAGCTGAATGGGAGAGAGAACCAAGCACCCAGAGGGAGCCTGACGAGTCTGCGACATGTCAGAGCTACAGGCCATGGTGATCCAGGCGGCAACAAATTGGCATGCCAAAAGGGGGGGCAGAAATTCAGTGACTATGGAAAGTCCAACAACAAGTCCCCTACCACAAGAAGAACACCCGTGGACATCCATGCCCTCATGGTGACAACGTGCACACAGGAGGCTTCCACCAGCCGTGCAGGGGCCCCCCTAATCGTGGTGACCCATAAAGCCCTGAGGGGGAGCTCCCAACTCCACCACCGCCACCTCCGGCAGATCCCTAGATCACCGCACTGGCCTAGTAGGTCCATGCCCTGGCTGCGGTGGTACGCCAGCTCCATCAGAGACATCAATCCCTAGCAACTCAGCAGTAGCCAGGGATGCCGGTGGCCCACATCATCGATCCCCATACCAGCTTACGGTCCTTTCAGGAGGGGCCATTACATGCAACCTCTCACCCATGGGGAGACCACCAGGCGATCAAAAAGAAACAGCATGATGGCTTAACCGGCCGGGAGAGCCACTCCCTGGTCTCGGACCATGGTGCACACTCGTACCGATGGCACCGGCGTGGCCAGGAACTCAGGAGAGAGTGCCCCCACTCAGCACCTCCTTCACCCTGGATGGCCTCCACCGAAGGGTCTATAGATGAGGCCATCCACTGCAAGGTGAAGAGGCACCTTGAAGAGCAAAAGCACAAACTGGCTGACCTATCCTGTCGATTTGCAGAGATTCAAGACTCCCCCAGTGAGCCCACGGGTTACGACACCTGTCCTCCCTTCTCCTGTAGAATCCAAGAGAAACTGATCCCCAACCAGTTCCGCATGCCCTAGGTTGACCCCTATGATGAGACAACCAACCCCCTGGACCACCTGGAAAGCTATAAGACCCTCATGAGGGTCCAGGGGGCCACTGATGCACTCTTTTTCATTTCCTTCATGGCTACACTTCAGAAGGATGCTTGAGCCTAGTTTTCTAGACTCAAGTCAAAAGGCATTGACTCCTTCACCCAGTTGGAGAAAAAGTTTATGGTGCACTTTGATGCATGCAGAAAGGTACCACGTGAAGTCGATAATCTCTTCTTGATCTATGAGCAGGATCAAGAGCCCCTCCAAGACTACGTGTCCCGGTTTAAAGCTACTACCCTGGAGATCTACCACCTTGATGAGCCAATCACCATGCTGGCTCTAAAGAGGGGGCTGTAGACCTCCCACTTCACCTACTCCCTTGATTAGAAGCCTCCGAAGATTTACTCAGAGCTCCTCTTCTGGGCCCACAAGTATATCTATGCGAAGGAGGCTGACCATACCAGAAGGGAGCTGGATGGGAGGTCACTAAAAAGGTATGCCATTGGGGAGACATCCACTCCCTTAGCCTAGAAGATGGCACCAGTCCTGCAATCGGGGTCGAGGCCCAGGGTTGACCCCACCAAGGAAGAAAAGTTCACTCCTCTCCTCATCCCGAGAGCAAAGATCCTGATGGAGATCGAGGGCGAGCACTTCCTGTGTCGACCTCCCCCACTGAGGCCATTTGCCGGATACGACAGGTCCTGCTACTACTGCTTCCACTGGGACCATGGCCATGATACTAAGGAATGCTGCCATCTGAAAAGGGAGATAGAAGATCTGATCAAGCACGGCTACCTCGGCAAGTATGTGGAGGGAGGAGCACCTCCAGTAGCCCAAAATGAAGAACCCCAATTGCTCACCATCAATAACTAGTCCAATGAGAAGCTGATCAGGATGATCTCCTGGGGGGCAGGGAGAACCTCGAAAAGGACTAGGGGGAGAGAGGAGAGGATGATGTGCTCCCATACGAGAAAGAAGGGTTGACTAGGGTAGATAACTGAAATAATGATGTTGTCATCATTGAAATGATGATAGCGAAATATCCTGTAAAAATAATTATGGTTGATAGTGGAAGCTATGCTGACATATTTTTTTATGATGCTTTTGCAAGGATGAACTTGTTCGCTGACCAAATAAAGCCAGTGTTCATGCCGTTAGCGGACTTCACCAAGGACTCAATCAGAGTTGAAGGAGAGATGACACTCCTAATAACCACCGAGATGCCATCTTGGCAAAGTATTGTGTTGACAACATTTATCATTGTAAGGCTTCCCTCACCTTACAATGCAATCCTGGGATGCCTTGGTCTCAATTTGCTCGATGCTACCATTTCCACCAGACGTCTCCTCATCCAGTTCCCAACCCCATGGGGGATCGGGGAGATGAGAGGGTCCCGGCAGTCAGTCTGAGCCTAGCCATTGACCAACCAGGCCCAGCAGAGCAGGAGCCGAAGGGTGGAATAGTTGAGCCCCTGCTATCTTCCCCCTGGGAGAGGATCCCCTGAAGATTGTGCAAGTGGGACCCCTATTGCCCGAAGAGGAGAGATCCCGCCTGCTCAATTTCTTGTGAAACAATGCAGACATCTTCGCCTGCATCGTTGCAGACATGCCCGGGATCCCACCAGAAGTGATCATCCACATGCTGAACGTCGACCCAACTGCCACCCTGTATAGTAGAAGAAGTGGAGCTTTGTCCCGGAGTGGTAGAAGGTGATTGATGAGGAGGTCGAGAAGCTACTCGCGATAGGCTTCATCCATAAGGTACGATATCCTAATTGGCATGCTAACATAATGATGGTCAGGAAAGCTTCTCGGAAGTGGAGGATATGCGTGGATTACACTGACCTCAACCGAGCATATCCAAAGGACAGCTTCCCTCTTCCCAAGATCGACTAGCTAGTGGATGCAGCCTCGGGCCACAAGCTCCTTAGCTTAGTGGATGCATTCTCTAGATATAATCAAATCTGCAAGCACACGAAGGACGAGGAGCACACAGCATTCATGACCGACATAGGTACGTATTGCTACATGATGATGCAATTTGGTCTCAAGAATGCAGGGGCCACATACCAGCATCTGGTCAATAGGGTCTTCAAAGACCAGATCGACCGCAACATGCAGGTATATGTGGATGACATGCTCATCAAAAGCTGCCAGGAGTCGGACCATATCATCGATTTGGCGGAGGTCATTGACAACCTTCGTCTCTACCAGATGAAGTTGAACCCTGCCAAATGCATGTTTGGCATGGCAGTGGAAAAGTTCCTGGGGTTCATGGTCACCTAGAGGGGGATAGAGGCCAACCTAGAGAAGATCCAAGCGATCACGAACATGAGGCACCCTATCTTCAAGAAGGAGGTTCAGCACCTGACTGGATGCATAGCGGTGTTGAGCCATTTCATCTCGCATTTCGTTGAACACTGCCAAGATGCACGCCTCGAATGCTACCAGCCTTTCTTCAAGGTGCTATGCAAGATGCATGGCTTCACCTGGATGAAAGAGTGTAGGGAGGCTTTCGAGGCACAGAAGAAGCTCCTCACCTTCCCATCATTGCTATCTAGGTCGAAGCCTAGAGAAGAGCCCCACCTACACTTGGCGGTCTCACCAGAGGTGGTTAGCTCGATGCTGGTCTGCATCGATAAGGATGGCACCTAGTGGCTAGTCTACTATACCAGCAAGCTACTCCGTGATGCTGAAACTAAGTACACTCAATCCAAAAAGATTATCTTTGCACTCATTGTATCTGTGCAATATCTCAGGTCTTATTTCCAAGCACATCCAATCACCGTCCTCATTGATCAACCCCTGAGGGCCATCCTTAGCTGCCCTGACATGTCGGGGCACTTGGCCAAGTGGGCAGTAAACCTCAACGAGTTTGACATTACCTACCATCCGCGACCGATGCAAAAGGCCCAAGTCCATGCCAATTTTCTGGTGGAAAGCACATGGGTGGTCGAAGACCTGGAGGAGGCGAACTAGCAAGCCAAACCCGGGCCAGATCCGACCCCGGGAGCAATGACATGGATCCTCCATGTCGACGATGCATCCAATGTCGGAGGAAGCAAAGCCGGGCCCATCCTCACCAAACCCGACAGAGTCATCGCTGAATGCGCGCTGTGTTTCCTCTTCAAAGCAACCAACAACCAAGCTGAGTATGAGGCACTCCTTACGGGATTGAAGGTGTCCCATGCACTAGGTATCAAGTGCCTGAAGGTCTTCACATGCTCGCAGCTTGTGGTGGGGCTGATCTTCGATAAGTTTGAAGCTCGAGATCCCATGATGGAGAAGTATCTGGACAAGGTACGCTCATACACAGCAAACCTCCAGCACTTCAGCATTTCCAACATCCCTTGGGAGGAGAATGCCCGAGCCAATGTCCTCCCCAGATTGGCAACCCTGCTAGATTCATTGCTGGGGTATACCTTCATAGAATATCTGGAGAACCCTAGCTTCGAGTCTACAATAGAGGTCCAACAAGTCACTATCGAAGCCAGTTGGATGGACCCCTACATCAAATACATCACCATGGATGCCCTACCTGAGGACCGCAAGGAAGCCTGCCTTTTCAAAAAGAAGGCTGCATGGTTCGTGCTGATGGACAGGCAGCTTTATCGGAGGTCTTAATCCTACCCCCTACTTGGCTTTGGCTCCTTGGTTTTGATGAATAACAAAATGTTGAGTACATGATTGGACTAATGTTTTAAATGGAGTATGAATTTCAAGTCATAGGTCCATAAAATTCTCCATCCAAGAGTATCAAGTTTACTAATATCAAAGCAAGATATTTCTTTTTGTTTGAGTGATCCCCTAACCTTGGAACATTCACAAAATAATCTTTGTGGCCTTTATGAAGATCTAAAAAATTATTGGACAAAATCTTGAAAATTTCAGAGTTTGGCATGCATTTTTTATTTGGCACAGTGGAAGTGTCGACACTTCAGAAGACTAGCACGCAGAACTTTCAACTGGCACGGCAACTGTCGACTCAAGGTGTCGACTCACGGATCAAGTGTCGACCTTCAAGATCGACTCATCACTTGAGACAAAAATGAACATAACTATGTATTTTCTGGAAGTTTCTCAAGTGTCGATTCAAGGTGTCGACTCACAGTCCAAGTGTCGACTCATAGCCTGAGACCAGAAGTAAAGCGGAGCACTGAAAATTCAAATTTTTGCCTTGAGCTGATCCAAGTGTTGACTCAAAGTGTCAACTCATGAAGAACTCAAGTGTCGATACTTCGTATAACGACTAGTTTCTTCAAAATTTCAGATTTGACTCCAAACGGCTACTTTCTTCACTCTAACAGTCTTCAATAGTTTTTTGAGTGGTTTTGAGCTATTTAACCCTCACCAAACTTCTTAAAGTCAATAAGAAAGATAAGAAACAAGAGACAAACTCCAAGCATTTGAAAAGACAAGAAGAGAGCTTTTAAGAGATTCCCTTTGAAAAAAGGCTTCCATTTTTGAGTTGTTGAGATTTCAAGTGTTTGGCCATAAGTGTGCATTCAAAGATTCCAAGGAGGTGACAACTCACGCATTTAAGAAGAGCTACATTGACAATTATTTCTGCTTATTTTAGGAGCTATTTCTTGTGCTTACTTCTTGTAAACTTGCTTTCATTTATTGTTGCTAGTTTCAAAGGCATTGAAACTAGTATTAAAGGTTGTTGGTGAGCCTAAGAGACAAAACCAACTTAGGTTTGACTTGTGAGCCTGGATTAAAATAAGTTGTAAAGGTTGTTGGTGAATCTAGATGATAAAACCAACATAAGTTTTGACTTGTGAGCCTTGAAAAATAAGTCGGCTATAATCTTGGATAGATTATAGTAAAAATTCTGAAGAAAAAGCTTGGGGAGTGGATGTAGGTGCTTGGAGTGCACCGAACCACTACACATCTATGTGTTTGTGATTGTTTGCTCCTTTCTTCACTTGCTCTTTATTATTTGGCACTTAATCTGCTACTTCTGCTATATATCTCATATAGCGCAATCACTTTGCCACACTAACACTCATAGTTCAACACATAACTGTTTAAGTTTTTTAAATACCTAATTTACCCCCCCCTCTTGGGCTATCTTGTTGGGCAACAAGTGGTATCAGAGCATGGTACTTTACTTGTAGGTCCAATGATCTTGAGTCAAAGATCATGGCAACCCAAATCGGTGTAGGTATTGTAGAAGGTCAAGCCTCAAACTGTCCCCCACCGTTTAATGGCACAAACTGCACGTATTGGAAGACATGCATACGCATATACATTCAAGTTATTGATTATAATATGTGGAGAACTATAGTTAAAGGCCCTTATCAGCCCATTCTCTTGATTAATGGCATTTCCACTCCCAAGATAGAAGAAGATTGGGAGGAGAATGACATTAAGAAAGTTGAGCTTAATGCTAAAGCCATAAATTTATTGTTTTTTGCACTAAACCCTACTAAGTTCAATAGAATGTCTAACTGTACATCTGCTAAAGAAATCTGGGATACACTTGAAGTTATCCATGAGGGTACACATCAAGTGAAGGCCACTAAGGTTAACATGCTCATTCATACCTATAAGATGTTTAGGATGGAACCAACTGAAACTATTAGTAAAATGTATACTAGATTCACTAATATTGTTAATGGTATGAGGAGTTTGAGAAAAGTAATTTATAGTGCTGAACTTGTCAATAAAATTCTCAGGTCTCTTCCAGCTTCTTAAGATCCTAAAGTCACCTCCATAAAAGAAGCCAAAGATGTAAACACTCTTCCACATGAGCAGCTCTTGGGCTCATTGATGACATATGAGCTATCCTTGAAGCAGAAAAATGTGGATAATGAAAAGAAGAAGAAGGCTATCGCGTTTAAGTCCACAACCAAGGAGGACTCAAGTGATGATTCTGAAGAAGAGGATGAAGATGATGAAGCAGCCCTCGTTACAAGAAAGTTCAAAAAATTTAAAAGGAGGAAAAAGAATTTTTACAAGTAAAAGTCTCAAAAATGAGATCATAGTAAGGAGAAAGAAAAAGAAAAGGAAATGAAGCAACCAATATATTTTGAATATAAGAAATTAGGTCATTACAAGTTGGATTGCCCCACTCTCAAGAAGGGTAAAAAGAAATTTAAGAAAAAGGCTATGATGGCAATGTGGAGCGAGAGCGAAGACTCAAGCTCTGATGAAGAATAGCAAAAAGTAGCCAACCTCTGCTTTTTAGCCAACGATGATGAGGTAAGCCTTGAACCTAAAAATGAATTTACTTTTGATGAATTACATGATGTTTTTAATGAATTAGTTATGGAATATCAAAAACTTAAATTGAAAAACAAAGATTTGAGAAAGCAAAACTTAGAGCTCTCAAAATCAACCAATGAGTTTTTAATAGAAAATGAAAGTTTGATTCAAGAAAATAAAAACTTGAATGAACAAAGCATTGTCTTGAAAAATAAGAAAGAAGATCTTTTGAAAGAAAAAGACTCTTTGAAAAAGGATAAAATTTTTGGTACAAATGAAAAGCTTGCAAAACAAAATAAGGAGTTTTTGCTTGAAAATAAGAAATTCAAAGAAAAACTTGAAAAAGTGAAGCATTTTGTTGAAAAGTTTATATATAGTTCTGAAAAATTAAACATGCTTTTGAATAACTAAAGAGTAATTTTTAACAAAGCTGGGTTAAGATTTAAACCACAAAAGCAATACAAGTATTTTAAAAATTTCTTTATACCTACTTCCTCTAGTATTACTTGTTATGCTTACAATAAATTTGGACATAAATCCTATATGTGTAACAAAAGAAAGATAAATGTTGTAAGAAAAATTTGGGTTCTGAAAGGAACCACTGTAACTAACCCAAAAGGACCCACGATGACTTGGGTACCTAAAGTTTCCACTTGACTTATTTTGTAGGTGTATCTTGCAACCAAGGATAAAAGAAGAATGTGGTATCTTGAGAGCAGTTGCTCAAGACACATGACTGGGGATGTAAGGCAATTCTCATCTCTAGAAGATTTAAATGATGGAAACATAACTTTTGGTGATAATGAAAAGGATAAAATCGTCGATATCGGTAAAGTTCATATCAACCCTTCTACTTATGTTGATAATGTTTTGTTTGTTGATGGTTTAAAATACAATTTATTTAGTATAAGCCAATTTTGTGACAAAGGATTTAAAGTAGTCTTTGAATCTTCCTTGTGCATGATATCTAGTCTAGATGACAATGGCACCAAGTTCATTGGTCATAGGCATGGGAATATTTACATGATTGATCTTGATGATCTACCTATGAAAAATGGTCAATGCCTAGTGGCTAAGGAAGCCAAGACAAATGAAACTAGTTGGCTTTGGCATCGTAGATTAGGGCATGCAAGTATGCATTTGCTCTCGAAATTAAATAAAAAGAATCTTATAAAAGATTTGCCAAAACTCACTTTTGAAAAAGATAAGATTTGGAGTGCATATCAACTTGGAAAATAAATAAAATCTTCTTTCAAACCAAAAGGAGTAGTGTCTACAACTAGACCCTTAGAATTGCTTCACATGGATCTCTTTGGACCAACTAGAACAACTAGTTTGGGAGGTAAAAGTATGGTCTAGTAATTGTAGATGACTATTCACATTTTACATGGATAATATTTTTGGCACACAAGGATGAAACTTTTTTTATATTCATCAAGTTTCATAAAAAGGTTTCAAATGAAAAAGAAGTTTCAATTATTTTTTTATGTAGTGATCATGGCATCGAGTTCGAAAATCATGATTTTGGAATATTTTGCAATGAAAATGGTATCAATCATAATTTTTCTGCACCTAGGACACCTTAACAAAATGGGATGGTAGAAAGAAATAATAGAACTCTAGAAGAAATGGCACGCATAATACTTTGTAAAAATGATTTACCTAGATATTTTTGGATGGAAGCTATAAATACTACATGTTGTATTTTAAATCATGTTTTAATCTAACATATTTTGAAAAAAATACCATATGAACTTTGGAAAAATAAAAAACCTGCTATAAAATATTTTCATATTTTCGGATGCCATTGTATCATTCTAAACAATAGTAAGGATAATCTCAGTAAATTTAATGCCAAGTCAAATAAGGGTATCTTCTTAAGATACTCTACTTCCAGCAAGGCATACAAGGTCTTCAACAGAAGAACTTTCTACTTGAAGAATCCTTCCATGTAGTATTTGATGAAACTAATAAAAAATCTTCTAGAAAAGAGGATACTCTTGATGATGAAACAGGTGTTCAAAAGCTTGGAAGGATGACATCAATGAAGAAGCTTCTAAAGAATAAGGAGGTGATCATGATAATGCAGGAGAACAAATACAAGAAATAGGAGCTTTATCTACACCTAATCCATTACCTAACGAATGGAGGTATGCCCATTGATACCCTAAATAGCTTATTATTAGTGATCCATCAAAAGGGATAAGTACTCATTCCTCTCTAAGAAATATATGTGATTACTTAGCTTTTGTATCACAAATTGAACCAAATCAATTGATGAAGCTAAAAAAGATTCTAACTGGATAAATGCCATGCAAGATGAGTTAAATCAATTCAAAAGAAATAAAGTTTGGACTTTAGTTGAAAGACCTTCAAATGTTTCAATAATAGAAACAAAATGGATTTTCAAAAATAAACTTGATGAAAATGAAATTGTAACAAGAAATAAAGCTAGATTAGTTGCAAAAGGTTATAATCAAGAAAAAGGTATTGATTTTGATGAAACATTTGCACCTATTTCTAGATTATAAGGAATTAGATTATTACTTGTTTTTGCTTGTTTTATGGATTTCAAGTTATTTCAAATGGATATCAAAAGTGCCTTTTTAAATGGATTTATTGAAGAAGTGTATGTTGAACAACCTCCTGGTTTTGAAAATCATGAATGCCCTAATCATGTAATTAAACTCCATAAAGCTCTATATGGTTTAAAACAAGCTCCAAGAGCTTGGTATGATAGATTAAGTAAATTTCTTCTTGAAAATGATTTTTCTAGAGATAATGTAGATACAACATTATTTTTGAAAAAAAAAATGATAATCTATTAGTAGTATAGATCTATGTCGATGATATTATTTTTGGTGCTACTAATGAAGTTCTTTACCAAGAGTTTGCTAAGCTTATGCAGGGAGAGTTCGAAATGAGCATGATGGAAGAACTGAAGTTCTTCCTTGGACTCCAGATTAAACAAATAAAAGAAGATATCTTCATCAACCAAGCTAAGTACACAAAGAAAATTTTAAAGAAGTTTGGGATGGAGAGCACCAAGCCATTAGGTACTCCTATGAGCCCTTCTTGTAAATTAGATAAAGATGAATCAAGAAAAAATGTAGATCAAAAGTTATATAGAGGTATCATTGATTCATTGCTATATTTAACTGCAAGTAGGCTAGATATAATATTCAGTGTATGTATGTGTGCTAGATATTAGTCTGCTCCAAAAGACTCTCATTTATTAGCTGTTAAATACATACTTAGATACTTGTCTAGCATTATTAATATTGAACTATGGTACTCTAGAGATTCATCTATTAAATTGATTGCATATTCTAATGCTGACTTTGCTAGATGTAAACTGGATAGGAAAAGTACAAGTGGAACTTGTCAATTTCTTGGAGTGAATTTGATTTCATGGTTTAGCAAGAAACAAAATTCAGTTGCTTTATCTATTGTGGAAGCCGAATATAAAGCAGCTGAAAGTTGTTGTGCTCGAATTCTATGGATCAAACAACAACTCAAAGACTTTGGTATAAAATTAAGTAGTGCAATAAATCTAACTAAAAATCCTGTCCAACATTCAAGAAGCAAACATATTGAAATAAGACATCATTTCAAAAGAGATTATGTGCAAAATAATGATGTGATGCTTGATTTTATATGTACTGATAGACAACTTGCTGATATTTTTACAAAATCCCTTAGTGAAGATAGATTTTGCATGATTAGAAGAGAACTAGGTAACATTGATCCCTTTATCTAATCTCTTCAAATTCTTGTTGAAATCCTCTAAATTGTTCAAATCCTTTCAAATATCACTTCGAATGACCCCTAAACACTTCTTAGATTTTTTGGGAATTTATTGAGATTTATTCTAATTTTTCTGTGGTCAAGTGATGACACTTACAAATTGCCCAAGTATCAACTCTCCTGAAGTGTCGATACTTGAATAATTTCGAAGTGTCGACTCGTGACCATCGGGATTGTGTTTTTTAGGGTTTCTCGAAAATCATTTTCTACCATTCTTTTCTCCCTCCTAAGCCTCGTGTGGTCCCCAAAAACCTTCCAAACGTTCGAGAACAGTGGAATCCCGACCTTATCCTTCCATTTTGGGGTAAATCTCTTCCTTTTCTTCTTGTTTTGCTTTCGATCGGTCCGAGTTCCTTCGATTTTTCTGTGTTTTGGCTTGATTTTTCTTGTTTCTCTCGAATTTCTCCTTCTTCCGAGCCGTTCTTCTCTTCTTTAGCTTGTTTCGGTCCATTTCTTCTTTTTTCTTTCCCAACTTCTCTCTCATTCCCATTATTTTTCTCCTCTTCGGCCCATTCTCTCTTATTGGTTTGATCCATCTTCCTTTAGCTTCTTTCCTTTTCTCGGTTCACTCTTTTTTCCCTAGTTCCTCTACTCTGTATTGTTTATACTGGTATGGCACCTAAGAAGCAATTGGCATTTCGCAAGAGGAGGTCTGTCCATGAGCAGGGTGAGTCTAGCAGAGAGAGAAGGACTAAGTCCATCATGATCCCACTAGATAGCATGAGCAGGAGCCCCAGGATCAGCCTCCATCGGTTTCCCCTGGAGCAGCGAGAGTAGCAGGGAGGGCTATAGCTTCTAGCAGGAGAATGGATTTGCAGTTCTGGGATTCTGAGAGCTTTGTCATTGGAGATCTGCTGAGAGGAGCTGAACTTGTCCCCTTCTATACTTTGAGTGAGAGGTACTACCCCCAGTTGATTAGAGAGTTTTGTGGCACCTTAGCCACTGATGGACTCAGGTGGAGTGCTGTAGTCAGGGGTATTCAGATTCCAGTGACCCCTGAGGTTATCAGCAGGGTATGGCAGATTCTCCTTCATGGTAGGGCTACGAACTGTGTAGGCGACAAAGTTGCTGCCTTTCGATGTATTCTGGAGAGAGAGGATTCAGTGGTGTCTCTATGGTGTCCGCCAACCAGTTGACAGTTAAGATGCAAGTTCTACATCATATCATTTCTCGGATATTGATTCTGAAGATTGGGAGGTTTGATTTCATCATAGAGAGAGAGCTTGTGCTGATGGTAGCCCTGAGACAGCAGACAGCTGTCAACCTACCGATGATTATGGTGCATCAGATGGGTGAGCCCACCACTCAGTGCAGACTTTGTCTACCGTATGGCATGGGACTCACCAGGATTTTTTGGGAGTTTGGTATTCCATTGGAGGAGGAGCCCTCCAAAGAGATTCTCCGCACAAATACTTATGGGGAGAAGTCTCTTCATCGGATGGGATATAGGCGCATTGCTAGCAGATGGGTCAGGAGAGAGTCTAGACAGGAGCTAGACAACGAGGATGAGCTTAGAGTAGCTAAGGCAGGACCATCTGGACCCTCAAAGCAGATTAGTTCCCTAAGACCTACTCCAACTACTATTTCTGAGTTAGAGCCATCCACACCAGCACCTACTCATACTCCAGCTGTAGCCCCTCATGATTCTACAGCTTCAAATTCCATCTTCAGAGAGGAGATCATTTCACAGATTACTGGTGTTCGAGAGGAGGTTCTAGGAGTGTCTGTCAAGACCACCAGACTACAGTTAGAGCTGCATGGATTGAAGACTTATATCGAGGAGCAGCTCATTAGTATACGATAGGCGATGAGGCCAGTTTTACTGAGATTCAAGACTTCCTGAGATCCTTGTGCCTTTAGCAGGACCTTCAGCTCCTCCATGTCCTCCGCCTGTAGATGATGATGACCATACTGTTGGTGATGGTGCTATTGGTGATGATGGTGGTGATACTGATGTTGTTAGTGATTCAGATAGTGATGGTGATGACGAGGCAGGAGACTTTGAGATGTTAGTAGGGAGGGTCAGACCGTAGATATTCATGATCAGTCTACAAATTCTCCCACTGATGTTTAGCCTGATTCGACTATAGTTTTTGAGACTCCTACAGAGACTTTTTCTTCCCGTACCACTAGGACTTCTAGGGTTATACCTCGCTCTGGCCCTTCACTTAGGACTAGAAGCCTAACCCACAAGACTCCTAGATCCTCAGCCACAAGGATTATGGCATCTATTTTCTTTGAGCTTCCTTCTGATGAGGAGTAGCCTCACAGACACTTGATATGCATGTATTTTTCATTATTATACTTGTAGTTTTAGATATGCTCATGTTTCATCTTATGTTACAGATTATGTATGCTTATCCTATGTTGTTGTACCGAAACCTTTAATATATGAAAGTTCAGTTCTATTGTTTCTATGATCACTCTTCCTTCTGTCAAAATGAATGCTTTATTATGTTGAAAGCACTAATTATTATGTTTCTCTTTAATGATTAATGATGACAAAAAGGGTGAGTAGAAAAGGTATAAAAGGTTATAAAGCAACAAAACGGTTATATAAGTTCACAAGTTACTTAAGATAGGGGGAGAATTTGAAAACTTCTACCTTTGAAACTCTTGAAACATTACTGTATGAACTTTGTTGGATAACAAATGTGAAGATGTTTTGATAAAGTCATTTAATTTCAGAACTTTTGATTCTATGTTAATCAATTTTGGAACTTAATTACTTTTATACTCAAAGTTTTATCATCGTCAAAAAGGGAAAGATTGTTGGCTTTGGCTCATTGATTTTGATGAACAACAACATGTTAAGTATGTGTTTGGACTAATGTTTCAAATGGAGTATGAATTTTAGGTCATAGGTACATAAAATTCTCCATCCAAGAGTATCAAGTTTACTAATATCAAAGCAAGATATTTCTCTTTGTTTGAGTGATCCCCTAACCTTGGAACATTCACAAAATAATCTTTGTGACCTTTATGAAGAAGTATCTAAAGGATTATTGGACAAAATCTTGAAAATTTCAGAGTTTGGCATGTATTTTTGATTTGGCACAGAGCAAGTGTTAACACATTAAGCAAGTGTCAATACTTCAGAAGACTGGCATGTAGAACTTTCAGCTAGCATGGTAAGTGTTGACTCAAGGTGTTGTGTTGACATTTCAAGATTGACTCATCGCTTGAGACAAAAATGAATAGAACTATGTATTTTCTAGAAGTTTCTCAAGTGTCAATTCAAGGTATCAACTTACAGTCCAAGTGTCGACTCAAGATGTCGACTCATAGCCTGAGACCAGAAGTGGAGCAGAGCACTGGAAATTCAGTTTTTTGCCTTGAGCTAATCCAAGTGTTGACTCAAAGTGTTGACTCATGAAGAACTCAAGTGTCGACACTTGGTGTAATGATTAGTTTTTCAGAATTTTAGATTTGATTCCAAATGGCTACTTTCTTCACTATAACAGTCTTCAATAATTTTTTTAGTAGTTTTGATCTATTTAACCCTCACCAAACTTCTTAAAGTCAACAAGAAAGACAAGAAACAACAAGAGACAAACTCCAATCATTTGAAAAGACAAGAAGAGAGCTTTTAAGAAATTTCTTTTGAAAAAAGGCTTCCGTTTTTGAGTTGTTGAGCTTTCAAGTATTTGGCTATAAGTGTGCATTCAAAGATTCCAAGGAGGAGACAACTCAAGCATTCAAGAAAAGCTACGTCGATATTTATTTCCGTTCATTTTAGGAGCTATTTCTTGTGCTTACTTCTTGTAAACTTGGTTTCATTTATTATTGCTAGTTTCAAAGGCATTGAAACTAGTGTTAAAGGTTGTTGGTGAGCTTAAGAGACAAAACCCACTTGGTTTGACTTGTGAGCTCGGATTAAAACAAGTTGTAAAGGTTATTGGTGAGCCTAGGTGATAAACCAACATAGGTTTTGACTTGTGAGCCTTGGAAAACAAGTCAACAGTAATCTTGGATAGATTATAATGAAAATTTCCAGAAAAAAGCTTAGGGAGTGGATGTAGGTGCTTGGAGTGCATCGAACCACTATACATCTGTGTGTTTGTGATTGTTTACTCCTTTCTTCACTTGCTCTTTATTATTTGTACTTAATATGCTACTTTTGCTGCATGTCTTATATAGCACAATCACTTTGCCACACTAACCCTCATAGTTAAGCACATAATTGTTTAAATTGTTTAAATACTTAATTCACCCCCCTCTTGGGCTACCTTGCAAGGCAACACTACTAAAGTGCTTGAAGCCCTCAGAAGCCACCTACGTGCTCCAAGAAATATACAAAGGCATATCCGGGAATCACATGGGGGCAGGACCCTGGCTTATAAGGCACTCCAGCAAGGATTCTTCTGGGAGACCATGCAGGAAGATGCCGCTAATTTTGTGAGGAGGTGCGACCGCTGTCAACGTCATGCCCACATCCAGTGTCAGCCAGCCACCCCGCTCTCCTAGCTATCAGCCCCGTGGCCATTCACCAAGGGGAAATGGACATCCTAGGTCCCTTTCCTCCCATGTCTGACTAAGGAAAATATTTAATTGTGGCCATCGACTACTTCACCAAATGGATAGAGGTCGAACCCCTGGCACGGATCATCGAGGCTAAGGTCAGATCATTCTTCTAGAAGTTGGTCATCTGCCATTTCGAACTCTTGCACTCGGTCATCACCGATAACGAGCGGCAGTTTGACAACCAAGCTTTCAAAAAGTTCTATGCCGATATCAACATCCACCATCGCTTCACCTCAATGGCATATCCTTAGACCAACGGAGGGATTAAGGTGACCAATCAAACCATTTTATAAGGGTTTTGCACCAGATTGGATGAGGCTAAGGGCCGATGGGTGAAAGAACTCCCCAGCATGCTTTGGAACTACCACACCATGTCCAGGATGGCAATAGGTGAGACACCCTTTAACCTCATCTTTGGCTCAAAAGCTGTAATTCTAGTGGAGCTTGGTCTACCCACGATACGGGTAGACCAATATGACAAAGCTGAGAATCCAGCCTGTCTCCTCCTTAACCTAGATTTGCTGGATGAGATGAGAGACAAAGCCAAGATTCGGATGGCAGCATACTGGCAACGAGTGGCACACTACTACAATGCCCTTGTCAGGCCCAAGGCATTACTCCCAGGCAACCTAGTACTCAGGCGGGTAGAAGCATCCTAACTAGAAAAATGTGGCAAACTCTTCCCAAATTAGGAGGGCCCCTACAAGGTGGTCGAGGCCCTGTCGAATGGAGCCTACTATCTTGCCATGCTTAAGGTGACCGATTCCCTCAAACATGGAACACCAACAATCTAAAGATGTACTACTACTAATGTAAGATTTTTGATAGGGACATTAGAGGCCCCATACTTTGGCAGAGGTATCTCAACCCTCTGTGGTTATCAAATTAGAGTTTAGGATGTGAGTCCAAGTTTTGTTCAATTTGTAACTAGGGTTTAGTCAATTTGAGTGAGTTCATTTGAGTTTTGTGAGTAAGTCTATTGGAGTCCTGTCCACACTTAAGTCCTGTATTTAGAGTGCTAAGTCAGATGAGTCAGGTCAAGTTTTGAGTCCTTTAAGTTTTGAAGTTTATCAGTCAAGTCAGCTCATGTTGAGCTGTCATTTTCTGAGTCCTGAAAATTTTATAGTGAGTTCAGACAAATTTTGCAAGTAGAAGACTCAAGATAATTGAAGACCTAGCCAACTGAAGTCATGGAACCATATTAGAAGGCTATGGAAGACCCAGTAATAGACTTTGGAGGCCCTAGAACTCTAGATCATAACCTGAAAGATCCAGGAGCCTACCCAGCACTAAAGTGGGCCGTCCCACCTCCAAGCCCATCAAGAGGGGCGCCAACCCTTATGGTCACCCCCTTTGGGCGGTCACTTAGGGTCACCCCTTGGCCGACCAAGAGAAGGAGAGGAAGCAAGAGAGCCCCAGCCTGATATGGAGAGGACTTGAGGAAAGTTTGTATAGGTTAGGAAAAGACTATGGCGATTACTTATATACCCTTACTTGAGCCCCAAGTTTGTAAGCCTATTTAAAGGCCTCCCCTCCTCATGTAATTGCAAAAATTAATGAATTAAATTTGAGTTTTCTCTCTTTGCTGTGTGCCCTTGCTGTGTGCGTGCTGTGTGCGAGCTGTGTGCGAGTTCTTCTTGTTCCTTCGCCCTACCTCTATCTACAACATCAAAACCCTAGCCGGCCCTTCCTTCCAACCCTTGGTCGCCATCATCCAAGAGCCTTTCTTTTCCCTTCTTTCAATTATTCAGTCTTCATACTCTTAGTTTTCTAACCCCATATGGTGATTTGTAGGTCCCTCAGTTCCCACGAGTCCGAGGATACCTTCTGATCAGCCGTCGGATCACCGAGAAGAAAGCCACGAATCCGCTGGTCAGAAGCTTGTTCTTCTAGACTGCATCGGAAGCATGAGCAATCTCTTCATGGAATGATATTCAGCAGATTCTTCTACCATTGCCAGGTACATCCCCTTGATTTATCAGTAGTGGTATTGTAGAAAGCTAGCCAGACAAGGCTTTCTCAACCTTGGCGATCATGCTTATCTATTACTTTAGGGTTTATTACTGCATGCATGACTTCCAAAATTTTCGTAGAATTTTATACTTTGAATCTTGGCTTGAAATTCGGGATCTAAAACCTTAACTTCATGCTTAATCATGAAAAAATACTTTGCATGCATAAATCATCCCGCATCATTTGGTATTAGAGCATAGTTTAAGGCTAGTTTTTGCATCCCATCATCTCAGTATATAGTATATTACTTTTATGATTTCTGTATGTAGGAAGATCCAAAAACCCTGATTTTTATTTTTCTGGGTTCCTTATAATTGAAAGTATGTTTCATAGTCTTCTCATGATTTAATTCAGTCTGTGGATTTTCTTTATGCCGGAATACTTATTGAGAACAATTCTGCTCTATTTTTCAGCAAGACAAATTTTAGTATGTTTAGGGTTCTTCTTTCATAATCTTTCCATATTTTAATTTTTTCTGCATATTTCCTACATATTTTATTTCTTTCCAAATATAAAGAAAAAAATATTCAAAATTAGAAAATACCAAAACTACAAAATCCTAATTTGCATTTCATATGTGTGCCATCATCTACATAACTTACCTTAAGGACACTTTTACTATGTCAGATGGGGGGAGGATTTAATCACCTCTTCTTAGCCCAAAATCATTATCCTTGTATCTGAACCCAACCTAAACTAAAACTGATTAGACCTAATTTGCTCTAGAGAGCTAGGGACATCAACAGGTTGGGTTCAACCATTGTGGGAAGACTAGTCACCCAATTCATCTCCTATTATTGGAAGCTGGTGTCTAGGCTAGAGGTACAGTGTCAAATGACCTAAGCGGATCGATGATTCCTTAATTGGGTCCTGCTTAAGCAGGGGGGCCTCCCGCCATCCCACCTCTTACCTGGCTAGTGGAAGAATCAGGGGTTGAGTCAACCCATTCTATTTGGGCTCTAGGTCTAGGTACCCGTAGTCGATTTGTTTGAGTCTTGCATGTGCACTAGATCAGGAGCTTCATATCATCCATCATCTCCACAACTGGTTGAACCCATTGTATCCCACCTTGATGCTGTCTTAAAGACCTTGAGTGACCAGATGACCCGATTGAACACCCGATAGACCAAATGGATGACCAGATGGCCCAATCAAATGCCCAATTGATTTATAGATTTGTCCAAGTAGATGTTCAGCTAGGAATCCTAGAGAAAACCCATAGGATCCATACTATATCTAAACCAAAGCCACCTTTATCCATACTAGCTAAGTCCTATGAACCCAGAACCTATGAACCTAGAACCTATGAACCTAGAACCTATGAACCTAGATCCTATGACTCCAGATCCTATGACCATAGATCCTATGCATCCATATCCTATGCACCCACACCCTATAAGCCTAGTAGACCCATGATCTATAGATCTGAATCCATGATCTATGAGCAGAATGAACCCATAGGCCATCGACCTGAATCCCATAGGATTAGTATCCCTAGATATGAGCCCAGTACTGGTCCCCTTCCCCATAATCAACTTGAACCTACTAGGATCAGTGCCCATAGTCAGAACCCAGATACTGGTCAGGTACCCCTTAATCGACCCATCCCAGCTACCCCAGTCACTAGCCAGTATTCCCTTAACCAAACCCCTCCTACCAAAACCCCTCTTACCACCCCACTGGTTCACCAGAATGACATTAAAGTAGAAGTGTATGAAGCTGATGTGAGCATAGTGGATGAGTACGAGGGAGAAAAAGAGGAGACATATCTAGAAGACCTAGAATTAGTTAACCCCCTAGGTACTTAGGTAGAAGCCAATCTAGAGGTAGCTGACCCTGACCACATCCAAACCGAAACCATCTTGGAAGAACAGTTAGAGAAAGAGGACCATAAGGAACCTGACCATACTATTAGAATCATGCCTGAGGAGCTACTAGAGGAAAGCCTAATTATAGAGCTCAGTCCTAAAATTCAAGAGCCCAAGGAATTTATTGAGAACATGATCTCTTTAATTCAGTACCCTCAGGATGAATCCCCTCCCATAGTTCCCATTAAGGACCTCTTCCTAGAAATTGTTCATCCATCCTTCCATAACATGGACCATTTCTTGCCTAGAGACATAACCTAATGTTCATATATTAAGGTCAGTCTCTTTAGTCCAGAACCAGTCCCGGAATCCCCTTCCTATTTCCTACCCTTCCCTGAGTCGTCTCATGTATCTAGATACATTAGGTCACATTTTGTTGAGATTATCAGGTTGCATGAATCCTTAGAGCCCATCCTATTTGCTACCTACTTTTGGAAGACCCTCTGGCATCTATTATGAGTTCCTAGCAAATTTTCATCTGCATGTCACCCATCAACCATGACTCATGCCCCATGCCCAAGTTGTAGTTAAGACCTAATAAAACTCTTTCGATAGGAATGCATAATCAAGTCTATTAGGTATTAGTATGAGTCCTTTGTCTCACCTATTAGGAGTCCATAAATCCAGTTTAACTGTCCATACCTGCACTGAACACCGCACAACATATACATCAGGATATTAGCCATAAGAGTAATTTAAGTAATGAAACATCTAATAAACTGGCTAATTCCTGAATAAGAGCCAATGGATTCAATGCAGGGAATTCTATCTTGGTTAGGCTTCGACCTAAAAAGAAGTTTCATGCTCGCAAAGCTGGATCCTTAGAAGTGATAGAGAAGGTAGGACCCTATGTGTACGATTTTCCTTTGGAGTTTGGCTTTAACTCTACCTTCAATACCGCAGACCTGATTGAGTCTAGGTGGTGGGGGCACCAGGATCAGATACAGATTACTGGGCCCTATTTGGTTTACCTAGCCATGTGTCAAATTTTGTAATCAACAAGAATTGAGTCCTGTAATAAGTTGAGGTTAGTTGATTTATCTCAACCCTCAACCTAGTCATTATTTTGAGTCCTGAATATCAGTTATGAGTCCGATATGAGCTCAATTTTTATACAAGAGAGGAGGTTGCCATATTTTGGAGTTCCACCAGGCCACATCCAGGAGTCAGAGGCCACTACATCAGCCCATTGGATTTTATGTGACAACCCAGGATCCAAGATGCTTCCGGAAATCCTGATATCTTCCAGATGCCCTCCAGATGCCTAGATTCCCTTCCAGATGCCAGAGCATATTCTCATAACAGGGCACCCATGATTCCAGAGGTCTATCTGCATCCAAGCCCAAAGAAATCAAGCATAGGTGCCAAGCCCAAGCCCTTAAAAAGCAAGATTCCAGGGAATATTCTTGCTACCAAGCTAACAGGCCACCCCAACTTCCAAAGTCCCGAACCCATGCATCCAAGCCCCTTTGGGCCAGCCCCTTGCTACTCCTAGAGGCCCAACATGCCCCCTAGGCATCCTTGAAGTGTTGACCAAGTCCAAGAGGTGTCCTTGAGTGGAATAGTCAAAGCATGAAGGAAAAAGGAGAAGACTAGGTCAATTCCTAACCTAATGAGGATTTGTTTTTCTAACCTAGCTAGGAAAGGACTTGTATTCCAATTGGGAAGAGGACTTGTAATCCAAGTGTAACTATGGTTAGTGAGGGCATGGGAACTCTATAAATACCCCACCCCTCACCCTCTTGTAAGCATCTCTTTCTTATGAACACAATTTGCTGAAATTTGAGTTATTGCCTTGTGTTGGTGTTTTGTTTTGGTTCTTTGGTTTGTGTTTTGTTTTGGTTCTTTGGTTTGTGTTTTGTGCTTGGACGAATTTCTTGCTGCCCTAGCTTCCTTCCACACCCTAACTTACTACCATCCAAGCCTTCACACGTCCAAGGAGGAGTGCCCTAGGCCGCCAAGCAAGGAGATCTTCAACAAGCTTCAAACAGCCATCTTCTAACCCTAATCCTGATTCCTTTCAACCCATAGTTCCTTTTCTTATTTTTTAATTGCTGTTTTGATTAACCCTGATGCTTGTAGGATCCCTGAGGTGCTTTCCCTCCCCTGAGGAGGCCTTTTTTGTTGCTCGAACCACCCAAATCAACCATCAGATTCAAGGGAGATAAGGCTTCTTCTTTCAAGCTCCAATCAGAGTGCGTGTGATCCCTGCTGCTACTGAATTTTAATCTCTGACTGGTAGGAAACCTTCCCAACTCTTATTTTCTGATTTAATGAAGATAAGCTATCCTAAACCGGGAGTTTCTCAACTCTCGGGTCCTGGATATTTCATTGGTCTGTGTGAGTATGCCTGCGACCCGATGATTTTTTGCACTGCTAGTCCTTCTGCTAATTTTTACTTTATTTTGGAAATCTAGCTTGCAATTAAAATTATAAAAATCACAAAAAAATTATTTTACTATTTTTCATGCATGTTTAGCAGTCTTAGAATCATCCTGCATCAGTTTGGTATCAGAGCGGGTTTAGGATAGTTTTTATTTGCTTTGCACTCACAAACCCTAATTCTGCATTCTGTCCACTACATTAGATGTCTAGGTTTCATCTAATTTTGGCATCATAAACATTTTATTATTCTATAAAATTTGCACTGCATGTCATCTATTATGTCCTAATAATTATAAGAGTTTTTAATTAATTTTAATAAAACCTTAAATTTTTAAAATTTGGCATAATAGAAACCCTAATAGAATCCTGATAATTTCTATAGCAGTCTAGAAAACCCTAGGTTTGCATTATCAAATGATTTTTTTTCGGTATGAGATTTGGTAGGTTTTATGATCACTATCCATTCTCTGTTCCAGATTTTCTTTGATTTTTTTATGCATCAGGATCTGTATCAAATTCTGCATCATTTGAACCATAATTTTTCTGATTTCTGCTATTTCTGCATACTTAACTCAACCTAACCTAATCAACTTCCAAACCCCCAATCCCAAGCCAAATCTTGTTTGCTAACCCTAGTTAACTTAAATTTAATTTGACACATCATAAAATAATTAAAAAATATTTTATTTTTTTATTATTTTTAGATTGCATCAAGTCCATTGATTGCCATCATTCTTAACCTAATCTTAAGGGCAACTCTCTATCTTAGATCAGGGCAGGATTTTATCACCTGTCCTGGGCCCAAAACCACCATCATCATACTAACCCAAGCCTAATTAAAATCAATTAGACCTAATTTATCCTAGTGTGCTAGGAGACATCAACAGGTCGGGTCTAAGCTATGTGGGCCAACTAGTGCATTTAACCTTTTAGCTATTACTGAAAGCTGGTGTCTAAGGCTAGGGGTCCAGAGTCAAATGACCTAAGTAATGATGTGGTTTTTAATTAGGTCCCTATGAAAGCAGGGGGGCCTCCCACACTCCCACCCCCTACCTGGCCAGTGGAAGGATTAGCTATTGGGTTAGGTGTAACTTGAGCTGACCCACCCAGTTTCTGGCTCTAGGTCTAGGAAACCCTAGATTATACTACCCTTTTCTTTCTCTTTTGCATGCTTGGTTGCATCATTTCATTTTGATTGTTTAATTTGTTGCATGACCACTAGATTAGAAACCCAATACCAGTAGACTTAATCCAACCCAACTAGTGTGACCATAAAGTCCAACCCTAGGAGAGCCCAATACTCTGATCCATATAGGGAGCTCAACCCTAGGAGAACCCAATACTTTGATCCTTACCAGAAGTCCAACTATAGGAAGCCCAATTATCAAGTACCCACCTTCAGTGGCACCTCAAATCCTAAGGATTACATAGACTGGGAAAAAGACATGGAACAATATTTTGAATGGTATGGCTTGAGTGATGAGAAAAAGTGTCAATTTGTCCAGCTCAGGCTAATTGATCAAGCTAGATTATACTGGGACCAAGTAGAAAGACTCAATAATCAGATAGGCAACCTACCCATTACCACCTGGGAAGCCATGAAGTTAAAGCTTAGGGCTAAGTATGTTCCCCCATACTATCGACAATGCCTTCTAGAACAATGGAATAGGTTATATCAAAGAAATAGGTCGTATATAGCCCAATTTGAAGAATGTGCCCTTAGGTGTTGCCTAGATGAACCCGAATCAGTGACCTTATCCAGGTTTGAGACTGGCCTTCGTGAAGACATCCAGTGGGAACTATCTCATTGGCAAATTCATAACTTGGAGGAAGCCCATAACATAGCTTTGGAATTCAAGACAACCCTTAGGACTGAACCCATAACCTATGAACCCATAACCCTTAGTTAGCCTGAACCCCATAGGATCAGTACCCCAGACTCTAGCCAGTTTTTCTTTAGCCAAACCCCTCCTACTACCCCATTGATTCACCAAGATGACCTAGAAGAAGAAATATATGAAGCTGACCCAAGTTTAGTAAAGGAGTATGAAGATGATAAGTCTATTGTAGATCTAAAGGAAGAAACACCTATAGAAGACCTAGGAGTAGTTGACTATAACCAAACCCCAATAGAAACCAACCCAAAATTAGTTGAGTCTGAAGCCCAACCCAGTTCAACCATGGAGTCCAATCTAGAAACCCTCAAGGCCCTAATTGAATAATGGGCCCAGAAAATTATTCAATTCCAAACCCAGTTTACCCAATCCACCATCCTAGAATCAGTTGACCCTGACCAAACCCAGGTAGAAGCCAATCCAATGTTAGTTGATCCGGTAGAAATCCAGGTAGAAGCCAATCCAATATTAGTTAATCCAGTAGATACCCAGGTTGAAGACACCATGGAGTTAGCTGACTTTAACCACACCCAACCTATAGTGGAAGAACCTTTAAAGGAAGAAGACCATGATGAATCTAGTCCCACTATTAGAGCTTTACTTGAGGATCCACTAAAAGAAAGCCCAATCAAAGAGCCTGGTCCTTTGATTTATGAACCAGAAGAGTTTATTAAGGACTTAATCTCTTTAGATCAATACCCTCAAGATGAAGTCACCTTTTTGACTCCACTTGATCTTTTTCCTAAAATCAATGACCCTTTCTTCCATTATGTAGACCCTTTAGATAGACATCAAACCCATAAGGTAAACCTCATTAGTGAAGGATTAATTCCCGACACCCCTTCTTACATCTTAGTCTATCCAATTAACCCCGAACCCTTTTCTTACTTTCCACCCAATCGGATTAACCCTGAATCCACCTCATATTTTCTGCCTTTTTTTGAGTTTTCTTATATTTCTTTAACCATTCACCTGCATCATGTAGAGATTTGCATGTTGCATTCATTTATTGCCCATGTTAGGTTTGCATATTACTTTTGGTATACTTTGTGGCATTTGCTAGGAGTACATAATAAATTTTCATGTGCATGCCATGATAGGATCAAACCTAAAGAGTCTATAATCTATTAGGTTTTATCCCTTAGAGTCCAATAAAATATCCTTTGATAAGGATGTTTAGTCGAGTCTATTAGGTATTAGTTTTGAGTCCAATAAATTCATAGCCTAAATTACATGTCTGCACCTGCACTACCCTCTGCACAGCATATGCATATGAAAATTAGTCAAAAGCTGAACATAACTAATGAACTAACTAACAACTTGGCTAATTCCCAAAAGAGAGATAAAAAATTTTGCAGGGGATTTTATAGTTGTAAAGAATTTTTTGCTCGCAAAGCTGGCCCATCCAAGATAATGAATATCTGTGGACCCAATGCCTATGTGCGTGAGATACTATCTGATTTAGGTATTAGCTCCACCTTCATCATCTCAGATCTTATAGAGTCTAGGGAGCCAGCAGCGATGCCTAGCGAGCACCTTGAGCCTATCCCTCCCTTTGAGAGAGAACCACCCCAGAGTGTCCACCAATCAATTAGCCAAATAGTGAGAAAAAGATCGAGAGAATCTTAGACGATCAAGCCATATGTACCCGAAATAGAGGTTATCAGAGGTATTTGGTCTGGTGGCAAGGTCGGCCAGAATCTGAGGACTCGTGGATCACCCGTGAGGATTTGCAGCGCCTCAACCCAGACCTACTCAAGCACTATGAGAGCCAAGTTATCACACACTCGACGGGGTTGAGTTCCCCCCATCTCGAGAGAATTGGTGGGGGCACCAGGATCAGACACAGATTACTGGGCCCTATTTGGTTTACATAGCCATGTGTCAAATTTTGTAATTAACTAGAATTGAGTCCTGTAATAAGTTGAGGTTAGTTGATTTGTCTCAACCCTCAACCTAGTCATTATTTTAAGTCCTGTATATCAGTTATGAGTCCAATATGAGCTCAATTTTTGTACAAGAGAGGAGGTTACCATATTTTGGAGTTCCACCAGGCCACATCCAGGAGTCAGAGGCCACTACATCATCCCATTGGATTTTATGTGACAACCCATGATCCAAGATGCTTCCGGAAACCCTGATTCTTTCCAGATGACCTCCAGATGCCCAGATTTCCTTCTAGATGCCAGAGCATATTCTCATAATAGGGAACCCATGATTCCAAAGGTCCACCTGCATCCAAGCCTAAAGATATCAAGCCCAGGTGCCAAGCCCAAGCCCTTAAAAAGCAAAATTCCAGGGAATATTGTTGCTACCAGGCTAACAGGCCACCCCAGCTTCCAGAGGCCCAAACCCATGCATCCAAGCCCCTTTGGGCCGGCCCCTTGCTACTCCTAGAGGCCCAACACACCCCCTAGACATCCTTGAAGTGTTGACCAAGTCCAAGAGGTGTCCTTGAGTGGAATAGTCAAAGCATGAAGGAAAAAGGAGAAGACTAGGTCAATTCCTAACCTAATGGGGATTTGTTTTTCTAACCTAGCTTGGAAAGGACTTGTATTCCAATTGGAAAGAGGACATATAACCCAAGTGTAACCATGGTTAGTGAGGGCATGGGAACTCTATAAATAGCCCACCCCTCCCCCTCTTGTAAGCATCTCTTTCTTATGAATACAATTTGCTAAAATTTGAGTTATTGCCTTGTGTTGGTATTTTGTTTTGGTTCTTTGGTTTGTGTTTTGTGCTTGGATGAATTCCTTGCTACCCTAGCTTCCTTCTACACCCTAACTCACTACCATCCAAGCCTTCACACATCCAAGGAGGAGTGCCCTAGGTCGCCAAGCAAAGAGATCTTCAACAAGCTTCAAACAGCCATCTTCTAACCCTAATCCTGATTCCTTTCAACCCATAGTTCCTTTTCTTATTTTTTAATTGCTGTTTTGATTAACCCTGATGCTTGTAGGATCCCCGAGGTGCTTCACCTCCCCTAAGGAGGCCTTCTTTGCTGCCAGAATCGCCCAAATCAGCCATCGAATCAAGGGAGACAAGGTTTCTTCTTCCAGGCTCTGATCAGATTGCATGTGATCCCTGCTACTACTAAATTTTAATCTCTGACTGGTAGGAAACCTTTCCAACTCTTATTTTCTGATTTAATGAAGATAAGCTATCCTAAACCAGGAATTTCTCAACTCTCGGGTCCTGGATATTTCATTGGTTTGCGTGAGTATGCCTACGACCCGATGATTCTTTGTATTGCTAGTCCTTCTGCTAGTTTTTACTTTATTTTGAAAATCTAGCTTGCAATTAAAATTATAAAAATCACAAAAAAATTATTTTACTATTTTTCATGCATGTTTAGCAATCTTAGAATCGTCCCGCATCACTAGGGAACCGGCAACGATTCCTAGTGAGGCCTTTGAACCTACCCCATCCATTGAGAGTGAGCCTGACCCTGAGTGTTCACCTATAATTTGGCCTAAGAGAAGAATACAGATCGAGCGTGTCCTGGACGATCGAGCTTCCATGACCTGGGATAGTGATTTTCAATGCCACCTGGTCTGTTGGCAAGGTCTACCATGATCTGATGCTTCGTGGGATACTCGAGAGGACTTGCTGCGCCTCCACTTATACCTTCTTGAGAGGCACCAAGTTCAATGTGACCCTTAGTCGACGGGGTCAAGTTCCTCCCACCCTGGAAGAATTGATGGGGACATCAGAGGCCCCAGACTTTTGGCAGAGGCATCTCAACCCTCTATGGTTATCAAATTAGAGTTTAGGATGTGAGTCCAAGTTTTGTTCAATTTGTAATTAGGGTTTAGTCAATTTGAGTGAGTTCATTTGAATTTTGTGAGTAAGTCCATTGGATTCCTATATTTAAAGTGCCAAGTAAGTTGAGTCAAGTCAAGTTTTGAGTCCTATAAGTTTTGAAGTTTATCAGTCAAGTCAGCTCATGTTGAACTAGTCATTTTCTGAGTCCTGTAAATTTTATTGTGAGTCCAGTTAAATTTTGCAAGTAGAAGACTCGAGATAGATGAAGACCTAGCTAACTTGAAGTCATAGAACCATATTAGAAGGCTATGGAAGACCCAGTAAGAGACTTTGGAGGCCCTGGAACTCTGGATCGTAGCCTGAAGGACCCTGGAGCCTACCCAGCACTGAAGTGGTTTATCCCAGCTCCAAGCCCATCAAAAGGGGCACCAACCCTTATGGTCACCCCTTTGGGCAGGAAAGTTTGTATAGGTTAGGGAAAGACTATGGAGATTACTTGTATACCCTTACTTGAGCCCCAAGTTTGTAAGCCTATTTAAAGGCCTCCCCTCCTCATGTAATCACAAAATATTGATGAATTAAATTTGAGTTTTTTCTCTTTGCTATGTGCCCTTACTGTGTACATGCTGTGTGCAAGCTGTGTTCAAGTTCTTCTTGTTCCTGTACCCTGCCTCCATCATAACATCAAAACCCTAACCGCCCCTTCCTTCCAACCGTTGGCCGCCATCATCCAAGAGCCTTTCTTTTCCCTTCTTTCAATTATTCAGTCTTCATACTCTTAGTTTTCTAACCCTAGATGATGATTCGTAGGTCCCTCAGTTCCCACGAGTTCGAGGATACCTTCTGATCAGCCATTTGATTATTGAGTAGAAAGCCACGAATCCGTAAGGTCGAAAGCTTGTTCTTCCAGACCGCATCCGGGTGCATGAGCGATCTCTTCATGGAATAATTTTTAGCAGAAGCTTCTACCGTTGCCAGGTACACCCTCTTGACTCATCAGTAGTGGTATTGTTGGAAAGCTAGCCTTACCAGGGTTTTTCAATCTTGGCAATCCTGCTTATCTATTACTTTAGGGTTTATTTCTACATGCATGACTTCCAGAATTTTCATAGAATTCTATACTTTGAATCTTGGCTTGAAATTTGGGATCTAAAATGTTAACTTCATGCTTAATCATGGAAAAATCCTTTGCATGTATAAATCATCCCGCATCAATTTTCCCTCATTTATTAAAGCTCCTTTTTGGTGCAACACTGTCTTCCACTTGTGCAGGAACTCTCTCGCCTGACTCCAAGTTCGGTGGCCAAAGCTGGAAAACTTACAAAGCCCCGCACTCCAAAGCCAGGAAACTTATAAAGCCCCTCACTCCAAAGCTGGGAAACTTACAAAGCCTGGCACTCCAAAGTCAGGAAACTTACGAAGCCCCGCACTTAAAAGCCAGGAAACTTATGAAGCCCGGCACTCAAAACTAGCAAACTTATGAAGCTCCGTACTCAAAGTTTGGAAACTTACGAAGCCCCACACTCCAAGCCGAGAACTTACGAAGCCCCGCACTCAAAAACTAGAAAACTTACGAAGCCTCGCACTCCAAGCAGGGAGACTCCAGAAGCCCTGTATTCAACTGCCTTACTCACAGTCTAGAGATGTCAGCCAGGGAACCCTTCAAACCCCACCATCTACCGCATGACTTATAGTTCGGCACTCCAAACTGAGAGACTCCAAAAGTCCTGCATTCAACTGCCTTACTCATAGTCCAAAGATGTCAGCTAGGGAGCCCTTCAAACCCCGCCATCTACTGCATGACTCACAGTTCGGCACTCCAAGCTGGGAGATTTCAGAAACCCTGCATTCAACTACCTTACTCAAAGTCTGGAGATGTCAGTCGGGGAACCCTTCAAACCCCACCATCTACTACATGACTCACAATTTGACACCCCAAGCCAGGAGACTCCAAAAGCCCTGCATTCAACTACCTTACTCATAGTTTGGAGATGTGAGTCAGGGAACCCTTCAAACCCTGCTATCTATCGCTTGACTCATAGTTCAGCAAATCAAGCTAAGAAGTTTCAGAAGTCCTGCGCTAAAGTCTACTTGACCTCGAGGCCGGTGTTAAAGGTTGGGATGTTCCCATAATCTTTTATGCCAACCCCAAGGTTTCACAATCAGCCAAGGGCGGCGAAGACCTGGGAAGACCCATGTGTGGCAGCCATGGAGCCGATCTTCCTATCATTCAAAGGGACCAAAAAGCTGAAAGAAAAAAGAACAACACAAAGACTTATCAAATAAGCAAGACTCCTCCTTTGTCTCAGAAGTAAGCCCTTCACAACATGGGGCATCCATGTTAGTAAAAAAAAAAGAAGAGAAGAAAGAGAGAAAAGGGAGCACATGACAATTGAAAAGGAGATGTGTTCTTCATTGATTGAAACTTTTTGTACAAGAATGAGGACTCCCGATAGGCCAGGAAGTCCTCCAAAACTTAGATACAAAAAGAAGAAAAAGAAAAAGCTAAGTTTCTCTCACCGGCTCTTTTCCTAGCGACGAGCAACTCCCTCCAATGCCGGCATCGCCTCCACTCCAGACTCCGGCTCCAGCTCGGCCTCAACCTCTAGCTCCGGCTCCGGCTCCACCTCAGCAATGGGCATTCTTGGCCTTCTAAGGAGTGGCAGCTCAGGGCAGATGCTCTCCAACTCCTTCTGCTCGAGAAAGCGGCAGGCCTTACCTCGAAAATCATTGAACCCTTGATGATAGGAATCCAACATGGCCTGGGTGACCTCCTCCTTGAAGGCCTCAGACTTCTTGAATTGGGGGACGTGATGCGGGATGCTGGATGGGGTTTTAAACTTAGAACCTAGCAAACTAAAATAAGCAATGATTCTACCACATATCAGTAGGATTCATGCATAAGAGGGAGCAGATAAATTTGATGTAAGAGACTGCTAGATGAAAGTTATATTACCCGCAATGTAGTTTCCATTCAATCAAAAGTAGAAAGGACCTAATGGTTGAGAAACCATTTTAACTAGGACATGTACCTTCAAATAATGAGATCTAAGAGTCTAGGAAGGGTTCTCTTATCAATAATGAGCTCTCATACTTTAGGTAGTGGTTTAATTTCAGCACTCCAAGGATTAGCGGTTGGACTTGAAGACTATCACTCCTTGGATAGAAGAATCCTAATATAGATGGTTCTGAAGCAAAGCAAACCTCCTCTTTAGCTCGAGATCAAGGAGGGTCCTGTAATGGAGGGCATTAGTGGGCGTAGAAGGATGAGAGAAAAGGAAAGTAGAGATTTAGAAGGAAGAAAAGGAAATGATTATTGGCATCTTGGTGGGATAAGCTGGCATCTTGGTTGAAGAGATGGGCATCTTGGTTGAAGATGGTGGCATCTTGGATGGATGGTTGGGCCTCACACCCTTTCCCACATGGAGTGTCAAATGCAACAAGCAAATGAAAGTAGAAAAAAACTTTCATTCATTTATCATGATGGTTTGATTACAAGAGGATTAGGGGTATTTATAGACTTTCCTAGCCCTTTCAAATTCAAATTACAAGCTTAAAGAGTGGAGTGAAGAGTGGAGGGATAAGTGAGATTCATGCATGAAGAGTGGAGATATAAGAGGGAAGTTCCAACTTAAATTCAAATCTAAATTTGGGTGCCCAAATGGAGTGATGTGGCATGAAAGGTAAGGTGTCATCCTATCTTGGCATGGAAGAGGTGAGGTGGCTTCCATCTTGGCATGGTGATGTGGAATTCCAACTTGGCATGGTGGTTGAAGTGATTTGCTCTATCCAATCTCCAAGCTTCATCATCTTGATCTTGCTTAATTTTGAACCCAACTTGCCTAATTGAACTCAACTTGAACCTAACTTAAGCAAATTACATGACTAAATTGAAATTAAAGTTGACTGGACTCTAATTACAGGACTTATGGGCTCATGCTAAAATTAAAGGACTCATGGAATCATGCTGAAAGTAACATAAAGTTGAAACCAAAATCAAAGTTTGGTTTATTCACTTGTAATCCATTAGGAGCTTGGGTTGATCTGGTTGGCTTAAAGTCTCTTACGAACTCTGGTACCTGAACCAATTCTCCCGGGGTGGGAAGGACTCGACCTTATCGAGTATGGGTTAACTTGACTTTGGTAGTGTTCTAGTAAGTATGGGTTGATCTTTTGCAGATCCTCTCGAGTGATCCATGAATCTTCAGATTCTGGTCGACCTTGCCAACGACCAAATAGCATTGATAGTCTTTATTCCGGGTAGTGATAGTCTTGTCATCCAGAATTCGCTCAATCCTATCTCGCCATTCTGGTAATGTGGCTGGTGGACACTTAAAGATAGGTTTGTTGCCCAATAAGCAACCCAAGAGGGGGGATGAATTGGATTTCTAAAAATAAAATATTTACTTGCAAGAATATGTGTCAAATGCAATAAACAATTATAAGTGCTAATGTGAGGTGAATTAGAATGCTCTTAGTGAGTATGCAGCAAAAATTTAAATGCAATAAATAAAAGAGCAAGAGAGAGACAATCAATCCACAAACACAATCAAGATATAGTGGTTCGGTGCTTTCCAATGCACATACATCCACTCTCCAAGATTTTCTTGGAAATTCATTGCAATCTCAACCGATTACAGCCAATTAGTTTTCCGGACTCACTAATCAAAATCCAACTTGTTTTCACAAGGCTCACAAGTCAAAGCCTCCCTTGGTTTTATGGGCTAACCAAGAACCTAATTAGTTTTAAGGCTCACCAACAACCTTCCTTGGTTTTGCAGGCTAACCAAGAATCTAATTGATTTTCAAGGCTCGCCAATAACCTCCTTGGTTTTCAAGGCTAACCAATAACTTTTACAATAAGAGATAAGGTTTAAAGTAAAGCAACAATGAAAGCTTTCTTAAGTAAAGCAGATTTCTCTTTGAAGCTCGGTGGAGTTGCTTATCTTGAGCTTGATGAAGCCTTAATCAATGATCAAAAGTTGAGCTAGAATGCTTCTTGAAGGCTTTGAATGCTTAGAGACTTCTTTTTGCTTGATGGTTGTTGATCACAATGAATTGGAGTGAATGCACTTGCTTTTTCTCTTCTTTTCTTGCTTTTCTTTTATTTTTCTTCTTCCTCTTTTGTTTTGATTTGATTTGAACCACTTAAAAATAATCCCAAGGATTCAAAACCAATTTATAGCCATTAGACACAAAAAATCAACCGTTGGGAGGCAAGAGGGACAAGTTCTGCGTTTGAAAAACTAGCCGTTACTGTTCCCAGAACTCCAGGTGTCGACATTTCAACCTTGTGAGTCGACACTTAGGGTCGACACTTGCATTCCATGAGTCTACACCAAGTTCAAATTTTTTCAATGAAGTTTTCTAGAATTCTCAAGTGAGTCGATACTTGACAACCATGAGTCGACACTTTAGGCAAGTCTTCAATTTCAGCAAGTTCTATATTCAAAAATTCTCAGGCGATGAGCCGATCCTTGAGTTGTTACTTTGAGTCGACACTTGACTGGCGTGAGTCGACACTTCAGCCATACCATCTGAAACACTTTCTGCATGCCGGCTTGAGTCGACACTTCCACTGTTATGAGTCGACACTTTGAGTCGACACTTGACTGAGATTTCTTCAAAACCATTGAACCTCTGCTAAAATCAAGTTGTGATTCACTATTTAAGTCATTTCAAGCAATCTTCAAGTTCTTAAGTCCATTAAAAGCTGGTCTTTCAATCATGGAAGGGACTTCTTCATTCTTTGACAAGCAAACAAAACTTGTAGAATTTATGAGTATCTTTTTCTATAAAAATATACTTTAAAGATACAGCTAGTACTCAACTTATACTTAAGTATTTTGTTTATCATCAAAATTAATAACGGAGTCAACAATCTCCCCCTTTTTGATGATGACAAAATATTTAAGTATAAATCATATGATAAGCTCTAAAAAGAAATTTTCAATATGCATAAAGCTTATTGCAGTAAGTATTTAAATAGAGAAAGAAAGTTTAAAAACTCATTCGAATCAGAATTGTACTAAGAATATCAGAGCACAGAAAGAGGAATGAAATCCATGTATCATGATACTCTAAAAGGAACATGCTCAAGAATAATAATTTTAGCAATGAAACCAGGTGAGTATAAATACTCCCCCTCAAGAGGAGATTTAAAGAAAATTTATTTTCAAAGAGCTTTGCAAGTAATTGAGCAAAACATATTTCACAAATTAAAGGAAGGATTGCTCCCCCTTACTTAATGCACAAAAATTTTCAAAGATCTTTCTCAAACACAGATACATGTCATTTTCTTTATCTTATAACTTTCATTTTATCTTTTATACTTACTTCTCCCCCTTTTTGTCAATCATTAAAAAGGAAAAGCGAAATAAAAGAACTAAAATTAAGTAATGTAATTCATTCATTCAAATAAGATATTAAACCATTCATCTAAAGACATATATGAACTAGAAGATTTCAATCATTCAAAGTGTTTCATACATTGATACAAATTTGATAAGCAAAAATATATATATATACAAGTAGCACATAAATGTAAACTAGCTAAACATAAAAACTATCCTAAGCACTATCCTCATCATCTAAGGATCCAATCTCGATTGGTCCTGTATCAGTAAAAGCACGAGATCGAGGCCACATAGAGCGAAGATCACGAAGATGAGTCCTGGTCGGTCTTGATGGAACATCATGACGACCACGTCCTCTGTGTCTAACATAAGTCCTGCCTCTAGCTGATGCAGAAGAGGTAGAAGCTATATCAACAGCAGAAACAGCACTAATTGGAATGGCCGGAAGAGGAGGGGAATGATCAAAGATAGGACCAGAGTCAAGACGATGGAAACCAGGAGTACAGAAGCCTAGTTCCCAAATAAGGGAAGATGTATGCAATGATGAAGAGTGAATAATAGGTGTATCAAAATATATATTAGATGGTGGAATAACAGGAGTATCAATAACTGTAGGTATAATAGGTGTAGGTACAGGAATGGAAGTTTGAATATCAGGTCTAGAGAGAGAAGTAGGTAAAATATGAGTATGCAAGAATGAACTAGATGGATCATGAATGGGACTCCTAGGAGGGTCAGCTGCTGTCTTCGGTGCTGGCTCTGTCATCAAATCTGCAATGTCAGTATCATCAGAGTCAGTCTCATCCAAATCTGGTCCCGGTACTGGTGGTGCTGGAACTGAATCATCTAGACCAGAAGCATCAGGAGCACACCTCGAAGAGGGACTACTCAAAATGGACAGAATGGCAGATATCCCATCTCTTAGTCCTTGATGGCTCTCTCTTGTCTCCATATGAAATGAGTCAACTCGCTGACGAATAATAATCAACTGAGTCTCAATGCGAGCGACCCTGTCCTCTAGACTCTCAAAAACTCCAAGGATGTCAGACCGTGCTGACTCAGGCTAAGGAGCTGGCTCTGGCTAAATTGACGGCTCAGGCTGTGCCTCAGATGTATCTTTATGAATCTCAAAAGGCTCTGCCTCATCGAAAAGATATGCTCCTCCTCTACTGCATCCTCATCTTTGTCAGTAGCCTGTCCAGATATGCGCCATCTCCATTGGCATCTGACAAGCTGATACCCCATCCGGTGAAGAGATCTAATGTCATATACATTAGTGTGTAGCAGCTGCCGATAGGGTTCACCATCCATCACTACACCATAAGCTCTAAAAAGTAGAGTCGAGCCCATCCCATAGGGCAAACATAGTCTCTAGCTAATAGATGCCTCCATCAATTGATGTACCATGAGTATCAGTAGACATACAAGAGTGTGTTGTACTAGACAAACCATCACCAACAGCTCTCGCTCTGTGATGAAGTCAAAATGGCCGGTCTTCGGTAGAAGGATCCGGGCAACAATGTGATGCAGTAACCTCATCTCAGCTAACAGTCTCGAAGCTACCATATTGGCTCCCTCAGGTAAGGCATTTGTCTCGAAGATACAACGGAGACCACTGAACCAATCTACTAAGCTATCAACCATAGAACATGTCATAAGTATGTCCCATACTCTCCTTAGAATCTCTGCTATCACTAGGACATCTCTGCCTTGCACCTGGGCCACCCATCCATCACTACCTCGGGCTAATGAACCATAGAACTCTCAAATCAAACCCGGGTAAAATCTCTTAGTCAAAGAATAGAAAGGAATCAAACCAGCATCTCTAAGCCACCGGCCTATCCGAAAATGCTGCTGATCGATGAACTCAAAGTCCACACGGTGTCCTCCGACGATGGTCTTCGATCCCATCTGCCTAGCCGCATGAAAGAGAGGCCGAGCTGGGGCAACCGGTGCACTAGCTTCATGTCTGGCCTTTATTCTTCTTTCATCTTCTTGATTGGATGGCCAAGGATGATGGACAACTTGCTTCCTAGACCCCATTTAATAGAATCAAGTATTGAAGTACAAGAGGAGAGAAAATCTACTACTTTAATGGTCTAAAAATGAAATGGAAGAGGGAAAATGCTAAAAACCGGATAAAAAACCATTCCAATCATGAATTTGAGAGGGTTGGAGTTGCAAATTGGAGGGAAAAAGTGGATAGAACAACATTAGGGCAGGTGTAGACTCAATTTGGAAGAGAAAAGATTAAAAAAATACCTCGTTTCCTATTTTTATTTCGATCTGTCGCCGTTCAAGTATCGACTCACGACATAGGGTCAAGTGTTGACACTTCCAGATGTCGACACTTATAAGTGTCGACACTTCGACTTAAAATTGAAAAAAAAAAATAGAAAGTGAAGCATTGATCAAAATCAATAGAATTACAGTGAAATTCAAGGAAATTAAATAAAATTGATATCAAATTTGATCTTTCATGAGTCAAAGAGTAGAAATTTTCAATCAAAAGGATTGATGACCCCATGTTCTCTTCTAATCATACAGAACTGATCCTTTTGGAGAGGTTTAGTCAAAATATCAGCTAATTGCATTTTAATACTAACAAATTCAAGTACAACATTATTATTTTTAACATGATTTCTAATGAAATGATGCCTAATTTCAATATGCTTACTTCTAGAATGCTGAACATGATTTTTTGTTAAGCAGATAGCACTAGTATTATCACATTTTATGGGTGTCTTAATTAGTTTGATTCCAAAATCTTCAAGTTGTTGCTTAATCTACAAGATTTGAGCATAACTTCCTGCTGCAATATACCCAGCCTCAGCTGTGGATAAAGCAACCGAAGTTTGTTTTTTGCTAAATCAAAAGATTAAGTTAACTCCAAGAAATTGGCAAGTTCCACTAGTACTTTTTCTATCAAGTTTACACCTAGCAAAATCAGCATCAAAAATCCAATTAAATCAATAGAGGAATTTCTAGAATACCACATACCAATATCAATTATACCTGATAAGTATCTAAAGATGTGCTTAATAGCCAACAGATGAGACTCTTTAGGATCATACTGATATCTAGCACACATATAGATACTAAACATAATATCATGTCTACTAGCAGTCAAATAAATAAAGAGCCAATCATCCCTTTATATAATTTTTGATCAATAGATTTACCATACTTATCTTTATCAAGTTTACAAGAGGGGCTCATAGGTGTACCTATTAACTTAGTAGACTCCATCCCAAACTTCTTTAAGATTTCTCTTGATACTTAGCTTGGTTGATGAAGATTTCATCCTTGGTTTGCTTGATTTGGAGTCTGAGAAAAAAATTGAGTTCTCTCATCATGCTCATTTCGAACTCACCCTGCATTAGCTTAGTAAACTCTTGGCAAAAAATTTCATTAGTAGCACCAAATATAATATCATCAACATAAATTTGCACTACTAATAAGTCATTATTTTTTTTCTTTAGAAATAAGGTAGTATCAACCTGGGCTCTAGAAAATTTATTTTCAATCAGAAACTTGCTGAGTCTTTCATACCATGCTCGGGATGCTCACTTTAAACTATAAAGTACTTTGTGCAATTTATAAACATGATCAAGATGTGCATGATTTTCAAAATCAGGTGGTTGTTTAACAAAAACTTCTTCGGTTATAAAACCATTCAAAAAAGCACTTTTGACATCCATTTGAAAAAGTTTAAAGTTCATTAAATAAGCAAATGCTAATAGTAGTCTAATTACCTCAATTCTAGCAATAGAAGAAAAGTTTCATTAAAATCAATTCCTTTCTCCTGATTGTAGCCTTTGGCAACTAATCTAGCTTTATTTCTAGTAACAACAACATTTTCATCTAATTTATTCTTAAATATCCATTTCGTGCAAATAATAGAAATGTTAGATGGTCTTTCTATTAATGTCTAAACATTATTTCTTTTAAACTGAATTAGTTCATCTTGCATAGCATTTATCTAGTTAGGGTCTTTTTCAGCATCTTCAAAATATTTTGGCTCTATTTAAGAAACAAAAGCAATATAATCACATTCATTTCTAATCGAAGATCGAGTTCTTACCTCTTTAGATGGATTACCTAGGATTAACTCCTTAGGATGTCCATGAGCATACCTCCACTCCTTAGGTAGATCTTGATGCTTTGATGTGGACTGTATGGCTTCTTCTCTTTCACATTTTTCTGGATCTTCTTCACTTTGTTACGAGGGTTGATCTTCTAATGCTAGCTTCTTTAGCTTTTCAGCACCTGCACATGCATCAGATGTATCCTCTTTCCTAGAGGATTTTTCAATAGACTCTTCAAAAACTACATGTACAGACTCCTCTACAACTAGGATTCTTTTGTTAAAAATTCTGTATGCCCTGCTTGATGTAGAATATCTTAGAAAGATACCTTCATCAAACTTGGCATCAAATTTTCTAAGATTGTCTTTACCATTATTTAAAATGAAATATTGACAACCAAAAATTCAAAAATACTTTAAAGTTGGTTTTCTTTGATTCCAAAGTTCATAAGGAATTTTCTTTAATATAGGACGAATTAAAACATGATTCAAAATATAACAAGCAGTATTGATTGCTTCAGCCCAAAAATATCTTGGCAAATCATTTTTGCAAAGTAAATGCATGCCATTTCTTTCAAAGTATGATTTTTCCTTTCTACCATCCCACTCTGCTGAGGTGTCCTAGGTACTGAAAAATTGTGTTCAATACCTTTCTTAGTACGAAAATTTTTGAAATCTTGATTTTTAAATTCAGAACTATGATCACTACATATGCAAATAACTGAAGCACCTTTTTCATTAGAAACTTTTTGATAAAACTTCATAAATACTGAAAAAGATTCATCTTTATGAGCAAGAAAGAAAATCCAAGTAAACCTTGAAAAGTCATCCACTATAACTAATCTATATCTCTTGCCTTCTAGACTAGATGTTCTAGTTGGCCCAAAGAGATCCATATGGAGCAGTTCTAATGGCCTAGTAGTTATACCAAAACCTTTAGGTTTGAAAGATGTTTTTACATATTTTCCAAATTGGAAAACTTGACAAATTTTATCATTTTCAAAACTAAGTTTTGGCAAATCTCTTTCTAAATCCTTTTTAGAAAGTTTTGAAACTAAATACATACTAGCATGTCCTAGTCTACGATGCCAAAGCTAACTAGTCTCATCTATAGTAGAATTCATTGCAACTAGGTATTTTCCATTAAGCAAAGATAGATTGTCCAAATCTACTAGATAAATATTTCATGCCTTTTTTTAATGAATTTTATTCCATTTTTATCAGGACTAGCTATCATGCAATATGATGATTTGAAACAACTTGAAAACCTTTGACACAAAATTGACTAATACTTAAAAGATCATGCTTCAAACCATCAACTAAAAGTCATTGTTAATGCAAGTAGAAGGGGAGATGTAAATCTTACCAATACCAATGATTCTTTCTTTACCATTATCATCGAAGGTCACACTCCCTCCATTTATTGCCTCAAGAGAGGTGAATTGCTTCACATCTCCTGTCATGTGTCTTGAACAACCACTATCAAGATACCATAGCCTTTTATTTTCCTTAGTTGCTAGACACACCTGTAAAATAAATCAAGTTTTGTTTTTAAGTACCTAAGCCAACTTGAGTCTTTTAGGGTTAGTACATAAATTGGTTCCTTTTGGAACCAAAATCTTTCCAAAATTATTGATTTTTCTTATATTGCATTGAAAAGTTTTATGACCTTGTTTTTTGCATGAAAAACACGTAATAATTGATGATGCAAGTACAAAGAAGTTTTTGAAATATCTTTGCTATTTTTGAGGTTTATATCCTAATCCTGCTTTGTTAAAAGCAGCTCTTTGATTATTTAAAAGAATATATAGTTTTTCATAACTATAAGTGAACTTTTCAACAAAGGATTTTATTTTACCAAGTTCATTTTTATAGTTTTTGTTTTGTATTTCTAAATCTTTGTTTTTCTTTAAAAGATCACCATTTGAAATAAAAGTTTTAGATCTTTTCAAAACATTATTTTCTATTGTTAAAGCCTTATTTTTCTTTTCTAGAACATCAAGTTTATTTTTCAATTCACTAACTTCATTTAAAAGAGAATTGTTTTCATGTGAAAATCTATTTGCATGTTTTTTCAATTTTCTATTTTCAGATAAAATCAAATTATAGTCGTGCATTAATTCATCAAAAGTATTTTTTAATTTATCAAAGGTAAAATCTACTTCAGTATCAGAAATTACCTCTTCTTGTTCTTGATGTACCATGAGACATAGATTTGCAATTTCAGCTTGTTCTTCCTCTGAGCTGGAGTCCTCATTATCACTCCAGGTTGCCATCATAGCTTTCTTTTTAAGCATCTTTCTTGATTTTTTTAGGAGAGGACAGTCAAATTTGTAGTATTTGGGCTTTTTGCATTCGAAGCATGTAGGTATCTTCTTCTCCCTTTCCTTTTTTTTTTTCTTTTCCTTTCCCTTGTCTTTACTTGTTTGGAATCTTTTCTTGTAAGGAAACTTTTTTCTTTTCATAAATTTTTTGAATTTCCTTGCTAAAAGTGCTTCCTCACTCTCATCTTCTTCTTCTTCTTCAGATTCATCATTTGAGGATTCTTCTTGAATAGTAGACTTGAAAGCTATCCCTTTTTTTTGTCCATATCCATAGATTTTTGCTTTAAATTGAGCTCATAAGTCATGAGCGATCCCACCAATTGCTCCAAGGGTAGTTTGTCAACATCTTTTACTTCTTGTATGGCGGTCACCTTTGGATCCCATGATGTTGGAAGTGACCTGAGAATTTTGTTGACAAGATCAGCATTAGACATAATTTTTTCTAAACTTCTCATGCCATTTACAATGTTTGTGAATTTAGTGTACATGTCACTGATAGATTTATTTGGTTCTATTCGAAATATTTCATAAGTATGCACTAACATGTTTACTTTAGTATTCTTCACTTGATCGGTATCCTTATGGGTAAATTCAAGTATGTCCCATATTTCCTTAGCAGATGTGTATGTAGAAATTCTATTAAACTCACTAGGATCTAATACACAATAGAAGAGATTCATTGCTTTCACATTAATCTCGGATTGTTTAATATCATTTTCATCCCAATCCTCTTTGAGCTTTGGGATGGAAACACCATTAACAATAATTGAAGGAACATGAGGACCCTTATCAACAACCTTTCATAAATTATAATCAATTGAATGCATGTAAATTCTCATTATAGTTTTCCAATAAGTATAATTTGTTCCATTAAAATATAGAGGTATATTTGAGGCTTGCCCCTCAACTACACTAGTACCAATAGGGGCTGCCATAGATCTTTACTCAAGGCGGCTAAACCTATAAACTGAGAACAGGGCTCTGATACCACTTGTTGCCTAGTAAACAATCCAAGAGGGGGGTGAATTGGGTTTCTAAAAATAAAATATTTACTTGCAAGAATACATGCCAAATGCAATAAACAATTATGAGTGCTAGTGTGAGGTGAATTAGAATGCTCTTAATGAGTATGCAACGAAAATGTAAATGCAATAATAAAAGAGTAAGAGAGAGATAATCAATCCACAAACATAATCAAGATATAGTGGTTCGGTGCTTTCCAATGCACCTACATCCACTCCCCAAGATTCTCTTGGAAATTCACTATAATCTCAACCGATTATAGCCGATTAGTTTTCCGGGCTCACTAATCAAAACCCGACTTATTTTCACAAGGCTCATAAGTCAAAACCTTCCTTAGTTTTACAGGCTAACCAAGAACCTAATTGGTTTGAAGGCTCACCAACAACCTCCCTTGGTTTTGCGGGCTAACCAAGAATCTAATTGATTTTCAAGGCTCACCAATAACCTCCTTGATTTTCAAGGCTAACCAATAACCTTTACAACAAAAGATAAGATTTAAAGTAAAGCAATAATGAAAGCTTTCTTAGGTAAAGCAGATTTTTCTTTGAAGCTCAGTGAAGTTGCTTGTCTTGAGCTTGATGAAGCCTCAATCAATGATCAAAAGTTGAGCTTAAATGCTTCTTGAAGGCTTTGAATGCTTGGAGACTTCTTTTTGCTTGATGGTTGATGATCACAATGAATGGAAGTGAATGCACTTGCTTTTTCTCTTCTTTGCTTGCTTTTCTTTTTTTTTCCTTCTTCCCCTTGTTCCTCGTTTGTTTTGATTTGATTTGAACCACTTAAATACAATCTCAAGTCCTTAAAATCAGTTTATACCCATTAGATACGAAAAACTAGCCGTTGGAAGGCAAGAGGGCCGGGTTTTGCATTTGAAAAACTAGCCGTTACTATTTCCAGAACTCCAAGTGTTGACACTTCAACCTTGTGAGTTGACACTTAGGGTCGATACTTGCATTCCATGAGTTGACACCAAATTCAAATTTCTTCAATGAAGTTCTCTGGAATTCTCAGGTGAGTCGACACTTCTTCTGGTGAGTCGACACTTGAGTCAACACTTGACAACCATGAGTCAACACTTCAGGCAAGTCTTCAATTTTAGCAAGTTCTGTATCCAAAAATTCTCAGGCGATGAGCCGATCCTTGAGTTGACACTTTGAGTCGACACTTGATTAGTGTGAGTTGACACTTCTACCGTACCATCTGAAACATTTTTAGCATGCCGGCTTGAGTCGACACTTCCATTATCATGAGTCGATACTTAAACTGTGAGTCGACATTTTGAGTTGACACTTGACCAAGATTTCTTCAAAACCATTGAACCTCTGCTAAAATCAAGTTGTGCTTCACTATTTAAGTCATTTCAAGCAATCTTCAAGTTCTTAAGTCCATTAAAAGCTGGTCTTTCAATCATGGAAGGGACTTTTTCATTCTTTGACAAGCAAATAAAACTTGTAGAATTGGTGAGCACCTTTTTCTATAAAAACATACTTTAAAGATACAATTAGTACTCAACTTATACTTAAGTATTTTGTCTATCATCAAAATTAATAACGGAGTCAACAAGGTTCACTCTTAAAAATGGGATCAGGTCCAAATGGCTCACTATGTATCATTATTGGTTCCTTATACTCTACTAGGTCTGAGATATTGAAAGTTGAACTGATACCTAAGTCAGATGGTAATTCAAGCACATAGATATTAGGTCCAATTTTCTTTATTATTTTGAAAGGACCTGCACCACGGGTATATAACTTTTTCATGGTTTTGGATGGAAACCATTCAGGTCTAAGCCTAATCATCATATAGTCTACTTCATAAAATTCTTTGACTCTTTTACAGGAATTAGCCATATGCTTGTAAGTTTCATTGCTCAAATTAATTTTCCTACTAATTTCTTTATGTAATTGTCTAACATGCTGTGCATATGACTCATACCAACACCTAATAAATTACAGGTTCGACTATGCATTCCTATTAAAAGAAATTTATTAAATCTTTAACTACAACTTTGTGCTTGACCCTTGGTTGGTGGGAGACATGCAGATAAAAATTTTACATGGACTCCTAATAAATGCCATAAGGTCTTCCAGAAATAGGTAGCAAATCTAACATGCTCAAAGGATTTATGCAGCCTATTAACCTCAACAAAGTATAATCAAGTGGTTCTAGAAGCATTGGAAGCCTTAGGATAGGGTAGGAAATAAGAAGAGAATTTGTGGAATAGTCCTTGATTAATGGGGATGACCTTAAGGTTTGGACATTGATTTATATCTATAAGTGATAAAAGGTCCACTTTATAGAAGGATGAGTCAGCAATTTTAGGAAAGAGATCTTTAATCGGGATTAAAAGAGTGAATTTCCCCTGAGGGTATTGAATTGAAGAAACCATGTCCTCACTAATTTTCTCTTGTTCTTGAATTTCAAGACTAGATCCTATAATTTGATTCTTTTCTAGTATTTTCTTAGGTAAAGCCTTAGTGGCAGTAGTGTTATACTCCTCATAGTTCTATTCTTTTGATTGTCCTTCCAATGCACCTCAGTCTGAGTATTTTCCTGGTCAACTAATTCTAGGTCAGCCATGTATATTTCTTTTTCAATATCATCCTTGTGAACAAATGGGGTAGTAGGGGTAGGTCAGCTAAAGGGAACTTGACTAGTACTTAGCTTATATCCAGGGATACTAATCCTATTGAATTCGGGACGATGGGTTATGGGTCCCCTTTGCTCATAGGACATGGGTAGGTACTTTTTTCTAAGTTTGATCTTCATGGCTCTCCAAGTGGCTATGGGCATGTCTCTTCTCTGATGACAAATGCGCTCAATATTTTCCCAACACAACTAGATTGTCGGACTAACCTAAGTTTAGCGAATTTGAACTTTCTCTCTTCCGACATTTCATACCATTCAAAATATTGATTCATGTCATTCTCCTAATCAACATACACCTTAGGATCTAGATTTTCATTAAAAGTGGGTGCATCGAGGCGAATGTTCCTAAGGGTTCTTTCCTTTGAATCAGTGGAGTCTTGGTGTGGGTGTCTATGGTCATGTTCAGGGATGGGATCATGGCGATGGGTTCTGGGACCAAGGGGAGTTGGTCTGGGTGATTCAGGTTTAGTACGAGCCTTATGTGTCTCTTCAAGTATCCCGATTCGCTCCTCCATTTAGTCAAACCTATTATTTAGTTGTTTGCATTGTTCAGTCATGGTTCTTAACAAAGTTTCAAGATTTGGGTCCATGGTGACTCTTGGTTAGGTTTGGAAATGTTGATATGGGGCTCTTTATCTAGTGGACATGCAAAATAATAGACTCGTTCTAGGGTTTGCTAGATCTAGAAGTTCAATATAATATGAATTAACTAAGTATGGATCAAGACTACAATTACTCTTTCAAATGGCCAGGTAAGAGGTGGGGTTGTGGGAGGCTCCCCTTGCTCTCGCAGGGTCCTAATTAAAAACCACAAGTCCGCTTAAGGCATTTGCCATTTGACCTCTAGCCTTAGACTCCAATCTCCAGAAGTAAGTGAAGAATTGATTCACACTAGCATCAACACACTACTTGAGCTTGACTTGTTGGTGTTCCTAGTTCCAATTAGGTTTCTACTCAATTTTATTTAAGGCTTGGATTTGATGCAAGATAAGATGGGTTATTTTTGGGCCAAGGAAAGGTGATGAAATCCTTCCCTTATCTTATGATAGCATTGCCCTTAAGTAACTTCAATATGAATGCACAAACAATAGTCTTAACTAATCAATAATCAAGGTGTTAACTTCTAACTAACTAAGGTAATCATGCATTTCAAAATTTAAATTGCTAATTTAAAATTTCAAATCTGAATTTCCAATTCCAAATTTTAGAATTTAAAATCCAAAATTTCAAATTTCAAATTTGAAATTCTTGGTGGGAGAATTCAAATTTGAAAATATGCCAGAAAAGGGAAAAGAAAGCTATGTTGTACTAATGAAAGATTCACACAATGAAGCATTCACAAAATTAAAATCAAACATGCAAACATGCAATTAGTACAACGACCCTTTCATCACAGGAATTTCACATCCGGTCGTAGCTCATTACTCCCATAGGTTGTGACAGTATACTTTCGTATACCCACTTAGGAGGCATGAAACCTTAGACTTCGGGGTATTAAATGACAACTAACTCTTAAAATTCATATATGAAAATCTATAAAAAGATTTCAGACCTGGGTTAATCTGGCATTTTTTGTTATTGAATGCTAAATTAAACCAAGATCTAGAAAGTTATGGAAGAACTTTCAGAGCAAACTTACATGTAATGATTTCAGCCCTATATGCAGAAATTTCAGCATATGCAGAAATCTCAGCACTATGCCCTAACATGTCCTAATCTACCATGCTCTGACATGGAGGAATGTCGGAAGGACCATATACTCTCCAGACATGGAGGAGGTCCTCACCAGTTATCGTCGAAGCAATGCCAAAAGGACCAGCAAACTTCCTAACGGGAGGAGAAGGAGGAGGGGGAGGAGCCGCAGGGGTCCAATGACAATCCCCGTCCAGCAAGGGCCCCTGCAGAATACTATAGGAACTTCCTCCTCCTCGCTATCCAAGGAAGGGGGCCTCAGTTGAGATGGCCCCGCCTCATTAGAATTATCCGGACAGTGGTCCCCTCTGCCAGAAAAACTCATGAAAGAAAATCAAAAAGAAAGGAAGAAAAAAGGGGGGCACAGGAGACCTACAGGATCCTGCAGGATATCCTCTAGCATGGGCTGAAGGAGAAGGACAAGAAGAAGAAGAAGGAAGGGGAAGGAGGAGCTAACCTACTAAAGACTTCGAACCTTGGAGCAAAGAGGAGGACTAAGGAAGGAGATGGACTCTGCAAAAACTTGGCCTTCTGCACTCGAAAAATCCTTAAAGGGCAAGAGGACAAGTCCCTTTCAAAACCTGCAGAGCCCCATTGCCTCGTATGAGTCGAAGACATGTGCAGAAGGCACGTGTCTTCTCCTCCCTGGCCAACCGAAGCCCACCATGCATCAAGATCCGTTGAGGGCGATGCTTCAATTCGGAGGCACCCATATCGGGCTTGGCATAACAATTATGGTTTCTTTAAAGGGGGGCTGACATGGTGCCGCTTCATTGGTATGGGCACATGATTTTCGGGCATCGATGCTCGAGGCATTAATGGTGCAGGAAGTGTGCCCCTCCATATCAGCACAACATTACTCTCATCACTCCGAGCACCGTATCGTTCCCTAGGCTCGAGAGTGGGGGGCATCTGATGTGGCACAACCATTGATGTAGAGCCCATGATGGCAACAGCTGGTGACCGTATTAGTGGGAAGTGCCACCTAGATGTGGCACCCAAATGAAGACTCGAGGGCGAGCCCCCCGATAGAGGTCAGCTCCCATCCAAAGTCGAGCTCCCGATCGAGGACGTGCTCATGCATTTTTAGGGCGAGTCCCCTGTTTGAGGTCAGCTCCCATCCAAAGTCGAGCTCCCGGTCGAGGATGTGCTCATGGGTTCCGAGGGCGAGCCCCCCGGTCGAGGTCAGCTCCCATCTGGGGTCAAGCTCCGAGCCGAGGATATGCTCATGCATTCCGAGGGTGAGCCCCTCGGTTGAGGTCAACTCTCATCTGGAGTCGATCTCCCGACCGAGAATATGCTTATGCATTCCAAGGGCGAGCCCCCCGACCGAGGTTAGCTCTCATCAGGGGTCGAGCTCCCAAACGAGGACATGCTTATGCATTCCAAGGGCGAGCCCTTGGCTGAGGTCGACTCCCATCCGGAGTCGAGCTCCCGGTTGAGGGTGTGCTCATGCATTATGAGGGCGAGCCCCTGGCCGAGGTTAGCTCCCATCCGGGGTCTAGCTCCAGGTCGAGGACATGCTCATGTGTTATGAGGGTGAGATCCCATGATAGAGCTTCCCCTATCCAACCAAGGCTAAAGTTCCTACCATAAGCAAGAAAGATAGAAGATCAGCAGAGGTTCTGGCTGTGCCATGGAAGCTTCCAGCTACCTGCAACCTCCAGGAGGTGGCGCGCACCCTACCAGAAATTCAAACTCTATAGACATGCCACTCGCACATTCTGTGCAATGCATGCTCCATCAGGCTCCAGGCCATATAGCGTGCCGCCACGTCCATGGCCATGCAACTAGGGGACTTCAACCCTCGTGACACGAAACCTGTATCTCCGCCGAGAAGAGTATTCCATTAAAACTCCAGGCCCTGTAACACTCCGACGGTCCCTCCTAGAATAGAAACGCCCCACCATGGCTTGGGGCTCAGTGGCATTGTAGGCCAGGGTGATGATGCAACCCAAGAGGGGGGTAAATTGGACTTTAAAACCTTTTTGCAATACTTCAAATAATGTGTCAATTCAAAACATGTATTTGTGAGCATGATAATAAAGTGCAGTGAAAATAAATAAATAAATACAATAATAAAAGCAATCACAAATACATAAAGATTTATAGTGGTTCGGTACACTCCAAGGCACCTACATCCACTCCCCAAGATCCCCTTGAGAATTTACTATAATCATACATGATTATAGCCGATTAGTTTTCCGGGCTCACTAATCAAAATCCCTTGGTTTTCATGGGCTAACCAAAAATCCCTTGGTTTTCCAGGCTAACCAAAAACCTTGTTGGTTTTGCGGGCTCACCAATAACCTAGTTAGTTTTACGAGATGACCAACAACCTAGATGGTTTTCCGAGCAAACCAACAATCCAACTTGTTTTGCAGGCTAACAAGTAAAAACTCTTGTTGGTTTTTATTACATAGGCTGACCAATAACCTTGATGGTTTTTCCAAGGCTCACCATCAACCTAAATACAATAATGTAAGAATGAAAATAAAAAGCTTTCTTACAAAGCAAATATTTTGTTAAGGCACATTAATTGTTGATGTTGAGCTTGTCTCCATATTGTAGAAGCTTTAATGGATGCATGAAGATGTTGCTCTTGGAAGCTTCCTCTCCTCTTTGAATTCTTGGAGGCTCAACATCTCAACAAATGGATCCTTAAAATATCCTTCACATATTTTCACTTGAAAACCAAAGGATTTATCTTTCAAACCATGGATCCACTTCCCTCTACTTTTGCATTGCTTCCCCAAGTGTTTAAATAACCTTTCAACACTTAAATGACCATTTGTAGCCGTTAGGAAGGAAAAACTAGCCGTTGGAGCCAAGTTGGGGAAGTTATGCACTTCAGAAAAACTAGTTGTTACAGTCCAAGTGTCGACACTTGACCTTCGTGAGTCGACACTTCATTTTCTTGAGTCGACACTTCATTTCCTTGAGTCGACACTTGATCTGGTAAGTCAATACCTTGAGTCGACACTTTAGTTCCATGAGTCGATACTTGAGTGTGCTAGTGCTGAAACTTGCTGAAACTTTTCCAAAATTAATTTTTAGCCTCTTCAAGTTTTTCCATATCAATTCCAAAGTCCATATACTTGATTTTTCATTAATTTAAGGACTTTCTTCAACTAAAAGCATGCATTTCTTCATTCAATATGGATAAGTACTAAGATTTGATAAACACACTTAAAATATAATTAATACTCATATATACTTAAATATTTTGTCAATCATCAAAATCAAGATCAGAGTCAGTAATCTCCCCCTTTTTGATGATGACAAAATCTTTAAGTATATGAATAGGGTAAGCTTAAAAGATTAACAATAGTATAAACATGTAAGCTCAAAATCAATAAGCATCAAGCTTTCCCTCAAAATATGATCCAAAAAATTTTTCAAAAATTCTTCAAAATATTTTTCAAAATATACAAAATTTTCAAATTTTTTCTCTCTTACTAATTCTTCCATTAAGATTAAAATATTTTGCTTTCTTCTCTTTCTTTTGCATTTTCTTTCATTTCTCATATAATTTTTCATGTTTATCATATCTTTTCCCTTTTCATACTTAATATTTTTCTTTCCCTTTTTGTTATCATGAAAAAAGATAAAAGACAATGCAAAATATGAATAAAGGTGAAAAGAATAGCAAGAGATCATCAAAATCAATACATGAAATCAATTAATCATTATATCAATTAAATATGATACTAATTGAACATGATACCACAAAAATGCACATGCAAAAAATAATTCAATATGTATTAGCTCTAATATATATAACTGATAGCAAGACAATAGTCCATTCATCTCACTTGTTCATGGAAAAAGGCCATAGTGGCACCCCAACACGTCATAAGAGATCCCATTGAATGGAAAGAGAGGGTCTTTAAACTCTACTTAACTTCTATGACCGGACGGCCATAGTGACTAATCCAATCAAAGCAGTTACTAGAAGCTCTTCTCTCTCCCTTTTTAAGATTCTTAATAAATCTTGATACCAAATGAATGTAACTCCTCTCGAAGGATTAGATTTTAAAACAAGGAGAAAGAGTATTAGAGCAATATAAATAAAGCATGATATCAAAGAAAATATTGAAAGCATCATATGTATATAATGACAACAAATCTTTTGATGCTCCTCTTAAATATTATTCCCTCTTAAAAATATACATTCATTGAGGAATAAAACATAAAAATACAAGCATCATAATTTTAGACAATTTGAGATATGAACATAAATACTAAATCTGAAATTAAAGATTTGAATTTTCAAGATATACATTATTTTCAAAAAATAAGAGATTGATCATTTAAAAATTTTTAGCATGATTTAAAATTTATTTGAAATGATTTGATATCCATATAAATATTAGAAGTAATATGATACTAAGTCTAGTTACTGGATTAAGGGTTTATCAATGTGCATACCTTCTTCTTAAATATAACTCTTAACTATCAATTCTAAACTTGATCCAAATCATTTCTAACTTAAGCATAGATGCCAAAAATGAAAACACATAAATCATAACATTTTACTTAAAATGGTTTAAAACTATATTAATCAAAATCAAGTGAAAATCTAATAATTACAAGTTTAATCATGAGAGCATGAAATCCATCAACATTAAAAAGTTCATGATCACAACAAATGACTATTAGTCTAAATTTGATTCTAATTAATCAATTGAAATAATTTTCAAAGCAATATATAACTTTAAAAATATTTTTCATGAAGTAATTTAAGATACATTAATCAAAATCAAGTAAAGTTCTTATAATTACAAGTTTAATCATGATAGCATGAAATTCATCAACATCAAAAAGTTCAGATCATAACCAATGACTATAAATCTAAACTTGATTCTTATTAATCATTTAAAATAATTTTAAAAGTAATTGATGCAATATTGATAACAAATATTTAATTACATTTTCAATTATGGAAGGAAATATTTAGAATTTATCAATATGTATAATCCTCCCTTTATCATTTAGTCCAAAATGTAACTTGTCCACTCTTTGTATTATCTTGTATAGCCACTTTTCAAAAACTTCCTTCTTCATGTTCAGCTGCAAAGACATTCCTGTAAAATAAACTAGGTGGATAATTTTGGTACCCAAACTTTCTTGGATCTATTAGGATTAGTAAATATGGTTCCTTTTGAAGTCCAATTTTTTCTTAATTTACAAGGATATGCATTATGCTCAATTTTACAATATCTAAAACAAGTCAGATTGGAAGAAGCATCAACAAAGAAATTCTTATTTTTTCACTCAAGATTTTTGTTTTTCTTCAAAAGCTCATCATTTGATACAAAAATCTTGGACCTTGTTAGAATTTTTATTTCATTTAATAAAATATTTTTCTCATTTAAAAACTTATTACATAAATCTTTCAAATCAAAATTTTCTTTTTCTAAAATTTTTTTTTTTAGAAAGATTATTCTTATCATTTTCTAAAACATCAATCTTTATATTTAAATCATGATTTTTATTGGCAAGATTGGTGTTCTCAAGAAAAAAAGAATCTACATGTCTTTTTAATTTTTTGTGCTCAATTTTTAATACTTTGTATTCACGCACAAGATCATTAAATGCATCATGTAATTCATCAAAGGTAAAATCATATTCATTTTCAGTACATACCCCTTCCTTATTTGCCATGAAGTAAATATTGGCAATTTCTTGTTCTTCCTCCGAACTAGAATCTTCACTATCGCTCTAAGTTGCCATCATTACCTTGAATTTCTTTTTGGCCTTGAGGGTTATTATCTTTTTCTTCTCTTAATCAGCAACCACTTCTTTGTGCTATAAATTCAACTCATGGGTCATGAGTGAATCGATAAGCTCTTCCAAAGACAAGGTATCAATATCTTTGGCTTCTTAGATTGTCGTTACCTTTGGATCCCATGATATTGGCAAAAATCTAAGAATTTTATTAGCCAAATCAGATTAGTATAGACTTCGACAAGACTTTTCAATTCATTAACAAAAGTCATAAATCTAGTATACATATCAGATATAGATTCAAAATGCATCATTTTAAATATTTCAAAAGAATGAACAAGCATATTAATTTTAGTACTTTTCACTTGAAGAGTACCCTCATGAGTAATTTCAAGTATCCCATATCTCCTTCGCCGATGTGCATGTGGAGATCCTATTGAATTCATTAAAGTCCAATGCACAATAAAGCAAGTTCATTGCTTTAGCATTAATTTCAGATTGCTTAATGTCATATTCATTCAAATCCTCTTCGAGCTTTGGAATAGAAATGCCATTAACCAAAATGGAAGGAATATGAGGACCATTAACTATAACTTTCTAAAGATAATAACTAATAGATTGAACATAGATGTGCATGCGAGTTTTCCAATGTATGTAATTTATACCATTGAAAAACGGTAGTCTAACACTAATACCTACAAGGGTTGCCATGATCTTTTACTCAAAATCATTGGATTCTTTGCAAAGCACAAGGATTACCTAGGAGAGCCTATAGGCCAGGATGATGATGCAACCCAAGAGGGGGGGTGAATTGGACTTTAAAATTTTTTTGCAATACTTCAAATAATGTACCAATTCAAAACATGTGTTTGTGAGCATGATAATAAAGTGCAGCGAAAATAAAGAAATAAATGCAAGAATAAAAACAATCACAAACACATAAAGATTTATAGTGGTTCAGTGCACTCTAAGGCATCTATATCCACTTTCCAAGATATTCTTGAGAATTTACTATAATCATACATGATTACAACCGATTAGTTTTCCGGGCTCACTAATCAAAATCCCTTGATTTTCATGGACTAAAAATCCCTTGGTTTTCTAGGCTAACCAAAAACCTTGTTGGTTTTGCGGGCTTACCAACAACCTAGTTGCTTTTACGGGATGACCAACAACCTAGATGATTTTCCAGGCTAACCAACAACCCAACTTGTTTTGTGGGCTAACAAGTCAAAACTCTTGTTGGTTTTTATCACATAGGCGCATCAACAATCTTGATGGTTTTTCCAAGTCTCACCATCAACCTAAATACAATAATATAAGAATGAAAATAAAAAGTTTTTTTACAAAATAAATATTTCATTGAGGCACATTGATTGTTGATGTTGAGCTTGTCTTCATGTTGTAGAAGTTTTAATGGATGCTTGAAGATGTTGCTCTTGGAAGCTCCTTCTCCTCTTTAAATCCTTGGAGGCTCAACATTTCAACAAATGGATCCTTAAAATATCCTTCACATATTTTCACTTGAAACCCAAAGGATTTATCTTTCAAACCATGGATCCTCTTCCCTCTACTTTTGAATTGCTTTTCCAAGTGTTTAAATAACCTCCCAATACTTAAATGACCGTTTGTAGCCGTTAGAGAGAAAAAACTATCCATTGGAGCCAAGTTGGAGAAGTTCTGCACTTCAGAAAAACTAGCCGTTATAGTCCAAGTGTCGACACTTGACCTTCGTGAGTTGACACTTCATTTTCTTGAGTCGACACTTCATTTTCTTGAGTCGATACTTGATCAAAGATGTTTTCCGAAGTATTTTGCTCTGCATTGGTGAGTCGACAATTCATCTGGTAAGTCGACACCTTGAGTCGACACTTTAATTCGTGAGTCGATACTTGAGTGTGCTAGTGCTGAAACTTGCTGAAACTTTTCCAAAATTAATTTTTAGCCTCTTCAAGTTTTTCCATATTAATTCCAAAGTCCATATACTTGATTTTTTATTAATTTAAGAACTTTCTTCAATTAAAAGTATGTATTTCTTCATTCAACATGGATGAGTACTAAGATCTGATAAATACACTTAAAAATATAATTAGTACTCATATATACTTAAATATTTTGTCAATTATCAAAATCAAGATCAAAGTCAACAGCATGGTGCCTGCCCCTCCCACAGGAAATTGCACCACCAGAGGTATAAGATCTATACTACGTCGACGAGCACCCCTAATGGAAGCATCTACTTCTAAGGACCGGTCCGATAGGGAGGAGGCCATAGACAAAGAAAAACCTCTCTCGAAAGGGATACCAAGAAAGGAACATCTCAGTGAAGCCCCAAGCTTGGTTTGGGCCATCCTTCTCATTTAAAATAGAAGAAAGGATCCCCAAAAAAGGGGGAGGAGGCAACTGGTAAGACTTAGAGAGCAAACGGGCAAAGAACCAGGCAAGAGAACCTCCCAGCTCTCTGATCTCTATTCGACCTTGTCTTTTCATTTCTTACATCTCACCTTTTATCCTCTACGCGGAGAGTCCCCAAGCTTTTCGCTACAGAGGTTTGTTCCTCTAGACCGTCCCAACTGATTTGATCGTCGGAGTGTCCCTACCAAAATTTCTAGCTTGGGTCTCCTCTTTTTTGCAGGACAACCTGACCAAAGAGCCGACTGGGAGAGAGGACCAAGTGCTCAGAGGGAGCCCGACAAGTCCATGACATGTCAGAGCTACAGGCCACGACGATCTAGGCGGCAACACTTCTGATTGTTCATAGAGTGTTCAGGCCTTTGCTAATCCACTTACTAGTGTGTCATCTCCTGGAAAGTGAGTCTTATTCTCCTTAAGCACCTCTTCAGACCTTGCTCCATCTCGTTGCCCTTAGCCTCTCCGCTAGCTCCTCCAAACTCTTATCCACTCTCTAAACCTAGAGGGGACTTCAAGCCTCCTTTGTTTGCTTCTCTAGGAGACTGATATAGGCATCAGAGGGTCCACCACTAGGAACCCATCCCCTATGTGTCGAACTTTTTAGTCTTCTATGTTTTGCATGATCGATTCCCTGTGATAGGACCCAATGAGCCCGACTCCACAATAGTAGCCATATCAACTCCAGCCCTATCCGAGTCAAGCCTAAGTCAGCACCACCTTTCGGAGTAATAACAATCATCTCTTCAAGGATGACATGGCGATAGAGGGCTTGAGATGGAAACCTCCATCCTGGTCACTTTGAAGTGGAGAGACTTGCTCTCCTCTTTTTGAATAGAGAAGAGGAAGTTAGAGCCTCACTCGGGCTTCTTGCTACTCTAGAATCGGGCCATGAATTGACAGTCAAACTTTTCGAAGGAATGAATCAATCCTAGTAGGAGTTAGGTATACCAAGCTCTTGTCACTTTCCTGAAGGTAGTTAGGAAGGACTTACACATGAGAGAGTCAGATGCCCCTTAAAGAAGCATAAGAGACCTGAAGCTCTACAGGTGGTCAAAGGGGTCGGTGGTACTATCATAGGCCTCCATAACAGGTGCCTTGAAATGGTGAGGCACTGATTCCTCTATAATCTTGCTTGAAAATGGAGGGTGAACTAAGAATAGAGGCTTGTTGCTTGGAGGCAAGTTGTGCCAACTTCTTGGATCTTATGGGCCAGCTCACCTTGTCACCCAAACTATTGGGTGGAGCAATGGCTCGAAGACTCCTTCGGTAAAGTGTCTTGCATAGAGGAGGAAACAGAAATAATGAAGTCAGATTGACACACTTTGTTTGGTTCTCGGTAGGAGCGATGACTGCGAGATATGACATGCTAGCACGAGGCTCAATGGGAGGCTTGCCTCATGCTTCATTTTGATTGCCTTACTCGAGGGGCCTCTAGCTCAATGGGAGTGGCCTTAGGCTAGCCTTGCACTCCCTACTTGCCTTGCACCCCAAGTTGATTACTTTACCTGGGGGAAGGCGGATGCACTAGAGATGGATGACGGGTCGACCCACCTCCAACCTTGGTAGGGCTTACTATAGGCCCTGTACCAAGGTCATCAGTGCCTCGATTTGCTAAGAGAGATGCTGGAATTGCTCGATGGTGATGGTCGGAGTAGTCAATGGTCTTGCCTCTCCTCCTATTGGAGGAATTGAAGGTGGGGTGGCCAAGGTTGCAGACACCTTGGTGGGAGTAGACATAATTGCTCTCTTGCCTTTGGCCATGGCACGGACCATGGATAGGAGATGTCTAGAGACAAACTCCAAACTTGAATAAAGTTTATAGACACACTGGCCCTTCCTCTAGTATCAATTTGTTGCCGCACCATGAGATGGTGCTGACTCAGACTCAACTCAAACATGGCTGGAGCTGAGGTGGTCACCGATGGTGAGCCAGGTCATGTAGGTCCTATTACTAGGAGTCGGTCCTACAAGATAAAGAATGGTCAAAAAGCCTATACCCAGGGAGTTCTCTAATGGTGGACCCTCCAATACCTAAGTTAGTCTCTCGGATAGATAAACAGAGGAGGCTTGGAGTCCTCTCTAAAATTTAGAGTAGAAAAGATGGAGGAGCCAGAGAAGGAACGAAGGAGGGAAATAAAACAGGATTTGTGGAAGGAGCTCTTAGTGCATGTAAGGTCTACTTTTGGGGAGATGGCATGCTAGTGAGTTGAGTGACGAAGGCCAAGATACTTTGTAGGAGGCGAAGAGTGTGTGGGTAGACCTGTAAATATCTTGATAAATACTTAGATAGATGCTCACAGAGTTGGGGAGCTTTAGGATGTGCTCTCAAAGCAATAAGCTCTTTTAAGAGGTGGGTTCTCAGTTTTGTTGTGCCTCGCCTCCCAGCTCTTTTCTATTAGCTCACTTACCATGGCCTTTGGCCTCTCTTACGTAAAGAATCCTAGGAAACGAGTTTATAGGAGAATGGTGATGTACGGAAATGGTGTTTGGCATATCCTAATTATTGCAGGCACGTGGATGATAGAAAAAATATTGTGGTTGGTGAAGTAGAGAGTGGTGATCGGCATGATACATCCTTATGACCAGGTAATCCTCATAGCGAGCATTTATGGTAGCCATTTTCGAAGCATGTGCAACCAGGTGTGTCACGCCTCGACCCAAAAACAGAGCCGGAAGTGCATTAGACGGCCGTATGCCCTTGGATATATTTTTCCCTTAAACATACCAAGCCTATACCATGCCAACTCAAATAAAATAATCAGCCAAGCAATTTTATTTATTTAAATAAGAAAATTCTAATGTTTAAGCCACTAACATCCACACGCTATAATTTATTTAAAATAAATGATAGTGTTCACTAAGCCCTAATCCTCACTGACTAAGCCCTAATCCTCACTGACTGGTTCCCAAGCCCACATGTTTCTCTGGTCCTGAAAAAAATAAGGGAATAGAGTGAGTTTCCCTAAAACTCAGTAAGATATCATACATCTCAAGTATAATTCTACCATAATTTAAGAGCAAAGCAAATTAAATAAATCAGTGCACACAAGTAATAAAAATATTACTACTACAAAGCCAAATCAGTTTTTTTTTTCATTATTATTCTTCTTTAATACTCTGACAACACACAGTCCTTAGGATGGCCATCCTGACATGCTCTCACCTAGTCCCCTGCTGACTATGGCCACGATTGGCCCGTGGCTAGCCCCACAAGAGTCTAGAATCCTGACTCACATACCGCTCATCGGTCATGTGCCAGTGATTGCCCCACTGGAGGCCCACAAGGAAAACTAGCTCTGAAATTACACGAGAAACATGCATCCTCTGCATGTACCAACGATCGCCTCGCTGGCCAGGCCCACAAGGAAAACTAGCTCCTGACTTACATACCGCTCGTCGGTCATGTATCAACGATCGTCCCGCTGGAGGCCCACAAGGAGACTAGATCCTAACTCGTGTAATCATAGTCGGACTAGAGAGTAACCAAACTAACTCAACCCATGACACAATACATTTTTATCATAAGTGTTTAGCCTCATACCACATCATATCATTAATTACAGTAATATTGCATGGTAAATTTACTAGAGAATGATAACTTACAGTAGAATAACCACCAACTAGTACAATCCAACACTAAACCGGATCTTTCAAGGATAATCCCGATCCTGCATAACAATTTTTAATCATATAATTAATTTCCATATAAATCTACAAAAAGAAAACTAAATTTCCTACTAATTGAGTCAACTCAATTTTTATGACCGCGTTAACCCAACCAATTAACCAACCAAGTTGACTCACCCTAGAAACTGAATCAACTCGGTTCATTCCCCTTCTTCCCTCTCGTTGCCATCCCCTGTTTTGTTTTTTTTTTTCCATTTCAGTCTCGCTGCCATCTCCCCCAACCAACTCTCCACTACCACCAGAAGAACAAAAGGAAGGGAAGAGAAGAAACCATCGGTGCTCGATGGCCGTCCGGCCACTGCCGGAAATCCAAAACGAAATCCATCCCCTCCTCCCATCCTGGCCGGTCTATCACGCTCAAACCTTCACTCGAGAGAGAGAAAGGCTCCCTTCATCCTCCTCTGCTCACGCCAACCCGAGAGAAAACGAGACCGGAGAGCTTACCGACGAGATCGACGTCCACCGGAGGGGTACACGTTCCGGAAAGGGCCGCGGCACGTGAGAGAGCTTCGTTGGGATTCACCTTAGAAAGACGGCTTTTCTCGATCGATCGAGGCACACGGAACTCTTATAGAGAGGAACCCCTCTCCCGCACGCCTCAACCTTCCCTCTCCCGCATGCCTCAACCTTCCCTCTCCCGCTCCTCCGTCGAACAAATCGGCCGTTTTGGTGCCATAGTCAATCCGAACTGAAGTCGGCATCCCAAATGCCGGCTTCAGTCCAAATGGGCATGGTTTTCGGATTGGGCCTCACATTCTTCCCTCCTAAAAAAAAATTTCGTCCTCGAAATTGACATACCTGATTCACTGAAAAGTTGAGGATACTTGTCTCTCATGATTTCTTCTAGTTCCTAGGTGGCTTCATGCTCTGACTGATTGCTCCACTGGACTTTAACATAAGGAATGATACGCCATCTCAGGACTTGTTCCTTTCTATCAACCACTTTCACTGGTTGTTCTTCATAAGACAAATCTTCCCTGAATTGAAGCGGCTCCAATTCGACTACATGATTTGGATCAGGTACATATTTTCTTAGCATAGAAACATGAAAAACATTATGCACTCCCGCAAGAGAAGGTGGCAAAGCAAGTCGATAAGCCACTACTCCAATTTTCTCTAGGATCTCAAAAGGACCAACATATCGAGGGCTTAGCTTCCCTTGCACCCCGAACCTCATTACTCTTTTGGTAGGTGACACTCTGAGAAGCACATGATCTCCCACTTGGAATTCTAGCTTTCTTCTCTATGTATCTGCATAACTCTTTTGTCAACTTTGAGCTGCGAGAAGCCGTCTCCTAATAAGTTGAATTTTATCTATCGTTTGCAATACAATATCTGGTCCCAAAAGCTTTCTTTCACCAACATCATCCCAACATATCGGGGTTCTACATCTCCTCCCGTACAATGCTTCAAAAGGTGCCATCTTTATGGTTGCTTGATAACTGTTGTTATACGCAAACTCCACCAGTGACAAATGATCATCCCATGACCCTTTCAAATCTAAGACATATGCCCTAAGCATATCTTCCAATGTCTGGATTGTCCTCTCTAACTGACCATCTGTTTGAGGATGAAAGGCTATACAAAATTCCAACTTTGTTTTCATAGCTCGATGCAATCCTTTCCAAAATTGAGAAACAAATCTCGTATCTCTATCAGATACAATTGATACAGGAATACTATGTAATCTAACAATCTCATCAATATATAATTTGGCTAGCCTTTCCATGGAGAAATTAACTTTGATAGGTAGGAAATGAGCTGACTTCGTCAATCGGTCTACAACAACCCAAATAGCATCAAATCCTCTGGGAGTCCTTGGCAATCCTGTAACAAAATCCATCATGATATGTTTCCATTTCCATACTGGAATAGCCAAGGGTTGCAGTAGTCCTGCTGGTCTCTGATGCTCAGCTTTTATTTGTTGACAAGTTAAGCATTGGGCCACAAACATGACTATTTTCCTTTTCATACCACTCCACCAAAAGTTTTCTTTAAGATCTTTATACATTTTTGTACTTCCAGGATGAATAGTATAAGTGGAGTTGTGAGCTTCAGTCAGAATTTCCTTCTTCAAATTTGTATCCCTTGGAACACATAATCTGTTTATAAACCTTAAGGATCCATCCTCATGAATTCGGAATTCTGAAATTTCTCCAGATTGTACCTTCTTCTTGATCTTCTGTAATTCTGTGTCACTCTCTTGGAATACCTTAACTCTATCAATTAGGGTAGATTGTATCTTAAAGGTAGCAAGTAAAAATTCAGAATTGTGCAGATGTATTTCCATATTTAACTTTTCAAAATCCTGAAGAATTTCTTTCTGAGAAGTAATTAAGGTTGCTGCACTACCCGCGATTTTCCTGCTCAATGCATCATCTACCACATTTGCTTTTCCCGGATGATAACTTATTTTCAGATTATAGTCCTTGATCAACTCTAACCATCTTCTTTGTCTCAGATTTAATTCTTTTTGTGTAAATAAATATTTGAGACTTTTATGATCAGTAAAAGTTTTCAGGAGTTAAAGAAATGCTTGGTGTCAGCTCCTGTTCTTACCTTACCATCTGGAAGTGAAGGTTTTACTATATACAGTGATGCCTCCAAAAGAGGGTTAGGATGTGTACTTATGCAAAATGGAAAAGTGGTAGCTTATGCCTCCAAGCAACTTAAATCGCATGAACAGAACTACCTTACTCATGATTTGCTGGATCGGGGCGTGACAGGGTGGATGGGAGACGAATCCCGTAATGATTGATGTCCGGGCAACATGTTGATGAGTGTATGATTTGATATCCAAGTGACGAGGCATGACGAAGTAGTTGGTCAACTGAGTCTCGCCATGGGAAGGTATTTGGTCATCTAAGTTGATTGGTATGTGTTGAGCATGGATTGATGAGCATGGATTGAAATTTGGCACCATGCTGCACTGATCGGATTTTAATATAATAATAATAATAATAATAATAATATTTTTTAAAATATATTTATTATTAGAAAAAAAAACCTCAAGAGTCGGAGCCGAGCGACTGAAAACGATGACGCGTTTGGAGGAGCCGCGAAACCATATTCTGGCTGAGAAAAGTTGCACACAATGAGCCACCAACAAGCCTTTTGCAAGAAAACCGAGAACGATTCCCTGGGCAGTGGGCACGACAGCATCCCACTTTCTTGGACCCGAACGAATCCCAGAAGAAAATCGGACTCCGGAAACTGGCGAGGCGGCGCCGGAGGCCGGTCCTCTCGATGGCCAGGTTCGGGCTCATCCTTTGGGACTCGGTCCTCTCGTTCATGTGGGTGTGGGCCAGTGCCCTCGTCAAGGTCTTCGTCTACGGCTATCTGGAACTTGGGAACCGTCCCGAGGCCGAAATCCTCAAGATTTCCCTCGGCGTCCTCTACATGTTCCTTTTTGCCTGGCTCGGCGAGGTAACCAGAGGCGGGTCGTACAATCCTCTAACCGTGCTCTCTTATGCCTTCTTCGGGAATCTCGATCGATTTCTTTTCACCGCTCTTGGAAGAATTCCTGCTCAGGTGAGTATAATTTCACACTTTCAGGTGATTTTCTAATGGATTTTGTTCGGTTCAACTTTGTTAAGCATAACAATTTTTGGTATGATTTAAAATTTATTTAATAAAATTTCTTATTTATTAAATTATTTAAGATTTATTTAAAATTTTGATATTTATTATTTTTTTTAAAAACTAAATCAGACAAGTCTGGTGCAAATTTTGGAGAAAAAATTTCCATCAAAACTGAGCCAGACTTCTTTGCTTTTATATCGATATAATAGATTATTTAGGAAGTGTAATTTTGAGCGCGAAGATGGATCTGAAAAATTTGATACTTGGTAGCCATAGTACTACTTTAGTTAATAGATAGATAATAGATTTTATAGATAATGACATGATGATATAACTCTATTTGTTTAGTTATTATTTGGCAAACGACTTTAGTGTTCTTTCAAGGTGATATCTGAGAAAATGTCCTTTTCTTGATTTATCAATCAATCTTATATTTGATCTCTCTGCCAATGCATTCGTTTAATTTATTAACAATGAGATGGGTTAATTGGCTCTCTTCTGCCTAGTTATTAATGTTAAAACGCTCATTTCCTGCAAACATTTATAAACCAAGGAGAGTTTGTAGGTGGATGCAACGGTGACTTAACAATTTATGTTATTGTGCGGTGATGTCTATTGCATCAATAGGAATTGGATATACAGACTTCTTGTTTCATCCAAGTAACCACAATCCAAACAACCGGGCCTTGCTTGGACTACCTGTGTTTGACTTGAATTCATAATCGCCAATTGCTCCTGTTAAGGGAAGCCACCAGTTTTACTTAAACTTTTCTAAATACTTTCTCACAGTTTTGATTCATGTTTTCTTAGGCCTACTTTTCTTTTTTTTAGACTCTTTCAGTACATGTCTAAGCACTTCCTTGAACTAGGACTTCTTCGAATCATGGTGCATATTTGTGCCATCTCAACTGGTGTACCGTCAGTTTATTCTCCACTGCTAGAACTTCTACATTTTATCCAATATCCCGATTTCTTATTCCATTTTTTATTTTTTTGCCCTCATGTCCATCTCAATGTTCTCTTTTATTCCATACTAATCCTACTTGCTTGGCATATTTTTAATGCCCAATGTTACAATCTGAACTACATAATATTGCAGGCTTAGTGCTGTCGTGTGAGTTTCTCTGTAGTTGCCAAGCATGCATTGGGGTGGTATACCAAAGGGGGAGCTCGGCCCCCCTTACCTGCACAAATTTTGCATTAGATAAAACAAGCCCTTCCTAGAATTTTGGTCTAAATAAATCTGATTTCCTTCCTATAAGGTCTTGGCCCTTCATCTCAATTTCTTTCTATAAAACATAAAAACATTCCTAAGTCATGGACAATTGGAGCTCATCTTGACTAGTCAATCAAGTCCTCTGAACTCTTTCTCACTATCTTTTCTCATTCTCCATAAAAAAATTTACAAATGCTGGCAATTCTTTCTAAACAAGCCAAATAATGAAACATCTCCTCATCCCATCTCATCCTTCATTCTCTTTAACTGGTTATCCTTTTCATGGTGTTATCCCCCTCATCCAACCCAAGTATTAATTGAGGCATATGTTAGGGTTTGGATAATAGTGTACTAAAATGGAAAAATATATTGGGATTAGAGCTGAAAATGGGTCAGATAATACCTGATCATATTTGTTTTCATATCTGGTCCACAAAGATTTGGATAGAGATTCTCGAAATTGATCGGATCTGGATATGGATTCAAATACATCCTTCCAAATTTTTCTGGAAAGCGAGCATGAATCTGGATTTTATAGATTTTTTGGATTTGGATCCTATTAAAAATATATTTAAATATAATAGCCCAAAACCACTCAACCACTAGGACAACATTAAGGGATTTTTGTTTTATAAGTGTTGTTGTACGTATTTAAGACATTTTCACATCATTATAAATATGTTGTGATATTTCATATTTTAAATAATTAATTATTTTCATAACAATTAATTTTTCCGTATTATAGAAAATGAAAGGTACATATTCTTCTTTATTCTTTATGATATTTTCAAAATATTTAAAAATATCAATAGTTACTATATATTCATATATTTATTTATAATTTTTCTGACAAATTCTCTAAAAATAGGTAATTCATAAGTATTTAATGCAGAAGATTTATTTTATTTAAACAAATTTAATTTTTAATATATTTTTAAATAATCCTGGTTGAACAAATAATCCAAATCCTTGGTTAGGTCACTCTCCTTGCAGGTTCAATAACTATGCCTTAGAGATGTACCTGGTTGCCCATCCATTATGTGCACTCTCAGTATTGGATTCCATTGCTATCCTTTATGATTGTATCATTTAAGTTAGTTTTTATTGTTGAACTCTACTCAAAATCTGGTATGTATCTGAATAATATCCAACCTATATCCATATTAGGATAAATCAAGGATCGCTGAACTGGTATCGAGATCCGTACCGGTCAACGACCAGTATGGTATGGTACTGGTATGTGTACTGGCCTTGAAAATTTGAGAAAAAATTGTCTTCCTCCCCCTCTCAAGCAAGGATCATTGAACCGGACCCGAACCAAGCCAAACCGAACCTGAACTGGACCAAATCGGGCGGTACATATCGGACAGTACCGTACTGTACCATACCGATATGGAATATAATTTTTTTATTTTTTTCAATGGTCCGGAGGCTGGACCGTTTTTCATAGATGAATCGTACCGGTTCTTGGCCAGTACGGTATGGTGCACCCTATATTAGATGGTATGGGACGGTACCGCAAATCCTTGGATAAATAATATGGATTTAAATAATATATGACTTGTATCCATTTTCATTTAGAGCAAATATGCAAATGCTTAGTGTCCAATTCTTATCTATAATAATTTAGAACAAGTATGGATATTAATTTTTGTTTTTGTTTAATATCCATTATCATATACGTATTTGCTGAAAAATACAGTATGGATATGGGTATACCAATACCTAATCCATATCCAGCCCTGTTTGGGATGCATATTAGCACACAAGAAAATTATCTAGGCCCGATGCCAATGAAAGTAACTTCCCTTGCTCTATTATAGACCACATGTTCTCCTTTTCAGTTTTTTATATATGTATGAAAGAAAAGATATTTTATCATTAAAAATTGTCACCAAAATATGTTTTCATGGGTCATCAAAACTTTAAGAAAAATAATAAGCATCCATAGAAAAATTTGAATTAATAATGCAGATTAGGATTAGAAATGACATTATAAATATATATGTGGTATTTGTAGTTTCTTCATACTCTTAAAACTATATGGTCAACCTACGTATCACATTTTGTTGTCCTCCCTTTGCCCCAAGGAAAATCCTGGTTCCACTGATGCATTGGTTAACATGGCACTTTGAAGAATTTTCCAATCTATTTGTGCAGTTCAATTTTTGTTTGCCATGTCTTTGTCTACCTGTCAAGTATCCAGTATAATAGTTTTAAGATTTGAGAACCCATCACATTTGGTATTTTCTGGCCATCGGTTTCAAGTGGAGGCTAAATCTCATCTCTATTTCCGTTGAAATTGCACTGACATGCTTTCTTTTTTTCCTACTGCATTTTTAACTCTTATCATGGAAGCTTTACTCCACAATTTCATGTTAGAATTTAACCAAACTAACATGATATCTCCTGCATATCTATTAAGTGCATCGGGAAAAAAAGTACTTTTCAAGAGGTCTTAGGTAATGTCATGCTTATCAGAAAGCCACTCCACATAAGTCCTGCATTTGTAACCACACCCCAAACACTATACCCTACAAGCAAGCTTGTCCAATGCTCATCAGTGCAAAAGAAAGGAAATTGAAAATTTAAATAAAGAAGATGTGGGGCACTATGGATGGAGAAGAGGAGAAGTTACATCATAGTCAGGTGATAGCAAGGAGGAATAAAAACCATATCTATGATTTTATTCTTTTTGGGATGTTTAGATAAAATTTTCAATATGGGTTCCAAATCTACCTTTCATATTGCTTAGCAAACATATTCATCAGCCTATGAAGATGTCATGCTTCAATATCAATTTTTTAGGTAGAATGGTTTCAATGGGAACTAGGTTGGTAGAATTACATACTTACATACGTTCATATATGTTTATATATGTGTCTGTATATATAAAAAAGACAATTTGATGGAAAAAAAAATATTTGTCCATAACATTTCATTGGAATCACATCATCCATCCTTTTTCACTTGAACTAGTCATTTATGTTGCATGTTGTAGGATGTCCCTCTTTATGACATTTGGATTGTTTAATAGGATCTCATTATCTCAATGTTTTATCAGAATACTTATCTTCTAATTGAGGAGAAAATTATAATTGAGGAGAAAATTATAGGCTAGACCTAACCCTTCTCTGTCTCATGATTACAATACGTGAACCAAATAAAATCAAGAATTTTTATAATGTTTACCTCATCAAGTAATGATGATTTAGGTAGATAGTCGGACTTGTTGTGGACTAGTTTGGCCACCTTGGATAGGTCTAGACAGGGTTTGGGGGCAAGATCCACCGCACTCAAGTTCTTATTGTGATTTGTAATTTTTGGAGGCCTTATTTTTCTTATACAGTGTCAATATTTAATGTTTTATGAGGTGTGACCACCTTGAAGGGGTTCGTCATGCCTTGTTATCATTGTGGTTCAGTGACATTTGGGCCTTGAAATGGGCTAGTTAGAGTAGAACTTTTCTTATTAGGAAAGACTTGGACTAGGCATATCTTCCACTTTGGGAGGAATTAGATGGTGTAATAAAAAGTAAAGTTGATATAGAAGTCAAGATCCTCTAGGAGTAGGACTAGTTTCATCTTAATGTAATTTTCTTACTATTTTAGAAAAAAATCACCTCTTTTAATTAGAAAAGCAATCTGACATAGTTTTTGAAAGAAAATACTTCACTGGTATAAATATAGGTTCTTTGCATCACTTTTCCATCAATCAATGAAATCGAAAAAGGCCTAAGACCCTACTTTCTAAATTTCCATGATTTTTCATTATTCTTTGCGAGAGGAAAAAGTTGAGCAAATTGAATGAATTGCTTCCTTCTCACTTTGATAAGATCAATTGATGAGTATTGAGGGCCAAAGCACTAGACGGGGAAGAACTGAAATCAATATAATAAGAAGAAAAAATGGATCATTTTACATTGTAAAATCATGGATTATTGTTTATTTTTCAATGCATTGGCTACCACAAACAAGTGGTTTGAGAGAGTACCTTATTTGCTGAGTAGATTGTTAATAGGGGTGGCAATGGGTCGGGTTTGGGTTGGGTCATCCAAAACTTATACCCGCCCCGCCAAAAAATCCCCCGCCCCATACTTGGCTTGCCCTAAACCCATCTCGGGTCAGGTCAAAAAAAGGCATATCTAGGTCGGCTCAGGTCGGGCATACCCATTTGAGTCAGGTCGGATCGGATTGAGTTGGGTCGAATTAGGTCCTGTGCATAATTATACAAGCTTGAGTTCAGTGCATTATGGAAAAAATTGTAAACATAATAGAATGATGAAGTAGGCTGGAAATTATGGGACCTTGTTACGTTTGTCTAACAATTAAATAATGAATACGAAAGAACATATCTATGTTTAATATTAAAGGATGTCACTGATACTTAGATGTAGAATTAATTTACACAATATACAGAACATGATTAAAAAAATGAAGAAAATGCTTGAACAGCAAAACAAAGGAGAAGAAAAGAGGCATGGGGTGGGTTGGGGAAGAAATGAGTTGAAGCATCGAACTGAGACCGGGCATCGGGGGGTGGGGGATTGAGAGGGCTTGTGCCTTTTATATAATCGGGTTGGGCTCGGGATGGGGCATATTGATACCCCTACCTGACTCAAACTCGAGTCGGGTTTTTCATACGAAATCCATACCCACTCCTAAATTAAATGAGTTAGGTTTTACTTGTCCCATTAGGATTGGGTCGGGTCAGGTATCCATTGGGTCAACAAAAATTGCCACCCCTAATTGTTAAGGCTTGGGATTGTCACTTGATAGAGTCTACCTTGTTGGAAAGGAAGAGGTATTGCACCAGAAATCACTTTGTTAACTCCGAGTTAACCATATTGATGCATTTGGGATTGCTGATCTTGGCTTGATTCATCTTGAGAGGGGGAAAGGGTGGAATCATGCAAGATGGTGGAGGAAAACATAGACATAAAGGGGACCTTAGATTGTATGCTAGAGATTTGTTTTTTCTTTTCTTTTCTTTTTTTTTTTTGTTTGGAGGGTTGGGCGCACAGAGGGGGGGGGGGGGGCTTAACTCCAATCAAATACAAAAGCTACAACTTCCCAAGGATTAAGAGTAAATAACTTAACCTTTCATAACCCTTGATTTTGAAACTAGGACTGTAAGCGGGTTGGACCAAATGGGGAATGAGCACAACCCAAACCCCTTCCACATTTTTATCGGGTTAAAAGATTGAACCTGGACTTAGTCCAGTTTTTGTTGGGTTGGATTGGATCAGACTTTAATATTAATTTTATCAATCCATTGAATTTTTCAGGTCAAATCAGGTTAAAGATAATCTGGAGACAAATCATAATAACAATATATAAATTGATTATCTAGTCATTTTATGGAATAAAATTACAGTAGAAACAGGTAAATATTATCAAAAACATATTCTACATGAGATTTGATTAATAACCATACATGATTATAATAAAAAATATAATTTGTTGTGATATTATATCATTAAAAGAAGATTAATATCTTATATTCAGGATTTTGAATACACCGTATACTAGTTTTGAGTCGGCTTGGTTGGTTCTTGTTCAGGTTGGGAATTTAAAGATCCAAATCCAATCCATATCCAGAACAGGTCATGTTTCATATCTGAGCCTAATCCAAATAATAACTTTGTATTGGGTTGGGCAAGATATTATGGATTGTTCCAAATTGGAAGTGGATCAATCCAATCCACTTGCAACCCTACTAGTTCAGTCTTTTAGCAAGAAGATCACAATCTTTAGGATCATTTCCACACCCTGCACATTTCCTGTGAAAATCTCTGGTTACACTCCAACCATAAACACCAAGCAGAGATGATTGAGATACATCTCAGCTTCTTCTCCAATCCTTCCTAAGAAGAGATCACCAATTAAAAACTGTAGCCTGACAATGAAGCTTGAAGGGATGAAATTCAAATTCACTGGTCAAGAACTGCGAAGGTTGTGTAGCAAAGTTGCATCCAACTAAAGTATGGTCGGTGGTCTAATCATCAAGCATAGTGGGCACATACTGGGCCCTATCCATCCTCTTCTTTGCACATTAGTCCCAGAAAGAATTTTATCATTAATTAAATATTCACTGAAGGACACTAGAATCTTTCTTGGAAGAGGAGATTGCCACAGTGAACTCTATCATGGGGACAAAACACCCCTGAGGTTAAGAAGGCTGTATAGACTCTTTGTGGTGAATGAACCCATTCTGGTCCTCCTCCAAAGAATCCTAATGATGTTATAATTTAAGAGAATACCTAGCAGCCCATTCTCGGGTTCACGAACATGGATGATTGTTTGAGGGTGAGGGTGATTGGTCCCAACAGTTTAACGTGCCAAGTGGATTCAAAATTCCCGTTATTAATCTAGAATCCTTGTGTCTTTTTGAACTCAAGATCAGAAATAGGTGCACACTGGAATTCAAGTGTAGGATTCCTCATGCCAATGATCCCTTTGAAACTGGTAGTCTGTCCCTTTTGAATCTTAAAATGGTTACTGCCTAATATATATCAAGAGATCTTAGTGTACTCTTCCAAAAAGGAGAGGCAATCTGGAACAGACCTTTATTAACAACTTCAATCCTTTGTCTGCTGTGTAGCATGTTGGTTTAAATAACTTGCACCAATGAAGATCTGGTTTCTTCAAGAACCTCCAGCCATTTTTCCGAGGAGAGCTAAATTCATGTCTTTCAGATTGAAGATTCCTAATCTGCCATAATGTTCCACAGCCATTTTACAAACTCCTCATCCAGAAAATAACCCCATGATTCTCCCACTCATTTTCCACAAGGGCCTTTTCTGTGACCACAAGGGCCTTTTCTGTGACCGATCTATCTTCTTTCTAACCCACTCAGGTAGTAAGTGTGAAACCCGAGCACTGGGCCAAAGTCGGCAAGCCTAGCCGACTTCAGCCCAATTGCAGAAAAAAAAAAAATGGATCGAAGGGGAAATGAACGGGACAGAGAGGCAGAGTCGGAATAGGGGAGGCTTCCTCTCCCTTATCCGGCCGGAGTTTTTGCCGATGGTCTTGAGGGAAGAGTCGTGAGAGGAGAGGGATGAGGTCGGCGATGCGTCGGGGTGGGGGAGAACTCCGATCGGAGTGAAGTTTGTGTCCCAAACAGCGTGAGGGGGAACCATCGGGTAATTTTCTTTAAATCCCCTTCACCACCGCCCCGTCGAGCCTTCACGCATATTCTTCCTCTTCGACGAGCGACCGGGAACTTTCCAACGCCAGCCGGTGAGTTTCTCTTTTTAGTTAATATTTTTTTGGACATATTAATGGGATTTTAGGAGGATTTTGGTTGGATTTTTGTCTTGGTCTTGGGGCCGTGGACCACCGATGGCTGCGTCGCCGTCCTCTCCGATCCGTCGAGCCTTCCTGGAGATTTTTCTTTCTTGGCCGTCGGCAAACCAGGAGGGAGGCCGGTTCGGCGGGGCCGAGGGAGAGGCAGGGGATGAGTTTGGGAGAGAAGAAAAGAAAAGAGAAAGAAAGAAAGACGGGAGGGAAGAAAAGAAGAGGAGAAAAAAAGGGGAGGGGGGTTCTGTACGGTTCAAGAAAAGAAAAAAAAAAGAGGGGATTTTGTTTCGATTTATAAAAAAAAAAGAAAAAAAGAAAAAAAAAAGAGGGGATTTTGTTTCGATTTATAAAAAAAAAAGAAAAAAGAAAAGAAGAAAAATGAGGAGAGAGAGAAGGAAGAGAGAGAAAGAGGAGAGAGAAGGAAGAGAGAGAAAAAGGAGAGAGAATTAAGGGATTTTCTCGAGATTCGTGGAAATTGGGAATTTAGATTTTAATAAAATTATTTATTAATATAGGGAATCAGTCTTCTGAGCAGGAAGGCATCGTGCAAATTTCAGGTACGGATTAGTTCAAGTGTAGACAATTGATTCTTGAGAGGTAAGGATTCTGGATATGATCACCAGTTCTATATATTGTTTTACATGGCATGGTTTTGATCCGTATATATGAGCATTTGCATGCATGATTTGTTGTTGCATGAAGTAGTTAAGTTTTCATTATGGACGATATGACCATGATGGTTATTATTTATATTTTCGGATACTATGCTTATCAAAGAAAATTATTTTTGAATGGTTTGGTCTATGACACTGGTTATCGAGTGGGTTGGACCACGATATCGGTTATTGAATGGTTTGGTCTATGACACTGGTTATCGAGTGGGTTGGACTATGATATCGGTTATTGAATGGTTTGGACCATGACACCGGTTATTGAGTGGGTTGGACCACGATATCAGTTATTAAATGGAGTGGACCATGGCACTGGTTATCGAGGGGGTTGGACCACGATATCGGTTATTGAATGGGTTAGACCATGGCACTGGTTATCGAGTGGGTTGGACCATGATACCGGTTATTGAATTGATTAATAGAAATTGGCAAAGAAAAATATGGTTTCTCATGGTTTTGTCATACATGATATTTGAGTTGTTTGACTGCATGATATGATATACTAGTATGTTCCTTTTTTTTCAGAATTATATTATTATTGGTGTGATATATGGAAATCTTACTGGGCTGTATAGCTCACTTCCTAATTTTTGATTTTTCAGAGACTCAAGATGCGTAGTAAGGTTTGGGCTGAGCATGAGACAGAGCTTCATTAATGTTGAATTAGTTAGTTGGTATTAGTTTCGGTTACTGATGCTTGTTGTGAATCAATAGACCAATTAGTGATATCGACTTAATAAATGGATTGTTTAATTGTTACTCAATTGTTTATATAATATTAGTTTTAATTTGATGCGTTGACTCGTATGTACCTAGGCCTTGCATGATCTCTAGGATAAAACCTAGAGTTTGTACGGCCGGTCGCGTGCCAATTCCGGTGCTGGATTTGGGACATGACAGAGTGGTATCAGAGCAAACCAGGTTTTAGGATCTTAGGGTATAAGCTCATCGAGAGAGTATGGGTTGATTCATAGGTGGGGTAGATAATGTGACATGTTTTTGATCATCTAAGTGTTAGTTATTTACTAACAATGACTGGTGTAGGACTTCTATGGCGCGTGGTAGTGGGCGTGGATGTGCTAGGAGGCCCACAAGATTTCCGGATGGATCAAATGCTTGGGATCCTATAGAGCAGTACGAGGATACTGGGGTCTTATCTGGTGATGAGGAACATCCACAGGAACCAACGCCCAATCCCATGGACACTGGTGATGAGGAGCATCCACAGGAACCGACGCTCAATCCTTTGGACAACACCCCGGAGACTGGGACTGCAGAAACGGGAACACCGGGAGGATCTGGAGTTCAGCCTGGGGACCAGGTGGGTCTTCCTCAGCTGATGCAATACTTAGTGCAGCAACAAGCTACTGCAAGAGCTGGTACACTGAGATTGATGGAAGCACAACAGCAACAGCAACAGTTCATGCAGCAGCTATTATTACGGCAGCAACAGCCAGAAGTTAGGATTCTACAAGAACGACTAATCACTTTGATAGATTTCAAGAGATATGCGCCACCAGTATTCAAGGGAACATCTGATCCCATGGAGGCAGAGGGTTGGTTAAAGGCTGTGGAGAAGGTATTCTAAGCCTTGCGGTGTCCGGAAGGGGAGAAGGTTACTTTTGTTACATTCTTGTTGCAAGATGAGGCAACTGCTTGGTGGGAGTTGGAGCTTGGGAAGCAAGGACCAAACGATGCACCTTTTACCTGGGCAGATTTCAGAAAGGTTTTCTATGAGAGGTACTTTCCTCAAAGTGTTCGGGTACAAAAATTTCGAGAATTCGATCGCTTGGAGCAGGGTAGCTTAACCGTTTCTCAGTATGCTGCAAAGTTTGAAGAATTGTCGAGATATGCTCCATCACTGTTAGCAGATGAAGGGATCCGGGCCAGGAAATTTAAAAATGAACTTAGAGGTCGGATTCAGCATCAGGTGATTGCCTTCGAGCTATCTACCTATAAAGAGGTTGTCAACAAGTCACTGATTATAGAAAGAGGATAGGATGCTGCTCAGGCAGAGAGAGAAAAAGCTTTAAAGAAAAGATCCAGATCAGAAGAATTTAAGGATCAACCTAATAGAAATGCTGAAGCAAGGACAAGGAAGCCTGACAGAGCTGATATCCACTGCTACCGGTGTGGTGGACCGCACCTTAAGCGAAACTGTACCTGGCCAGGAGGGAAATGTTATAATTGTGGAAAGGAGGGTCACACTGCAGCTGCGTATCATATTGGTCAGGGGTCATAGCATCAAGCGCCTCAAGCATCGCGTGATGGACTTCAGCAAGGAGGACAATAGAAGTTGGGTACCCAGGGGCGGGTGTACGCACTCACGCAGCAAGGATGCCAACGCATCCAATTCAGTAGTGACAGGTATGATTAGGTTATGATTATTTGGGATGGTGATACAAGTAATTAAATTATAATGACATGATGATTATTAGGATATGACAAGAATAGTGTAGAGCTCAGGTTATGATGATATGGAATTGTGGTATAAGTGCTATGATAGATATGAGTGGTATTAAATTCAGGTCATGATTGTTTGAAAATTTTGACATAAGAGATTAAGAAATTAACATGATGATTAGTAAGATATGATAGAAATTTCTGGAAGGATTTATATAGTGAACCTAGATGGTTTAGTAAATTATATTAGAGTGTGGAAGCGTAGTGATTTAAGAATATTAACTCTAACTTTTGAAGTGTTATGATGGGAGTACTGATTTAGATCTCAATCAAGCTAATTTCGAGGACGAAATTATTTTAACGGTGGAAGAATGTGAAACTCGAGCACTGGGCCAAAGTCGGTAAGCCCAGTCGACTTCAGCCCTGTTGCAGAAAAAAAATATTTGGAACGACGGGGAAACGAATGGGACAGAGAGGCAGAGTCGGAATAGGGGAGGCTTCCTCTCCCTTATCCGGCCGGAGTTTTTGCCGATGGTCTTGAGGGAAGAGTCGTGAGAGGAGAGGGATGAGGTCGGCGATGCGTCGGGGTGGGGGAGAACTCCGATTAGAGTGGAGTTTGTGTCCTAAACGGCGTGAGGGGGAACCATCGGGTATTTTTCTTTAAATCCCCCACACCACCGTCCCATCGAGCCTTCACGCATATTTTTCCTCTTCGACGAGCGACCGGGAACTTTCCAACGCCAGCCGGTGAGTTTCTCCTTTTAGTTAATATTTTTTTGGGCAGATTAATGGGATTTTAGGAGGATTTTGGTTTGGTTTTTGTCTTGGTCTTGGGGCCGCGGACCATCGATGGCTGCGCCGCCGTCCTCTCCGGTCCATCGAGCCTTCCTGGAGATTTTTCTTTCTTGGCCGTCGGCAAACCAGGGGGAGGCCGGTTCGGCGGGGCCGAGGGAGAGGCAGGGGATGAGTTTGGGAGATAAGAAAAGAAAAGAGAGAAAGAAATACGGGAGGGAAGAAAAGAAGAGAAAAAAAGGGGAGGGGGGTTCTGTACGGTTCAAGAAAAGAAAAAAAAGAGGGGATTTTGTTTCGGTTTAGAAAAAAAAAAAAGAAAGAAAAGAAGAAAAATGAGGAGAGAGAGAAGGAAGAGAGAGAAAGAGGAGAGAGAAGGAAGAGGAGAGAGGAAGAAGAGAGAGAATTAAGGGATTTTCTCGAGATTCGTGAAAATTGGGAATTTAGATTTTAATAAAATTATTTATTAATATAAGGAATCAGTCTTTTGAGCAGGAAGGCATCGCGCAAATTTTGGCTACGGATTAGTTCAGGAGTAGACAATTGATTCTTGAGAGGTAAGGATTCTGGACATGATCACCAGTTCTATATATTATTTTATATGGCATGGTTTTGATCCGTGTATATGAGCATTTGCATGCATGATTTGTTGTTGCATGAAGTAGTTGAGTTTTCATTATGGACGATATGACCATGATGGTTATTATTTATATTTTCGGATACTATGCTTATCAAAGAAAATTATTTTTGAATGGTTTGGTCTATGACACTGGTTATCGAGTGGGTTGGACCACGATATCGGTTATTGAATGGTTTGGTCTATGACACTGGTTATCGAGTGGGTTGGACCATGATATCGGTTATTGAATGGTTTGGACCATGACACCGGTTATCGAGTGGGTTGGACCACGATATCAGTTATTAAATGGAGTGGACCATGGCACTGGTTATCGAATGGGTTGGACCACGATATCGGTTATTGAATGTGTTAGACCATGGCACTAGTTATCGAGTGGGTTGGACCATGATACCGGTTATTGAATTGATTAATAGAAATTGGCAAAGAAAAATATGGTTTCTCATGGTTTTGTCATACATGATATTTGAGTTGTTTGACTGCATGATATGATATACTAGTATGTTCCTATTATTTTCAGAATTATATTATTACTGGTGTGATATATGGAAATCTTACTGGGCTGTATAGCTCACTTCCTAATTTTTGATTTTTCAGAGACTCGATGCGTAATAAGGTTTGGGCTGAGCATGAGACAGAGCTTCATTAATATTGAATTAGTTAGTTAGTTGGTATTAGTTTCGGTTACTGATGCTTGTTGTGAATCAATAGACCAATTAGTGATATCGACTTAATAAATGGATTGTTTAATTGTTACTCAGTTGTTTATATAATATTAGTTTTAATTTGATGTGTTGACACATATGTACCTAGGCCTTGCATGATCTCTAGGGTAAAACCTGGAGTTTGTACGGCCGGTTGCGTGCCGATTTCGGTGCTGGATTCGGCGCGTGACAGTAAAAAAACTGACATCCAATGTAGCAGGATAGAGATCAAGACCGTGCTTAACAAAACTAGCTGACCTCCTGCTGACAGCAAATTTGTCTTCCTCCCATCCAACATCCTTTCTATTTTCTGGATCGAAGTAAGTCAATCTACTTTTTTTTTAATTTGTAGAGACTCAGCAGAAATCCTAAGTGATTCAGAATTCACAAAAGTTACAATTAAGAACTGAAGTATGATATACACCAACAGTGACATGTCAAAGTTTATATAAAATTCGGTCACTTCCTCAAAGCAGTACAAGCTTATTGGAGATTTTACCTTGTTAGGCAGGAAAAGAGAAATCGTATGTGAAGAAAACATAAGCTTGTAGGATGGTGGGAGGGATAAGTGATCATGCAAAATTGGCATTAAATGCAGTATGCTTACAGCCATACATATAGTATGGTACAATGTAATGAAGCTTAATTATGAACATTGCTTTTTTCCCCATAAAGGGCAAAAGTGACAGGCCAAAGGGAAAAAATGACAGGATCAGGTATCTTTTCATATTCAGTACACCATTGAATTTAGCACAATACAATTTGGATAACAGAAGGTCCAATTCTCCAAAATTGTCTCTAGAAAACATAGAACACTGAAGAGAAGATTATATGTAATTCAATCATTACTCCTTGGGAAATCAAAAATAATCCTGTCATAAGTGTTACAGTATTCTAGATTTCTTTCTAGTTTCTACAAAATTCTGCTTACAGGAGTCATGATGAATCGGAATTCTCAGTTCTCTATGACATCTCAGAAGTAGGATATATACATAGGAAGTTAGGAACTATATTGTGCTTACACGTATCGGTCAACTGATTCTTGCTCTGATGGATCACTAAAAGTAAGTGGTCCAGGTGCTGAGACAATTCACTGCATTATTTTCTATTTTAAATAATAAATTTTCCCACTTTTTGTGTGAATCAAATTTCTTGTTGATGAAGTCTTTGTTTCCTCAATCATTATAGATTGGCCATTTGGTTGGTCCAGATAAACAGAAGAAATTACAACATGCTAATGTAAATTCAAAGTGATAGGAACATCTGATTAGTATTTCCTAATCATGGATGAAATACTCATTCTTTTTTGTTTATTGTCAAATATCAAGTTATCAACTAAAGTTTCCTTAAATTCCTTATAAAATTTTCATTATTTGTCTCATCATAGAAACTAAAAATCCTTGGGAGACTGCAAACCAACTCTCTCTTCCCCCCCCTTTATCCCAACTGCTGTCATGACTTCATCCATATACAATTGTAAGATTTTTATCTAGTAAGGGGTTTGTTTACATAAATCAAATTGCTTGTGTTCTGATGCATTTGGTCCTTTCTTCTCTCTCTTTATCTGAAAAGAAGTTAGATCTTGCAATTTAATGTTTGTAGATCGAATTGTATAATTATGTGGTGATTTTAGATAATTCTGAACATAAAACTATATGCTTGCTAGGAGTGAAGATTAACTGATAAACATGTCTTGGTTCAGGATCCTTGTTGCAATTGAATCACGACTAATATATTATTTTACTTAAACTTGCCTCTTCAGGTAATTGGATCTATTGTTGGGGTTAGATTAATCAAAGCAATCTTCCCTGAAATTGGTCAAGGACCTCGTTTGAGTGTTGATATTCATCAAGGGGCATTAACAGAAGGACTATTGACATTCATGGTTGTGATGGTTTCAATGGGGCTAAAGAAGAAAGACCCTAAAAGTTTCTTTATGAAAACATGGATCTCAAGCATTTCTAAAATAACACTTCATATCCTTGGTTCTGATTTAACTGGCGGGATCATGAACCCTGCTTCTGTAAGTGCTTTACAGTCCTTGTTCGATATTCAAGATATTATTCTTTTATACTCTTAGTTTTCAAATAACTAAGTTTGCTTCTCTGTATCTGATACAGTTCAAAATGACATGGTAACTAAAATAATGGTGCTCTTGAGCTCATGCTGAACTGAAGGAATGTTAGACATTAGAGTAGATAGACAATGTCAAGATAAGTGAAATTCTCATGCATGCTTAGTAGTTGCTAGATAACATACTAAAGTTTGCTGCACTACTTAAAATTCCTTGTGCTAATATTGAAAGAATGGTTGATATGCTGGCTGGCACAAACCATTCCATGCCATGCCAGTGCATGCCATTATGTGTGTTACAGGAAAGATGACTTGTCTAAACTTTCTTTTGTCAAGCTATGATCAATTGTCGACAAGTAGGAAAGTGCTCGGCCAGGAGCTGATTTCTTATTAAGGCGCACTTATCAGCTAGGAGCCGACCTCTTATTAAGGTGCAGGACACCTATTGGCCAGGAGTCAATCTTTTACCAAGGCGTAGGATACCTATCGGCCAGGAGTTGATTCATTATTGAAACATAGGTTGTTCAACAACTCATTAGACAGGTGCAATCACTTATCTTAGCCATGTACAAAGTTCTATAAATTCATTTAACATGAAATATGTCTTTTTAAGCTGTTAGAGCTACTACGATAAGGTTGATAAAGTGGTTATCAAGAAGTGTAATAGATCACTTAGTAAACCACTTCATAAACTGACCTTTTAATAGTTAACTGACTTAACAACTTAATAGCATTACTGTCTTACGAATGGTTACAACTGCCTAACCAACTCGGCCTTGAATCTTTATAAATAGGGGGCCGAGAAGAACTCTATGGAAACACTTGCACTCCATTTTTTCTCACGATTCTCCCTCTTTAAGCTAGCTTAAGCATCGGAGGGTCCCTCGTTGAAAAAATTCTACAAATTTCTCCAATGACGAGGACTTCTTTTGTAGGTCCAGGTGCTGATCAAACCCATTGTGGAAGCATTCTCAAAAGCTCAAAGCCACCTCAGTGAGTGTAGTTGATCCAGCTTGGAGAGGAGCCGCAATAGATTGGCATTAAAGGAAGGGCCTTGTCCAAATATTTCAAGAAAATGGCGAGAGGAAGACCTTCACTTAACTCTACTTTTCAATGGTGATCTTCGCAGAATGTTTTTAATATAGCTTTTTTTAAGGTAAGAAATCCTTAACCTACTCCTGTTACTGACCAAAGGCTGGATACTTTGATTAAGCATGTCTAGCTGCTGATGAACGCTGTCCATCTCCTTTAACATATTGCCATCCAACTCTCGCCTCCACCAGCTAAACCATCGCTATGGAGCCATCGATGCCTATCTGGTGGAGGGGTCGGAAGTCACCAACCCCCCATGGAGAAGAAATCTGGTAGTTAGTTCCACAAGAAGGAAGGAATCATCGCTATCATTTCTTAGAAGATTCCCAAGAGGATTTGACTCTGGCACGTCCTCCAAATCATCGCTCTTAGCGAGAGGATTATATTGAAAGGAAAGTCTGAGAGCTAGAAGCCAAATTCGGTAAAATCTGTGGAAGACCGTGCTGGAATGACTTACAAAATTTTGGCACATAATCTCATTTCTCTGAAGGAATAATGAATGAGCCAATCCCCTATCGATTCAAAATGCCGTTAGCTGAACCTTATGAAGATTCTATTGACCTAATTGATCATCTGGAGAGATAAAAGGTCCTATCGAGGCTCCAAGGTGCATCTGCATCTTATTATGCCTGGCCTTCCTAACAGCTTTAAAGAAAGCTGCTAGGATGTGGTTCTCGAGCTTGCTATCTGGATCTATCCACTTTTTCAGCAGCTAAGCAGTTAGTTGATAACACACTTTGACAATCATCGATCCTATCCAAAGAATAATGATAGTCTCTTCTCCATTAAACATGAAGGAGAGATGTCTCGAAGCTATGTGGCATGCTTTAATGCGGTCACATTGAAAGTCAGAGATTTCAACGAGTCTGTTGCCATGTCAACCTTGAAGTGAGGACTTTGAAGTGGTTGCTTGAGTTTTTTCTCGGATAAAATTTTTTCAAGGAACTACGCTGACCTCGTGCGTGCAGGGAATATGCACAAGTTGAGAAGAGTCATTTCCTCCATCAAAAGGAGGAAGGAAAGAAGTAGAGTGGGAAGAAGCGGGCTTGCGAGGAAGAAACTTGCATTCAGCCAAAAGTTACTTACCCTCGAAGAATTCAAAGCCAAATCACTCTGATCGGTAATTCACTGATTACACCTCTCTGTCTCTTGATCTCAAATTCTGATGGAGATTGAAAATAAAAACTATCTGTGCTAACCACTGTTTATGAGAGGTCCACTAAAAAGGAGAGAGCAAATACTACCGCTTTCCATAGAGATCATAGTCATGATATGGAAGATTGATGGTAGTTGAAACAGTAAATTGAGGATTGGTTTGTAAAGGTTATCTCAACAAATATATCAGTGGCCAGTAGAAGAAGAGACCCCTCGGATGCACCCTGAGCAAGAACTTGAGTTAAGTAACCTACCAATCGTTAGGATCGTTGGCATGATCTCAGACAGGGGAGCAGAGGGACGATGTGAGCCACCTAAAAAGAGGCATCGGACAGTGCCGACTAGTTCTTTAGTTAAGGACATTATCACCTTTTCTGATGATGATGTAAGGGAGATTCAAAACCTATATAATGACATGGTCGTTGTCACATTAATGGTGGCTAACTATGATGTAAAAAAAATTTTAGTTGATAATGAAAGCTCTGCCGATATTTTATTCTATGATGCTTTCCAGAAAATGAAACTGCCACTTAAAAGGTTGAAAAGGGTAAATACCCCATTCATTAGATTTTTTTGGAACTTAGTTGTCATAGAAGGAGAAATTCCCTTATTGGTGACTGCAGGTCAAACACCTAGACAAGCAACAGTCCTATTGAAATTCTTGGTTGTCCGAATATCATTAGCCTATAATGCTATTCTTGGGTGACTGGGATTAAATACATTAAAGGTGGTAGTCTCCACTTACCACATGCTCATCTACTTCTCGACTAAGCATAGACTTAGGGAAATCAAAGGAGACCAAATATTGGCGAGACAGTTTTTTCTTGTGACTGTTAAGATCCAAGAATAAATTGGGGTCCCATAGGTGAATGAGCTAGTTGTTAAGGAAGACACCACTGACAGAGGGGTGCCTATTGAGTAGTTGATGAACATCCTTCTAGGAGATGATCCAAATAAGACTATACAAATCGGATCTCTCCTTATAGAGTGGCTGATTATGTTTCTACGAGCCAATGCTGATATCTTCACTTGGATAACCGTCGATATGTCAGGTATACCTCCTGATATCATCGTCCATAAACTTAGTGTGGACTCTCTTTATCCCCTTGTCAAGTAGAAGAAAAGAAGTTTTGCTCTAGAAAGGTAAAAAGCCATTGAAGAGGAAGTGAACAAACTTCTGAAAGCGGTTTCATCAGAGAAACACATTACCTAGATTGGATAGCCAACATGGTCATGGTCAAGAAGGCAAATGGTAATTGAAGAATTTGCATCAACTATACTGATCTTAACAAAGTCTGTCCAAAAGACAGCTATCCCTTACCAGAAATTGAGCTGGTTGATGCTATCTCTGAACATGAATTACTAAGCTTTATAGATGCTTTTTTAGGACATAATTAGATTTGAATGGTAGAAGAGGATGAAGAAAAAAAGGCCTTTGTGAGAAAAAAAGGACTCTACTATTATAAAATGATGCCTTTTGGGCTAAAAAATGTTGGAGCCACTTATCATAAATCATCTCATCAAATAAATGCGAGCGCAACTAGAGTACATTTACCCTGATCCATATGAAAATTGGAAATCATCTAACATCACAGATTGAGAGATCTGGTTTGTCTACTATAATGAGGTTGAAGCTCAAGTATGTCAATAAGGGAAAAGAGCCTAGGCAATATCCATTCAAGGACATTGTCAGTGATGAGGAGGATTCTATGTTGAGCTAGGTTGCAAATCAAGAAGCACGGGATTCACTTATATTGGATGAGCCAAGAGATCCTTCCTAATCATGCAAAATAGTAGCACATGAAGTAGGGTACAAGATGTGGACTGATGGGTGGCTTTTTTATTTATCTCCCATTTAGAGTGGAATGCAAGATATTGGTTAAGATGATGGTGGATCAAGTAGTAGACAATCTGAGAATTCTGATCAACGAGTTGATCACATAATGTTTAGTTTTAGACGTCAAATAAGGTCTCTAGAGATAGCAAAGGCATCGGGACTAGTAGTAGAGGTAGGGTAAGTCAACAAATAAGGGCCAATTAGAGCCCGAGAGGAAGCTAAGAGGGCTGCAGTTGAGGATAGATATAGGAAGTCCAAATCAAAAAGGCAACAATGATCTAGTAGTAGGAATCGATGATGTGCAAGTTTGAGATGGTAGTGAGACACCCAAGCCTTCTGATCTCGAATTGCCTAGATCATCTTGTGATAATAGTGATGATGATAATGATGAAAAAAGTGATGGATTTGATGATCATGATAGTCAAGGTGGAGGACATGGTGAAGCATATAAGATCAGTCCTTTTATTGAAGAGGTATATTTCATCCATGCTACTTAAGACCCGACCATGATCCAGTTCTAGATTTCAGGAAGAGTTGCTGGCCTATAGGAGGAGAAGAATTGTTGCAAGATGTGGCACAAAAGCTACATATATTTTGAATCATTTTTATGAGTTAATAATAACTAAGGAATGTCAATGTCAAGTATACATGAAGTTTTTGGCATGGATGGAGCAAGATTCTCTAAAAAACATGTTGGAGTCCGAGCAAGTTAGGTCATCATCATCAATTAGAACAAATCTGTTGGAGCGTCAGATAGCCAAAGTGCATATTATGGCCTCTCTTTCTAAAATGATTGAGCTGTATACTCTCAATGGTCATTTCCTGAGGAGTATTTTTATATTTAGTATCCATCTTTATATTGATACATTTTTGGGCCATAGTATGGTATTATCATTGCCTCTCATTGTCCTAATCAAGAATGACCAGTCTCTTATCCAATGTACTATCAAGAGGGTTATCTTGGACAACATCAAGGACAAACATCAAGTAAAAGATGGGCAACAAGGATGGGCTTAGTATCAAAATTGGTATATATTGAAGGTCCCGATTATGAGTAGGATCCAGATATTTATGAATGTCATAGGCATTCCATCTATAATTTGTAATAAATTTGATATGTTTATCTTAAGTTGATGAATCCATTTTATATAACTTTGAAAATGATTTATTATGTATTATTAGCATAGTTATATTTTCATATACAAGTGGTTAAGCTGAAGTAGTAAAGATTGCAGCTTTTCATCGAACTTCAACATTTTTGCTTTATTAATTATGACGTATCAATTATAAGAGGTCATTGCTTGGTAACTAGGAAAGGATTTTCAATAATCTAGAAGATCATAATGCATTATAATATTAGTTTTAAATAGAACTAGTTTATTTTAAATATATTATTTTTGAAATCCAAATATGTTTAAACAATAAATAGAACAGTAAAATCTTAAGATAAATTCAAAAAACTAATATTATAAGGGTGTTCCAAGTATGTATCGGGATGCTTGATTGAGATGATGCGGGATGCGGGCCATCCCGTTTCGGGCAAAAAGTGGGATGCCCCTGTTCCATGGGATTTAAACCTAGCTTCCAGGCACAACTGTGATTTCTAGTTCGAGCTCTATCTTGTATATCATATTACGTAGGACGGTTAGAAGCTCCTCATCTATGTTTATCCCAGGTGCGATGTATTGGAACCTTGGATTTAAGTAGTAAGCTACAGATAGATTTTGTAAGTATTTAGGTAAAGTTGATTTCTTACTACTAAATGTAAGTCCCTACCCATCTAGTAGTCCCACCATTGCTCAATGATGCTGATGTACTCCTAGGCAAGGTTCCCGGTATCGGTACAGGGTACCGTACCGATGGTCGGTCGGTATCGAACCGTACCGTGCCGACACGATACGGTAGGCGTGCCGGTCCAGACCGGTACGCCCAAAATTTTTTTTTGATTTTTTTTGTTTTTTTGTAATTTTAAGGTTTTTATTTTAATTTTTAAGGGTTTAGGGTTTGTATTTTAAGGGTTTAGGATTTAGGATTTAGGCCGGTATGGGATTTAGGGTTTATGATGGCGTACCGCTTTAGGGTTTAGGACTAAATACTAATATTTAGGATTATTTTCAATTGAAATAAAAAAAATAATAATTAAACTAAGATTATCAGCAATTAATGAAAGTAAAATGTGGCATAAACATATAATTACATACCAATGTCTAGAATCGGGTAGAGTGACGATGTCCATAAATATAGGGATCATGTATGTACTCTGTAAGAAATTCGGCATGTCCCTCCTGCCAGGCAGCATGATACTCCTCTAAGCTCATCCCAGGAGGTATGCGTGATGGGTCATAACTAATCGCATATCCCTCTCTGATGTCCGACTCTGAGAGCTGTCCAGAGATTGACGATATGGCAGTGCAGGTGCAAGGGGGAATCCAAATATACCAGCAACAAAATCAGATGCATAAGATGCTCCTGGATAATAACCACTGGATGCTGATATCTCGGATGCACTATATGGATCATATGGACCAGAAGCTGCCGGTAGTTGCGGATAAGAGGATCCTGAATATGAGGATGATTCAGATACATCCAAGGATCCTATTCCACGTGCAAGATATGCAGCTATATCGTGTCCCGAACGACCACGCGGAGCCCGTCGTCTATATGGAATCGTATCACCACGAGGTCTATCAGATGGTGCTCCATGATCTGTATCCTGCGTGGCATGAAAAAACTGCAACTCCCCAGTGAATCGAATAGGACTAAGTGGCTGCGACTCCTGTCCTCCTGCTCCTCCCTGATCACTAGATCCTCCACTATCTGAAGCACTATTATCACTGTCTCTGGTATCTGAATCTGAGTGGACTGAGTGCTCCGATGGAGGTGCAACTGCCTTTCCTTTTCCTCTGTCTCCAGGTCTACTAGATGGTCGGGACGGACGATGTGCTGTATCTGCTGGAGCCCTATGAGGAATATGACTTCTGCCCATTGTCTAGCATCCACCCCAACCTCACTAGCTACAAAACTGGTTGGTCGAGGAGGCGATCCTAGCTCATCAAGCTCTGGCGTCTGCTGCTGACCCATGACCCACCTAATCATTGGATTTTCATCCTCATCAACATATGAACTTGCAGTGGGATCAGGATATTTCAATTCTACTTCTTCCTGAATACATTTTAGCCTCAACCTTAAATTATAGTGTACATACACAAGATCTTTGAGGCGTTTCTGTTTCAGACGGTTCATCTACTTGGAGTGGATAAGACCAAATATAGATCAGTTGTGCTCACATCCACTGGAGGACACCGTCTGGGAGGATCTTCACTGCAAGAACCTTCAAATTTTTAGCAGATCCACCAAAATGTACCCACCATTCAGCTGCAAAAGACATTACATCATTTAGAATTTTAGATTTGGCAAAATAAAAAATTTAATCCTGATATAATATTAGACTTACTCCTTAGTAGTACCTATCAGGATTCATCTTTGATTTACTTCTGATCGCTATAGTGGATCCAAATGAATCTGTGCCCTCCCTAAAAAATTTTATCTGCCAGAAAAAAATTTGTTAGCTTGTTGAAATTAATGCTATTAAAAATCATTCAATAATTTTAACCTAATTTCTTCAAGGCACATAGCAGCGATATCTGGATCGGGTTCCATCTTATATATAACATTGCACAGGGCAGACATAAGATCCTTATCCATGGCAATATCCGGTACGGAGTACTGAAATCTCGGATTTAGATAGTAAGCTGCACATATATTTTAAGAATCAGTCAAGCGTACTTGTCTGAATCTAATTGAAACTTAATTTTTAGGGACTTCAGAAAATACTACGTACCTGCTAGATGCAAATCCGAACTCATTTGATAACTCCACCATCCATCAATGATCCGGATATACTCATATGCATGTGATGGATCTGCCTCCTAGATCTTTTCCTTTGCCCTTTGCATCATGAAATATAAGAAGCCCATCTGAGTATACCTCTCGGAGTCCACGGCACGAAGTACCTCATATAGAGGCTTGATAGCCTCTACTACCCTCTCAGCCCGCTGCCAGAATGTCTGTCTCGTCACTAAATTCTCCATATTGCTTTTCTCAGTATTTGCCCTGGCATATCTGTTCTCCCGCCAGTCCTGACTGACAAACATCTAATGCAGCTCTGCTTTCTTGTTAAGAAGACTATCAAGTGCAATGTAATTAGTTGCAAACCGTGTGACCCCCGGTCTCAATATTTCTTCCTCTGTAAAGCTCCTCATCAAATGATAAGACCCATGTATGGTTATATATAAATCTGGTGATAGACTGTGCTAGCTCAACAATCTTCTGCACCCTGCGAATTTTACCAATATCCATCAACATGAGGTCTATACAATGTGCAGCACAAGGGATCTAGAAAATATGTGGCCGCCGCTCCATCAAGATCTGCCCTGCGGTCCATTATCAGTGATTATCTGCACGACATTATGCTCTCCCACCTGATCAATCACCTCCTCCATCAATCTGAGGATATAACTGGCATCGTGCACCTGATCTGAAGCATCAATAGACTTCTGAAAAAAGTCTTCCCTTCACAATAAGTCAAAATTGATGATGCTCCATCTAGTAGGACCAGTCCAACTATCACACATCACCGTTAATCCATACACAGGCTACTTGCTCTGATATGAGGATATCCATCCTTCTAGCTCATCCTTATTACTGTCCAGAAGATGACCATAGATATCCCTCGATGCTGGAGGATCTATACCTGCACCAGCAGCCTGTATAGATGAAATAGCAAAGCGATAATAAGGATTGTCTGCTGCATGGGCTGGGATATGACTGAAATGAAACCAGGAGGAGATGGCCCGCCATATATCATTCTTATCCTTTTTCAGCATTGTGTTAATCCTCTGTTGCTTGGAATCTCTACTGGAAAATGCATGTGGATCGACATCATGGATAGTGGCTCCCTCTGGAATGTCCCTGGGCCTGGAAGACTTCCTCCTATTGCCAAATGCTCCCAACATGGATGCAAAAACGGTCGGTGCCTCTCCTGACGGGCTCTCTGACTGAGGAGGTCCTCCTAAACTGTCTCAGACTTTCCTGGAGCACTAGCAGAAGCGGATCCCGATCCTGACTCAAAAGTTGATGGCCCGAATCGCTGTCTATGTCTGGCTGCCTCCTCCTACTGCCTCTGCTCATACAAGCTCGCCTGAATAGCAACCTCCATCTGTGCCTCCTCATCAGAAGGAATAGATGCTTCCTTTGACTTCCTGGAGTGATAAGAAGGTGGTTCTGCGGCTCTGCGGTCCACCTCTGCCTTCTTCTATGCTGCTTTTTCCTTCCCAGCTTTAAAATCAGCTAAGTGTTTCTTCAACTGACGAACCTCCTGTGGATACTGTTGGCATGCAGATACATCAGGATAGCTGCCAGTCAAGTGCTGCTTCAACCTTGTTACCCCCATCTTTGAATTTGGTATTGCACCATTTACACCTCCAGCAATGCCGACCCGAGAGCATCTCTCCATGTAACCAGCCAATGTCCCGCTCCGGATCCTTCTTCCTCCTTGATGGATCCATACATGAATATTTAAATTATATATAAGGTCAATAATAATCTTTATTAATTAACAGTTTATTAACCTAATTTTTAAAATTTATATTTTTTTAATTTTTTTATTTAAAAAATTCAAAAAATAAAGAAAAATAAAAAAAATTTAAATTTTAGATTCATGTAGGATTCCATCATACATGCTACATATATTTTTTTAAGATCTTAGAAATGCATTAAAAGTCATTTTTTTTCAATTTAAGACCTACGGGCACTATTCATGAGATGCACAAAACTTGAATAAATCGACATGAAATTTATAGTGAGAGTAGCTTACAAGTCCTAGATTAATAATTTATAATTACATTTTTTTTCTAATTATTATTTTTTAATTAATTTATTAATCCGAAATTAATTTTTAATTTAAAAAATTATATACTTAACAAAAAATTAAGATTTTAGTATCATTGTGTAGATCTATCCTAGATCTACCACATACTCTAAAATCATTGCTAACAAATAAATTTTGACAGCATTTCTTCTTAACTTTCTAATTTGCACGGATTTTAACAAAATTTAATGCTACGAAAGACGAAAATACGGAAAAAGAAAGGTATACGGACCTTGATTCTACCTACCCCTTCGATTTTTGCAGGTTGAATTGGGTTGAAATTGACCCTGCAAATTTTTTTCTTTTGCTTTTCCTTCCACTGTGCGCTGTAGCAGAGAACACAGAGAGCTCGTAAGAGCTCTCTGTGCCTTTCCTTATAATTAAGGAAAGGCATCTTCACCCCCCTTTGGACAAAAGGTCACATGGCTACAGTGTAGTCATGTGACACCAAAAAAAAGAAATTTGCCCCCCCTTCCCAAGCTGTACCTAGCCGAACCGGGCCGAATCGGCCAGTTCGGGCCCGTTTCGATCGGTTCGGGACCGGTTCGCACTGGTTCGGGCCCGGTTCGATGTGGTAAGGTTTTTTTTTTTGTTTTTTAAAGGGGCTGTGCCATTTTTTAAAGCCGAACCGTGCCGGCCGGCGGTCCGGTTCGGTACTCCCTGAACCGGCCGGTTCGGAGAACCCTGCTCCTAGGCATGTTTTAGATCTATCACCTAATTTGATTCTTTGTGTTCTCTATTATATGATATAGAACAAGGATTTAGGCCTCGGTGGGACGTCCCGTGGGATACCAGGATGGGATACCATCCTATGTATTGGGACAGGACGTCCCGCTAGCATCCCAGCATCCCAATCAGGACATCTTGGGACATCCCTTGTCCCGAGTGTCAGGACAGAACGGGACGCCAATGCATCCCATTTCATAAAAAAATCAGGACAGTCCCGTCCCACGGGATTTAAAACCTTGATATAGAAAGCCCATATGGGGGTATCTTTCATTGTCCATGGCCTAAAGCACCTTATATATAGGCTTGATAGCCTTCGCTATTCACTCGGCCCTCGTCTAGAATGTCTACCTCATCACTAAGTCCTTCACATGACTCCCTTCAGTGTCAGCCCTTGCATATCTGCTCTTCTGCCACTTAGCACTAATGAACATCTGATGCGAGCCTTCTTTCTTATTAAGAAGGCTATCGAGTGCTATATAGTTCATAGTAAACTGTCATACTCGGTCTTAGGATCTCTCTCCCCACGTATCTTCACATTAGTGGCAAGACCCATCCATTATGGCTGTAGATGAATGTAGTGATACTTTGTATTTGACTCCATTATCTATTGCACTCTACAAAGTTCTCAATATCAATCAACATGATATTGATACTATGTAGCACATAGGGTTTGGTAAATCTATAATCACAGCTCTATTAGGATTTTATGTGCAGTCTTATACTGTGGTCCATAATCAGTGACAACTTGCATGATATTTTGCTCTTCGATCAGTTACCTCCATCAATCTCAAGTTGTGCATGACATCGTGTACCTGGTTAAAAGCATCAATTAACTTGTAAACAAAATATTTTTCCATCATAATATATCAAAAAGCTGATGCTCTATTTGGTGGGACTAGTCCAACCAAGGATTGCGGAATCAAAACCAGATCCTATTTTGACTGGCTGGTAGTACAAGTTAGTCAGCCCGTATTGGATTGGATTGGTGTGAACGGATACAAAAATGAAGGAATGTACCAAGGAAAAGAGAGAGAGGGAATAAGAGGAAGAGAGAGGGAAGGGAAGGAGGTGGAGGTAACAAAGATGGTGGTGGCCCTCGAAGGGCCACTAAGGCCTTCGATTCCTTTATGAAATTGTAGCCAAGAGAGATAAAAAAGGAAGGGAAAGAAAATGGAGGGGAAGGTGACGGAGAGGCCATTATGGCCATCGAATGATGTAATTGCTGCCCATGACTCCATGAGGATGAAGAGGGGCAATCACCCCTATTTCATATATTTGTTAAAAAAATCCCATGTATAGTGAAGCCGATAAACCAATTGCCCCCTTCACTATTCATCATCGTTTAAAAAAAATATGAACATGGGCTTCTCGCCCCTATTCCGAATCATGGAGGTCGTGGGAGGTTTTCCGCTGTCCGGTGACCATGGCGGCTCTTGATGGCTTCCTCGCCTCCTTCCCCTTCTTCTTTCTCTTTATCTCTCTTGATTAAAATCCCTAGCAGATGTGGAGCTTCAAAGGCCTCGGCAGGCCACTACTGGTCCTTCAATAGCATCGTCCACTCTTTTCCTCCCCTCTATCTTCCTCTTTTTCCCTCTTCCTCATTCGCTGTTGCCGGTGTTCCAATTTAGGTGGAAACCATCCTGGTTTGCCACAGCTCAAAACATCCTGAACCACTCGATTTGGTACAGTTCCAAAAATTATGGGTCCAATTATCATACATCATTGCCACTTCATATGTAGGTCACTTGTTTTGATATAATGCAATTCATTTTTCTAGCTCCTTGTTGCCATTAAGAAGCTTACCATAGATGTCCTTTGGTCCTAGAGAATCTATGCTCGGGCTAGTAGCTTGTATGGTTGTAATGGCAGGTGAGTATGTGCTACCTATCACATTTGCTGGGATGTGGCTAAAGTGAAATCGTGATCCAATAGCTTGCCACATCTTTTTTCTTATTTGTTGCATGTAAATCTAAGCATGGATAGTGGCTTATGATGGAATATCTTTGGAGGACTTCTTCTTACTATCAAAAGCTCCCAGCATAGATGTAATATGGCTATCATATCTACTGATGCTCTCCTTAACTAAGGAGATCCTCCTGAACTCTAGCTCTTCTTTGGCGGTAGCAAAGCCTAACCTAGACTCATGGTGTGATGGCCCAAATCGAGCCCTATACTTGGTCTACTCCTTAAGCTACCACTGATCTTCCAAGCTCACATCAATGGCAGATTGGATCTATGCCTCATCATCTCAAGCAAAGGCTTTGACTTCTTGGAGTGATAGGAAGGTGGCTCTATAGCTTGGCAGTTCACCTCCACCTTTGAAGCCCTCTTCTTCACTATAGTGAAATTACTAAAGTTTTTCTTCATCATATGCCGGACCTCCTATAGACATTTCCAGTACATAGCTACATCAAGTAACCATCAACCAAGTGCTTCTTCAACTTAGTTATCCCTTGAATTTTGTATTGCACAGTTGCATTTCCAGTAGTGCCAATACGCGAGCATTTTCCCATGGTTTCAATCAATATCATGCTTTGGATCCTTCTTTTCGATGGATCCATTTCTGCAAGATTAAGAAGCATGTTAGTTTAATCATTTTGTAATTATAATAAAATTTTATTGTCTTAAGAAAATATATTTTCTAGTTCAGAAAAAAACTGCTAAATTATTTAATTCATAATATTTATATTTATATTTATTATTTCAAATTTAAAAATAAATTTAAATATCATAAATTTTGAAAAATATGTTTTGTACCTTATAAAATACTTCTAAATTATCTAATATGTAGTAGTAATTTTATATAATTTTTTGAATTAATTTTATATTTTTATTAATTATTTAAATTAAAAATATTTTAAAATCAAAAAATTGGAAAACTAATATGAGCATGGATCCATGTATAACCCTACCATGGATTTTACATATATGTTTCTAAGCCTTTAAGCATGCATGAAAAGCTAATTTTTATTTAAATTTAGATCTAGGCTATTATGCACATGATGTGTGAAAACATTCATAAATAGACATCAAATTTATGCTGATAGTAGCTTGCATACCCCTAAACATTATTATGATTTTACAGTTATTTTTTGAATTTTATTTTTTAAAATATTTTTTAATCTAATAATGTATTTTTAAATTTTAAAAAATATAACATAATGAAAATTAATGATTTTAGTGGCATTGTATAGATCGTCCATGTATTTACAATATATAATAAAATCATGCCAAAATTAAAAATTTTGATATGATTTTTCCTTGTTTTTCTAATTTTCAAGATTATCCAAGCTTAAAGAAAAAATAAGGGGGATGGTCGAGAAGGTTGCGTACCTTTAGTCTGACATTCTTGCTTGTTTTCGGGCTATTTTTCGAATATTTGAAGGGGGAGTGGGAAAGAACAAATGGCTTAAGAAGGCTCTGAAAAGCCTTCTCAACCATCCACCACTCAAATAATTGAGTGATGGCTGAATCGGGTCGAACTGACCCTTAATGGCTAGTTCAGTTGCATATTGTCACGAATCGAATGCTTTGAACTGATTTAGATTGGTTCAGTATTGGTTTTGAAAATTAAAGACTCAAGCGAATTAAATTTTATATATAATAGACGATGGGGTTTAACAAGTTTTTATAATCTCTGTCTTGTTGGGACTCATAATAGAAGAAATGAATCACACAATAATTACATTTAGAGATTCAGTACTTCTATTTTGCTGGGTTACCATTACATGCTGTTAGGTGTTACTGATGGATTGTAAGACTCATAGGATCATTTTGATAATCGATGATTCTAGTTGAGGAGAGTTGGAATTGTTTCAACCCATTGAAAAGAATTTCAATGATGCTTTGATAAAGATTGTAGCTATTGCCCAGTTGGCCAACCCAAGAGAGGGATGAATTGGATTTGTAAAAAATTTAACAAGTATGTGCCTTTTGAAAACTTAGTGTGATGAGTGAAGTATATAAATATTGCAAGCGGAAGCAATTAAGTATGTAAAAGCAAGAGCAAGCACAAACACCACAAAATTTAGAGTGGTTCGGAGCAACCCAGTTCCTACATCCACTATCCAAGGTGCATACTTGGGATTTCCACTATATTCATCTCGAATACAGCTGGATTGTTTTTCTACGAGCTCACAATCCAAAACCTAATACAAAGTTTTCCCGGGCTCACTAACAACCCAACTTAGTTTTCAAGGCTAACCAATCAACCTTAAAATAACTTACAAGTTACAGCCACTTGCCGTACTTATAACAACTCAAAAACCGAGTTAAAAAGGAGGCAACACTAAAACAAACGCAAGGTTGTTGAATGGTTGCAGTTGAAGCTCTTAATGAGGCCTTCTTGAATGCTTCTTCAATGCTCTTCAAGGCTCTCTTATCTTTTCAAAGATTAACTCAAGAAGTTGATGGGAAGTTGTTGGAGAACTTGAGTTTTCACTTGAAAGCTCTTAAAACATTCAATACTCTTTTTAAAGTTCTATAAAAGTTCTTTTTCCGTGACTTAAATCATTCATTTATAGCTTCTTAAAGTATTTCCTGGTGAATATGGCCATTAGAATTTCTTAAAAACCAAAAACTAGCCGTTGGAAGGCTTTAGAATCAAGAAATTCAAATTTTGGACTAGCCATTACTGTTCAAATTCTGGGATTTGAGTCGGCTTGCAGATTTCGAGTTGGTTCGGATTGTCAGTGAAGAAATTTTGTAGTGTGACAGTCGGCTCATTCCAAATTAGAGTCGGTTCAATTGACTGGAGTCTCAGAAGCATGTTTTAGTCACTCTGTAAGAGTCGGCTCGGATCTTCATTGAGTCGGCTTGAATGCTATGTACAAGAAAATTCTGTGTCGTGCCAAACAATGTATCAGCTCTAATTATTTGAGTTGGCTCGAGTGAAACTACTCCAAATGCTTCCAAACAATTTCAAACTTCTTACAAACATCTTCAAGCTTCTTCCAAACAACTTCTAAACAACTCTAAGATCTTTAAACTTAAAATTACATTAATTCGGTCCTTTTACTTGAATATACAAACGAATTTACCTAGGGCTCTTAAATACATGAAACTTTTTCTTTAAGTACATTGATACACTATAATGGTCTTAGAATTGTAGAGTGAAAGATTGTCCATTTGAAATATCCTACAAAATCTTCTTAAACATGAAAATTATTAGTATCAAATGCATGCTCTAATATTTTGTAATCATCAAAATCATTTTAGGGGTCAACAATCTCCCCCTTTTTGATGATGACAAAACACCGGGCATGGAAATAATAAGTACCTTTACATTTTTAACTGTATCAAAGCAAATGATAACTGTATCAGAGTGAATTAGTTTAGAATGTGCTATACAGTGTATCAGGCAATTCAAATTATGATCTATTGACTAAAGTATCAGAGCTGTTGTCAATTCATTTTTCAAATTGATTGAAGTATCAGAGCTTTGCAAAAGAGTTCAATTTATAACTTAACAGAAGTATTAGAGCTTTATAAATTAGAGCTTTATAAGTTAAGTATCAGAGCTAAGTTAAGTATTAAAGCTTTTAAACATTTACTTTGAAATATCAAAGCTTTAGAGTCAAGTATCAGAGCTTTATATATAAGAGTTCATTGTACAATTTATCTGAAGTATCAGAGCTTTGTAATTTAACTAAAGTATCAGAACTTTAGAGTGAAATGCGAAGGTTCATTGTAATTTTAAGAAATATACACACATTGCACGTATAATTGTTCATGTACATACATTGCATATATAACTGCTCATGTACACACATTGCACATATAATTGCTCATGTAATTTTTCATTATTATCACATTATATGATCATTTTTCATGCTTTCCTCATATTTTTTTTCTTTACATAATATTATTATCACATTATATGATCATTTTCCATGCTTCACATATTTCTCCCCTTTTTGTCATCAACAAAAAGTATAAATGCTCTGTTGTATTATCATTTTCCATTAGATATTTCTCTCCTTTATTATTGAATTAAATCACACATTCAGAGAGTAAATGATAGAAATAGTGAAATTTCATAAACATTAAAATTTCAGTTCAATACATGTAACATAGTAACATACATGAGACACAACAAAACATAAGACATCTGCGAGGCTAGTCCTCATCAGATAGAAGGTCTAATACAATATTAGTCATAATTCTATGTCTAGAAGGTCTAGGAGTGTGATGTGTCAAGTTCCTAGTCCTAAGAGAAGGGCCAACTCTAGGAACTCTAGACCTATGATACTGTCTAGGAATGTCTCGAGTGAATGCTGGAGGAGTAGGCTCTGGCTTAGGTGCTGGAGGAGGTGGTTTTGAAAGCACTGGAGTCCTCTGATCAGTGAAGGCATCTGATAAAGCAAGTGTGCTGGTGCCAGACAGGATCTGAGTAACTGGTGTGTCATGAATGCTCTGCTCAGGCTGCTCAGACTCTGGTGTTGCAGGTGTCTCCATGCCATGCTCATCAGCCTGCTGATCAAAGTCCTGACCATCATCATCTGGTGGTGGTGGAGATGATCTGGAAGGTCCAACTGAAGTGGTCCGATGTATAACTGCTAGAATCTGACTAAATCCCTCTCTCATCTCGGTCTATAGCAGATCTATCCGTGAATGTATCTTTGCTCGAACAGTCTGTAAATCAGATCTAATGACAGAAATGTCATCTCTAAGCATTGTATCTGCTCAGGACCCTCGCCCACCAGTACTGGGCTCAGAAGGAACTGATGGAGGTGTAGTAGGAGCTGGCTCTGAAGGTCCAGCCTCATTAACTGGCCCATCCTCATCATCAGTCGGCTCAGCAACATCTGCACTAGCTGGAACATCATCATCATCATCATCTTCAGAATGTGCTGCCCTCTGTCCAGAAATCTTCCTCATCCAAACTCCCTCTACTTGGTGGTACCCCATCCTATGTAAAGATTTATCTGAGTATCTGTCTATATGTAGTAGAGGTCTGCTATCCTCACCTGTCAAGTCAATGCTACAATCCTGGAATAAAATAGTAAAAGCCATCCCATAGGGCAAACATGCCCTGGCCTTCCTAGCTACGTCCCTGATTTGGCTCATCATAATGAAAGGTAGATTGAGGGCCTCCCCCTCAATCAAGTACCTCATAAACATCAGGTCTCTCTCATTTATCTAGTTAAATCTCTCAGTCCTGGGTAAGAACACTACTGATAATGTTGTGAAGTAGCCACATTTCCAATAAAAGTATGTTTGCTTGTACATTAAAAGTCCCATCAACATTACTTCTCTCAAGAACTATCCTTAAGGTCCTCTGTCTATCCTTCAGATTCAAATAACACTTCCCAGCTTTTGGCATTCTAAGAACCCTGCTTAACCTGGTTTCATTAACAGACATTGTAATTCCCTTTACTGTGGATAAGATCTGATTTGCTCCAAGGGATAAATTCTCAAAGAAGGTTCTGACTAAGGTGGGATACGTAAGGACATCCAATGAACTAAAATACTCCTAATTTTGAGCTCTAATCTAGTCTCCAATCCTAAAATTTTGTTGTTCTAGGAAGGTGAAATCTAACCTTCTACCTGAAGTAACGGGTTGGTTGCCCATTAGGATGATTTGCCTCTATGGAGCTTGATGTTCTTGAGTTACATGATGAGTCGGCTATTCTTCTCTTCTCTTGGATCTCCTCTCAGCTTGAATTGTGCTAGTTGCCGCTCATGTTGATCTCTTTGCTATAGCTCTTTAGGGTGCTATAGGATCAAGAATCAAGGAGGATTTGGAAGGTTTGTGGTCCCTAGGGTTAGAGTGGAAAGTGGTCCATAATGCTTGGGTTCAACAATAAATGGTAGGGTAAAAATGAATTTTTAGGGCTAGCGTCTCTTATGTAACCCCGCCATTCGAGTCGACTCGCTCAGACAGCCTTCCTGCTTGAGTCGGCTCGAGCAAAACTAGGGAAAAAGGATCGAAATTTCAAGGAAATAAATTTTAATCATAGAAATACACTAAGGTGTGTATCTATCTTAGATAGGTGTTGGAGGTCTTCTAGATAAATTTTCCTTAATTTTTAAAGAAATTAAGTCAAAAATCTAAAAAGGACCATAAAGGCCTAATTCTCCTTTAATCATTTGAAATCTATCCTCATTAAGTGGTTTAGTAAAGATGTCAGCCAATTATTTTTCAATACAAATGAATTCAAGTTTAATTTTACTATTTTGAACATGATCCCTAATGAAATGATGTCTAATTTCAATATGTTTAGTTATTGAATGTTGAATAGGATTCTTTGTTAAGTTAATAGCATTTGTGTTATGATATTTGATTGGAATTTTAGATTGAATAACACCATAATCTTCTAGTTGTTGTTTAATCCATAATACTTGAGCACAACAACTCTTTATAGCCACATACTCCGCCTCAGCAGTAGATAGTGCCATTGAGTTTTGTTTTTTACTGTGCCATAAAATTAAGTTCAACCATAGAAATTGACATGTCACTGGTGCTCTTTCTATCAATTCTACAACCATCATAATCAGCATCATAATAACTAATTAAATTTAAAGACAAAGGTTTAGAATATCATAGATCTAAGTTTAATGTACCTTTAAGATATTTTATGATTTTTTTAACATCAAGTATATGTGATTCTTCGGGATTAGATTGAAATCTTGCACATATACAAATACTAAATAGTATATTAGGTCTACTTGCAGTCAAATAAAGTAGAGATTCGATCATACCTCGATATAGTTTTTGATCAATCTTGTTACCTTCCTCATCTTTGTCTAGTTTGCAGGTTGGGTTCATGTGTGTGCCAATTTCTTTTATAGATTCCATCCCAAACTTTTTCAATAGTTTTTTTGATGTACTTTGTTTGATGAATATCCCTTCATTTATTTGTTTGATTTGTAGTCTAAGGAAGAAAGTGAGTTTGTCAATCATGCTCATTTCAAATTCTCCCTGCATTAGCTTGGCAAATTCTTGATATAAAGTTTTATTAGTTGCACCAAAGATTATATCATCAACATATATTTGTATAACTAATAACTCATTGTCTTTTCTATTGATAAACAAAGTTGTCTACTTTACTTTTGAAATCATTTTCTAAAAGAAATTTGCTCAACCTCTCATACCATGCTTTTGGTGCTTGTTTTAAACTATATTGGTGTGGCGAGACCGCTGACGTAGGTAGCTGACAGGTGCCATGTTAAGGGAGGCCGCCACGGTGGATGCCAAGGTGACGCCCCAGCCCGGATCACTTTGCCGAGCTGAGTTGAGCTCCTACAAGGCCACGAGCCGAGCTCCGTCCTCCGCCAGGTCGCGCCTGTGAGCTCGGGACGCCTAGGCCGGAGCCGCCCTCCGCCCTCCAGAGTGAGACCCTCGGAGGCTAGTGCCCTGCGGTCGAGGTTGAGCTTAGTGCTCACCCGCCGATGTGGAGCCTCTTCGAGCGCGCGCCCTCTGGACCGAGTTCGTCCTTCGCCCTCCAGAGCGAGACCCTCGGAGGCTAGTGCCCTGCGGTCGAGGTCGAGCTCAGCGCTCACCCACCGATGTGGAGCCTCTCCAAGCGCGCGCCCTCTGGACCGAGTCTGTCCTCCGCCCTCCAGAGCGAGACCCTCGGAAGCTAGTGCCCTGCGGCCGAGGTCGAGCTCAGCGCTCACTTGCCGATGTGGAGCCTCTCTGAGCGCGCGCCCTCTGGACCGGGTCCGTCCTCCGCCCTCCAGAGCGAGACCCTCGGAGGCTAGTGCCCTGCGGTTGAGGTCGAGCTCAGCGCTCACCCGCCGATGTGGAGCCTCTCCGAGCGCGTAACTTCTGGACCGGGCCCGCACTCTCCCCTCCACCAAGGTGACCGCACGAGCTCGGAGCGCTCAGGCCGGAGCAAGCCCTGCCATCCCAGGACACCGGCGAGCTGCCCGAGGACTATGGAACGACGCCCCCCCATGCCGCCATAACTACCTGTCCGGCCGTACTTTCACGGGATGGGCCAGCTAGAGAGCACGCACCCCTAGGACGGTGACCCCCGGATCGAGGCTCTGCCAGGCTTCCCAGAATGGAGCGACCGGAGAGGATGTCAGAAGGAACGGGAGCTTCCCCTACCACCTGTCAGGAAAGGCGTCCCGTCCACAACACGGAATCCTGCCGCACGCGCCTGCTAACTCAGCGAGGATCCCGAGGCAAACTCCAAATGGCCAATTTTCAACTACAAAGAACAATCGGCACCCCCGAAAGGGGGGAGGTAACATACCAGTAACAACGTAGTAACCACGATCCACCACCAACATAAGCGCAAGCTCGACAAAGAGGGCAAAGCGCCACCACCAACACCATAGCAAAGGAAAAACAAGGAAAACAAGGAGAAGCGGAGGAACAGGGAACCCCTCTGTCCCCGCCATCAATCTCTCCCTGCTACGTTTTCGCCTACACACATTTTTCACTCCTAGTGCGGAGTCCATCAAGAGAGGCCCGACCAGGAGGATCTGTTCCCCTGGATCGTCACTGACTTGATCGTCGGAGTGCCCCCACCGAAAACCCCGGCCCTGGTCACTAATCCCTGTTTCGCAGGTCCAGGAGCAGAGGACCGGCAAGCAGCGAGAGGAGCGCACTCCGGCGCCGGCAGTAGCTACGGGCCACGACGGTCTTAGCGGCAACAGATTGGCGCGCCAGGAAGGGGGATAAGCTCTCCATCTCTTCACAGACGAGTTAGACGGAAGGATGGTGACGGCAAGGGCAAGGGAAGCCTCCACCAGTCGTGCGGGGGACTTCCCCTCTCGGGGGAACCCGCACCGCCAAGAGGCGGAGCCGCCCGCTCCGGTCCAGCCACCTCCACCAGAAGCCCAGCTGGCTGCACTTGCCCAGCAGATGCAAGTTCTTGCCACGTCAGTGCGCCAGCTTCAACACCAGCACCGGTCTATGGCTACCCATCAACAGCCAGGGATCCCAGCGGCCCATGCCGCGGCTCCCCGCGACAGCCTGCGCTCCTTCCAAGGAAGGCCATCGCAGCCGCGGGCCACCATTGACAACCGGGGCAGCCATCAAGCTCCGGCGAAAAGACGAGCCGGCTCTGCTGACAGAGAGAGCCGCTCGCCAAACCTCGGGCGGGAGGTGCCCAGACCCCACTGAGGCAAGAAAAGCAAGACCCCCCACCACGGGTGCCATGCATCCATGTCACCTTCTCCGTCTCCTTCGACGGAGGGGTCCACTGATGAAGCCTTCAGGCGCGCGGCGGAAAGGCACCTGGAAAAACATGAATGCAAGCTGGCGGAGTTTGCTTGCCGGTTTGCCAATATGCCAGGCTCCGCTAGTGAGCCAGCGGGCTACGACGCCCGTCCCCCATTCTTCCTAGAAATCCAAGCGGAGCCGATCCCGCACCGGTTTCGGATGCCACAGGTGGATCCTTAAGATGGGACCACCGACCTCCTGGACCACCTGGAAAGCTACCGGACTCTTATAAGGGTTCAGGGGGCTACCGACGCTCTTCTCTGCATTGCTTTTCCTGCTACTCTCCGGAAGGCAGCCCGGGTGTGGTTCACCGGTTTGGAGCCGGAGAGCATCAGCTCCTTCCAGCTAGGGCAGAAATTTGTGGCTCACTTCGATGCTTACAGGAAGTTGCCACGAGAGGCGGACCTCTTTTCCATCCGGCAGCAGGACCGCGAGCCCTTGCGGGACTACGTGGCCTGCTTCAAGGCCGCCGCGTTGGAGATCTACAATCTTGAAGAGCCAGTCATCGTGCTGGCACTGAAGCGAGGGCTCAGGACCTCCCGCCTGACCTACTCGCTGGATAAGAAGCCCTCCAAGACCTACTCCGAGCTCCTTCTCTGAGCCCAAAAGTACATCCACGCCGAGGAGGCAGACCGTACGAGGCGGGAGCTCGACAGAGGACACCTAAAGAAGTCAGCCCCTGCTGAAGTGTCCAGGACCCGGAAGCCAGCACCCCAGGCTCAGAGCTCCCGGAGGGACCGGCCAAGACTGAGAGGGACCCCTGTCCCTGAGGAGAGCTACACCCCTCTCCTCGCCCCGAGGATAAAGATCCTTATGGAGATTGAGGGCGAGGACTACTTGAGGCGCTCGCCTCCGTTGAGGACCATCGCTGGTCGTGACAAGACGAAGTACTGCCGCTTCCACCGCGACCACGGCCATGACACCGAGGAATGCCGCAACCTCAAGTGGGAGATTGAGGAACTCATCAAGAGAGGCTACCTCAAGAGGTTCGTGGGGGCAGACCTCAAGTGGAGTCTCAGGCGCTCGTCGCTCTCTCGCCAGCTCCAGCCATCGACAACCGCACCACCGAGAAGCCGGTGGGCATGATCTCCTGGGGAGCGGCGCGTGCGTCCAAGAAGGCCCGGGGGGCAGGGGACTCTGAGAATGTACTCCCCTTTATGAGGGAAGAGGAGGACGGGGGGAAAAATGTGAATAATGATGGCATGGTCGTCGAAATGATGATCGCGAAGCATCCTGTAAAGCGCATTATGGTTGATGGTGGAAGCTCCACAGACGTGCTTTTTTATGATGCCTTCTCCAGAATGAATATCTCCCCCGATCAACTTAGGCCCGTGCACACACCCCTTGTCGATTTCACGGGCGATTCTGTGAGAGTAGAAGGAGAAATCACTCTCCCGATCACTGCCGGAACCCCACCTCGGCAGAGCACCGTCATGGTGACTTTCACGGTTGTAAGGCTTCCCTCCGCCTACAACGTGATGTTGGATCGACCCGGGCTTAACTTGCTTGATGCCGTTGTTTCCACCAAGAGGCTACTTATACAATTCCCAACTCCCTACGGTGTTGGGGAGATGAGAGGAGCGCCCCAGCCGGTGCAGCATTGTTTCCAAACTCTCCCTGGGGCCAAGGTCCCTCAGGACGATCCCAGCGCGGACGACCTCGATCAAAGGGCCTAAGACCCCAGAGGAGGCCTATGCTGTGAGATGAAGATGGGTTTCGGTCCAATAATTGTTAGGTAAAGAATCCAATGATGACTTTGTACTTGCTTTGAATGGTGGGTTCGATTTAACTAAGTGTCATCAATAGCTGTTAGGTAAGTTCGACATTACTTAGAGACCAAGATTGCTACAACATGCTTGAGAAGATTGGACAAGAGTTGTCTATTCATTGATTTTCGTATCACGAATAACCGTTGGTGAGGTGCTCGTAGATCAGTGGGGCTCTTATTGAGCACTACTAAGCACTTGGAGCTATGGATGTTGATTGCCTTGGGGCCCTGATCGAGCACTACTCGATCATTTGGAGTCAATGGACGTTGATTGCCTTTGAGCTCTGATCGAGCACTACTCGATTACTTGGAGCCAATAGGCGTTGATAGCCTTGGAGCTCTGATCGAGCGCTACTTAATCACTTGAAGCCATGAATTTTGATGTTTTGAAGCTTTGACCGAGCGCTGCTCAATCACTTGGGACTAATAGGTGCTGATCACCTTAGGACTTTGACCGAGCACTGCTCGATTACTTAGAGCCATGGGCATTGGTTGTCTTGGGACTTTGACCGAGCGCTACTTGATCACTTGGAGCCATCGGTGTTGATTGCCTTGGGGTTCTGGCCGAGCACTACTCGATCATTTGGAGCCATGGCCGCTGTTTGTCTTAGGGCTCTGACCGAGTGCTACTCAATCACTTGGAGCCAATGGACATTGATCACCTTGGGACTCTGGCCGAGTGCTACTCGATCATTTGAAGCTGGGACTAATAGATGTTGTCATCTTAGGGCTTTGATCGAGTGCTGCTCAATTACTTAGAGCCATGGGCATTGGTCATCTTGGGGCTTTGATCGAGCATTACTTGATAATTTGGAGCCATCAGCATTGATTACCTTTGGGCTCTGATCGAGCACTACTCGATCATTTGGAGCCATGGCCACTGATCGTCTTGGAGCTTTGATCGAGTGTTATTCAATCACTTGGAGCCAATGGGCATTGATCGTCTTAGGACTCTGGTCGAGTGCTACTCGATCATTTGAAGCTATGAGCATTGATCACCTTGGGGTTCTGACCGATCGCTACTCGATCACTTGGAGCTAATGGACGTTGGTGACCTGAGGCTTTGACGAGCACTACTCGATCACTTGGAGCCATGGATGTTGATCGTCTTGGAGCTTTGACCGAGTGCTACTCGATCATTTGGAATCATGGGCACTGGTCGTCTTTGGACTCTGATCGAGTGCTACTCGATCATTTGGTGCCATGGGTACTAATCAACTTGAGGCTTTGATCGTGTGCTACTCTATCACTTGGAGCCAATAGGCATTGGATCGCCTTGAGGCTTTGACTGAGTGCTGCTCGATCATTTGGAGCCATAAACATTGATCACCTTGGGACTGACCAAGTGCTACTCGATCACTTGGAGCCATGGACACTAATTGTCTTTGGACTTTGATCGAGCGCTACTTGATCATTTGGAGCTATGGATGTTGATCGTCTTAGGATTCTTACCGAGCGCTACTCGATCACTTGGAGCCAATGGACATTGATCGCCTTGGGATTTTGATCGAGCACTAGATCACTTGGAGCTATGGGCGTTGGTCGTCTTGGGACTCTAACTGAGCACTACTCGATCACTTGGAGCCATGGATGCTGATTGCCTTGGAGCTTTGACCAAACGCTGCTCGATCATTTGGAGTCATGGGCATTAATTGCCTTTGGACGCTGATCGAGTACTACTTGATCATTTGGTGCCATGGATACTGATCAATTTGAGGCATTGATCGAGTGCTTCTCGATTACTTAGAACTAATAGGTGTTGGGTCGCCTTGAGGCTTTGACCGAGCGCTACTCGATCATTTGGAGCCATAGGTATTGATCACCTTGGGGCTCTGACCGAGCGCTACTCGATCACTTGGAGCCATGGGCATTGATTGCCTTTGGACTCTGACTGAGTGCTACTTGATCATTTAGAACCATGGATGCTGATCGTCTTGGGATTTTGACCAATCGCTACTCGATCACTTAGAGCTAATGGGCATTGTTCGCCTAGGGGCTCTGATTGAGCGCTACTCGATCACTAGGAGCCATGGACATTGGTCGTCTTGGAATTTTAACCGAGCGCTACTCGATTACTTGGAGCCATAGATGCTGATCACTTGGAGCTTTGACGAAGCGCTACTCAATCACTTAGAGCCAATGGGTGTTGATTGCCTTGGGACTCTGACCGAGTGTTACTCGATCATTTAGAGCCATGGGCATTGATCACCTTGGGGCTTTGTCCAAGTGCTACTCGATCACTTGAAGCAATGGATGTTGGTCGTCTTGGGACTCTGACCCAGTGCTACTCGATCACTTGGAGCCATGGATGCTGATCGCCTTAAGGCTCTGATTGAGCACTACTTGATCACTTAGAGTCATGGGCATTGGTCATCTTGAGGCTCTAACCAAGTGCTACTCGATCACTTAGAGCCAATGGATGTTGATTGTTTTGAGACTAACTGAGGCTACTCGATCACTTGGAGTCATGGACATTGATCGTCTTGGAGCTTTGATCGAGCACTACTCGATCACTTGGAGCTATGGGCGCTAATTGCCTTGGAGCTCTGATTAAGCATTAATCATCATTTGGGCCATAGGTGCTGATTGTCTTGGGATTCTAACCGAGCACTACTTGATCACTTGGAGCCAATGGGTGTTGATTGTCTTGGAGCTCTGATCGAGTGCTACTCGATCATTTGAAGCCATGGGCATTGATTGCCTTGAAGCTCTGAGCACTACTTGATCACTTAGAGCCATAAGCGCTGATCATTTTGGGATTCTGACTGAGCACTACTTGATCATGTGGAATCATGGGTGCTGATCGCTTTGGGACTCTGATTGAGTACTACTTTATCACTTGGAGCCATGGATGCTGATTGCCTTGAGATTCTGATCGAGTACTACTCGATTACTTGGAGCTAATGGACGTTGATCACCTTAAGGCTCTGTGATGGGGACATCAATAATAAGAATATATACTTTGATTAACTAACTTTGTTTTTGCAGCTATAGTTAATAAAATCTTGAGCCATGAAACAAGTCCCAAATTTTCTTGAAGCATACTCATGAGTCAACACATGGAAGAAAACAATTTTTCATGAGTCGGCTCAAGCTTAAAGCATGATGGAAAGCCATCTCTTCAAAGCCACCTCTTCAAAGTCCAATTCAAGCCATTCAAGCCCAATTCAAGCCAAGACTTGAAGCCAAAATTTTCACATGGGGGACACCTCATCAAGAAACCTTGGGGGAGAAGAAATTACACTACATCAAGACTTTTATGGGAAATATAAAGATACCTTCCAACAAGTGACATGTGGGGCGCCACCTCTAATGACACCTAGGCCTCCACATCAGCATTTGACAACCACATAAAGACCTAGAATGCCACATATCAAGTGGTTGTAACATTCTACCAATAATTTGTTTTTAGTTAAAACCACTTACATAAAATTGTTGGAGCCAACTAAGCCATCCTTATCCCCTCCTCTCCACCCTTGGACAAAATTCCTAGCATTGAAGCCTATAAATAGGGCCCCTAGGCTCTCATTGTATTCATTCAATGCTATGATTTGAATTAATGAAAGGATTGTTTCCTTGTGTTCTAGTTTTCTTGAGTTCTTGTTTGGAGTGAAAGTTTTCTAGCTAGTTTGAGTATGTAGATCCTTATCCAAGGAGAGAACGAGAGTTTTCTAAGTTTGAGTTTGAGAGTGAAGAGTGCTTTTGCGAGGAGTAAAGGATGGGATGCTCATTGATGGATATATGATCAAGCTCCAAGTCCCAAGCTGCCGGCCACTTTCTTCTTCTTCCTTTTTTTTCTTTGTTTCCATTCCAACTCCAATTCTTCTTCCATGTCTAATCCCAAATTTCTTTGTAGGTTCTCTCAGGTTCCTAGGTCAAGGATGAAGGTCTCCATGCCATGGATTAAGGCCAAGGTGAGTCTCAAAGTAGAGAGTGCCAATCTTGACTTCTAGGCCTCAATCCTTGAGTGATGAGAGCTCCTTCCACCAAATAATTAGCCATTATTGTTGGTAGAAAAACTCTTCCTAAGCTTCATTAGATCTGATCATTTGAAGTTTAACTTGCCCTGGTAGTGATGGTTTCCTTGCCATGAAGATCCTAATCCTTATTTTGAACTAAATCTACATTGTGGATCTTAAAAATTAGATCAACTAGTCTCCTTATGAAAATTCTTTTCTTGGATTAATTTAGCCCATTTATTTGATAATTAATTGCTCAAGTTTGCTTGCTGGTTAGCTTGCTAAAACTCTCCATTCATCATTTTATTTTCGTCCCCCATCACTCTGATCGAGTGCTACTCAATCACTTGGAGCTATGGACGTTAATCATCTTAAGGTTATGACCAAGTGCTACTCGATCACTTGGACCCAATGAATGTTGGTTACCTTGGGACTCTGATCGAGTGCTACTCGATCACTTTGAGCCATGGATATTGGTCGTCTTGGGGCTCTGTCCAAGTGCTACTCGATCACTTGGAGATTGATCGGCATTGATCGCCTTGGTGGTATCTAGGGGAATTCCTTTGCAATCTTTTATGACCTCCATAATAGTGCCTAGCATGGGGATTTTGAAGCCTGGGATAGGCTCCTGGATTTTTTTCTAGATAAGGATCCTCCTTGTCTATGTATCCTAACTCCGGTGGGAGTCTTCTGGGATAAGTAACTTGAGGTGGATTTGTTGTAGGGGCAAATCTCTTTCCATTGTGTAGTGCTTTATTACCCCTAATATTAGAAGTCTTTACATGGTGTAATGGAGGAATGGTTGGAGTAGGTAGCAAGCCTGGGTTAGCACTTGAAGTCCTTATGGGGTTATGTGTTTTGTGCTACCAATGTGCTCAACATTTGGGAAAATTGGAGAGTTACCTTTAGAATGATGTTTGCCTAAAGCAACTTATAATTGAAAAAAATGTTTAGTCATCTCTTATTGAAATTGGTCCATGGATATTTGGAATGTATCAACTTTATGTTCAAGGATGTCAACCCACTTATCCAACACATACCGGGCATCGAAGAGGTCTCAAATGCTCATGGTAACTTCAATCTTAACAATTTATGGTTTTAGCAAATTGGGTATAGAGATGAATGCTGGGTTTCATACTCATATTGCAACAAGTAATGATTTTCCAACTATTATGTTGTTTTTGAAAAAATTACAAAATTAATGACTACAATTATGTGAAGTGATATGCGAGAAGAAATAAATTTTTTTTATGCAAGCAAATAGAATAAAGAAATTTAAAAAACTTAAGTGAATAAGGTGCAAGCAAGCAGGATTTTGAATAAAAGAAAAGGTAAATAGGCTTTAGTAGTTTATTTTGAATAATTTGTTAGTTTACCAATTAATATGGGATTAGTCATAAATTTGAAGTACAGAGAAAGCATACCTTGTGTCAGAGTTTTCAAGGATCCAAAAGTGTATACTTGAAATAGATTGTTGAAGCTATAAACTTCTCAGAATGGATAGCAAATTGATTTCTTTTTTTTTTTTTTTGGCTGGGTTGGATTTGGGCTGAAGATTAGGTCAGTTCTATATCTGGAGTCTTAAACGGGGTCGGATCCGAATTTGATTGTGGGTATCGATCTGGACCTAAGTTAGGGTTAGCCAAATTATAAGTTGACCCAATTTAATGGTTCACAGCTATTTGAGTGGTTCGAAGGGCTGGAGGGGTGGCGGTGGCAGCGATGGGGTTGAGTTGTTTATGTAATTCCTCTGAATATGTTATTGGCAATGGTGGATGGATATGGGCCGTGGATTCTAGTTGTGGTTGAGGGTGGAGACAGTAGATATCATACAAAGTAAGTTTATGCAATGCAAACAATGACTGTGGATTGCAATTTGCTCTAAAACCAATTGATGCCGAACCAAAACCGAAAGAAGTCAAATGGCAGAAGATAGACAGGAAATTCTGTAAATTCAACTCTATCAATCAAAAAAACCATCCAATGATGTCTTACAAGCTTATATTTATAGGCTACAATCCCACATCGGGAAAGTAGCAAAAATATGCAATATGCCTTAACAAAATAAGAAAATATCCAAAATAAATAGATAATCCTATAAATAAGGAAAATCAAATCAAATCAAATCAGCAAATTAAATAAAATCCTAATCAAATCAGGATTTATGCCCATGCCTAGCGTAAACGCATAAAGGTGGCTCAGGATTTTTATCAAAAAGTTAATGATATAGCCTTTTTGTGAGGGACTTGAATTGTAGGTTAGAGTAATATCTTTATTAAGGATCCCAATACCGGTATCGGGACCCGTACTGGCACTAGACGGGTATGGTACGGGATCGATACCATACCGTATCGTGTATCGGTACAGTATGGCTTGCCAGTTCAAACCGGCATGCTTAATTTTTTTTATTTTTTTAGGGTTTAGGATTTAGGGTTAGGTTTTAAAAAATGTAAATATATTAAAGTAAGCCTTTAGCCATTAATTTTAATTAAAGTAAGATATAAAATTTTAATTAAAATAAGATTACCAGTAATTAATTAAAGTGAAAAATAAAATATAAACATAGTTACATATTAATATTTAGAATCGATTCGAGTATTGATGTCCATAAATATCGGGATTATTAATGTACTGAGGAGAAAGATCAGTAAATCCCTTTAACCAGGTAGTATGATAGTCCTGTAAGCTCATCCCAGAAGGTATGCATAATGGATCGTAACTCATTACAGATCCCACGTTGAGATCCTAGCTCTGAGAGATATCTAAAGATTGATGATATGGCTGTGTAGGGGCTCATTCAAATATATTAGCAGCAAAATCAGATATGTAAGATGCTCCGGGCAGCATGGGATTATAATAGTAGAAAATATTATCTCGGATACACCATATGGATCATATGGATCATAAGCTATCGATACCTGCGGGTAAGAGGATCCTGAATATGAGGATGACCTGATACATCCATGTATCTTACTCTATGTACAAGATCTGCAGCTGCATCATGTCCTAACGATCGTGCGGAGCCCGTTGCCTATATGGAATCATATCACCATGGGGTTTACCAACTGGTGCATTATGGTCTGTATCTTGTATAGCGTGACTAAATTGCGACTCACCAGTGAATCAAAGATGAATAGCCGACTTCGTCTCCTATCCTGCGGTCCCTCCCTGATTACTAGATCCTCCATTATTTGAAGCACTAGCACCACTCTTTCTGGTATCTTAATCTGAATGAACTGAGTACTCCGATGGAAATGTAACTGCCTTTCCTTTTCCTCTATCTATGGACCGAATAGATGGTGAGGGATGATGTGATATATTTGCTGGAGTCCTGTAAAAAATATTACTTGTTGCCCATTATTCAGCATCCATTCCAGTCTCGCTAGCTACAAAATTGGCTGGTCGAGGAGGCGATCTTGGCTCACAAGCTCTGGCTTCTGCTGCTGACTCACGATCTATTTAATTATCAGATCTTCATTCTCATCAACATAATTACTTGCAGTAGGATCGAAGTATTTCAGTTCAACTTTCTCCTAAATGTACTTTAGCCTCAACATTAAATTATAGTGTACATAAACAAGATCGTTGAGATATTTTTATTTTAGATGGTTTCTCTGCTTGGAGTGGATAAGGTCGAAGGTAGACCAGTTGTGCTCACATCTACTAGATGAGACCGTCTGAGAGAGGATCTTAATAGTAATAATTTTTAAATATTTTACTAATCTACCAAAATACGCCCACCATTCAGTTATAAAAGAATTAAATCATTTAGAATTTTAGATTCAGCAAAACTTAAAAATCAATTTGAATCTAATATTAGACTTAGTATTTAGTAGCACCTACTAGGATTCATCTTTGATTTACTTTTGATGGCTATATTGGATCCAAAAAATCTGTGCCCTTACTAAAAAATTGTTTAGAAAAAAAATATTATTATCTTGTGCTATGGTTGAAATTAGTTCTAATAAAAATCATTTAACAATTTCAAGCTAACTTCTTCTAGGTACATAGCTGCGACATCTGGATCGGGCTCCATCTTATATATAACATTGTATAGGACAGACATAAACTGTTCATCCATGGCAATGTTCAGTATATAGTATTGGAATCTTGGATTTCGATAGTAAGCTATACATATATTTTAAGAATTAGTGAAGTGTACATGTACAAATATAATTTAATTTAAAATTTTAGTAAGTTCATGATTTACTGCGTACCTGTTAGATACAAATATGAACTTATTTGATAACTCCACCATCCATTAATAATCTAGATATACTCATTAGCATGTGCTGGATCTACCTCTTGGATATTTTTTTTTGTTTTTTGTATCATGTAATATAAGAAGCCTATTTGAGCATATCTCTCAGAATCCACGATCCGAAGTACCTCATATAAAGGCTTGATAGCCTCCACTATCCTTTTAGCTCGCTGCCAGAATGTCTATCTCGTCACTAAATTCTTCACAATACTTTCCTTAGTATTTGTCTTGGCATATCTGCTCTGCTGCCACTCTTGACTGGCAAATGTCTAATCTGACATACTCTATTTCTTGCCAAGAAGACTATCAAGTATTATATAATTTGTAGCAAACCATGTGATCGCTGGTCTCAATATTTCTCTTCCAATAAAGCTCCTCGTCAATGATAAGACCCATATATAGTTATAGATGAATCTGGTGATAGTCTGTGTTTATTCAACTATCTTTTATATCTTACGGATTTTTTCAATATCATCAACATGAGGTTAATACAATATGTAGTACAAGGGATCCAGAAAATATGCGGTCACCGCTGCATCAAGAGCTGCCCTCTGGCCCTGTATTATGATCTATTATCTGTAATGACCTGCATAACATTCTTCTCTCCTACCTGATCAATCAACTCCATCAATCTGAGGATATAATTGCTGTCGTGCACCTGATTTGAAACATCAATAGATTTATAAAAAAAGTTTTTCTATCACAATAAATCAGGAAGATGTTCCATCTAGTATGACCAGTCCAACTATCATATATCATTGTCAATCCATACACGGACCACTTACTCTGATAGGAGGCAATCTAATTTTCTAGCTCATTACTGTCCAGAAGCTGACTATAAATATCTTTCGATCTTGAGGATCTACACTTGCACCAGCAGCCTGTATAGATGCAACAGTAAAGTGATAATATGGGTTGTCTGTTGCGTGTGCTGGGATATGACTGAAATGAAACTAGGATCGATGACCTATCATATATCATTTTTCTTATCCTTTTTCATAATGCTATCAATTCTCTATTGCTTGGAATCTTTGCTAGAAAAAAGCATGTGGATCGACATCATGGATAGTGTCTCTTGTTGGAATGTTCTTGGAAGACTTCTTTTTACTGCCAAATGCTCCCAACATGGATGCAATATGGTTGGTGCCTCTCCTGATGGGCTCTCTGACTAAGGAGGTTCTCCTAAACTGTCTTAGACTCCTGCAATACTTCTAGAGCCCGATTCTGATCCTGACTCAAAAGTTGATGGCCCAAATTGCTGTCTCTACCTGGTTATCTCCTTTAGCTGCCTCGTTTATACAAGCTCACCTGAATGGTCGTCTCCATTTGTGTTTTCTCATCGGAAGGAATAGATGCTCTCTGATTTTTTGGAGTAATAAAAAGGTGGTTCTGCGGCTTTACGATCCATCTCTATCTTTTTCTTTGATGTTTTTTTTTTCTGCTCTGAAATTAGCAACACACTTTTTTATCAACTGATGAACCTCCTGTGGATACTGTCGGCATGAAGATATATCAAAATAGTCACTAGCCAAGTACTGCTTTAATCTCGTTATCCCACCATCTTTGAATTCTATATTGCACCATTTACATCTTCAATGATGCCGACCTGAAAGCATTTCTTCATGCAATCAACCAATATCACGCTCTGAATCCTTCCTCCTTCTCGATGGATCCATTCCTGAATATTTAAAAAGCACATAAGCTCAATAATTATGTATATTAATTAGTATTTTATTAACCTAATTTTTTATTTTTTATTTAATTATATATATATTTTTTATTTTTTAGATTTGAAAAGTATGAAAAATTAAAATATTATAAAAAAATAATTTGATCTTAGATTCATATAGGATCCTGTAATAGATGCTACATATATTTTTTTAAGATGATAGACATACATGAAAGGTAATTTTTTTTTCAATATTAGACTTAGACCACTATTCATAAGACTCATCAAAACTTGGATAAATCAATATAAAAATTTATAGTGAGACTAGCTTACGAGCCTTATAACAATAATCTATAATTATAATTTTTTAATTAATTATTTTATTTTTTAATTAATTTTTTAATCTAAAAATATTTTTTAATTTTAAAAATCATATACTTAAAAAATCATGATCTTAGCATTATTGTGTAGAACTTTCATAGATCTATAATATACTCTAAAATTATGTTCAAAAAAACTTGACAGCATTTATCCTCATTTTTCCATTTTTCATGAATTTTTTTAAAAGAAGAGGGAAGAGAGAGAAAGAGAGAAGGAAAGTACATGTATACCTTGAATTCACTTTCTTTCTTGCTATTTTGGTATTTGATAGGCTTCAAATCTGGAAAAAATCATCATTGCAGCTTCTTTCTTAGTTCCGAGTAAAAACTGAGAGCCCGAGATCTCTCAGTTCAATTATATCAACCCGGCTTCAAATCTGGAAAAAATCATCATTGCAGCTTCTTTCTCAGTTCCGAGTAAAAACTGAGAGCCCGAGATCTCTCAGTTCAATTATATCAACCCTCTATGTAGCACACAGTAACACAAAAATAAAAAGAATCAGTTCGAATTTGATTGAACCAATCTCGAACCAGCCGAACCGGTCCCGAATTGACCGAATTGATTGGTTCATCGCGGTTCGGGACCGGTTCTTAATTTTTTTTATTTTTCTAACCTGGAGAACATTTTTTAGCACCGAACCGTGCCGGTTTGGTGTCGATCTAATTCGGTATGGGCCAAACCGGTTTGTTCAGCATGGTTCGGCGATCCATGATCTTTATGTTGTTGTTTGGATAATTTGAAATAAAAAAAGGATTGTTAGCAAGATGTTTTGGACTTCCATTTAAGAACCTTGGGCTTTTGGATTTCCATCGAACCTTTGTCTCAGAGATTCCAAGTTGTCTTATTTATATAAATAAGGTTGAGCTTATCTAAGGGATCACAATTTCATCTAAGAGAAGCCAATGCACAGCTCTTCAAATGATAAAGTCTTAAATAAACTCAATGAAAGTCCCAAAGCAGAAAATCTCTAATATAGATCTTAACCATTCCATACAATACTCTTCTATATTTATTGGACACTCAAAGAGTGTGGCTAGATGATGAACATGGGTTATAGATCTTGATCAATTAATATTTTGATGTCCAATACTTGACTGGATTTTCTTATTTCATTATACCACATCTTAACGAGAATGTTGTAGGCGGGTCAGTTTTTATGAGTATGTCTCGTAAGAAGGTTGTAGATGGGTTAGTTTTATGATGAATAAGATGCCTCATGTGAGTTCTCAACCACATACTTTCATCAATTTTGTTCAATTGTTTTTTGTAGACCACTTAAAGAGTTGGATTAGGAAGTTGCCACTTGTTGAAATACTATAGGTCCCAATTCAACGCTCAGGAAAAACTTAGCATGCAAGACATTGGGTTCTAAAACAAAATATCAGGCAATGGAGCGATATATGCATTATTGTCATTACCCAACTTGAAGCTAGTTGTAAATGTCACAACACAAGCTAATCCAACAAAGATTCATTGGGTGAAAATGTCACGTCCAATTTGAATTTGAAAGTCCCAATTAATCAAACAAAGTGGAGAGAGAGGGTTTGAACCCTCGTTATGAATAACTCCTACAACTTATGAGTCAAAGTATGCCATCTCGGTACTGGGCCCCATATCGGTGCCACCCTTTCACTATATTAGTATACCTAATATGAAGGCTGATTTGGTGTACCGAGTATTGATACACCTTCCATACCGTATATCGGTATTGAAACAATATGATATGGTACGGTGCATCATGTACGGTCTAGTTTGGTATGATACAGTATGCCTTGCACCGCTTGCTGTGAGCAAATCCATTGCTTTAGTCCACGTAGCTATCTCTCCCCATTCCCTTTTAAAAATGGAAATTTGTTTATGTGATGTGATATGGAAATTTGTTCATTATATTCTTTTATTTATATTCTATTTATTATATTATTCATTATATATTTATAATAATTTTTATGATTTCATAGTTGGAAGCTGAAAGGGAGATTCATGAATTTGTGAGCCTAATCCTAAAATGGTTTATCAAGCTATGAACCAATAATGGTCCGACAATAAATCTTGTCGATCATAGTATTAGATGTTGTAGAATGCACAGCCAACAGCCAACATCTAGCATTTGGCTATGTTGTTTCAGATCTAATTTTGATTTAGGACTGTTAAGGAAAAAAGGGGCTTCTTAGGCTGAAAGTTTGTGTTGAGTTAGAGCACTCTTGGACCAATCACATAAATTTGGATAGAAAAGATACTTTCTATCAGCATATTTGTTCTTCATTCTTTGTGATTTACAAGGACATTTAACTAATCAAAACATGAGTATATATAACAATACTTCCCAATAGAAAATTTTCTCAAATTTAATGTACCTCTGTTGTTGCTCATAAGCCCATCTGTCTCATCTTCTTTTTGTCTACTTAAACCCTCTCTCACTTGTGTAAATGCCTTCCTTTCTCAGGGGTCCTCTGCAGAGTCAGCCATCTGTTTACCACAAGTTACCATCTTGCCCACTGGCTAGTGCCACCTCCAATCATTACCCACTTGTCATCTTGCAACTATTTTAGGGCGTTGGGTTACACTTACATTATATTCTGACTGAGCTACCAAAAAGTTTCTATTTGGACTGGTGCTAAGATCTGTCTACATCTTGACCAAGGCAACCTGGTTCATGCCACCTGACCCAAGTCAGGCCCCTTTTCTGGTGCTGAGTTTGTGTTACATAATCAATAATATGAAAGGTTTGGTTTTTAATTCTCCATTTTCAAGTAGAGTACTTTAACAACATTATAAACATGCAGTGGGGTTTATACAGAGTCCATGGCTCTAAAATTAGAGATGCAGTAAGTTTGAAAAAAAGTTTGTATAGGTCCAATATGATTGACTGGTTCAATTATGGTAATGATGTCATGTCGGATGCAGAAATTGGAGTCAAGCTTTATATAAGTTATGGAGTATCTACTATCAAAAAATAAGAGGTGCACTAATGAACGTAATAGATTGTGCAGTAGCTGGTTCACACTTCTTTTAGTAGGATTCTTTTCAAAAGTATCTTAAGTTTGATGACAGCTTTAGCAAATTTAGTTCAAATCTTCTGGTTGCTTTTATCCAAATCTCAGAATAGGCATTAATTCTTGTAATCTTAACTGCATCCTTGTTTGTCTAGACTCTTTCGAAATCTAGAGTATATCCAAGAATTGTTCCTTGGCTGTATAATCCTAGTACTTAGTAGGTGGACAATGTAGGTTAGCCTGTGGATTAACTACATTGTTGGTTCATGGCAGCTCCCTCTCTTGCATAAAGTTACCTTGGCTAGGAATTCAGCAATTTTCACTGGCCCAAGTGATTGATGTTAGGATGGCTGGTTGTCATAAGAATTCACTCTATTCTTCCATGACTTATGCTCTGCAACAGGCCCCATTTTGATGGGAAAAAGTCTTGATGATTATGAAAGGAATTTGGTTTTCTTTTTGTTTTTTCCCCCCCGATTGATTACTTGTCTTTCAAATGGAAACCTGATGTATCTCTTTTACCTCATCTTGTACATCAAGCATAAAACAACGTATGATTTTATGAATGGATGCTAGGACAAATCTTAGTTTTTGTTTTTTATATGCAAGAAATGCTTTTACCAGCATTAATGATGGAATGACCGATTGTCAGTTCATGTTTATTTAAAAAGCAAGTGGGCATGGTAAGCAAACATGGTTTTGCTTTAAAATAATGAGCAAGTTGACTAGCATCATGTTTGACAATTAATTAGAGATTTACCAATACCTTCATATTGTTGCTATCAAGGTTTTAAACACCAAATTGTATCAGTCCATACTGCTATACCGTACCATACTGGTGGGGAACTGCTACAGTACAGGGGCTTGATGTGATACTATTACACATGTTATGGGTGCTATGCTGATATAGCACTTTCACAATGTTAGGTGCAAGGGTATATCATACCATACTGGTAAGGTAGCATTACGGGATATTGTACTGAAATGTTAAATCTTGGTTCCAATTGTTGAGAAGTTGAAATTATTTTGTTTGTTTCACAGCGTCGGATTGAAAAAAAGTTTTAATGGTCAAGCAGAATATTTAGACACCACTGCAGCCTTGCCTTGGATGCCCTAGGCTTGGTTCTGAGGATGGATGATTATGCTGGCTAAGCAGCACAGCATGGTCTACATTTCCCCTCTTGGCTTTTTGATGATATTAGGTTGCCCAAGCTTTTGCTAGATATAAACCTCTCTCTCTCTCTCTCACACACACACACACACACACACACACATGCAAACAATTGTGTTCCCAAGAGTTTATTCTTTAATAGGATTCTAATGCTTTAATATGGTGTTAACATGCAAACAATTGTGTTCCCAAGGGAGTTTATTCTTTAATAGAATTCTAATGCTTTAACATAGCGTTAACATCATCCAGTGGTGATAGATTTACTGCTTGCATGGTGATTTTATACTTTCTGAGCCCGAATGTTTCATTAGCCGTGATTGATTTAGAACATAGAATTAATTTCTTTATATGCTTGCTTACTGGAGCTTGTGACTGAAAATATAAGTTGCATGATAATATTACATCACTTGCAGTGGCATCTAACCTGCTACACTTTCTTTAGATAGGCCCTGAATTTTTTTTTTGGCCCCTGAAAATTCCAACAGTATACATTCTATTTGCCAGGCTTTTGGTTGGGCATATTCTAGAGGGGATCATATAACACTGGAGCATTTGTTTGTATACTGGCTTGCACCCATGCAGGCTACGTTGCTGGGAGTGTGGGCATTCAGGTTGTTTACCGAGCCCAACAAGGGCAAAGCACAACAAGGTGAAGAACACAAGGTCAAATCTGAATGATGGATTTTGTCGCTGGAATTTTGTAACTTCTGTCCTGTTTCATATGTAATCTTTTCCCTTCTCTTCCATTCCGTGTAATGTGTTGGTAAATGATGGAACATGCCTGTTCGTTTACCAAATCCTATTTCCATTTAAGCAAACTCTGATCTGACTTCCTCTTGAATTATAATTTGCAACTCTTGTGCATGTTCTTGCTGATCAAAATGCTAGGGCTTGTTTTTATTATTAATCAGTAATGCCTTTGAATTGCTATTAAGAACTCAGATTATCTGATTCATGCACGTTATGGCATTTTATCATTTCTCTAAATTGTCTTAAAGGCCGTAAAGGGGCAAACTGCACCACACATTGACAATGAATGTTTCTAACAATAATGCTATAACTATGAACAAGCCCCAGAAACACATTAAAGATTAAGTAACCATTGTCAAATTTCATGCCCTTATGCCTAGGTGGCAGTTTTTGGTAGATGCTTGTCGTAGAAATCAATCAGATTAATACATATTTATATCTAGGATATAATTTTATACATGACTTTATTATTCATTAATAGATTGGACATTTTTATTTTTATTTATATTTTGTATATCTACGAATTATTCAAGAAATTAATAAAGATGATAGATATCTTTAAAAATTAAAAATTTGAGACATGTCATTAATGATTAATTTTTTAATTACTTCCAATTAATGTTTTATCATGGGGATGGTATTGATTTGGTGAGATTAGTGCATAGATTATTTTTTTTTAGATATGCGAGTCTCGAGTTTACAGTATAAGGATGCTAAAATAAGTGTACAAATAAATATTAGAAAATAATGGTACCGAGCATGACCAATTCGATAAGTCACTTGGATGTCTACTTATTTATCAGTGATTTTCTCGATGTTATAATGGTGTGAATGGTTTTTTGACCTATGATACTTCAGCTATTCATGATGGGATTGTTATAGTTCGATTGTATTACTTGATTTCCTAGTCATATAGGTTCTTGTGATGCATGTTGATTGTAGTAGGCTTATTGTAGGAATAGCGCACTTAGATAGAATGTATCAATCTTAGTAGTTAAGAGGTAGTTTTATATGATTTATGAAGTTGAGTTTTTAAGATTGGGGCTATGATAATGTGAATAATAAAAAAGAGTTTCTATGAAATTTCACAGTATGAATGCTACTAGATTAAATCTTACATATGACATATGATGAAGTCTAATGAGTTTTTTGTAATCTCCATCTTGTTGGGACTCATGATAAAGAACTAAATTGTACGATAACTACAAATAGAAGTTCATACCTTTTGTTGGGTTGACACTATATGTTGTTAGGCGTTACTGGTGGATTGTGAGACTCACAAGAATTATCTTGATAATCGATGTCCTTGTTGGGTAGAGATGGAATTGTCTCAATCTATTGAATGGAATGTTAATGGTATTGGCAATGGAGATCGTAATATATCTTACTACCAGATAAAATAGAATCTACGGGGTCATACATATAAGAGGTATTGACTGATTGGATAGTTGGATCTTGATTTATGATCGCTATAGTAGTTAATTGTCAATATTATTGGTGCCAAAATTTGTCAAAGCATAGCAAGGGGTTGCTGGAGTTGATAGAAGTACTGGAATAGGTGGTGCAGGTTGGTCTCCGAGAAGCGATACCTGCAAAATAGTTCCGTTGGGGGTGGTCTCAATGATGGCACTCTGATGCTCAAGTTAGTATGGATGTCAACAGTGCAGGAGTATAAAAGAGAAAGCTTGTTGGGTTCTTGGCAGCCGCAGTGGAAGGTTGGATTCAAGATTTTTATTATTGAAATTCTAATCGATCGGAACCCTAAATCCTAGGACAACTTGACCATAACAACTAATAAATCATAAATTTAGGGTTATAGAGGACCTGGAGCACTATACTTATTAATTTTCACAAAACATACAAGTGTATGCCCTTCAGAGATGATCCATACAGGAACCGGATCAAGGAAGCACTTTTACCAAGCTTGCTTATTTGACTAAGACTCTTCCTGGTAGCTTTTTTCTTTTTTCTTTGCTGGAACCCCTACCATCCTGTAAGGCACTCAGAGACCTCTCTGAATTCTCTCTCAGAATTCAATTATCCCTCCTATACTCTTCCTAGGCTTTTGTCTTAAAATGACAAGCCTTGTCTTAAACGGAAGAGAAAATAGAAAATACCTTTATTTGGATTGTTTTTGGATTTTCTTCTGTGGTATCAAATTACCGATGCCTATTTATAATGAGAGAGGGGGTGCTTGATAAGTCTTTTTCTCAGCCCTTGATAAGACCCTTCAAGCAGAAGAAGTCTTTTGGATGAAAAGGCTTGTCATGATATATCATTTCATACACCAAGAGACATATAAGTGTCTTTATTTTTCCAGCCATTTTTTTCACTTGTCATGTGGCAAGTTACCGGTCATATAAAGGCTAAGAGGTGTGGGATCTCAAGAGGTGTCTCGGAGAAAATAGAAGCCTTCAAACAGAAGAACTCTTGCATTTTAAATCTACGCCAAAATGAAGGAATGCATCCCTTCATTGTGTGCGCCACAATTCTATGCCAATTCCTTTTTCTTTTGACCGGTCAATACCCATCCAATTAGGTGTGGAGATAAGGAAGAGGGTCCTTGAGTTTATCTAGTATTTGTGATTAAGTAGCAGAAGGACTTTTGGTCCTTCTGCGCACCTTATTCTTGGTGCATGCTAATATGGCGCCAATAGTCCTTTCCTACTTGGACTCTATCATAAATCAAAGATTAAGCTCCAAATAATTTTAGATTAATACTGATTAAAGCTGCTCCAATTAGGACTCAACCTAGTTTAAGTTATACTTAAATTGGTTTGTCCAAATAGTAAGCTAATTGACCTAATCCAATTGGGTTAGGAGTTGAGCTAGCCAATATATGCTAGTATGTTAGCTAACCAATTAGGATCCCATGATCCTAATTAAAATCCAATTAACTTCCTTGGCTAATTTTCTAATGTGTGTGATCCTTTGGGTTCCATATATAGCCAATAATAGGTCCAGGTCCAAGTTATTTCGATCCAATCAAAATCGATTGACCCAATTAGGTCAAATCGAGCTGATCCAAGTTGCAAATTGGAACCAATTTTCAAATTGACTTATGAATCTATTAAATTTGATTCATGAAAACTACAAGACATGATTGACGTCTAGCAACATGTCTGCCAACCCGGAAGATAAGAAATTTGATAGAAATTATCAAAATACCCTTTAGTGGAAAGTTACCATGCAATTCAATCCTTCGATTTTCCTTTATCCCGATTAAGTGATGGGCATGGATAAATGTCAAATCCTAGCATTTAATCCTTTCGAATATCAATTTGATAATGAAGACTCGATCGTTGAAAGATTAGAAATCTTATCTAATCTCATCCTACTTTGATCAAAGACTTCCCGAGTCAACAATCGAAGAGATTATATGGGATAAGTCCTCTTACTAGGAGTGATCGATTCCTTGTTGATCTACTCATTACCTTCATACATAATCCATTATATCTAGAAGCACCCCATACATGAATTAATTGCCATGAATGAGTATGCACAAAACATGGGTTATGTGCACAAGATACTATGGTAGTCTCAGGTCTAAGGATCACATGTATAACTCCCACTAAGAGAATATTCTTTTTGACAAGTAAGACTTCCATTAGATGTTTTCTTGTCAGATCAATTCAATGAACTCTTAACCTAATGAGCATCCATATCCTGGTATTAGTGTCACTACACAAGTGGTCGTGAGACCAACCATCCTTTCCATCGAGCATACATATGATATGCTAGTCTATCTGGATTCATTGATCCCTGAATCGATGATCATATGACTAGGAATATTCTAGATTAGGGTTTATAGATTTTAAGTCTCACTGTTATCCCTGTTACCCTAAAACCATTACCTTAATATATAGGGTTCATCATAATCTTATAACTAAAATACAAGACATCATATGATGAATCAAGAAATTATCTTCATTAATATCAATCTTGAGTTGGAAGAATACAAAAATGCCACTGATATAATAACTATGATTGGCTTTCAAAGCATAATTCTTTCAATCTCCTACTTGCACTAAAGCCAATCGTCCTTATATTTAATACCCATACAATCTAGATAACGATCTAACTACTATAGAGGAAGTGCCTTAGTGAATGGGTTTGCTATATTGTTCTTTGTATCTATTCGTTCGACCATCACATCATTTCTTTCAATAATTTCTCGAATGAGGTGGAAGTGTCTCAGGATGTACATGGACTTATGGTGAGACCTCGGTTCCTTTGCTTGTGCAACAGCTCCATTGTTATCACAATACAATGGCACTAGTTGCTGTATAGCAAGAACCATGCCCAATTTCGTGATGAATTTCTTCATCCAGATAGCTTCCTTAGCGGCTTCACTAGCAGTTATGTATTTTGCCTTAGTGACTAAGTCAGCTATAGTTGGCTACTTGGTACTCTTTCAACTCACTGCTCCTCTATTCAAAGTAAAGACATATCCTGATATGGGTTTACTATCATCTAGATCAGATTGAAAACTAGAATCTATATAGCCTTCTAGTTTCAACTCCGATCCACAATTTATTAGAAAAACATCTTTAATCCTTCTCAGGTACTTAAGAATATTTTTCGTAGCTTTTCAATGATCTGCCCCTAGATTAGCTTGGAATTTGCTTACTATGCCTAAGGCATAAGCAATATCAGGCTAGTACATAGCATAGCATATATTATTGATCCTACTACCAAAGCATAAGGGATCTTATTCATCCTATCTCTTTCTTCTAGAGTCTTAGGTAACATCCTTTTAGATAGGTGTATGTCTTGACTCATGGGCAAGTAACCCTCTTACTTCCCTTCATATTGAATCTCTTCAAATCAAGTTTATGTACCTAGATTGGGATAACCCTAGCATCCTTTTAGATTTATTTTTATAGATATTTATTTCTAAAATATAGGATGCTTCTCGCAAATCCTTCATGGAAAACCATTTTGACAGCCATATTTTAATTGACTACATCATTGGAATATCATTTCCAACAAAAAGTATGTCATCGACATACAAGACCAAGAAGATAATGGTACTCCCACTTGTCTTCTTATACATACACGGCTCATCCATATTCTTGATTAAACCAAATTCCTTAATAGTTTCATCAAAATAAATGTTTCAACTCCTTGATGCTTGTTTTAATTTATAAATGAATTTCCTGAGCTTGCATACTTGGTTTGGTCTCCTACTTGAAACAAAACCCTCTGGCTGTGACATATAAGCTTCTTCCTCAAGATTTCCATTAAGGAATGCTGTCTTAACATCTATTTGTTAGATCTCATAATTATAGTATGCAGCAATGGCAAGCATAACCCTAATGGACTTGAGTATGGCAACTGGTGAAAAAGTTTCATCATAGTCAATACCATGCTTTTGTTTGAAACCTTTTGCAACCAATCTAGCATTGTAGGTTTTTATTTGTCCATCTGCTCCAATCTTCCTCTTAAAGATCCATTTGCACCCTATTAGAACAACTCCTTCCGGTGGGTCAACCAAGGTCCAAATCTGGTTGTCATATATGGAGTCCATTTCAGATTTCATGGCACTAAGCCATTTGTCAGAGTCCTTACTCATGACTGCTTCCATATAGATCAGTGGATCATCATCTTCAATAATGCTGGTTTTATTATTATTTCCAATTATAAAATCATATCTTAGAGGTGTACTTCATACTCTTTCTGACCTATGGAGAAGAGGTGTGTGTTATAGTTGTACCTGATCAATTAGCACTTTTGGTTGAGGAACTTGAGTTTGTTTATTTTGAACTTTACTCAATTCAATTATTCTCTCATTACCTTTTTCTTGGATAAATTCTTTTTCCAAGAAAATGACATGCCTACTAACAAAAATCTTTTGTTCAATAGGATGATAAAATAGGTATCCAATACCCTCTTGAGAATAACCAATAAACCTACATTTCTCAGTCATAGTACTTAGCTTATGTCCATATTCTTTTTTAACATAAACTGAACAACATTAAATCTTAAGATATTTAAAACTTGATTTCTTGCCATTCCATAATTCATATAGAGTGCGAGGTACTGATTTTGATGGTACCTTGTTTAATTCATATGCATCAATTTTTAGGACATATCCGTAGAAAGATATTGGAAGATCTGTGAAGCACATCATAGACCTTACCATGTCAAACAAGATATAATTCCTCCTTTCTGCTACACCATTTAATTGTAGTGTATATGGAGGGGTCCGTTTAGAGAGAATACCATTTTTCTTAAGATGATTAAGAAATTCACTAGATAAGTATTCTCCTTCTCGATCAGATCGAAAGACCTTAATATTTTTTTCAGTTTATTTCTCAACCATATTTTGATACTCTTTAAATTTATTAAAGACTTGGATTTATGTTTCATGAGATGCACATATCCAAACCTAGATAAATCATCAATAAATGTGATGAAATAAGAGTATCATCCTCTAGCCTGAGTTGACATAGGTTCATATACATCTGAATGTATTAACCCTAACAACTTAGTTGCCCTTTCTCCATGTCCAGTGAATGGAGACTTGGTCATTTTATCCATGAGGCAAGATTCACAAGTTCTTAATGATTTATAATCACGAGGGCCAAAGAAGTCATCTTTGTATAACTTGTTAATCCTTGACTCACTTATATGACCTAACCAGCAATGCCAAAGGAATGTTTCATTGGTATCATCTCTCTTTCTCTTTTTGTTTTTAACAAGCAATACTTCATCATTGAGCAATATAATTAAAAGACCATTCATAAATTTGCCCATTCCAAAATAGTCATTAGAATGAAAAATGGAGCGACCATTTCTCTCAACTTTTATTTCATAACCTTGTCTTAATAACAAAGGTACAAAAATAATATTTCTAACAATATTTGGAATGTAATAACAGTCTTTTAATTCTAATATCTTGCCCGAAGGCAATAATAGCATATAGGTTCCAACAACTTTGGCATGAATGACCTCTCCACTTGTGCCATAAAGTTTGAAGTCACATTTCTTCAAACTTCTAGGTCTTTGTAACCCCTACAATGTCTTGCAGGTATGAGATCCATATACGGTATCCAATACCCATGAATCAGAAGTTGAAGAATTCAATGATAAGTTTGTTTGTATTATAAACAAATCTCTTGATGCTCCACTAGCATCTTGCTTTAGACTTGTAAGGCACGTCTTACAGTTCTTCTTCCAATGTCCCTTCTTGCCACAGAAGAAATAGGATCCATCATTTGAAGGCCTCTTTGTCTTTTACCTCTTTTTGATGCTCTTTTTTGGATTTAGCTTTTGCTTTATACCCTTCTTTATTACCTGTTTCTTCTTCCCATCAACTAAAAAAAAATGATGAGCCTTATCACCTTTGAAGTGGCTCTTAGTTATCTTAAGCATATTAAGCATCTCTGGTAATGAAAGGTTCAGTTTATTCATGTGGTAGTTCATGACAAACTAAGAGAAGGAATCTGGGAGTGATTGTAGGATCAAATTTTGATTGAGCTCCCTATCCATGACAAAGCCTAATTGACCTATTGGATGATTAAGTCAATCATCTTGAGAACATGGACCTATACGGGCGAGCCCTCATTCATACGTGCTCGGAACAACTCTTTGATATTTCATATCTAGCAGTTCTACTATGCTCTCCATATAGTTCTTTGAGATTGAGTAGTATGGACTGAGGTCCATATCTTCATGTTGCCTCTATAGCTCATTGCTCATCGAGGCTAACATGATGCACTTGATAGTCAAGCTGTTATTCTGCTACATTCTATAAGTGGCCTTTTCCTCCTCTATCACATCATCTTCGATCGGATTTGGATATGGAGAATCGAGGATGTAGGATATTTTTTCCTGAGCAAGTACTATTCTTAGGTTCCTTAACTAGTCCACATAGTTTGGTCCGATCAGCTTATTGACATCTAATATGTCCCGTAGTGAAAGAGTAGAAGCCAATAATTTAAAACTATAATTAAACAAGAATAATACATAAGCAAACCACTCATGATGATAACCATAATTAAATAAGGACTTTAAATCTAATTATGTCTCATGTTATTTTTTATTAATACCATAACCCTCTACTATGGTAAACGAGAAACCAATATGTGGTTTCTTTTATAGGGTTGAGATTCCAATTGCTTATAAATGCCTTGTGTTTGCACAACAAATATTTATAAGTTCAAGAATAGGAATTTTTTTTTTTAATTGCATCCCTTACAATTCTCAATATAACACTTGCTTCTAAGACATTTATAGCATTGTGTTTGCACAACAAATCATAATGTCTTAGTTTAGTTTGACCCTCCATTTTATATAGTCATGATTGAATAATGTCACCATTGAGTTTGCTCAACAAAGTAACATTATCAAACATACTATAAAGCATAAAATGCACCATGTCAAATTATATATCAAACCCTAATAGTAAGCCTTGAGTTTGCTCAACAAATCTACTATAGTTTTGATACAAATTTGGCTTGGCATGAAGGAAAGCAATTTGTAGTGTGCTTAATCAATTAGCATTTCCAATTTAAGGTCTAGATATGACCAAATTAGCTAGGTAAGTGGAGGAGATGAGGGGGGCCCCTCGTTGCTTTCCTTAGATACCATATGAATTGACTAGGTTAGAAAATGAAATCAATTAAAATCCTCAGTCCCTTTACATTTCCAAAATCACTTGCCTAGTCACCAATCAACTAATCAAACTCTAATCGGATTTGCTTCATCATTAACTTACACTATGACTAAATATAATTTTTTTATGAGGGCTTTGATGGTCTCAAACACATTTTGATTAACTATGGCATGATACATATTCTATCAAATAAGCATATTAACCCTAATATGCATAACCATAGCATGATTCAAACAACAATCTGTTCACCTTACTTATTCATGGGATAAGGCCATAGTGGCACCCCAAAATGCCATAAAAGATCCCATTGAATGGGAAGAGAGGGTCTTTAAATCATACTTAGCTCCTATGACCGATGGCCTTGGTTACTAATCCAATCCGAAGCAGTTACTAGGAACATAACATATCATATATGTAATATGAACTAATCATGCAAGAGTTATAGCAAAGCAAGCAATTAACACAAAGATGACCACTAATTACATGCATTAAGATGGCTCTAATACCACCGTTGGAATCCAGGCCAGGTGCAGCGAAAGGCTGGGTTTCAAAATTTTCATTATTGAAATCCTAATCGATTGAAACCCTAAACCCTAGGACCACTTGACCATAACAACTAATAAATCATAACTTTAGGGCTATAGAGGAATACCTGCTATACTCCTTAATTTCTACAAGGCACACAAGTGTATGCTCTCCAGAGATGATCCACACAGGAACTGAACCAAGAAAGTACTACCACCAAGCTTGCATATTTGACTAGGACTTTTCCCAGTAGCCTTTCTTCCTTTCCCTTTGCTGGAACCCCTACCCTTTTATAGGGCACTCAGAGACCTCTCTGAATCCTCTCTCAGAATCTAATTATCTCTCTTATATATCTTCCTAGGCTCTTGTCTTAAAATGACAAGTTTTGTCTTAAAAGGATAGTCTTGTCTTAAAAGGACAAGCCTTGTCTTAAAAGTACCTCTATTCGGATTATTTTTGGATTTTTTTTTGTGGTATCAGATTATCGATGCCTATTTATAATGAGAGAGGGGGCACTTGATAAGTCTTTTCCTCAGCCCTTGATAAGATCCTTCAAGCAGGAGTCTTTTATTGGTATCAGAGCCAGTTGCTGTAGCATAATAATAGTAGCATGTTAAGATATCATTAGTTTTCCTCACAAAGTACTTGGATTAAGGTGGATTCACCATGGTCATCCAGTCATAGGAGAGAAGTATGGTTTGAAGGCCATCACTTTCCATTCAATGGGGTTCTCCTATGGCATGTAAGGGTGTCGCTGCATCATGACCTTATGAAGAAGAAAGTGAGAGATTTGATAGGTTAAAATGGTTTTAATTTATGGATGTTTGATATAAAAACTTTGAATAGTTCAAGTAAAATGCATGAATTTGAAGTCACTATTTTCTGTCCCGGTAGACGAGCCGACCAACCCCTGCTCGAGCCAACTCATTTCTATAGACAGAACAATCTATCTATTCTATGTTTTGGATGAACTGACTCGACCCCTACTCGAGCCAACTCATCTCTGCAGACAGCATAATCTGTCAGTTTTTAGTTCTGGACGAGCTGACTCACATTCTACATGAGTCAACTTGACCAGAAAATCCTGAAATAGTGAATTTAAATTCTATATACTTGTAAAATTATTTTACAATATAAATTAAAATTATTTCAATTTATGAAGATTATTGAACTTAGTTAAGAATTAAGTTATCTTGAATGACAAAGTGATCTAGGAATATGATTCAAAGACTCTAAGTCTTTCAATAATCTTTAAGGGTCATGGGTTAGCTTCAATTAGATTAGACCTAAGTTTAGATGAATGGATCAAATAGAGAACTAATCTAATCAAATGTTGAGTTAGGATTTCTTCTCTATAGATCTCTCTAATAGTTAGATTGATTAGTCTATAAATCTAAATGGACCTGATTTGTGGCTCAGTGATCAGCTCAAGTCTTTAAGCTAGTCTAATCAAGTCTGATGAACTAATAGGTGTCTAAGATAAGTATGGCATTTGATCATGGTTCTATGGGGCTACCTCTTACCTGGCCAACCCGGTTGGTGTCTAAGGCAAGACAGTTAATGGAAGAACCTATCCATGATCTAACTTACCTGGCCAATATGGTCAATCAGAATTGATTGGGTAGCTCACTGACTTATGTTAACCCATGTCACCTAAGATTAATCAGTCTTGACTGATTTTAGGTGCCCATGGATCATTAGTTACTGAAACCCTCTTTTATGACTAATGTAGTCAGTGGAAGGTTAATCCATGTCTTCTTATCTATTTCATCTGTCACATTAGAGTTAAACTCTCTAAATTATTAGGTTCATAAAAGGATGAAGTTATGGGGATAACTAAGTCCTAGCCTCCCATTAAGTGGAATGATAATGGATCCAATAGTTAGGTGTTCATCGACAGATCCAAAGATCGGGTGTTCATCAGGCTATTAGAATTACCATTCCTAATATGATGGCTCAGTATGACTCTCTTAATGATGGTCAGGTAGGCCAGCCAAAGTCGAGCTTGACTATTTATTGGTTGGAAGCATTGAATTTTGTCATGTTAATGGTTGGACCTAACCGGGACCTTCAATAGGAGGCCCAAAGGTCAATTGAAGTGCACCTTGGGACAAAATCTAAATACTATAAGTTACTTGGAGAAGTAATCGATTAAAGAATCTATCTTTAGATACGCATGGGTGGGCCGGCCAAAGTCGGGCTCATGTGTTGTCTATTGGATTCTAGTACCTACTAAGGAATTAAAATAATTTCTCGGATTGGAGGTAGAGGCTACGAATTTGAATAAAATAATGGGAGGCCCTTTGGACTAAAGTCCATGTCTTTGGGTTAATAATTCATATACACTAATAAATTTTGGTTTTCTTTTTAGATGTCTACCAACTTATCGCTCCGATCTCTTCTCGATAATGAGAAGCTCAAGGGTCCCAACTTTGATAGCTGGTATCAAAGGCTCAGGATTGTCCTGGAGTATGAACGGATCTTATATTTGATATCGGATTCGGTACCTGAAATCCTTGCTCCTAATGCTCGGGTTTCGTTAGAGACACTTATCAGAAGTGGCTCTCTAATAGGACCATTATCCGATGCATCATGTTGGCAGCGATGAACGACGAGTTCAGTCACAAATTCGAGGAAGCCCAGCCAGAGGAGATCCTTCAAAAGTTGAAGGAGTCCTTTGGTACACCAGATGACGTTAAGAGGTATAGGGTCTCTTGTGCTATCTACAATGCACGGTTGCTTGATGGGGCCTCAGTCACTGATCATGTATTGTACATGATTGAGATTATTGAGTGCTTGGGCAAGCTCGGATGTCCCTTGCATGAATAGCTCGGGAAAGATGTGATATTGAATTCCCTGCCCTCTTCTTATCTAGACTTTCTCGATCATTTTAGAATGAATAAGCCTGTAGTTAACTACCACGGTCTATTGAGGTTACTACAGACTTATGAGAAAGACCACCAACTTAATAAAGGGATGGTAAATCTAGTGGGAGGATCCTTTGCAGGGCATCATCCCTTTAAGAAAGGGAAAAAGAGAAATAAAGGAAAGAAGGTGCAAAATGCTTTTGGGCCCAGTTAGGTCAAAAAGATGAAGGCTGATTAGAGCCAGGCAGAATGCTTCTTCTATAAGAAGCAGGATCATTGAAAAAGGAACTGTCCTCTTTATATTGCATCCCTTGACCTGAATAGGTCCAAGAAGAGGAAATAGCAGGGTAATGCTGGACAAGATATTTATATGATAACACCTTGTAGTTTCTTTATTTGTGATACTACTAACTGGGTATTCAATACTGGAAGTCCAATTCATATTTGCAATTCTTTGAAGGGACTTCAAGTTAGTAGGAGATTCGACGACAGCGAAAGATCCTTGAACATAGGAAATGGAAGCCAAGTTCCAGTCCTGGCATTGGAAATCCTTAAATTGGTTTTCAAGTCTTGTACAATCATTTTGAATGAGTGTTATTATTACCCATCTTTCATTTTGAATGTCATTTTTGTAGGCTAATTGGCCATGTATGGTTATGAACTATCAATAAAGAATGACATTTGCAAAATAAATTGGAATGGTTCTATTGTGATGAATGGATATATGAATAATGGTATTTATATACTATCGTGACCTGTTAGTGTAGTGTACACATTTAGCAAATGTCCTAGGATAGACAATATTAGCAAAGCATATCTATGGTATTGTAGGCTAGGTCATATCAACAAGAACAGGATAAACATGTTGAAATGCGAGGGTCTTCTCGAGATTAGTGAATGTGACTCGCTATCAACTTGTGAGTCCTGTCTTCTTGAAATTAAAATCATCTTTTCTGGAAAAGGAGAACGAGCCAAAGAAATTATAAGTCTGGTACATACTGATGTATGTAGACCTATGAATATTAGTGCCAGAGGTGGGTACAATTATTTCATTCATTTACAGATGACCTTTCGAGGTACGGTTATGTCTTCTTGATGAGATATAAATCAGAATCGTTTGAAATGTTCAAATGATATTGTAATGAAGTAGAAAAACAAACTAGAAAGTATATCAAAACCCTTCGATCAGATTGAGGTGGTGAATATCTTTTCGGTGATTTTCTGACATATCTTGAGGAGAATGGGATTCTCTCTCAATGGACATCTTTAAGGACATCTTAATTAAATGGAATGTCTGAAAGGAGGAATCGATCCCTGTTAGACATGGTTCGGTCCATGATGGGCTTTGCTTATCTACCACTATCCTTTTGGAAATATGCTCTAGAGTCAGCCTACTACCTTTTAAATAGGATTCCAAGTAAGTCCGTTAGCAAAATCCCATACGAGATATGGACTGGATGTAAGCCGACACTCACACACCTTCGAGTCTGGGGTTGCCTGGCTTATGTCAAATATTTAGAAACGGATAAGCTTGGACCTAGGTCTGATAGGTGCCTATTTGTTGGATATCTAAAAGAGTCTAAGGGTTACTACTTCTACTTGGCTGAGAAACAAAAATTGTTCGTCAATCTTAGAGCTATCTTTTTGGAAAAGGAGTTCCTTGGTGAAGGAATTGCAGCCGCTAAGATTGAACTTAGTGAAGTTCAATAAGTAGAAAAATCGACACACTTAAGGGATAACATAGAATCGGTTATGATTAGATCACACCCAGAGCTTTTGCAGGAACTATTTAGGAGATCCGATAGGATACCGCATCGACTAGATAGATACTACGATTTCTTGGTTCGGGACGGTGATCCCATTGAACTCGATGAGAACAATTAGGACCCGATCACCTATATGGATACAATGCAAAGGTCCGACTTTGAACTATGGCTAGGAGTCATGAGATCCAAAATAGAGTCCATGGAAATCAACAATGTATGGACATTAATTGATCTACCTGAGGGGATAAAATCCATTAGATGTAAATAGATTTTCAAAAGGAAAAGGGGTACAAATGGGCAGGTAGAGACCTATAAAACCTGTCTGGTTGCCAAGGGGTATCTTCAACGTTACGGTATTGACTATGACAAGATATTCTCTCCTATGGCAATGCTCAAATCCATTCGGATCATGCTTACTTTAGGGGCACACTTTGACTATGAAATCTGGCAAATGGATGTTCGAACAGCTTTCCTGAATGATGAGCTGGAAGAGGTGTACATGGTACAACCTGAAGGGTTCACATCCATAGATGAGTCAAAGGTGTAGAAACTTCAAAGGTCCATCTATGGACTGAAGCAAGTATCTCGAAGTTGGAATATGCGATTTGATAAGTGTATCAAGTCGTATGGCTTCATTAGGAGCAGAGAAGAACCTTGAATTTATAAATGGGCTAATGATTCTGTGATTGTATTCTTTGTATTATATGTGGATGACATTTTCTTAATCAGAAATGACATCCGAGCACTACATGGAGTAAAGGTCTGGTTGTCATCCCAGTTCTCTATGAAGGACTTGGATAAAGCCTCTTATATACTGGGTATAAAGATATATAGAGATAGATCTAAGAGGCTTCTGGGACTGTCCTAGTCTCCATACTTTAATATTGTGCTGAAGCGGTTCATTATGGAGAATTCCAAGAAAGGGTATCTCCCCATAGGCCTTAGAATTGCACTCTCCAAAAGGGATTATGCGATAACTCCTGAGGAGAGAGAGCGTATGAATAGAATCCCATATGCTTCAGCAGTGGGTTCTATCATGTATGCCATGACGTACTAGACTAGACATGGCATACTCACTAGGCGTAGTGAATAGATACCAGTCTGACCTAGGTGAAGCTCATTGAAAAGTGGTAAAGACTATCCTTAAGTATCTACGAAATATTAAGGACTAATGGATGATATATGGAGCACCTGACTTGAAACTTATGGGATATATTGACTCCAGTTTTCAATTAGATAGAGATGACAGCAAGAGTGTGTCAGGATTTATCTTTATCCTAAATGAAAGATTGATCTGCTGAAAAAGTTTCAAGCAGCCTACTGTTGCAGACTCAGTATGCGAAGCAAAATACATCGCAGTATCGGATGCAGCAAAGGAAGCTATGTGGTTGCGAAAGTTTCCAGGCAAGCTGGGAGTGGCACCTTCCCTGAATAGTCCTGTTCTGGTGTATTGTGACAGCACTGGAGCCATTGCTCAAGCTAAAGAGTCGAAGTCCCATCATCGCACCAAACACATTTTGCTGTACTATCACCTTGTGCGAGAAATCATGAAATAAGGTGACATCGACCTTCAGAAGATCGATGGAAGGAGAACCTGGCCGACCCCTTCACTAAAGCCATCGAAGTTCAAGAGTTCAACAATTATAAATGGAAAATGGGAATAAGATTCTGTACTGATTAGCTTTAATACAAGTGAGAGTTGGGAATAGTGTCCCAAAGCCAATCATCTAGGGTGTAGATGGTTGTGCTGTTGCCTAGTAAGCAACCTAAGAGGGGGGGTGAATTAGGTCTCTAAAAATTTAAATGCAAGTGTGTGCACCAATCTAATAATTAATCTTAGTACTATGAATGCAAGTTTAATGTGCTTTTAATAAGTAAGCTGCGAAAATATAAAAACAATTAGAGAAGAGCAAATGAAAGAGACAAGCAACCACAAACACAAAGGAAATATAGTGGTTCGGTGCTATCCAATGCACCTACATCCACTTCCCAAGATTCACTTGAAAATTCACTATAATCTCAATCGATTACAGTTGATTTATTTTCCGGGCTCACTAATCAAAACCCGAGTTATTTTCATAAGGCTCACAAGTCAAAACCTTACTTGGTTTTTCGGGCTAACCAAGAACATAAATGATTTTATGACTAACCACCAACCTCCCTTGATTTTGTGGGCTAACCAAGAACCTAAATGGTTTTCAAAGGCTCACCAATAACCTCCTTGGTTTTCCAATAGGCTAACCAAAAACCTTTACAAAAAATATAAGTTTGAAGTAAAGAAATAATAAAAGCTTTCTAATAAAAGCAAGTATCTCTTTAAAGCTTTGTTGTAGTGCTACCTCCAACTTAATGAAGCCTCTTTTAATGCTTAAGAAGGTTGATCTTGAAAGCTCTTGAAGGCTCTTAAATGCTTGGAGACTTGCTTTTGGCTTGGAAGTAGTTGAACTCAATGAATAAGAGTGAATGCTCTCTTTTCTTTTCTCTTGGTTATTCTCTTTTCATTCTCTTTTCTTTTGATTTGATTTGAATCAATTAAATATCTTCCCAAGGCCTTAAACCCGGATTCTAGCTGTTAGACATGAAAAACTAGTCGTTGGGAGCCAAGAGGAGTGAGTTTTGCATTTAAAAAACTAGCCGTTACTATTTCCAAAACTCCAAGTGTCGACACTTCAAGCTGTGAGTCGATACTTCGGGTCGACACTTCTAGTCCATGAGTTGACACCTAGTTCAAATCTCTTCAATGCTACTTTTTGGAATTCTCAGATGTGTCGACACTTCTTCAAGTGAGTCAACACTGTGAGTCGACACTTATCATCCATGTGTCGACACTTCATACAAGTCTTCAACTTCAACAAGTTCTGTGACCCAAAAAATCTTAGGCGATGAGCTGATCCATGTGTTGACACTTTGAGTCGACACCAAACATCCATGTGTTGACACTTCAGCCATGCCATTAAAACTTTCTTTGCATACCGGCTTGAGTTGATACTTTCTCAGTCATGTGTCAATGCTTTGAGTCGATACTTCACTAAGATTTTCACAAAAATAACTAAACTTTTGCTGAAACAAAATGGTGTTGACTTTTTGTGTCATTTCAAGCATTCTTCAACTACCAAAGTCCTCTTTGAGCAGATCTTCCATCCATATTTGGAACTTTTCAATTAATTAATCTTTTGTTAAGTTGATGAGCACCTTTTTCTATAAAAATATACTTCAAAGAAATCATTAATACTCAACTTATACTTAAGTATTTTACTTATCATCAAAATCGATAATGGTGTCAATAATCTCTCCCTTTTTGATGATGACAAAACCTTTAAGTATAAATTGCACAATAAAGGCTTTCAAAGGAAATTTTCAATGTGCATAGAGATTATTGCAAAAGATATTGAAGAAATTAAAATAAATGTATCAGAGTTAAGAGTATTGCCATAGCTATGAGTATCAGAACTCAAAATATATAAGAGATAACATCATGTATCATGATATTCTAAGAAAAATGCTCAAGAGAGACAATTTCAGCAATAAACAATACATCCCCTGAAGAGATGATCCATAAAAAAAAATTAGTGGACATCTTTTAAGCATCAAAAGATTAGAATTGGACAAGGAATTCAGTTCAAATCAGATTTTCAATACTCCCCCTTACTCAATGCACAGAAATTTTCAAAAATTGCAGAATTTTAAATTTCAAAATTTCTCTTTCAATCATACAAATTTATACTTATTTCTCATTTATACTTATACTAAAGTTTCTCCACCTTTTTGTTATCATTAAAAAGGAAAGAAGAAATAAATGAGTTTGAATAAAGAAGTAAACCATTCACTCAATCATAAAGGAAGACAATGAATTACTAAGAGTAACTAATGCATTTCAATTACTCAAGGTCATAAGGTGAAACATAATATTTCATTCACTTAAAACAAGTTTAATATATAAAGGGAACATCAAAATATACAAAAAGTACAGAAGTATAAATGATATAAAAACTATCCTAAGCATCATCTTCATCATCTGAGGATCAAATCTTGATCGGTCTAGTATCAGTGAAAGCATGAGATCAGGGCCACATCGATCTAAGATCACGAAGATGAGTCCTGGTCGGTATGGAAGGAGTACGATGACCACGATCTCTGTGTCGAACATAAGTCCTCCCTCTAGCTGGAGCAAAAGAGGTAGAAGCTATGTTATCAGCAGGAACAGAACTGATCAGAGTGATAGACTCAACAACTATCGGATGTGGTGTATGGTCAAATAAAGGACTGGAATCAAGATGGTGGAAACCAGGTGTGTAGTAACCTAGCTCCTGAATAAGAGAAGATGTATGCAAGGATGGTGTATCAACTACAGGTGTATCAAAAATCGGTGTATCAGCTGAAAAAATGATAGGTGTATCTGAAAGGGATATGCCATACAAGCCAATCTATGTTGTATCTCCCAAACCATTGTAATTGACAATATTCTAATAAAGGCATTATTTTTCATCATACGCTGTGTTTATTATTATATGATGAATCCCATAGATTAGGGCTATGATTTTAGGGTTATGATGAGATCATACCAGTGAGACCTAAAGTCTTAAAACCTTAATATAAAATATTCCTAGTCAAAGGAACCTTGAGTAGGGGATCAGGATTTTTCCGGTAAGACTAGCACATCCTATGTATACTGAATAGGGTGACCGCTCTCACAGTCACTTGTGTATGACACTAATACTAGGATGTGGGTGCTCATTAGAGAATGAGTTCACTGATATGATCCAACTTGAGAACATCTAATGGAGTCTTAGCTACATGTCAATAGAAGGTTCTCATAGTGGGAGTGGTACAAGTAATCCTTTGACCTGAGACTGCCATAAGTACCTTATGTACATGAATCCATGCTTTGGTTCAATTCTAATCATGACACTGAGTCATGCACAGGATTGATACTTGGAATGGTGAATTGGATATGAAGGTAATGAGTATGTCAACAAGGAATCGATCATTCTTAGTAAGTGGAGATTGCATCCAGCTAGTTATCAATCGGATGATGATTCAGGGAATCTTTGATCAAAGTAAAGATATTAGAGATGATTTCTAATATCAAGATAATTGAATCATCAATATAAGATTGAGCTAAAAACGAATATAATATTGGAAATCATCAATATAAGATTGAGCTAGAAACGAATATAATATTGGAGTTGACATATATCCATATCCATAATTATATTCTGGGTGCAGGTTGATCGAAGGATTTAATTATACGGTAACTTTTTACTAAAGGATATTTTTGGTATTTCACCAGAATTCCCATATCTTCCGGGTAGACATGACACGTTGCTAGACGTCAATCTTGTCTTGTGGGTTGATTAAATTGAATGATCACTTATTAGGAAGAGTCCTAATTGATCATAATCGAGTAAGCCCGGTTTGACCTAAATCGATTAAAAAGAGTTTTAATCAAATTAGGTCAACTTGTATTCGATCCCACTGCTGGCTAGATGTGGAACCTAATGGGTCATACACTTAAGAGAATTGATCAAGGGTTTAATTTTGTAATTAAATCATTTTGCATGATGACACTCTAGCAGGTGTTGCAAATCCTAGCTTCTATTCGAATTAGGGTTCCGGATTGGTTCAATTTGGATTCTAATTGGATCTAATTAGATCCTAATTAAGGTTATAGGGATTATGGCTAACCCTATTGGCTAACCATGTATCTAGACTAGCCCCCCACCCGCCCCTTAGCATTTTCACGCCAAAATGCCAAGAGTCCATGCGCTAATGGACTCTTGGCGCGCCATTTGGAAGAGTCCATGGTGCATGGACTCTTGGTGCGCTCCATAAAAAACTCTGGTGTTTTTTATATGGGGTGGCTTCTCTTATCTCCTTTAGCGCCTCAAATATCCCCCCTTGGATTGGAATCCAAGGGTTGATGCTTTTTTGAGAAAGGTAGGAAGCATTCGTTGCTTCCCGGTTGCGCAAAATAACATCTCCTCGGAGATTTAAAGTCGTGACTCCTTTCTTTTAAAAACATCGTGACTTTTCATTTAAGAAAATCCATGGGATTTATCTGGAAGGCCGTGAGAAGGAAGGATGGGGCGTGAGAAAATAAGAAAGGGCGTGAGAAGTTTTTCACGAAGAGTTGTGTGGGCGACTCTCTAAAATCTATTTAAGGGGTCAGGAAAAATCAGAACCGGGTAATCTGAAATTTTTCTTTGCCTCTCTAAAAGACTCTTTCTCTCTTTTCTTGTTCTTGTACTGTTTCCTTTACAGAGTACACCACTATCGAAACTCTGCTACTGAACAAGAACAAGAGCGAAAGTCTCCGACGGTAAAGGAAAGAAGGAGTTCTGATTTTTATTCTTTCTTTCTTACATTAAGACATTCTTGTCTTAGTTTCTCCTCCAATTTAAGACAAGCCTAAATCCCCTTAGGACAAGGTCTTATCTTCAAGACAAGAGTGTCTTAGAGGGTCAAGGTCTTAGTGGAAGGAGGAGAAGAGATAAAAGAAAGGAAGGCAACCTCTTGTGTGGAAGAATTCCAGCCATAATCCAAAGAATTGAGTTCTAGGAAGAAGAACTCAATAGGAGGAACCATTGGACAAGAAGATAGTATTCTTGATCATTGCTCTGTGTGGATCACCATCGGAGGGCGGACACTTGGTGAACTCAAATAGCCCGTTCATCTTCAAGATTAAATCTTCATCAATTTGGAATTAGCGGTTATAGGTTTGTACTCTAATTCTAATTTGTATAAGAATGTTAGTCTTCATACATTTTAGTCTTATTAAGGAGTTCCTGATTTAGGGTTTTGGTACATATTAATTTCAATTTTTGAAATTACCCTTCCGCTGCGTTGCACCGGAACCCTACAGTGGTATCAGAGCCACATTAATTAGGACTATAATTTATGATAGTTTGTATGTCACATCTTAGGATTTTTAAATCCTAATATGTTACTACACTTAGCATATCTTTGTTTGCATATATATTTTGATGTATGCCACTAGTTAGGGTCTTTCACTCAAACCCTAATTATTATAGAGATATGTATAGTTTTGAAATCATCATACTGAAATAAGGTTGCCCTGGCATAATGGTGGATCCATTATATGGTAAATGGTTGTCCTAGTATGATGACACACTTAGCACATATTTGTTTATTTATAAGAGTGATATGTTGATTGTGATACATTCTATAAGGATGTGCTGGCAATTTATAAATCCCTCATCTTAAAAATTATATTAAGTCTTAGTATATTTAACTAATAAGCATCACTAGTCATGATGTACAATTGATCATTCGGTGTTTAGAAAGGTGGTTCTGGGAAGGTAAAGAGAATTGTGATTTTTAATTGGTTCCGTTGACTGACCTGGCCAATTTTTATTGGTGTCTAGGAAAGCAACGGGGGGACTCCCATATCTCTTCCACTTGCCTGGCCGATTTGATTAAATTTAAATCTTGACTAAAATGCTTAGTGTTAAAAATACTATATATTGGCCTTCCTTCATGCTGGATCATTATTGTGTTATGAACCACATTAGGTTTGTTGTGTTATCTGCAAGACCTAATATGGTGATTGACATAATACTAGTCTAGTGCATAGATATGCTTACAGTATATTCAGTATAATGCTTTGTTGTGTTATCTACAAGGGCATTATATTTGAGTATTGACTGTATAGAAATGAAAGGGTCTTGACTTAACTAGAACATTATGGTTTGTTGTGTTTTCTGCAAGACTAATAATGTTATAGAGGCCAAGTTACTTCTTGAGAATTATATGAGATATAATTGAAAGAGTTTCCTACCTTTGAGCTTATAAAAGATTTGTTGTGTTTTTGCAAGATCTTTTATAAGTTATTAGGATCTCAATCTCACTAAGAAAAATCGATCAGGGTTCTTCTCGATTATCATAGTGAGGGCTATGATTTTTGATAAAATAGTGGGAGACATAATTAAATTGAAGACCTAATTTAATTATGTAAGTCATTTCAAGGTTGTTTGCTTATGTATTGTTCTTTATTAAATGTAGATAAATGGCATCTTCATTATCCCTGCGAAGTATCTTAGATACCAACAAACTGACTGGTCCGAACTATGTAGACTGGTTGAGAAATTTAAAGATTGTGCTGAGTTCAGAAAAAACTTTCTTATATTCTTGATACCTCTAGTCTTAATCCACTAGGGGACGATGCCACACAGGAAGATATGGCCATATACAAAATGTGGCAGAATGACTCCCTCATTGTCAAGTGTATCATACTAGCCTCTATAATCAATGAGTTACAGAGACAGCATGAAAGCATGGATACTCAATCCATAATGCTCAATTTAAAAGAGCTTTATGGAGAACATAGCAGAACTGCTAGATATGAAATATCTAAGTAGTTATTCCGTGCTAGGATGACAGAGGGAACATCCGTTCAAGATCATGTTCTTAAGGTAATTGACTTAATCACCAGATTGGGTCAATTAGGTTTTATCATGGATGGGGAGTTGAATCAGGATTTAATCCTGCAATCACTCCTAGAGTCATTTTCTCAGTTTGTCTTGAATTATCACATGAACAAACTGAACACTTCCTTGCATGAGCTGTTAAATATGTTAAAAACAGTGGAGAGCCACGTTAAGAAAGAAAAGGCTCCACTTCTTCTTGTTGATAAGACCAATAAGAAGAAATCAAGCAAAAAGGGTTTTAATAGGAGGCTAAACCCTAAGAGTGGCATCAATAAGAATAAGAAAGGAAAGAAGGCCTCCAAACAGTCGACCTATTTCTTTTGCGACAAAGCGGGACATTGGAAAAGGAATTGCAAGGCTTACCTTGCAACTGTGAAGCCTGGTGCATCAGATGCGCCAAAAGGTATGTATGAGATACATGCTATATTGACATTAAATTCATCTATATCAAATACTTGGATATTGGATACCGCTTATGGTTACCATATATGCAAATTTTTGCAGGACCTCCACAAGGTTAAAGTATTGAAGGAAGGTGACTTTAATCTCTATGGTGCTAGTGGTGATATCATCCAAGCAGAAGCTGTAGGGACCTATATTATGAAGTTGCCTTCAGGGAAGATCTTGGAGTTAGAAAATTGTTATTATATGCCTAAGATTATTAGGAACATTATATCTATTTCTTTGTTATTAAAACAAGGATATGTAATGGATGTAACGAGCACTGGTTGCTCGATAATGTTGTCTAATAAAATTATTTGTTCTGGCATATTTAGCAATGGGCTCTTAACTCTTTCTTCCAATGATAGTGTTTTTCATGTCAATAATAAAAGAAAAAGAGAAGACTTTAATGATACTTTACTTTGGCATCATCGACTTGGTCATGTTAATGAGTCTAGGATAAGCAAGTTATACAAGAAAAAATTTCTTGATCCTTATGAGTATGAATCATTAGGAACTTGCGAATCATGTCTCATGGGTAAGATGACCAAGACTCCATTTACTGGACATGGAGAAAGGTCAACTGAGTTATTAGGACTTATACATACTGATGTATGTGGTCCAATGACAACTCAGGCCAGAGGTGGATACTCATATTTTATCACTTTTATAGATGATTTATCTAGGTTCGAATGTGTGTATCTTATGAAACATAAATCTGAAGCCTTTAATAAATTTAAGGAGTATCAAAGTATGGTCGAAAAACAAACCGGGAAAAGTATTAAAGTTCTTCATTTTGATCGAGGAGGAGAATACTTATCCACGGAGTTTTTAGACTATCTTAAATTTAATGGAATTCTTTCTGTATGGACCCCTCCTTATATACCACAGCTAAATGGTATAGCTGAAAGGAGGAATCGTACCTTATTAGATATGGTACGATCCATGATGTGCTTCACAAATTTACCCATTTCCTTCTGGGGTCATACCATAGAAATTGCTGTTTACATTCTGAACAAGGTACCTTCTAAATCCGTTGTTAGTACTCCATATGAAATTTGGAGTGGAAAGAAACCGTATCTTAAATATTTTAAGGTATGGGGATGTCCAGCTTATATTAAAAGAAATTTTGGACATAAGTTGGAACCTCGAGCGGATAAATGTCTATTTGTAGGATATCCTAGAGAGGGTAGAGGATATCTATTTTACCATCCTACTGAACAAAAGATTTTTTTCAGCAGGCATGCCACTTTTCTAGAAAAAGAGTTCATTTTAGAAAAGGGCAATGGTAGAACTGTTGAACTTGGAGAAGTACAAGAAACACAGATAGACAGTTCTCAACCATTAGAAATATAGTTAGGACAGAACCAGAACACAAAACTCCTCCCCATAGGTCTGATAGAGTGCCATAGCCACCTGAGAGGTATGGGTTTATTATTGAAAATAATGAAGCCTAAGTCATTCAAAATGATGAACCTCTGACCTATACGGAAGCTATCTTGAGTACTGATTCAGATAGATGGCAAGAAGCCATGGAATTTGAGATAGACTCTATGTATGTAAACCAAGTATGGTCTTTGGTCGATGCACCAGAGGGTGTTAATCCTATTGGGTGCAAATGGGTCTATAAGAAAAAGATTGGGGCTGATGGCCAAGTTGAAACCTATAAAGCCAGATTAGTGGCAAAAGGTTTTAGACAAAAACAGGGAATTGATTATGATGAAACATTCTCACCTATTGCCATGCTCAAATCAATTCGGATTTTACTTGCTATAGCAGCATACCATGATTATGAGATCTGGCAGATGGATGTGAAGACTGCATTCCTCAATGGTTTCCTTGAGGAAGAAGTCTACATGTCACAGCTAGAAGGTTTTATTTCAAAGAATAAACCTAATCAAGTATGCAAGCTAAAGAAATCTATTTATGGATTAAAGCAAGCTTCAAGGAGTTGGAACATCCGCTTTGATGAAACTATTAAAAGGTTTGGTTTTATCAAAAATATGGATGAACCCTGTGTTTATAAGAAGACTAGTGGGAGTGCCATAGTCTTCTTGGTTCTGTATGTAGATGACATACTCCTCATTGGGAATGATATCCCAATGTTACAATCAGTCAAGGTTTGGCTATCAAACCAGTTTTCCATGAAAGATTTGGGAGAAGCATCCTATATACTAGGTATTAAGATCTATAGAGATAGATCTAAGAGGATGCTAGGTTTATCCCAATCTAGGTACATTGACTTAGTGCTGAAAAGATTCAGCATGGATGGAAGTAAAAGGGGTTATCTTCCTTTGAGTCAAGGCATACATCTTTCTAAAAGGATGTCTCCTAAGACATCTGAAGAAAGAAATAGAATGAATTCTATACCTTATGCTTCGGCAATAGGGTCCATAATGTATGCCATATTATGTACCAGGCCTGATGTGGCATATGCTTTAGGCATTGTCAGTAGGTTTCAGGCTGATCCAGGAGAGGATCATTGGAAAGCAGTTAAAAATATTCTTAAGTACCTGAGAAGGACTAAGGATATTTTTCTGGTTTATGGTGGTTCTGATCTTAAACTAGAAGCTTATTCTGATTCTAGTTTTCAATTAGACCCTGATGATAGCAAATCCATTTTGGAATATGTTTTTACCTAAATGGTGGAGCAGTGAGTTGGAAGAGTACCAAGCAGCAGACTGTAGCTGACTCAACCACAGAGGCAGAATACATAGCTGTCAGTGAAGCCGCCAAGGAAGCAGTCTGGATGAAGAAGTTCATCACAGAGTTGGGTGTTGTTCCTGAGATTGAAAACCCAGTGCCACTTTACTGTGACAACACTGGTGCTGTTGCTCAAGCTAAGGAACCAAGAGCTCATCATAAGTCCAAGCACATTCTAAGACGCTTCCATCTCGTCTGAGAAATAGTAGAGAGACAAGATGTCTACATAAATAGAGTTGATACAAAGAACAATATAGCAGACCCGTTCACTAAGGCTCTACCACAGCGAGAGTTTGATCGCCACCTTGAGTGTATGGGATTAAGATTCAAAGACGATTGGCTTTAGTGCAAGTGGGAGATTGAAAGGGATATGCCCTACAAGCCAATCTATGTTGTATCTCCCAAACCATTGTAATTGACAATATTCTAATAAAGGCATTATTTTTCATCATACGTTGTGTTTATTATTATATGATGAACCCCATAGATTAGGACTATGATTTTAAGGTTATGATGAGATCATACCAGTGAGACCTAAAGTCTTAAAACCTTAATCTAAAATATTCCTAGTCAAAGGAACCTTGAGTAGGGGATCAGGGTTTTTCCGGTAAGACTAGCACATCCTATGTATACTGAATAGGGTGAATGCTCTCACAGTCACTTGTGTATGACACTATTACTAGGATATGGGTGCTCATTAGAGAATGAGTTCACTGATATGATCCAACTTGAGAACATCTAATGGAGTCTTAGCTACATGTCAATAGAAGGTTCTCATAGTGGGGTGGTACAAGTAATCCTTTGACCTGAGACTGCCATAAGTACCTTATGTACATGAACCCATGCTTTGGTTCAATTCTAATCATGATATTGAGTCATGCACAGGATTGATACTGGGAATGGTGAATTGGATATGAAGGTAATGAGTAGGTCAACAAGGAATCGATCATTCTTAGTAAGAGGAGATTGCATCCAGCTAGTTATCAATCGGATGATGATTCAGGGAATCTTTGATCAAAGTAAAGATATTAGAGATGATTTCTAATATCAAGATAATTGAATCATCAATATAAGATTGAGCTAGAAATGAATATAATATTGGAGTTGACATATATCCATATCCATAATTATATTCTGGGTGCAGGCTGATCGAAGGATTTAATTGTACAGTAACTTTCTACTAAAGGGTATTTTTGGTATTTCACCAGAATTTCCATATCTTCCGGGTAGACATGACACGTTGCTAGACGTCAATCTTGTCTTGTGGGTTGATTAAATTGAATGATCACTTATTAGGAAGAGTCCTAATTGATCATAATCGGGTAAGCCTGGTTTGACCTAAATCGATTAAAAAGAGTTCTAATCAAATTAGGTCAACTTGTATTCGATCCCACTGCTGGCTAGATGTGGAACCCAATGGGTCACACACTTAAGAGAATTGATCAAGGGTTTAATTTTGTAATTAAATCATTTTGCATGATGACACTCTAGCAGGTGTTGCAAATCCTAGCTTCTATTCGAATTAGATTCGAATTAGGGTTCCGAATTGGTTCAATTTGGGTTCTAATTGGATCTAATTAGACCCTAATTGAGGTTATAGGGATTATGGCTAACCCTATTGGCTAACCATGTATCTAGGTTAGCTCCCCACCCGCCCCTTAGCATTTTCACGCCAAAATGCCAAGAGTCCATGCGCTAATGGACTCTTGGCACGCCATTTGGAAGAGTCCATGGTGCATGGACTCTTGGTGTGCTCCATAAAAAACTCTGGTGTTTTTTTTATGGGGCGGCTTCTCTTATCTCCTTTAGTGCCTCAAATATCCCCCCTTGGATTGGAATCCAAGGGTTGATGCTTTTTTGAGAAAGGCAGGAAGCATTCGTTGCTTCCCGGTTGCGCGAAATAACATCTCCTAGGAGATTTAAAGTCGCGACTCCTTTCTTTTAAAAACATCGCGACTTTTCATTTAAGAAAAGCTGTGGGATTTATCCGGAAGGCCGTGAGAAGGAAGGATGGGGCATGAGAAAATAAGAAAGGGCGTGAGAAGTTTTTCACGAAGAGTTGTGTGGGCGACTCTCTGAAATTTATTTAAGGGGTCAGGAAAAATCAGAACCGGGTAATCTAAAATTTTTCTTCTGCCTCTCCAAAAGACTCTTTCTCTCTTTTCTTGTTCTTGCACTATTTCCTTTACAGAGCACACCTCTGTCGAAACTCTACTACTGAACAAGAACAAGAGCGAAAGTCTCCGATGGTAAAGGAAAGAAGGAGTTCTGATTTTTATTCTTTCTTTCTTACATTAAGACATTATTGTCTTAGTTTCTCCTCCAATTTAAGACAAGCCTAAATCCCCTTAGGACAAGGTCTTATCTTCAAGATAAGAGTGTCTTAGAGGGTCAAGGTCTTAGTGGAAGGAGGAGAAGAGATAAAAGAAAGGAAGGCAACCTCTTGTGTGGAAGAATTCTAGCCATAATCCGAAGAATTGAGTTCTAGGAAGAAGAACTCAATAGGAGGAACCATTGGACAAGAAGATAGTATTCTTGATCATTGCTCTATGTGGATCACCATCGGAGGGTGGACACCTGGACGCCTGGTGAACTCAAATAGCCCGTTCATCTTCAAGATTAAATCTTCATCAATTTGGAATTAGCGGTTATAGGTTAGTACTCTAATTCTAATTTACATAAGAATGTTAGTCTTCATACATTTTAGTGTTATTAAGGTGTTCCTGGTTTAGGGTTTTGGTACATATTAATTTCAATTTTTGAAATTACCCTTCCACTGCGTTGCACCGGAACCCTACAGTGGTATTAGAGCCAATTAATTAGGACTATAATTTATGATTAGAGGAGAATTAGGACTTTGTAACCCTTTTAAGAAAACATAACCTATTTTTTTTCAAAATCAAGGAAACCTTATCTAGAAAGCCTCCTATATCAAACCAAGATCATTGACCATCTCTCCTTGCAAATTTCTACCCTTAAATTTCAATTCTGAACCTTTTTGACTATTCTGGAGAGTTCTGGTTTGAGTCGACTTGAGCTACTGTGCTCAAGTCGAGCTGACTCGAATTTGTTCATACTTTCAGTAAGAGCTCTAACCATGGCCTCCAAATCAAGTTGGGTTTGACCAGGTTGGTAGGGTACTCCATTTCGGGTATATATGATGATGCTAGCAAACACACAGAATGTGACTAGACTAAAGCGACTACTGGCTCACTAGACCTAGAGTCCAAACTAGATGCCCAATCAGAGTGGCAAGCTAGCCTGTAGTAACTCGGGACTCAGCCAGGCAGGTGTAAGGGGAGTGTTAGGTCCCTAATTGCCAATCCTAGACACCAATCAGTGATTGGCCAGGTAGGCAGACCAGCACACAAGCCCTTCGGGACGTAGTCCCTGAACCACCATTCTAGACACTAAGTACAAAGCACACACAGAGTAACTAGACAAACTGACTCAACACTAGTCTTGACCCGACTTGTTGATATCCCTAGCCCACTAGGGCAAATTAAGTCTAATAAATTTTAAAGTTAGGCTTAGGATCGAATGAGGGGGTGGTGGTTATGGGCTAAGGAGAGGATATCAACTCATCCCCTTATCTTAGATGCTCAAATGCCCTTAAGATGAATTAGGAGATGATCACTCAAAAAAATGAATTACAGAAACACAGAAACAGAGTTGCAGTAATTTAACTCTCAGAAATTTCATGGAAACCAATAAATCATAGGAAAATTATGTAAAATAGCTTCAATTATACTGGTTCCACAAAAATAAAAATCATACAATTTGGAGTTACCTGCAATGAGAAACAATTCTTGCAACAGGATAGTTATAGACTGAAAACAGGGTGCTTCCCCCGTTTACAATTCCTTCTACGAAGTTGTAACCTAGCGGATCCCCTACACGCCCTAGGAACACCCCATGGAATGGGAAGAGGAGGTTTGCACCTCACTTTGTTCCTAGGACCGGATGTCCTGGGGAGTCTACTTCGAGTAGACAAAGTAAAAAGGAGAGACACTCAAACAAGCACACAAGACAGAAACCCTAGACAGGGCTCTGATACCAAAAATGATGCAGAACGGAAGCTCTGATACCAAAAATGATGCGGAACAAAAGAGATGATGCGATGCGGAAGTAAATTAAAATTAATATATTTTTTTATTTATTTATTTTCAGAAGTCGGCTTTGACTCAAAGGAAAGATAAACTAATGTTGAAAGAAACTAAGAAATGACAGAAAGCACAATTACAAGGAGTGGATTATCAGAGTAACTCAGAAGTAGGATCACTGGGGATTGAGAAACCCCCAGACCTAGGGTTTACTCCTCTTTCAAGAAACAGACGAAGAGAGAAGAGAAGGTTTTATACCTGACTGTGATATCTCTCGTTGCTTCAATTGAAAGATACTCTCGAGCAGATTGTAGGATCCTTGGAGATGGGGTATCTTCGCAATGGATCCTCGGATTGTAGTCCTATGGCAAGGTTGGCCTTCTTCTCGAACTCAGGATCTGAAAGAAGAAGAACAAAAAAAAGAACCAGAAACTCAAAGAAAGACACTGACCTGAGTACTTAATGAAGATTGTTGGATGTAGATGTTCCGGAGATCTTGATACTGATCTGACTCTCCTTTGAATTGGCTCTGTAGTTGAAACAGTTGATCTGAACCTGGATGCTGGTGACCGGCTTCGATGTGGAAGAGAGGGGCCGTGGGATGAAGATGGAAAATTAGGGTTTGGTGGTGGTGGAGTAGAGATGGGTGGACTAAGTTAGGGTTTTGGGGTTGGAGATCTCACACCTCTTCAAGGTTCCTAGGAAACCCGGATTTACTCCCTCACGGAGCTCAACACCTGAATACAAGTGCGGAAGAGAGAAACATAAATTTGCTCGCACAGAAATTGATTTCATTCATCAGTTTTTAATTCAAGAGTTACATAGAGTTGAATATATAGACATAACAAAGAAATAAAATTTTATACATTTTCCGTGTGGGACTAATAGGACTAACCCACACTTTAGGCATCAAATTCTCTTCCCAAGACTCCTTCCATGAGTGGGCAGCCCAAAAACTCCAAGAAAACTTGAAAATCAGCTCCAAATGGCAGGTTATGGGGGTGTCTCCTAGTATCTCTCCATGAATCAAGGATTTTTCCTTCATGGTTTGGCTCTTTTGGACACCTCCTAGTCTTGCTCCACAAGTTTAGGCTTCTTCCTTTTATGGCTTTGGCACTTTTGGAAACTTTTGGGTGCCTCCTTGATTTTCTCCCCAAGACATGCTCTCTTCCCTTTTATAACTTGGATTTTTATGGAACATTGTGGGGCACCTCCTTGATCCTCTCTTCAAGAAAAATTCTTGCCATCCTGGCTTGGGTTTATCTGGAAAGAAGTTGGCTCCTCCTTGGATTGAGGTATCTTGATGGATTTCTCCCCCAAGTGGTGCAAGAAAAAAAGAACCTGCTTACTTGAGGCGTGGGGACCAAGGTACACTGGATGGAGATGTGGCAGGGAGTGTGGCACCCACTTGTAGCTGGAAAATGTGGTGCCCTATGGCAAAGGGAATGACACCTACCTGGGCCTTGGACTTGGACTAAGTCAACATGACCCAACAAAAATTGAAATGACAAAATTGCAGACTCAAAATTGAGTTGATCAGGTCAACCCTTATTACAAAACCAGAAAACCCTAATTCTTCGGGCAAGGTCAATCAGAGATCCAGATGGAGCCCTGAAGTCTTCTTCTGAGTCTGGTGCCCGCACCAGGAAGGCGTTCAAGTTCTATGACTTGAAGGGCCTAGACAACATCAAGCCCTCTGTTCGCTTTCCCGGACACGAGTTTGATTTTGACTCCGATGAGGGGTCAGATTCTGGTTCGGATAGGAACCCTGGGGCCCCTTCATCGTCCTTCCAGAACTCCCCCCACCGAAAAGAGAAAAAGCCGGCGGGAGGTTATTGAAAATGTTTTCCCGCAATCCTTCTACTCATTTTCTTTTTTTTTTTGTGCTCTCTTTGTGAGAGTTTTCTCTCTTTCTTTTTTTGTAAAAATCAAAAAGGAATAAAATATCTTAACTTTTCTCATCTCTTCCCATGTGTCTCTTGCGGTATGTTGCATTATGTCATGTCTAGACCGTAGTTTCCTCGGACCATTTGTGGTCTATAGGGAAGATATGAGGTCGGCTGGACCGTTCCAGAGATGTTCATTGCTAATAGGAGGGACGACATTGGTCCTTTTAAGCACATTTTTGGATTCACCATTAGGTGGGGTGTCCGCACCGTCGTTGTGCATTTCTGTCGTGATTATGGTAGGCTGTTTAGGCCCGTCCCGGCACGTCTTTGGATTTACCATAGGATAGGTTACGAAAACCATCCTTGTGCCTTTTTTTTTTTTAGTGTAAGGTAGGCTTATTAGGCCCGCCTCGGCATGTCTTCAGGTTTCCCGTAGGGTAGGTTACGAAAACCATCCCTGTGCCTTCGATCTTCTGGTGGCCTGGCTAGGCCATCCATTGCACTTGTCCGGCATACCGATAAGGCGAGTGGATCAGACACTCCTTTGTGCAGTTGACCGATTTCTTAGATCGTGCCACTTGGGCTGTTGTCGTTCAGTCGATGCAACAAGCCATTCTGAGTTGAGTAGAGTTAAGCAAATTTGCATAGAAAATTTAGGAACCAGTTTATTGATAGTATTTGCGAAGGTTTTGTACATTCCATGGCCTGGATAGAGGCTTCCCATCCAGGATCTTAAGTCGATATGCTCCTGGTCAAATGACTTTTTTGACTTGGTACGGACCTTCCCAGTTGGGGGAAAGCTTACTCTGTTCTGTTGGCCTGGATACTTCTGCCCTTCTCAATACCATGTTCCTTGTGTGGAAAATCTGGTCCTTCACTCTGGAGTTGTAATATTTGGTGACCTTCTATTGGTACGCCGCCATTCTTATATGGGCCTGAAGTTTGGTGCTTGGCAGCAGATCTAGGTCGATCCTTCTACGATCGGAGTTCCCAGGCTCTTCATAGTTTTCAATTCTTAGAGATTGTAGGGAGACTTCGATAGGTAGCATGGCTTCAGTACCGTATGCTAGGTTAAATGGAGATTCGCTAGTAGCCATTCTTGGGATAGTTCGGTATGCCCAGAGAACGGAGGTCAGCACTTTGGCCTAAAGTCCTTTGGTGGTATTCAACCTCATCTTCAGACTGTGGAGAATAGTCCAATTAGTTGCTTCGGCTTCTCTGTTGGACTGTGGGTGGGCAACGGAGGTCAGCCGGTGCTGAACATGATACCGAGTGCATAAATCCTTGAACTTCAGATTGTCGAACTGTCTCCCGTTGTCCGTGATTATGACATGTGGGATGCCAAACTGAAATTTGATGGAATTCTTTATAAAATTCTTCACCTTGCCTTCTGTGATATGAGCTAATGGTTCGGCTTCTACCCACTTTGTGAAGTAGTCGATGGCCACAAGGAGGAACTTCCTTTGTCCAGATGCCGGCGGGAATGGGCCAAGAATATCCATTCCCTATTGGGCAAAAGGCCAAGGGGCCGTCAGTTGAGTCAAGTGAGTTGCAGGTTGCCTTTGAATATTGGCGTACCTTTGGCATTGGTCGCACCTTCGTACGAAGTCAGCCGAGTCCTTCTAGATGGAGGGCCAATAATATCCTTGCCGAATGATCTTGTATGCTAAATGAAAGATTGTGCCCTGAAAGCCAATTGAAATATTGTAATTTTGATCCCAAAATCAATGAATTGACATTTTATAAAGGCATTAGTTTCATCATTTGCTGTGTCTTTTTGATTTTATGATGAACCCCATAGATTAGGGCTATGGTTCTGGGGTTATGATGAGATCATACCAGTGAGACCTAAAGCCTTAAAACCATAATCTAAAATATTCCTGGTCGATGGGATATTGAGTTGGGGATCAATGTTTCCGGCAAGACCAGCACATCCTATATATGTTTTGTAATAAACGTGACTGATCTCACAGTCACTTGTGTTTGACACTAATACTAGGATGTGAGTGTTCATTAGAGAATGAGTTTACTGAATTGATCCAGATAGAGAATATCTAATGGAACCTTATCTGTTTGTCAATAGATAATTCTCATAGTGGGAGTATTGCATGTGGTCCTTTGACCTGAGACTACCATAGTACCTTATATATATGAATCCATACTTTGGTTCGCAATCAATCATGACACTGAGTCATGCACGAGGTGATACTGGTTATGGTGGATTATATATGGAGGTTGTGAGTAGGTCAACAAGGAATTGATCAGCCCTAGTAAGAGGGAATAGCATCCAGTAAATTTCAAATGATGGATTCAGGAAACCTTTGATCAAAGTATGAACATTAGAGTTATTTTCTAATGGTTCATTACTGAATCATCATTATAAAGATTGAGCTAGGGATGAATATGAAAATTGGATTTGACAAGTATCCATATTCATAATCATATTCGGGATGCAAGTTGATCAAAGGACTGAATTGCCCGGTAACTCACCACTGAAGGGTATTTTGGTAATTCCACCAAAATTCCACATCTTCCGGGTAGACATGATACATTGCTAGACGTCAATCTTGTCTTGTAGGTATATGATTGAGTCATGGTAATTCAAATCAGTCAATTTGAATTAGATTCTAATTGACCGAGTCGAGCTAGTTTGAGTTGACCTAAATCGGCTTAGTTGAGATCTAACCGAATTAAGTCAAATAGCACTCGGACCTACTGCTGGCTAGGTGTGGAACCCAATGGGTCACACACAAAAGAAAATTGATGAAGGATTTAATTTGGAATTAAATCATGTTTGCAGGATAAACACACTAGCATGTGTTGCAGACCAAATTTCTATTCGAATCAGATTCGAATTTGGTTCCGAATTGGGCTTAATTGGGTTCTAATTGAACCAGATTAAGGTCCAATTTATTTTTTAGGACATTGGGCTAACCCATGGCTGAACCCAAGTGAATTTAGTTCACTGAGACCCTCTCTCCAAGCCGCCCCCTCCCTTTTCTCACCCGCGCGCGCCAAGAAAGAGAGTCCACGCGCGTGGACTTCTCTTAAAACATGTGAGAAAGAAAACGTCAGAGAAAAATCTGAAAAGGGATGATTCAGATCCTTGTCTGGCGCCCTTGGATCTAGATCTGATGGCCAGAAAAAATTAAGGAAAAGATCCGTCGCTTTTCGGTCGCAAATTCGTCTCCAAAAGTCGCGATTCTTCCTGAAGTTTTTCCGAGAGTCCTCCTCGTCGGAAAAACGAAAATCAAATCGGAGAATCATGATTTTTGGTTGAGGGGACGCGTGAGGAATGAGGGATCGTGATCCCTGGGGTTTCAGAGGGTTGCGTTGTTTCGAGATGACACCCCTCTGAGATCTATAAATAGGGTTGGGGTTCTCGGGGGTTTTCACTTAACATAATTCAGAGATCCAATTCCCTTTCTTCCTCTCCAGAATACTCCTTCCTCTTGTTCTTGTTGGGTATTGTTTCCCTTACAGAGGTATCCTCTGTCGAAACTCTGACCCTAAACAAGAATAAGAAGAAGGTCTTGAACGGTAAAGGAAAGAAAAGGGAAAGGATCTATTCTTCTTTTCCTTCTTGACTTAAGACTTTGACTGTTTTAATTTTTCTTCCAATTCAATTCAAGAAAAGGGATTCAAGAAAGGGAATTCTTGAAGAAAATTCAAGAAGAGGAAAGAAGGAAGAAAAGAAATTTTCAAGAAAGAAAATTTCAGCCTAAAGGTCCAAGAATTGAATTCTTGAAAAAGAATTCAAGAAGAGGAGCCAAGAACTAGAAATTATTGTCTTCATTATTTTTTGTGTGGATCACCATTGGAGGGTGAACATTTGGGCACCTAGTGGAGATTCAGAGTTTGGATTTTGCGATACAGGTTAGTATCTTAATTTGAGATTAAATCTTATATAAACATCTTATATGTTTTAATTCTTTTAAGGAGATTTTGGGTTGAAGGTTTGGTGAAGATTTCATAAAGATAAAATTTTTTGAAATTGATGATTCCGCCTTGCCACCGAACCCTACAGTGGTATCAGAGCCTCCTTATTAAGATTAAAATATATATTCTGAATTTTAGATGCATATTTATATAAGTAACATGAGATGTAATATATGTTTGTTATAATGTCACCAATTAGGGTTTTTCACTCAAACCCTAATTATTGTAGAGATATGCATAGAGATCTAGTCATCATACTGAAATAAGGTTGCCCTGGCATAATGGTGGATCCATTATGTGGTAAATGGTTGTCCTAGTATGATGACACACTAATCACATATTTGTGTTAATTATGCATATATGTTTGATGTATGCCACTAATTAAGGTTTTCACTTAAACCTTAATTTGCATAGAGATATGTTTAGCCTTCTAGTCATCATACTGAAATAAGGTTGCCCTGGCATAATGGTGGATCCATTATGTGGTAAATGGTTGTCCTAGTATGATGGCACACTATGGCACATATTTGCTAGAATGTGCTTTGTTTTAATAAAGCCCTCTTTAACAACATATTAAGTTGTAGTGTCATATACCAAAAGAAAAAATAATCAATATGATTAGTTTATCATTCGGTATCTAGGAAAAGTGGTTCATGATCGGTAAAGAGGACGTGGTTTTTAATTGGTTCCGTTGACTGACCTGGCCAATTCTTATTGGTGTCTAAGGAAAGCAACGGGGGGACTCCCACCACTCTCCCACTTACCTGGCCGGTATGATTAACTTAATTATTGATTGATATGCTCAGTGTAATATTCACTACATATGGCTTTCCTTCATGCCAAGTCATTATTATGTTATGATCCATATTAGGTTTGTTGTGTACACACAAGGCCTTTTTTCTTTATGGTGACTAACATAATTTTTGCTTGGTACATTTGATGCTTATGGAATGATTTGATATAATACTTTGTTGTGTACACACAAGGGTATTATGATTAATATCATGACTATATAGCAATGAAGGGTCTAACTTAACTAAAATATTATAGTTTGTTGTGTACACACAAGGCTATTAATATTTTAGAGGCCAAGATAAGTTGAGAATTGTATGAATTACAATTGGAAAGAGTTTTCCTACCTTTGAACTTATATAAGATTTATTGTGTACACACAAGGTCTTTTATAAGGAATTAGGATCTCAACCCCACTAAGAGAACCAATTAGGGTTTTCTCGATCATCACATTGAGGGTTATGATGCTTGATAAAATAGTGGGAGACATAATTAAGTTAAAGTCCTAATTTAATTATGTTTTGTCAACATTGATTGTCTGCTTATGTAATGTTGTTTGTTAATGTAGATTAAATGGCCTCTTCACTCTCACTCCGTAGCATTCTTGATGCAAATAAATTGACTGGACCAAACTATGTTGATTGGTTGAGAAACCTGAAGATAGTACTCAGCCAAGAAAGAATTTCTTATATTCTTGATACCCCAACCTTGGAACCATTAGGGGAAGATGCCTCGCAAGAGGATAAGACCACATATAACACGTGGCAAAATGACTCACTTACTGTCAAGTGTATAATGCTTGCCTCTATGACCAATGAGTTACAGAGTCAACATGATAGCATGGACACAAACTCCATATTGCTCAATTTAAAAGAACTTTATGGAGAACATAGTCGAACTGCAAGATATGAAATATCTAAGCAGTTATTCCATGCAAGGATGACAGAAGGTACATCCGTACAAGACCATGTATTAAAGGTTATTGACCTAATCACCCGATTAGGTCAATTGGGTTTTGTTATGGATGGGGAGTTGAATCAGGATTTAATCCTGCAGTCACTCCCAGAGTCATTTTCACAGTTTGTTCTTAATTATCATATGAACAAACTTAACACTTCCTTGCCTGAGCTGTTGAATATGTTAAAAACAGCAGAGAGCCATTTAAAGAAAAATAAGGCTCCACTTCTTCTTGTGGATGGTGTAAACAAGAAGAAAATAGGCAAAAAGGGTTCCAAGAGGAGGTTAAATCCAAAAGGGGGCATCAAGAAAAAGAAAGGAAAGAAGGCCTCCGGACAAATGACCTGCTTTCATTGTGGCAAGCCGGGTCACTGGAAAAGAAACTGCAAGGTTTACCTTGCAAGTGTGAAGCCTGGTGCTAGTAATGCACCAAAAGGTATGTATGAGATACATGCAATTTTGTCATTAGACACTTCTAATTCAAACTCTTGGGTATTGGATACTGCTTGTGGTCATCATATCTGCAAATCATTGCAGGGACTACAGAACATTAGAGTTTTGAAGGAAGGCGACTTCGAGCTCTACGGTGCTGGAGGAGATTCCATCCAAGCAGAAGCTGTAGGGACTTATATGTTGAAGCTGCCTTCTGGGAAGATTTTAGAGTTAAAGAATTATTATTTTATGCCTAGAATCATTAGAAACATCATATCTGTACCCTTGTTATTTAAACAAGGATATATTATGAATGTAATGAGCAGTGGCTGCTCAATCAGTTTTTCTAATGAAATAATATTTAATGGCATATTTTGCAATGGTCTCTTAACTTTATCTTCTGATGACAATATACTACATGTTAGTAATAAACGAAAAAGAGATGAAGTAAACAATACTTTACTTTGGCACTGTCGTCTTGGACATATTAGTGAGCAGAGGATTAACAAGTTATACAAGGAAAAATTCCTTAATCCTTATGACTATGAATCATTAGGAACTTGTGAATCATGTCTCATGGGTAAAATGACCAAGACTCCATTTAGTGGACATAATGAAAGGACAACAGAGTTATTAGGACTCATACACACTGATGTATGTGGACCTATGACAACTCAGGCCAAGGGTGGATACTCATATTTCATCACATTCACTGATGATTTTTCAAGGTACGGATTTGTGTATCTAATGAAACATAAGTCCGAAGCTTTTGAAAAATTTTTAGAGTATCAAAGTATGGTAGAGAAACAAACGGGGAAAAGTATTAAGATCCTTCGATCAGATAGAGGAGGTGAATACTTATCCACCGAGTTTCTTGATCACCTTAAACAAAAGGGAATCATCTCTGAATGGACTCCTCCTTACACACCACAATTAAATGGTGTTGCTGAAAGGAGAAATCGTACTTTATTAGATATGGTACGGTCCATGATGTGCTTCACAGACTTACCTGTTTCTTTCTGGGGATATGCCTTGGAAACAGCGGCTAATATTTTGAATAGAGTACCATCCAAATCTATATCTAGCATTCCATATGAGTTATGGAGGGGAAAGAAACCCAATCTTAAGTACCTTAAGATATGGGGATGTCCAGCTTATGTCAAAAGAGATTTTGGACAAAAGCTTGATGCTAGAGCAGAAAAATGTCTATTTGTTGGATATCCCAAAGATAGTATAGGATATCTATTCTACCACCCTACTGAACAAAAGGTTTTAGTCAGTAGGCATGCCATTTTTATGGAAAAAGAATTCATCCTACAAAAGGGCAGTGGGAGAAATATTGAACTTGAAGAAGTTCAACAAGTAGATACATCTCAACAAAATCATAACACAGTTAGTATAGAACCTGAACACACCACTCCTATCCGTAAGTCTGATAGAGTGCGACATGCACCTGAAAGGTATGGATTCATTATTGAAAATAATGAAGCCCGAATCATTGATAATGATGAACCTCTAACATATACGGATGCTATCATAAGTAGTGACTCAGACAAATGGCTGGAAGCCATGAGATCCGAAATGGACTCCATGTATGTCAACCAAGTCTGGACTTTGGTTGATGCACCAGAGAGTGTTAACCCTATTGGATGCAAATGGGTCTATAAGAAAAAGATTGGGACAGATGGCCAAGTTGAAACTTATAAAGCCAGATTAGTGGCTAAGGGTTTCAGACAAAAACAGGGAATAGATTATGATGAAACATTTTCTCCTGTTGCCATGCTCAAATCTATTCGGATCATGCTTGCTATAGCAGCATATCATGATTATGAAATCTGGCAGATGGATGTGAAAGCTGCATTCCTCAATGGTTTCCTTGAGGAAGAGGTTTATATGTCACAGCCAGAAGGTTTTGTCTTGGAGACTAAACCTAATCAGGTATGTAGGCTAAAGAAATCTATTTATGGATTAAAGCAAGCATCTAGGAGTTGGAACATCCGATTTGATAAGACAGTCAAAGAATTTGACTTTATCAAAAATGAGGATGAACCTTGTGTGTACAAGAAGACTAGTGGAGTGCCATAGTTTTCTTGGTTCTGTATGTAGATGACATACTCCTCATTGGGAATGATATCCCAATGTTACAATCAGTCAAGGTATGGTTATCTAAACAGTTTTCCATGAAAGACTTGGGAGAAGCATCTTATATACTAGGCATCAAGATCTATAGAGATAGATCTAGGAGGATGCTAGGTTTATCCCAGTCTTGGTACATTGACCAAGTGCTAAAAAGATTTAGCATGGAGGAAAGTAAAAGAGGTTACTTACCTATTGGTCATGGCATACATCTTTCTAAGAAGATGTCTCCTAAGACACCTGAAGAAAGAAATAGAATGAATTCGGTACCTTATGCTTCGGCAGTAGGGTCTATTATGTATGCTATGTTATGTACTAGGCCTGATGTGGCATATGCCTTAGGTATAGCCAGCAGGTTTCAGGCTGATCCAGGAGAGGATCATTGGAAGGCTGTGAAAAATATTCTTAAGTACTTAAGAAGAACTAATGATATTTTTCTAATATACGGAGGATCTGATCTTAAACTAGAAGCTTATTCAGATTCTAGTTTTCAATCAGATCCAGATGACAGCAAATCTATATCTGGGTATGTTTTTACCCTTAATAGAGGAGCTGTAAGCTGGAAAAGTTCTAAACAGCAAACTGTAGCTGACTCAACAACTGAGGTAGAGTACATTGCTGTTAGTGAAGCTGCCAAGGAAGCTGTCTGGATGAAGAAGTTCATATCAGAGTTGGGCGTAGTTCCTGAGATTGAAGGTCCAGTATCACTTTACTGTGATAATACGGGGGCTGTTGCTCAAGCAAAGGAACCAAGAGCTCATCACAAATCAAAGCACATTCTGAGGCGCTTCCATCTCGTTCGAGAGATTGTTGAAAGACAAGAAGTCTGCATTAAAAGGGTAGAAACGAAGAACAACGTAGCAGACCCGTTCACTAAGGCTCTATCACAGCGAGAGTTTGATCGCCACCTTGATTGTATGGGGTTAAGATTTAAAGGCGATTGGCTTTAGTGCAAGTGGGAGATTGAAAGATTGTGCCCTGAAAGCCAATTGAAATATTGTAATTTTGATCCCAAAATCAATGAATTGACATTTTATAAAGGCATTAGTTTCATCATTTGCTGTGTCTTTTTGATTTTATGATGAACCCCATAGATTAGGGCTATGGTTCTGGGGTTATGATGAGATCATACCAGTGAGACCTAAAGCCTTAAAACCATAATCTAAAATATTCCTGGTCGATGGGACATTGAGTTGGGGATCAATGTTTCCGGCAAGACCAGCACATCCTATATATGTTTTGTAATAAGGGTGACTGATCTCACAGTCACTTGTGTTTGACACTAATACTAGGATGTGAGTGTTCATTAGAGAATGAGTTCACTGAATTGATCCAGATAGAGAATATCTAATGGAACCTTATCTGTTTGTCAATAGATAATTCTCATAGTGGGAGTATTGCATGTGGTCCTTTGACCTGAGACTACCATAGTACCTTATATATATGAATCCATACTTTGGTTCGCAATCAATCATGACACTGAGTCATGCACGAGGTGATACTGGTTATGGTGGATTGTATATGGAGGTTGTGAGTAGGTCAACAAGGAATTGATCAGCCCTAGTAAGAGGGAATAGCATCCAGTAAATTTCAAATGATGGATTCAGGAAACCTTTGATCAAAGTATGAACATTAGAGTTATTTTCTAATGGTTCATTACTGAATCATCATTATAAAGATTGAGCTAGGGATGAATATGAAAATTGGATTTGACAAGTATCCATATTCATAATCATATTCGGGATGCAAGTTGATCAAAGGACTGAATTGCCCGGTAACTCACCACTGAAGGGTATTTTGGTAATTCCACCAAAATTTCACATCTTCCGGGTAGACATGATACGTTGCTAGACGTCAATCTTGTCTTGTAGGTATATGATTGAGTCATGGTAATTCAAATCAGTCAATTTGAATTAGATTCTAATTGACCGAGTCGAGCTAGTTTGAGTTGACCTAAATTGGCTTAGTTGAGATCTAACCGAATTAAGTCAAATAGCACTCGGACCTACTGCTGGCTAGGTGTGGAACCCAATGGGTCACACACAAAAGAAAATTGATGAAGGATTTAATTTGAAATTAAATCATGTTTGCAGGATAAACACACTAGCATGTGTTGCAGACCAAATTTCTATTCGAATCAGATTCGAATTTGGTTCCAAATTGGGCTTAATTGGGTTCTAATTGAACCAGATTAAGGTCCAATTTATTTTTTAGGACATTGGGCTAACCCATGGCTGAACCCAAGTGAATTTAGTTCACTGAGACCCTCTCTCCAAGCCGCCCCCTCCCTTTTCTCACCCGTGCGCGCCAAGAAAGAGAGTCCACGCGCGTGGACTTCTCTTAAAACATGTGAGAAAGAAAACGTCGGAGAAAAATCTGAAAAGGGGCGATTCAGATCCTTGTCTGGCACCCTTGGATCTAGATCTGATGGCCAGAAAAAATTAAGGAAAAGATCCGTCGCTTTTCGATCACAAATCCGTCTCCAAAAGTCACGATTCTTCCTGAAGTTTTTCCGAGAGTCCTCCTCGTCGGAAAAACGAAAATCAAATCGGAGAATCATGATTTTTGGTTGAGGGGACGCGTGAGGAATGAGGGATCATGATCCCTGGGGTTTTAGAGGGTTGCGTTGTTTCGAGATGACACCCCTCTGAGATCTATAAATAGGGTTGGGGTTCTCGGGGGTTTTCACGTAACATAATTCAGAGATCCAATTCCCTTTCTTCCTCTCCAGAATACTCCTTCCTCTTGTTCTTGTTGGGTATTGTTTCCCTTACAGAGGTATCCTCTGTCGAAACTCTGACCCTAAACAAGAATAAGAAGAAGGTCTTGAACGGTAAAGGAAAGAAAAGGGAAATGATCTATTCTTCTTTTCCTTCTTGAATTAAGACTTTGACTGTCTTAATTTTTCTTCCAATTCAATTCAAGAAAAGGGATTCAAGAAAGGGAATTCTTGAAGAAAATTCAAGAAGAGGAAAGAAGGAAGAAAAGAAATTTTCAAGAAAGAAAATTTCAGCCTAAAGGTCCAAGAATTGAATTCTTGAAAAAGAATTCAAGAAGAGGAGCCAAGAACTAGAAATTATTGTCTTCATTATTTTTCTGTGTGGATCACCATTGGAGGGTGAACATTTGGGCACCTGGTGGAGATTCAGAGTTTGGATTTTGCGATACAGGTTAGTATCTTAATTTGAGATTAAATCTTATATAAACATCTTATATGTTTTAATTCTTTTAAGGAGATTTTGGGTTGAAGGTTTGGTGAAGATTTCATAAAGATAAAAAATTTTTGAAATCTATGATTCCGCCTTGCCATCGAACCCTACACCAAAGACCTGCCCTCCAAGTGATCACCGCATATGCCCTCGTGGACCTCTCTCAGGGTGTAATCCGCATCCGTCGATCCCAAGCACTTTAGCAACGGTTGAGAAAATGATCTCTTATAGAGGGTTCCGTCTAAGATGACATACTGGGACACCATCTAGCGGATCTTCTTGGCCTCTGCCTTATCTCCTGGTAGCATGCCTTCATTTAGGAATTTGATAATGGGATCCATCCAGCTTGGCTCGGCGTTGATCTGGTGCACCTCCATTGCCTCTTTGGCTATACATGGAGTTTCAAGGTGTTCAACAAAGATGCACCCGAGAGATTCTGGTGTTATAGTAGCCAGTCGAGACAATGCATCTGCCCAGAAATTTTCTGATCGAGGCACATGGATAATCTCAAAATGCTCCAGTTGAGAGGATAAGACCCATACCTTTTCTAGGTACTGCATCATGGTTGGATCCCTGGCTTCATATTCTTTAACCTAATTCATGACCAGTTAGGAATCTAAGAAGGCCCGAAGTTGTTGAACTCCCAAACTTTTGGGAATCCGAAGTCCAACCAGCAAGGCTTCATATTCGGCTTGGTTGTTAGAAGCATTGAAGGAGAACCAAAGTGCATACTCTATGGTATGGCCGTCAGGTTCAGCTAGCATAAGACCAGCTCCACATCCTGTAGCGTTGGAAGCTCCATCCACATGGAGCACCCAATCGGACTTCATCTCCTTCAGGACTTCATCTTCTGTCGAAGGTACTTCGTCTTCGGACCTCCAGGTGCATTCAGCTAAGAAATCAGAGAACACCTGGGCCTTCATAGCCGATCGGGGCTGAAAGCTAATATCGAATTCACTCAACTTAATGGCCCACTTGGAAATCCTTCCTGAGGTGTCTGGAGACTGGAGAATGGCTTTGAGGGGCTGATCAGTCAGTACCATGATGGCGTGGGCATGGAAGTACGACCATAGTCGCTTTGCCACGATCACCAGAGAGTAGATCAACTTCTGCATCCTCGCATACTGTATTTCAGCATCATGTAGAACCTTGCTGATGTAGTAGATCGGCTTGTGGGATCCATCTTCATCTCTTCGGACAAGGACTGATCTGATTGCTTCATCTGAAGCAGAGAGGTACAAGTAAAGCACCTCTCCCACTTGAGGTTTGGAGAGTAGTAGCGGGGTTTCTAGATACTTCTTTAACTCTTCAAAGGCAACGCGACAGTCTTTGGACCATTCGAAGCCCTTTGACTATCGAAGTACCTTGAAGAATGGGAGATATTTCGTAGCTGAATGAGAAATGAACCTGCTTAGGGAGGCAATTCTCCCTGTTAACTGCTGGACTTCTTTCTTACAGGAGGGATGTCTCATATCCTTTAAGGCTTGGATCTTCTCAGGATTTACCTCAATCCCTCGTTTGGTGACAGGAAAACCCAAGAACTTACCCGAAGTGACCCCGAAGGCGCACTTCGCTGGGTTCAGCTTCATGCGGTAGTGTCGCAGAGCACTAAATGACTCTTTCAGGTCTTGGATATGATCTTTTCGGAGGAGGCTCTTGACGATCATGTCATCAACGTAGGCCTCCATATTTCTTCCTAATTGCTTTTCGAACACCTTGTTGATTAGCCTTTGAAATGTTGCCCCGACATTCTTGAGACCGAATGGCATCATCTTGTAGCAGTAGAGATCTTTGTCGGTGACAAAGGCCATCTTCTCCTCATCTTGGGGATCCATCCTGATCTGATTATAGCGAGAAAAAGCATCTATGAAGCTTAGTAGTTGGTGGCCGATAGTGGCGTCGACCAACTGATCTATCTTTGGAAGAGGGAAGCTATCTTTTGGGCAAGCCTTGTTGAGGTCTGTGTAATCAATGCAGATCCTCCACTTGCCATTAGCTTTCTTCACCATTATCACATTGGCCAACCATTCAGGTAGTGGGCCTTTCGGATGAACCCTGCTTTAAGGAGTTTGCTTACTTCCTCATCCACGGCTTTCTATCTTTCAGGAGCAAAGCTTCTTTTCTTCTGCCGGACTGGTTTATACCTGGGGGTAACCTCCAGTCGATGAGTGATTACTTCAACAGGGATCCCTGGCATATCTGAAGCTGTCCAGGTGAAGACATCGGCATTGTCTCTGAGGAAACGAATCAGCTCCATTCTGGTTTCCTCATCAATCATACTCCTGATATGCACAACTCTGGTGGGGTCTTCCTTTGTCAATGGTACCGGGACAGTTCTTTCCATGGGTTCACCAGAGTCTGTAGTTGTATCTCTCAGATCCAGCTAATCCAGAGTTGCAGAATCATTGAAGTGCTTATCCTGGATCATCAAACATTGCCATGCCACTCTTTGAACTCCTCTAACTTCTCCGACACCGTTCCTGGTGGGGAAGCATACCAAGAGATAATGAGAGGAGATCACGGTTCAAAACTTATTCAAAGCAGGCCACCCCAGAATGAAGTTGTAAGTCGAGGAGGTCTGGACTACCGTGAAGTTGATCGGCAATGTTTTTTATCGAGGTTCAGTGCCAAGGATCATAGGCAACACTATTTCTCCTTCGACATGAACTTGATTACCCCCAAAGCTAGTGAGCGATATGGAGGATCTCCGTAATTGATGTCTAGGCAAACACATTTTTAAAGAATGCATCGTAGATCAAGACATCAGTCAAACTTTCATTATTAACAAGGATTCGTTGTACATCATAGTTGGCCACAATGGTCGAGATTACAAGGGGATCATCATGCGGGAGCCGGACTCCCACAAGGTCATCATCGGAGAAGAGAATAGCGTTGTTGTCCTTGAGTCTCTTTGGGACATCATCGTCGTCTCTCCTCTAGTCGATAGGCCGGTGTATCATCTCCACACCTCCATTGGTGGGCCTTTGATTTGGTAGTTCGGCCTCTTTAGGAGGTGGCTGGGGAACAGTAGCTTCTGACCAAGGTCCTTGACGACCAATGTATTGCCCCAAATACCCTCTTTTGATGAGATCCTCAATCGCATCCCTAAGCTGGATGCATTTTTCAATATTGTGGCTGTGGTCCCGGTGGAATCGGTAGTATTTGTTCCTATTCCTTACGGAAGAGGAGGCTTTCATGGGATGGGGCTGTTGGAGATAGGTTTCTTTCTCTATCTCCATGAGGATCTTTTCTTGGGGGAGGTTGAGGGGGTGTAGGAGTCGAATCTTCCTCCCGATGCTCTGGGCCTGGGAGGACTTCTTCGACGATTAGTATATTTGTTGTTATTGGAGATCGGGGGACCCTGTCCCCTGTTGTTCTTCTTTTTTGAAGGGGGCTTTCCTTCGGTCAGTAGTCGGTTAGCCGCCTTCTCTTCAGCATCGGCGTATTTCTGAGCTCTTTACAAAAGCTCAGCATAGCTTTTGGGGAACTTTTTATCCAGGGAAAAGGTGAGCCTGGATGTGCAAAGTTCCTTCTTCAGTGCAGACATGGCTACATGCTCGTTGAGATCGGGGATCTCAAGGGTGGCCGCATTAAACCTGGAGATGTAGTCTCGCAAGCTTTCTCTTTCGTTTTGATGAAGGAGGAACAGTGTGTCCGTATTTCGGGGGGTCTTGCAGCAAGTCCTGAAATGCAAGACAAACAATTTCTTTAACTCGGAAAAGGAGTCGATGGTACCTGGGCATAGGCTTGAGTACCACATTCGAGCGACTTTCTGCAAGGTGGTCGGGAATGCGAGGAGTACATCGCATCCGAAGCTCCTTGGATCATCATATGAGCCTTGAAACTGCCCAAGTGATCGAAGGGATCGGAGGTGCCGTCATAGGGTTCCATCTGGGGAACCCTGAAATGCCGAGGAATGACTTCGGCTATGATGAGGTTAGTAAAGGGCGGGCGCAGATCACATGCCGCTAAGTCATCGTGGCCCCTTTGCTTCTGCATCCTTGCCATCTCTGATTCGATGGCCTTGAACTTTCCATCATAATCAAGGAGGGTCTGCTTCGGCCCTTTTTCTACGGGAGTAGAGTCTTCGGAGGACAATGAGGGAGTTTGCCTAGGCCTTTTCCCTTTCTGCGGGGAGTTTGCGAGCCTAGGTAACCTCGAACTCCGGCCTTCAGGAGAAGGTCGAGAATGGGGGGAGAGATGTGTTGATTCCTCCCGAGGGGCTCTCTTTCTTCAAGACCGAGAGCTATGTCTGGAGGCGGCCGGTGGATTTCCCACCGGAAAAGCTCTGTTCTGAAAATCTTAAACCATGGCCATAAGGTTGGTGACCTGGTTCACAAGGGCTTCAAATTGCTGCAATCCCACGATAACTGTGGGAGGTGGAACGTCGTTCTCTCCCGGGGGTGCACCCCCTTGGGATGGAACATGACTTCGACTTGTGGAAGCGACCTGAGTCTTTCCTCTCGCCATCGAGATACTTCCCCTTGTCGAGGAGGAGAGCTTGAAGATTGCTGGCTGCACCCCTTACCTGGCACGCTAATCTGTTGGCGTGGAGTCCCTATTCCAGCCGGTAGGAGCTGCTGCACCACAGGACCGCTCCCTGGTTCACCTGCAAAACAGGTCCCTTGCCGGAGTTGCTCTGGTGGGGGACACTCCGATGCCTAAGTCAGAGGCAGGCCCTAGCCACAGAATGGGGAAGATCCACCAGAAGTAGAGGGAAAGGCTACGGGTTCGCAATTTATAGGAAGCCATCCAGCCTGCGGGTTTGCTCCTCTCCCAATGATTACGGGGAGTCAATTCCTCCCCATGATTGGCAATTATGGGCTATCATCGAGCAGTTCTGGCCAAATCGGAGACGTGGTAGCTGGAGTTGTGCGCCATGATCGTGCCATTGAGATAGTCGATCGTAACCGTTGGTTACTGTTGCATATCTGAGACAGATTATGAATCCATCTTCAGATTTCCCCCGCTTAGGGAGATTCTCATAATCAAATCGGGAATCTCCTTGTCTTTGGATCTTCTCAATCAGAGACCCTGTCTTCTGCATGAGTCGAGGACTTGGTGTTTACCAAGGGCCGAAGATCATGTCTTCAGCAGGAAACAAAAAGAATGTCTTCGGAAGTCGACGAGAAGCCTGGTCTTCGGTTAGGGCCGAAGACATAATCTAAAGGTCTTGCCTTTTGGATGTCGTGGGTCGACAGAGAGCTTTTAGTTTCCCGTAGTTAGCCTAAACTTTCTAGGTCCGAAGTGGTTGGTTCGGAGGAGAGGTCTTCGGTCAACCGAATCGGTGTTCGGTTCGCCGAATCGGTGTTCAGTTCGTACTTGGACCGGGATACCCCAACATAGCCTTTGCCTTGCTGTTGGTGAAGGAGAGGAGACCAAAGTTTTGCTACTTTGGTTTGAGTTCGCTGCTGTTGAAAAGAGGAAGAAATCAGCATTTCAAAAGGCTTCTGGAAGAAGAAGACTGGAATAAACTTATTCCAGATATTCCAGCTATTCAAGTATTATCCCTATTTTATTCCAAGCAGGAATAAGGTAAAATTTCTGGTTTTACTTTTTCATGCATGTCTTGATCTAGGTGTTTATAAATATTACATGCCTATTACATGCCTTGTTTTGTCTATACATGCATCTTGAATATGTTAGATCCTCTGCGGAGTAGGTTGTTTTCACTGTTATTTTAAAATAGTTTTAAAATACATACCTGCTCCCTATGCTGTTGCATGCTTAGTGTAGGCACTCGCAACCCAATTTTTCTTTCAGACACTTGACAAAAACAGACTCAACTATGTATTTCTATTGAGAAGAATTTTATTGGACTCTCTAGGACCTAAACCTAATAGATTATTGACTCTCTAGGTTTGACCCTGGTCTGGTATGCACATGAGAATTTACCATGGGTTCCTAGCAAATGCCATAAGGTATACCAGAAGTAGATAGCAAATGGGATGGGCTCTAAGGATTCATACAATTTGGTAATCTCAACGAATGGTAATCTAATGGTTCTAGATACGTGAGAAGAATTAGGGAAGGGTAGGAAATAGGAATGAGACTCAGGGACTGGATCAAAGCTAAAGAGACTGACCTTAACGTATGAACATTGATCTATATCTTTGGGCAAGAAAAGGTCCATGCTATAGAAGGATGGGTCAATAATTTCTAGGAGGAGATCTTGAACTGGGATTGAAGGGATGAGCTCCTCCTGAGGGTACCGAACTAAAGAGGCCATATCCTTAATAATTTCCTCTTGGGTTTTAGGACTAGGCTTGATAATTGGATTTTCTTGTAGAGTCTCCTCAGGTAAAGTCATTGTAGTATCAGTATCATAGCTTTCTCCCTCTAACTGTTCTTCATATTCGTCCACTAAGTGTGCTTCAGCTTCATATACTTCTACTTCAGGCTCACTAGTGGGTTAAAGAATCTCTTCAGTGGCAAGGGATCCTTCAGTAATCTCCTTCTCTAACTCCTTTAATTGTTTTATCAATATGGCTTCATTCTGCTCAACTAATCCTTGGTCGGCCATACCTAATTCCTTTTTAATGTCATCCTTCTGGGTTGGAGGTGATATAGATGAGGGTTGATTAACAAAAGTCTGGTTTACACTATAGGTGTCAGACCAATGGGGATATGATTCAAGCTAGTAGAGGTCGGATTTAGGTCCAAAGTACTTGATCTAACATGCCTCAAGGACCTCTCATAGTTTTGGACTAATCGGTAGGCTTGTTCCAAACTATAGATATTATGTTTAAACAATTCTCTCCGGATATCTTCCCTCAAACCCTCTTTAAATCGGAGAAGGATATCATATGGATCCGTTTTCATAATGTAGCGCATTAGATGCTCGAATCTATCAATATAATCATTGACTAATCCATTACCTTGGGTCAACCTCTCTAAGTGCTCTAGGAGATTTTGTTGGTAGGACACAGGGATATACCTTTCATGAAGCTTGCTCTTCATTCCTTTCCAGGTCCTAATGGGTTCGTGTCTCTCATACACCCTCCTTCCCTGAACATTGTTCCAATAAGACTCGGCTAGATCCCATAGATGCACTCGGGCAAACCTAACCTTTCCATCCTCAGATATTTCATTCCACTTAAAATAATCATCCATATCTTCCTCCCAATCTATATAAACCTTAGGATTTAGATTTCCATCAAAAGTGGGTTCTTCCAACCTAATGTTCCTAAGGGTTCGATCATCATGGTCCATTTGGTCCTGATTGGGTCTCCTAGGATTTGGCTCATAAGCTGGGTCATGGGGTGCTCTCCTAGGGTTCGGGTCATGGACTCGGTCAGGGTTGGGCTCAGGGAAAAGGTCTCGGTGCGGAGCCTTTCTAGGGTTGATGGGTGTACCGAACTCTGGTTCAGGCTCTAATTCAATCTGGACTTCATGGGTTCTTCCAGGGGTACGAGCCTCTAATTGGTCAAGCTTAGCAATGATGTGGGTCATCTGATCAGTCATGCTTTGGTTGGTCTGGTCCAATTGGTCAGTAGGTTTTGGTTCAGTCGGGCCACTTGATCATTCATAGTTTTCATAAAGGTCTCAAAGATTTGGTCCATGGTTGTACTTGTTTGAGCTTGGGTTTGCTGGTAAGGTGCTCATGATCTAGTTGCCATGCACACACAGACTCGAATTCGAGCTAGGAGTTTACTAGACCTAGAGTCCAAATCAAATATCAGGTCAAGATGATGACCTTGGTTGTAGTAACTTGGTACCTAGCCAGGTAAGTGTAAGGTTGATGGAGGTTCCTCTTTGCTTGCCTTAGACACCAATATGAAATTGGCCAGGTAAGTGAACTAACCCACCTTCCTTCGGGCTCTTGTCCCTGAACCACTTGCCTAGACACTAGATAAAGAAGCACACACAAGCAAGTTGTCAAAGTTGGCTTGACACTTGGTTCGGTCCGACCTCGTGGGTGTCCCAAGCTTACTAGAGCAAGTTAATTGTCTACTCCATTTTAATTAGGGATTGGGTTTGTTATGCAGGTTGGTGATTTTTGGGCTAGGGACAGGTAGTGAAATCCTGACCCTATGTCAAGTTGATGCCCTTAAGATGATTTATCATGAGATGAATGCAAGCATGCAAATGAACCCTCAGTTTAGTTCAGATTTTTTTTTGTGTGTTGCAGTTTGAAGTGGGGCAGAAAAGTGATATGAACTAATCTCAGAAAATTTTGAAAAAATCACCAAACACTCGTAACTTGCATAGGATATACCATATGAAAGGAAATAAAAAAATAAAATCTAAGTTTTTCTGGATAATTCCTGGAAGTCAGATAGTGCACAAAAAATAGAACAGCAGAAATTAAAATGCTGAAAATAAAATGCAAGTCCTGTGTTCCCCTTCAAAGGCCTATCATAATGGAACCCCTACATGCCTTATGAGATCCCCGTGGAATGGGAGGCGAGGGTCTTAAAACTCTACTTTTCTCCTAAGACCGGACGTCCTGGTGAAGCACCAAATTCAGGTACTGAAGAAAATGCAAAACCCTAACCTACCATGCTCTGATACCAAGATGATGAGGGACAATCGGGAGATGATGCATTTCATATGAAATCAGTAATAGTCAAATGAAAGATGAAGTAAATAAATGCAGCAATTCAAGTAATAAATTAGGAATTTAAAGATGGGAATCTAAATATTAAACATGACTAGAAATGAAACCGATCAAAGAAATTAAAAGGAGGACCTTCATGGTTAAAAAACCACTCATATTAGGGTTTAGTATTCTAATAATTGCAGATCTGAAAAAGTATTAAAAGAGGGTTTTCTGGAAATTAATAGCTATGACTTCAGCACTGGGAACGCTCACAGAAGAACGATCCGAGATGACAGGGCGATTCCTTAGATTGTAAGTCTTCTTGTATCCGGTTCCTTGGCATGGGAGACCTTCTTCTTATGAGTCTGGAAATCCGGGGATCCTGCAACAAAGAAGGTGTAGGGGAAGGTTAGAGGGAAAGATTGAGATGGAGAAGTGAAGGGAAAAGCGAAAGGAAGCTTGGAGTAGTCTTGTTGAAGATCTTCTTTGGCTTCATTCAGATGACGACTCACGGCAGGAACTTGGAAGAACTCCTTGGATTACTGATTTCATCAAAGAGGTAGAAGAGACATAGACTCTTGAAAGCTCCTTGTGTTGGCCGAATGGATTAAGAGGGAAGAGAGGGAGATAGGTTTGAAGGGGGAAGTTGGAAGAAAAAGAGCACTTTAGGCTTCACACCCACCCTCTCACAGGGGAACAAGCATTCAAGTAAGGGAATTTTCTTTCAAGAAAACTTTCATCTCATTCATTTAATTTCAGCATTGGTTTACAAGAAGGGTTGGATCCTTTATTTTATAGACTTCCAAGCCTTTTGAAATTCAAAATTTGAATTACACCTAAATGAAGGAGAGAATGATGGGCGGTTTCTTGATGAGGGCCACTGAATGTGGAGGAGAATGAGGCTTCATTTGAATTCAAATTCTTTCTTCTCTTTGTCCTTGATGAGGGTACTGAATGTGGATGAGAATGAGGCTTCATTCAAATTTCAAATCTTTCTCCCTTGGGCGACGATCAAAGGTGAGGTGTCCAGGTGATGTGGCAAAGTGGAGTGATGAAGTGGCTTCCAAGTTGGTGATCCCATGGTCCATGCGCCCACTTTCCAAATTTTGACTTGATGTGCTTGAAACCATATTGGACTTATTGTGCTGAAACCATATTGTATTTGGACTGAACTACTCTTGACTCAAGATCCTAACTGAAGTAAAATTACAGGACTTAGTTAACTAAATGAAATAAATATAGGACTCAATTAAACTTATTGCAGGATTCAGACTCTCAATCTTCCATCCATATGGAGTCTAGCATTATCTGTACTGGTTGAAGTCTCTTCCAGAGCTTGGTGCCCGCACCAGTCATGATAACTTGATCATCCAGGATATGCTCGATCTATTTTCCTTTCTTAGGCAAATTTAGTGGACACTCAAGTAAGGTTTCTCTCTCAAAGGATGAGTGAGGTCCAAAGTCTCACTAGGAATCACTGCCGGTTCCCTATACTCAACCAGGTTCGCGATATTGAAGGTAGAGCTAATGCCTAAATCTAAGGTCAGATCAAGAACATAGGCATTGGCTTCCACTTTTTTTATCACTCTAAAGGGTTCAACTCTGCGAGCATGAAGCTTCTTAACCATAACAGAATTTCTTATATTAAATTCCTTGGTTTTCTTTCGGGAATTAGCCAGTTTTTATAGATTTCATTACTTAAATTAATTATTGGCTAATGTCCTGATGCAAATGCTGTGCAGAGGTCATTGTAGGTGTGGATAGATGAATTAGGTATGGGGACTTATTAGACTCAAAACCAATACTTAATAGACTCGATTAAGCATTCCTATCGAAGGAAATTTATTGGACTCTTTGGATCTAAACCTAACAGACTATAGGCTCTCTAGGTTTGATCCTGGTTTAGCATGCATATGAAAATTTACAATGGACTCCTAGCAAATGTCATTGAGTATACCAGAAGTAAGATGCAAACCTAACATGCATAATGAATGTATGTAGTATGCTATTCTCAACAAGATGCATGCTAATGATCCTACAAATGCTGAAAGTTTTTGGAAAGGGAAGAAAATAAGAGGTGGGTTCAAGATTAGTCTGGTAAGATAGAAAATAAGAAAAGGGTTCAAGGTTAATTTGAAAGAACAAGATATAAGAAGGGATTTCTAGGATTAGTCCTACACTAATGAGGTTTACCTTATGGGGTTGAGATATATCTAAAGGGTTTGCATAATGGAAGAATGGAGCACTAATCTCAGGGATGAGATCAATTGGAGTCAAAGGAGTGACTCATCCTAAGGGCTCTGATTTAAAGAGATCAGGTCCATAATAAATTCTTTTGGTTCTTGGATTTCAGGACTGGGCTCTGTAATTGGGCTTTCTTTTAGTGGCTCCTTAGGTAAGAGAGACAATAGTAGGGTTGGGTTCCTCATGGTCCTCTTCCTTAAATTGTACTTCCACTACAGGTTCAGTCTAGGTGTGGTCAGGGTCAGCTAACTTTAGGTTGGCTTCTATTTGGGTATCTACTAGGTCAACTAATTCTAGGTCCTCTATAAGGAACTCATCTTCTCCCACATACTCGTCCACTAAGCTCTCATCAGCTTCATACTCCTCTACGAGACTTAGATCAGCCTCATATACTTCTACATTGGGTTCAGACTCATCTTCATCTAGCTCACCTAGGTATAGGGCGCAGACTAGACACTGGTTAATAAAATGGCTTAGTTTACGATATCTAAAACACACTCTCGGGGGATTAAAACTCCTATGAATCCTTACAGACTTGCCTCTATCTTCCCTACGGGCCATAGTGATACTGGGCTGGGGTTGGCTCGGGTTGGGCTGGTTAGGATCTGGACCCTGGGCTAGGGGCACTAGTCCTTAAGCATTTAGGTCGACTAAAGGGAAGTGGACTAACACTAGGCTCATATCTAGGGGTACTAATCTTATAGGGTTCAGGTTGACTAGGTGAAACCTGACTGGTACTAGGTTGATACCTAGGGATTAAGGGTTCCTTGGGTTCATATGACAAGGGTTCAGCTATATAGATCTTGAGTTTATTGGGCTTATAGAAGGTGGGTGCATAGGTTCTAAAGTCATAGGCTTTGGGCTCAAATCTATAGGTTGTGGCTCTCTTATCTTGATCATTGAAATCATGATTGAGTTTCCTAGGGTTGGGCTCCTGGTATGGGTCAGAGTATGGGGTTCTCCTAGGATTCTACTAAGCATGGATCCTAAGGTCAGGCTCATGCTTAGATATGGTATAGGGCTTAGGGGTTTTCTCTAGGTTTCCTAATTGGTCTCCTACTTGGTCAAACTTATGGGTTGTTTGGGTAGTTGATTGGATCAATTGGTTAAGTCTTTGATTTATTTGGGTATGGGATTGGTCAAACTCAAAGTTCATCTGGGCAAACTGATTTTGGGTTTGGGCATTTGATTAGTTAATCTAGGTGGTTAATTGGGCAACCATCTATTCATTTATGGCTTTTAGAAGAGTTTCAAGATTGGGTTACATGGTTAAACTAGGTTTGGGCTTAGACTGTTGTACTGGACTCCTAACCTGGTGGTCATGTAATCAATCAAATATGGTGGTAGGATGCAGTCAAGCACACAAAGTGATAATGGATTACAGCTTGCTAGACCTAGAGCCAAAATTGAATGGGTCTACTCAACTTACATTTAACTCAATAGCTAATCCTTCCACTGGCCAGGTAAGAGGTGGGGTGGTGGGAGGCTCCCCCTGCCTGTGACAGGGTCCTATTTAAAAACCACTAGTCCACTTAGGGCATTTGCCTCTGGACCTCTAGCCTTAGATACCAGTTTTCAGTAATAGCTAGGGAATTAGGTGCACTAGTTGGCCCACACAATTCGGACCCGACCTGTTGGTGTCCCTAAGCACTCTAGAACAATTAGGTTGCTAATTGATTTTAGTTAAGGCTTGGGTTCTGATGCTGGGTGGTTGTTTTGGGCCTAGGATAGGTGAAGAAATCCTGCCTTGATCTGGGAGAGGAAATTGTCCTTAAGATTGATTAGATGAAATGATGACACTCAATGAGCCCTAATGCAATCTAATAACAATCAGAAAATAAAAAATATTCTTTGTCTTTTTATAAGGTGTCAAATTAAGTTTAAGTTGGTTAAGTTAGCAAACAAATTTTGGCATTGGGTAAGGTAGGGTTTGGAAGTTGATTAGGTTTGGTTTAATCAAGTATGCAGAATAGAAATTAGGGTTTGATTCGATGTAGAATTTGGTTTAGTTTTTGATGCAAAAAAAAATCAAAAAAATTTGAAGATAGAATATGAACAGTGTGTATGATATCTACCAAATCTTATGCAGATAAAAATTCGTATGATGATGGAAAACCTAGGGTTTTTAGACTGTGCAGAAGTTTAGGATTTCTATTAGGGTTTCTAAGATGTAGACATTTTTATATTTTTGTTTCGATAAAAATAATTAAAAATTATTATAATTATCAAGACTAAACAAAGAATATTTCATGCAAATCTTAATGAAAAATAAAATACCTAGATTGACGAAATAGACTGAAAATTAGACACCTAATGCAGAGATAGGATGCAGAAGTTTCTAGGGAAAAAGAAAATAGTCATGACAAAATTTTATAGGCCACAATAAATCATGATCAAATTCTAAAAAATACTATCAATTATGGTGAATCCAACAAAATAAAAATCAGAATTTTATGATCTACCTACATGCAGAAACAGTAAAAACAACGACCATGTATAAGAATTACTAGATACAGAAACTAGCCCTGAAACATGCTCTGATACCAAATGATGCAGGACTATTTATGTATGATAATTAATTTTAGGTTGTTAGGCATTAAGATAGGAGTTTGTATACCAAGTTTCAAGTGAAGATATTAAGTAGGGAATTCTATAAAAAATCTGAACCATAGATATGCAAAAATAAATCCTAAAAGTGAAGAAACAGGACTACCAAGGCTAAGAAGCCCTGGTTAGTACTAGCTCTTCTGCAATACTACTACCTGATGAGTCTAGGGGGTGTACCTATAGAGATTTGAAGTTTGATCCATGAAGAGTTCGCTCTACGCTCTCGGATGCGGCCAGGAAAATAAAGATATCGACCCTACGGATTTGTGGCTTTCAATCTAGTGTCTTAAAAGCTGGTCAGATGGAATCCTTGGATTCATGAACTCTGAGGGACCTACAAATCACCTATCATAGGTTAAAAAATAAAGAAGAAAAGGGTTAGATCACTGAAAGAAGAAGAAAATAAGAGGTTGATGAAGGGCGGCCAAGAGGTTGAAGGAGGCTGGTGGCTTGGAGGCAGAGCGCAGGGATCATACAGAAACCCTGAGGGATCACATAGATACCCTTAATAATATAGAAGGTGGCTTGGAGGCAGGGCGCAGGGATCATACAAAAACCCTGAGGGATCACATAGATACCCTTAATCATATAGAAATTCACTCAGAATTTTAAGAAAAACTCAAGAGAAATTCATTCATAATAATTCAATCATTTGTTACAAGAGGGTAGAGGGGTGGGGTATTTATAGATGTTCCCATGCCCTCTTGTGTTAGGACAAGAATACAAGATTTGATAGGGAGAAGGATTACAAAATGGCCTAGAACTAGGAGTACATAATTTGAGTAGAAATAAAATAGGATCTCCTTGTTAGAATTTGTCTTCACTCCTTCTTTGACTTGGTTAAAAGCTCTTTATGGGCTTGGGCTAGGATGAAATTCTCTTGGGCTGCTTTGACTTTTTCACTCCCTACTGGGCTTGGACTTGGGCACCAACCTTGTTGGACTGGGCTTCGAGGGGCGCCAAAGGTAAGAATAGGCCTGAGTGCATCATGGCCTGATGGAATGAGGATGCCACGGACTTGGACTTGGGCCTAGGGTGCCACTTCATGAATTCTTGTGGGCTGGTATGCTGGGGCGCTTCTCGTGGAGGACTAGGGTAGCATGAAGGAAGTCCAGATGCTAGGTTGGTGACTTGAGTGTGGGTCCAATGGTCCTCCTCTTGAATATGACTTGAATGAAAGTAATTACAGGACTCAAAGGGGCCTAATTCATAAGACTCAAAGTAGGCCGAATAATACAAATGGACTCAATTGAACTTAGTGAATCTAATCGACTCACATTATTGCAGGACTTAAATTAACACAAAACCACAAAATGACAAACACTTATAATGAATTGACTCAACCAACTTAGTTCAACTAAGCCGAACATAACCAAAAATTTGACTCATAAATCTTGATGGTGTGAGTCGACTCTAAATACAAGACTCAAGTGTAACAAGGCCTGAAAACAAAACTCAAGGCTCAAATACAGGACTCAAATGGCTAACATAGCTAGATTATTGGACTCAGAGACAAAATTTGAATCATGGCTAAGGGACTCAAACTCAGGGACCCATAGTGAACTAGGGTTGACCTGATGTCCCCATCATTTATCCTTGTATCTCTGATTTTATTTATTGTGACTAGTTTCAAGGGTGTTTAAAACTAGGTGTTAGGCCCTTCTAAGCCATGAATTAGAATCCAAGCCTAGGTTGGCTTGAGTAAAGATTGTTGGTGAGCTTAAGTGAGAAAACCAACTTTGGATTTGACTTTTGAGCCCTTGAAAATAAGTTGGCTGTAATCTAGTTTGACTATAGTAAAATTTTCAAGGGATAGCTTGGGGAGTGGATGTAGGTGCTTAGTATGCACCGAACCACTATAAAACTTTGTATTTTTGTGTGTGTTCTTTGGTCTCTTGCATTAGCTACTTGTATTCATTGCATTGCATCTTATTCATTATATGCTCATTTGTATAGCTTCTCAAATACTATAAAGTGCAGCACATCTTTGCTTTAAATGTTTTAAAAAAATTCAATTCACCCCCCTCTTAGGTTGCTACATTGGATAACTAGTGGTATCAGAGCTTGGTACTCGACATATAGGTCTAACGATCTTGAGTCAAAGATCTACATGGCAACCCAAATTGGTGTTGGAATTGTTGAGGGTCAAGCCTCAAACCATCCCCCCTTGTTTAATGGCATAAACTATATATTTTGGAAAATACGCATGCGTATTTACATTCAAGCCATTGATTATAACATTTGGAGGACTATTGTTAAAGGTCCTCATCAGCCTACCACCTTGGTTAATGGCATTCTCAGTCCTAAATTAGAAGATGATTGGGATGAGAATGACATTAAGCAAGTTGAGCTTAATGCTAAGGCTATGAATTTACTATTTTGTGCTTTAGACCCAAGTGAATTCAATAGAATTTCAAATTATCTCTTCACTAAGAAAATATGGGACACACTTGAAGTTACCCATGAGGGTACACATCAAGTGAAAACTACCAAAGTTAACATGCTCATTCATACCTATGAAATGTTTAGAATGGAACCATCTGAATCTACTAGTGAAATGTGCATTCGATTTACTAACATTGTGAATGGTGTGAGAAGCTTGGGTGAATTTCTTTCTAATGATGAATTAGTTAATAAAATTCTCAGGTTACTTCCTTCATCATGGGATCCAAAGGTGACAGCCACTGAAGAAGCTAAGGATGTCAACACACTACCTCTTGAGCAGCTTCTAGGATCTCTCATGACATATGAGCTGTTACTAAAATAAAAGGTTGCAAGCAATGACAAAAAGAAGAAGACCATAGCATTTAAGTCCATAACAAAAGAAGATACAAGTGATGATTCTGATGAGGAAGATGTTAAAGATGAAATGGCTCTCATCTCAAGAAAGTTTAAGAGGTTCATGAGAAAGAAAAGTATAATTTCAACAAGAAGCCTCAAAAGGGAGATCCTAGTAAAGAAAAAGAAAAAGAGAAGGAAAGGGAGCAACCCATTTGCTTTGAGTGCAAGAAACTCGCCTACTTCAAGATGGATTGCCCCTTACTCAAGAAGAGTAGAAAGAAATTAAGAAAGAAACCCATGATAGAAACCTGGAGCGAGAGCGAAGACTCAAGTTCGGATGAAGAACAGTAAGAGGTCGCAAATTTCTTCTTAATGGCTAACGATGATGAGGTAAAATCTAAACTTGAAAATGAATTTACTTTTATGAATTGCATGATATTTTTGATGAATTGGTAGTTGAGTATCAAAAACTTAAAGTGAAAAACAAAGAGCTAAGAAAGCTTTATTTGGATTTGATTAAAACAAATGATAAGTCTTTGATTGAAAATGATTGTTTACTTCAAGAAAATAAAAAGTTAACTGATAAAATTATCTCTTTGAAAAAAGAAAAGGAAGATTTGAAAAAGGATAAATCTTTTACAACAACTGAAAACTTTGCTAAATAAAACAAAGAGCTTTTGTAAGAAAATAAGAAGTACAAAGATGAACTTGAAAAAGTAAAACATTTTATTGAAAAATTTACTTACAGTTATGAAAAACTCAACATACTTTTAAATAATCAAAGAGTTATTTTCAATAAAGCTGGATTAGGTTTTAGACTACAAAAACAACAAAAATATTTCAAAAATTTCCTTGTGCTTGCTTCATCTACCATTACTTGTTATTCTTGTGGCAAAGTAGGACATAAATCATATATGTGTGATAAAAAAAAATTGAATCAAGTTAGAAAAGTTTGGATTCCAAAAGGAACCATATCTACTAACCCTAGAGGACCCAAGATGACTTGGGTACCTAAAGTCTCCACCTGATTGGTTATTATAGGTGTGTTTGCAACCAACAAAACAAGATTGTGGTACCTTGATAGCGGTTGCTCAAGTGATGGGGGACAAGGGTAGGATCGTTGGTGAGCCTAGAAGTCACCTAAATTAGGGTACTATTTTTTTTTGGTATTTTTTATTTTAGGGATGGCAAAGGAATAGTGGGGATGGAGGACAGGGATCTGGATTTCATGGACTTTGGGACTCACCCTAACGAAGATACCTCTCACCTCTAAGACATTACACCCTCCTCGATACTTGGAGGTGCTAGGTTGAATCTCAAAGGTCATGAGGGGTTAAACAAAATGGGTTGGGAAGGGGGATAACTAGAGCCTCACACCCATGCCCGAAGGCAAGAAGAATCACTCTTTTAAAAACTCAAATTTTTTTCTCCAAAAACTATTTTTTTATAAAGGACTGAGGGTGGTATTTATAGACCTGTCCAAACCTCATTTAAATTTAAATACAGGATAAAAAGATAGAGATGATTCAAATTCAAACACAAGATAGGATAAGATAAGCCTATCCATATCTCAATCCTAACCAACCAAATCCTAATTCAAATTCTCAAATAAAAGATAAATCCTAAATTTATTCTGAATATGCTTCGATATTCATATGGCTCCAAGATTCGTGCTTGATCCGGGATCCGTGCTGGTGAGGTCCCCATCATCAAGGCACATGACTGAAGATATGTAGCAGTTCTCATCTCTTGAATATCAAAATGGTGCAAATGTAACCTTTGGTGATAATGGAAAAGGCAAAATTATTGGTATCGGTAAAGTCCATATCATCCCCTCCACTTATATAGATAATGTTCTTCTTGTTGATAATTTAAAGCATAATTTGCTTAGTATTAGCTAATTTTGTGATAAAGATTTTAAAGTTATTTTTGAATCTTCTATTTGCATTGTTTCTAGTCTGGATGACAATGGCATCAAGTTTATTGGTCATAGGCATGGGAATATTTATATGGTTGATCTTGATGACCTTCCAGTAAAAAATGGTCAATGCCTAGTGGTAATGGAAGCCAAGATCAATGAAACTAGTTGGCTTTGGTATCATAGACTAGGACTTGCAAGTATGCATTTGCTTTGAAAACTTAACAAAAAGAATCTTATAAAAGATTTGCCGAAACTTAGTTTTGAAAAAGATAAGATTTGTAGTGCTTGCCAACTTGGAAAATAAACTAAATCTTCTTTCAAACCTAAAGGAGTAGTCTCTACATCTAGACCCCTAGAACTACTTCATATGGACCTCTTTGAACTTACTAGAAAAACTAGTTTGGAAGGTAAGAAGTATGGTCTAGTTATTGTGGATGACTTCTTACATTTTACATGGGTCATATTTTTAGCTCATCAAGATGAAACTTTTTCTGCATTCATTAAATTTTACAAAAGAGTCTCAATGAAAAAGGTGTTTCAATTATTTCTTTATGAAGTGATCATGGTACATAATTTGAAAATCATGATTTTGAAAAGTTTTGTAGTGAAAATGGTATTCATCACAACTTTTCTACACCTAGGACACCTCAACAAAATGGGGTAGTAGAAAAAAATAGAACTTTTGAAGAAATGGTATGCACTATGCTTTGCAAAAATGATTTGCCTAGATATTTTTGGACGAAAGCCATAAATACTGCTTGCTATGTTTTAACTCATGTTTTAATCTGACCTTTTATAAAGAAAACACCTTATGAGCTTTGGAAAGATAGAAAACCTTCAATTAAGTATTTTCATATTTTTGGATGCTGTTGTTTCATTTTAAACAATAGAAAGGGCTATCTAAACAAATTTGATGCCAAGTCAAATGAGGGTATCTTTTTAGGTTACTCTACATCTAGCAAGGCATCCACGGTCTTCAATAGAAGAATACTTCTTGTTGAAGAATCCATCCATGTTGTGTTTGATGAGACTGATTAAAAATCTTCTAGAAAAGAAGATATTCTTGATGATGAAACAGGTATTCAAAGAACTGAAAAAGTAAACATCAATGAAAAGCCTTCCAAGGAGCAAGATGATAATCAAAATAATGAAGAAGAACAAGTACAAGGAGTTGGTGACTCATCTACACCTAAGCCATTACCTAAAGAATGGAGGTATGGTCATGGACATCCCAAAGAACTTATAATTGGTGATCCATCGAAAGGGATAAGTACTCATTCCTCTTTGAGAAATGTATGTGATTACTTAGCTTTTGTTTCTCAAATAGAACCAAAATCTATTGAAGAAGCTGAAAATGATTGTAATTGGATAAATGCTATGCAAAATAAATTAAATCAATTTAAAAGAAATAATATTTGGACTTTAGTTGAAAGGCCTACTAATGTTTCAATAATTGGTACAAAATGGATTTTCAAAAATAAATTTGATGAAAATGTAGTTACTAGAAATAAAGCTAGGCTAGTTACCAAAGGCTACAATCAGGAGGAAGGGATTGATTTTGATGAAACCTTTGCTCATGTTGCTAGACATGAGATAATTAGACTATTATTAACATTTGTATGTTTTATAGATTTTAAACTATTTCAAATAGATGTCAAAAGTGCTTTTCTAAATGGATTTATTAAAGAAGTTTATGTAGATCATCCCCCTGGTTTTGAAAATCATGAATTTTTCAATCATATTTTTAAACTTCATAAAGCTTTGTATGGTTTGAAACAAGCTCCAAGAGCTTGGTATGATAGATTAAGTTCATTTATGCTTTAAAATGGTTTTTCTAGAGGAAATGTAGACACTATATTATTTTTGAAAAAGGAGAATGATGATCTCTTGGTAGTACAAGTTTATATAGATGACATTATTTTTTGTGCTACTAATGAACATCTTTGTCAAGAGTTTGTAAAGTTAATACAAGGAGAGTTCGAGATGAGCATGATGGGAGAGCTTAATTTCTTCGTCAGACTCCAGATCAAGCAAACAAAAGAGGGGATCTTTATCAACCAAGCTAAGTATACAAGAGAAATCTTAAAGAAGTTTGGAATGGAGAGTACCAGACCATTAGGTACACCTATGAGCTCCTCTTGTAAACTTGACAAAGATAAATCAGGTAAGAATGTTGATCAAAAGTTATATAGAGGTATTATTGGTTCATTATTATATTTGACTGCAAGTAGGCTAGATATAATGTTCAGTGTATGTATGTGTGCTAGATATCAGACTGCTCCTAAAGAGTCTCATTTATTGGCTGTTAAACACATACTTAGATACTTGTTTGGCACTATAGATATTGGACTTTAGTACTCTAGAGATTCATCATTTGAATTGATTGCATATTCTAATGCTGATTTTGCTAGGTGTAAACTTGATAGGAAAAGTATAAGTGGAACTTGTCAATTTCTTGGAGTTAATTTGATTTCATGGAGTAGTAAGAAACAGAATTCAGTTGCTCTATCTACGGTGAAAGCCGAATATATAGCAGCTGGATGCTGTTGTGCTCAAATCCTATAGATCAAACAACAACTTGAAGATTTTAGCATCAAATTAATTAAGACACCCATAAGATGTGATAATACTAGTGCAATTAATTTGACCAAAAATCTTGTTCAACACTCAAGAAGCAAATATATTGAAATAAGACATCACTTCATAAGCGATCATGTGCAAAACTCTAATGTGATGCTTGAATTTGTATGTACTAATAGTCAATTAGCTGATATTTTCATAAAACCCCTGAGCGAACAAAGATTTTGCATGATTAGGAGAGAGTTAGGTATCATCGATCCCTTTATGTAGAACTCTTTCAAATCTTGTTTTTACTCAAATTCTTGTGCTTAAAATCATCTCATTTATGTTTTAAACCCATCTCTAAAAACCCTATGATTTTTGGAAATTTTTATTGAAAGTTTTTCTAGATTTTTTTTGGATTTTCTGGCCAGGTGTCAACATTTGATTTTTGGCCAAGTGTCGATTCATGCCAAGTGTCCACACTTGACCAAAATCCAAGTGTCGGCTCATGAACGAAAGCCTGAGTTTTTAGGGCATCAACTGTTCATTCTGTAGCCATCTATCCTTTGGTTTTCTTCTGCCCTAGTGGTCCCCCAACCCCACCTTGGTCTCGGAACACTGATCTTCCATTGTTGTCCCTTAATTTTTTGGTAATTTCCTCACTTTTTCCTTTCATTTTGTCCGATTTCTCACTATTTTTTAGTGATTTTTTTATGGGATACGGCCTGATTCTTGTTCGATCCGGTTTCACCATTTTGTTGTGGATCGGCCCGAGCTCTTGCTAGATTTCTCTCGTGTTCCTCCTTCTCCTTCCTTTTTGGTCCATTTCTTTGGTCGATTCTTGCTTGCATTCACCCCTTCTTCCCATCGGCTTTCATTTTCTTGGTCCTTTTCTCTTCTCTTTGGCCTTCTCCGGCTCACCCATTCCTTTCTTGGTCTTTCACTTTGTTGGTGTTATGTGATCCCGCAAATAAGTTGTCTCAAGGAAGAGGTTGAGCCAAGGTTCTATAGAGAGGAGATCAAAGGCTAGGTTTGACACAGCTAGGGCTCAGCAGCATGAGCAAGAGAGAGTGCCTCCACCATGGTCCCCTACTGCAGAGAAAATATCAAGGAAGAGCATTGCAGGTGGATGCCATGTAGACTTGGAGTTCTTCGACTGTGAGGGTTTTGGTCTTGGTCAGTTGCTTGGAGCAATAGGTTTGACCTCCTTCTGCACTATGAAGGAGAAGTGCTATCCCCATCTCATCAGGGAATTTTATGGTAGTCTGGTTACTAGTGGACTGATGTGGAGCACTATAGTCAGAGGTGTGTAGATTCCTATGATTGAGAACACACACAGATGATTAGATCTTAGGTATATGGCAGACGATGGAGGCTGGCTTCACTAAGATTCATGATCTTCTGAGATCCCTTTTGCCTCCGACTGCACCTCCAGGACCTCCACCTCCTTCGTCAACAGATGTCGATGACCACCATGATACGCATGATGATACTCCAGGTGGTGGTGATAGAGATGGAGATGGTGGTGATGACGATAGAGGTACATATATACTTGATGATGATAGTGATGATAGTGACAGAGCTGGAGATTATCAGATTATTAGCAGGGAGACTCGGACACCAGATGCTCCTATATATGCTCAACTTGGCACTGCCTCAGCATTTTAGACACCAGTAGACACCTTTCCTCTTCCTTCTACTAAGTCTTTTAGGGTTTTTCCTTGTTCTGGCCCTTCTCTTAGGACTAGAAGCTGGACCCACAAGACCCCTAGGCCTTCAGCTTCAGGACTAGATGTATGGCTCCTATCTACTTTGAGCTTCCGTCTGATGAGGAGTAGCCTCATAGACATCTATTGTGCTTGTATTTCTTTTATGATTGTAGTCTTTGATTGTACTTTTGCTTATCTATTTTGCTTGTACTTCAGTTTTTGTTTGCTTATCTTATGTAAGCACTTTTGTTGTACTGAAACTCTCTTATACATATGAAAGTTCACTTTTGTTTCATGTTTACTCTTCTTTCTGTCGAATTGCTCTGATATCAACTGTAGGATCATCGCCCCAACTAACTTTGTATGCTTTACTATGATAAAATGCATTATTCTGGGGGAGAATATTCCTTTTAATGTTTAATGTTGACAAAAAGGGGGAGTAAGATCTATATAAGCATTTTCTAAAAATTCTGAAATGTTTCATATCTTACCTAACATAAGGGGAGACAAAATGAATTTCAACTTTGCTTGGCACATCACCCCTATGAAACTGTGTTGTATGAACCTATTCTCATGAGTTTTAAGTATATGCTCACTTGAATATGTGATACAATATCTATAATTGAACTTGAAATCTTATATACTCAAGGTTTTGTCATCATCAAAAAGGAGATTATTGGCTTTAGCCCTTGATTTTGATGACTAGCAAAATATTTAGTATATGTTTCATACTAATATTTCAATTATAGTTGTGAGTTTCAGGATACAGGCACCTTAAATTTTTAATATAAAAATATCAAAAGTACTTATTTGAAGCTAAGCAATTTTCAGTGTATAAGAAGTCTTCTTATCATGAAAAGCCTTAAAATAGGTCTATCTAAGCTTTATAAAGAAGGTATTGAAGTTTTATTGAAGAACACCTTGAATTTTGAAGGTTGGCACAAGGTTTTTTGAGTGGCAAAATCAAGTGTCACTCATGGCACGCAAGGTGTCGACATTTCAGAAGGACTGGCATGCAGAAATTTCTTTGGCAAGCCTTGAGTTGACTCACAGAAGTCAAGTATCGACTCATGAAGAAGTTAGGTGTTGATTCACAGAAACCAAGTGTCGACTCATGGCCTAAGAAAAATGAAGATACAGAAATATGCCATTTTGAGATGTTTTTTGTCAAGTGTTGACTCAGAAGACTCAAGTATTGACTCACATGATTTAAGTGTCAACTCACATGGTTCAAGTGTCGACTCATAGCCTAAGAATAGAAAAAAAATAGAACCCTGATTTTTCAGAAGTTTATACCTTGAGTCGACTCATGCTGATCCAAGTGTCGACTCATGAAGACTCAATTGTCGACTCATTAACAAACTCAAGTATCGACTCACGGGTTTTGACAGCAATAATGGCTATAATTTCTGAGAGTCAGATTTGAACTCTACAAGCTTCAAATGGCTAGTTTTGCTCCACCAACGGTCTTAAACCAAATTTTAAAAGTTTCTGAAGTATTTAAGTCTCACCAAACTCATTCAAGAACAACTAACTCACAAGAGACAAGACATACCTTTGAGGACTTCATTTCAAAGTCAAAAAGAGAGCAAATGAGAAGATTCTCACTGAAAAAGCTTCCAAGCCTTCAAATCAGCATTCCAAAAGTGGTCTTTGAAGTGATTCTAAGGAGAAGACAAGTCAAGCAATCATCAAGAGCCTCAAAGCTTCTACTTTCTACTCTGTAAGAGAGTTTGCTTGTGCTTTATCCCTATATCTCTGATTTTATTTATTGTGACTAGTTTCAAGGGTGTTTGAAACTAGGTGTTAGGCCCTTCCAAGCCATGAATTGGAATCCAAGCCTAGGTTGGCTTGAGTAAAGGTTATTGGTGAGCCTAAGTGAGAAAACCAACTTTGGGTTTGACTTGTGAGCCCTTGAAAATAAGTTGGTTATAATCTAGGTTAATTATGGTGAAATTCCCAAGGGATAGCTTGGGGAGTGGATGTAGGTGCTTGGTGTGCACCGAACCATTATAAAAGTTTGTATTTTCATGTGTGTTATTTGTTCTCTTGATTAGCTGCTTATATTCATTGCATTGCATGTTATTCATTGTGTGCTCATTTGCATAGCATCTCAAACACTATAAAGTGCAGCATATATTTTCTTTAAATTTTTTAAAGAAACCCAATTCACCCCCCCTCTTGGGTTGCTACGCTGGGTAACAAACATGATGAGGGCTAAGGACCCTCATCCCCATTAAAAAGTTAAAGGTCAGCTAAGAAAGGTCAACGAAAACCCTCGTGCCATTTGCCATAAGCTATGAATCCTCGGTTGAGTAAGGTGAACTAACGATAGGCTCTAAGCTACCATAACTTCTACCTTCAAGAGTAACATTCTATGCGATGCTAGCAATGATTTCATAAGCATATAGTCCCAAACCATGGAATAGTGCAAAAAGAATACCTAACTACCATGATAATGACTACATTATAATAAAAAGGAGAAGCTTGATTAATATTTCTAAAAAGCCCAAGGTTTGCCTAAGATAATGCTACTCACTCCCATAAAAAAAGACATCACACCACACCTTCTCTTGATAGGATTAAAGCTGAATCATGACTTGGCACCTAAGTTTGATGGGGATGGAGGTTGAGTCTATCCAAGATACCTTATAGGGGTTGGGAGGGGAACTGGGGCCAAGCCTAGGGATTTGGTAGTACTAGATGAAATGGCATTCATATAGCTCCCACTATCTATGATGATTTTGCAAACCTTATCCCCTAACTTTACAAAGGTCTGTAAGATGTTGGTCCTATGCCAGTCCTCTTGTGTTTTGGTTTGGGCTAGGATGCACCTAACAACTCCTAGTAGGTTTGATGACTCAACTACTTCCTCATCTCCTTCATACTCTTCCATTAGGTTCTCTCTAGTTTCATTTACCTCCTCCTCAAACTCATCATTAGGTTCAAGGTCTTCTCCTTCTAGCTCACCTATGTGAAGGGATTGGGTTGGGCATTGGCTAGCATAATGTCCCGCCTTGTGGTACTTAAAACAGGCGTTAGGACTGGGACCAGGGTTTCTCTGGATGTCAGGTGCCTTACCCTTGTCATCTCTAAAGGTCAATGGGTTGCTAGAACTGGGTCAGCTCGGGTTAGGGTTGGGTCAGCTTGGGTTGGGGTTGGGTTAGCGTGGATATACTTGGCTAGGACTTGGTCTGGGATTGGGGGCATTGTTCATAGTGGGCTTAGGTCGACGGTACAAGGGTCCCCTCTGGAATCTCTCAGTCTCTAGCAATCTGGTAGGCCTGCTCTAGATCATGGACCTCCCTCAAAAATAGCTCTCTCTGGATGTCATCACAAAGTCCAGCCTTAAACCTAGATAGGGTCATAGATTCAGACTCATCTATGCTACACCTCATGGAAAACTCATCAAACTTGATTATGTATTCTGACACAGTCCTATTTCCCTGACTTAGCCTTTGCCTCTGATCTATGTGTCTCTATTGATTGGATGCAGGAAGGTATTTGTCCCTAAGCTTCAGCTTCATAGCTCTCCAGGTGACTATGGAATGTTCTCCTCGTTATCTAATGATGCGCTCAACATTCCCCCAGTATAGCCTAGCCTGGCGAACTAATATGAGTTTGGCAAATTTTCACTTCCTCTCCTCACTCATCTCATACCATTCAAAATATTGGTCCATGTCTCCTTTCTAATCTATGTAGATCTTAGGATCTAGACTACCATCGAAGGTGGGTGCTTCAAGCCTGATGTTCTTAATGGCTTTCTCATCCTAGTCAAAGAAATCATGATTGGGTCTCCTATGATTAGGCTCCGAGAATGGTTCAGGGCGTGGGGCTCTCCTAGGGTTGGGCTCCAAGAATGGGTCAGGGTGTGGGGCTCTCCTAGTGTTGGGCTCCAAGAATGGGTCAGGGTGTGGGGCTCTCCAAGGATTGGGAGGTGTGGGAAGAGGTGACTCAGGCTCGGGTTTAGTGTTGGACTCTTGGGTTCTCTTTAGGTTTCCTAAATGACCTTCTATTTGGGTAAACCTATTATTCATTTGGGTAGTCAATTAGGCAAACTGGTCATTCATGTTCTTCAGTAGGGTTTCAAGATTGAGTTCCATGGTTAAATTGGGTTGGGGTTGAGAAAGGCAGTAATGGGCTCCTGGTCTAGTGGTCATGCAATCGAGCACACAAATCGGCTAGGGTTTGCTAGACCTAGCAGCCCAAGTAAAATGAGTCAGCTCAGCTTATAACCAATTCAGCAATTACCCTTTCCACTGGCTAGGTAAGAGGTGGGGTCGTTGGAGGCTCCCCCTGCTAATCGTAGGGTCCTAATTAAAAACCACAAGTCTGCTTAGGGCATTTGCCTCTGGACCTTTAGCCTAGACACTAGATTCAAGAAATAATTGGGGGATTGGGTGCACTAGCTTTCTCACAAACCACAGACTGGACCTGTTGGTGTCCCTATATCAATTATGTTTCTACTTGCTTTTAGTTAGGCTTGGGTTCGAATGTAGGGTGATTGTTTTGGGCCCAAGAAAGGTGATGAAATCCTTCCCTGATCTGACAAAGTAGAAGTGCCCTTAGATTAGTTTATGGATGCATGCACACACATGAAATCCTAATGCAATATGAGACTAAAAATCATAAAAATTGCAGAAAATAAATTTTTTTTTGTGTGTGTTTTATGCTGATGGCATATTAATGAAGATTATTTCAGTTTAATTAAGTGCAAGGAAATTAAGTTGGAGGGTTTTAATGGAAACTAATTTCAGCCCTAAACAATTGTGCGGAAATTTTAGCAAGTGGGTTTTTGTGCCAGGATTTTTTTAGATACAAATTTTTTTGGTTTTCAGATTTATAATATTAAATTAAGATAGCATAAAATAAGTAAACTAATCAGGGATTGATTGTAGAAAAAATCAGAGACAAACAGCAAGGTTTAGATGAAAAATGAGACCTAGGTTTTGACTAGTGTGCAGATTTCAGCATACAGAAATTATTTTTTTGTGTTTTTGTGTTTAAGTGATACATGAACATGCCCTAATCCTAAGGTCTGATATTAAACTGATGCAGAATGAGTATGCTAGGGATGAACATAAAGAATATGCAGATTAAATAGAACAATTAATTTTCAAATTTTTGGCAAATTTTGTTCCCGAAAAAGAGATGACGAACAAACTAGGAGATGATGTAAAGACCAAAAACTACTACCCATAGATTAAGGACTATCATAGAGATAAAGAGCATAACCCTAGGGTTAAGAAACCACTAATTAGGGCTTTTTCAACTTCAATAAAATAGATTTAAAGAGAGGGTATGGTTCAAATACATGGCAACAATGTCTTCCTTGTCGTAGGTGGGGTCTCTCAGCACTCTGGATCAACGCTTGGATGATGAAGCCTTATTCCCACAGATCCGTTGACTTTTTATCAACTGATCTCAGGGGCAAAGAAGTCCTCTTCCAAGGATTATTCACCAGAGAGATCCTGCAAATGTCAAAGGTTAGGATCATAGTTGATAAGAAAAATAAAAAATTGGAAGATGGAAGAGAAAAGGGATGGGAGGGTTGCTAGGGTGGCTGGCGGCCTGCTGATGCAGATGCTTGAACTCTAGAGGGCAGCCTGAGATAGAGACACCTGATTAGAGGATGAAGATGCCTAGGGAAGAGGTCAGATGTTGGCGATTAGTGTTTCAGGGGAGATGATGGTTGGTGGCCAGGGGAGGATGGAAGAGGATGATGGCGGCCTAGGGTGTGGAGGTGGATGAGGGGCGTCCCAGGGTTAGATGAAGGCTAGGGTTTGATGGTAGATGGTAGGGGTGGCTAGGGCTGGAAGAAACTAGGGTTTAGTTTGGACCTCGCACCTTCTCCCTCATGGAGTTCAATGCACTATGGCATGGAAGAAAAAACAAGCTCTCAATTTTCATTCAATAAGCATTAGTTTCAAGAGGGAGGAGGGGTGGGGTATTTATAGATCACCCGAGCCCTTAGACTCCCTGTCAAAGTTAGATTACAAATTTGTTTAGGATAGGGAGTACAAAGTTGAGTAGAATAGGGAGACTTGACTCCTTGATGGACTTGAACTCCAACTCCTTGTTGGACTTGGACTTTGATCTCCTCTTGGGCTTGGGATGGAGAGCCAACCTTAATGGGCTTGGACTGGGTTGGGGTACCAATTCTCCTTGTGGGCTTGGGCTGGGGTGCCAAGATTTGTGTGAACTTGAACTAGGGAAGCACTCCTGGTGGGCTAGGGCGTCAAAGCTGGGGAGGCGCCCTTCTTATGGGCTTGTGTGGCATGAAGGGGTCCAGGCACAGGGACTATTGGCTTGAGTAGGGGTCTAGGCGCATGAGTTGGGGCTTGGTGACTTTCTTGGTCTGGTGACTCCCTCTTGAACTTGACTTGAATGAAAGGACTCAAATTACAGGACCCGATTAAATTTGACTGGACTGGACTAGCACATAAAGGGACTCAGTTGCTTGGACTGAGTACAACTCAATTCAATTGACTTAACAAGGGACTCAATTGAGTTGATTTACTACATGACTTAATTGGCTTGCTTTAGTACAGGACTCAAGTGACTCAAGACTAATGGACTTTATAAGACTCATAACCCTGATCAGAAATCCATAACGGGCCAAGAATCTTTGTCTAAACCTAGTGCCCGCACCACCAGGTGCCAATTCGAGAAGTGTGATCCCTTCGACAATGAAAGGAAAATCATTGCTAGGTAAACTAACCCATCCCTTCTCTCTTCTTCTGACCTATTAAAACTGAGCATGCTCTAATAGTGGTTTCTTAACCCTAGGATCCTTTTCTATATTACTTTGTTAGGTTTTAATCTGTGGGTATTTAATTTTAGTCTTTACATGAAATTTCTTGCTTGTTCTTAACCTTTTTCAGGAACAAAACCATATAAAAAAATATAAAAATCATCGCTCACATAATCTAAACTTTCTTTATGCTCATCCCTAGCATATTCATTCTTCATCAATTTTGGTATCAGAGATTAGGATAGGGCATGTTCATGCATACTTATTTAAACAAAAATACCAAAAAAATCTCTGCATGCTAAATTCTGCACATTAGTATCTAATCATAGGGCTAGTTTTTCATTAAAACCTTGCTGTTTTTCAAAACTAAAAATACAATGCTTAGGCTTGAAGCCTTATTACAGGACCTGAAAAATCGGAACCCTAATTGGACATCCACAGAGGGTTGATGAGCCTCTGTCGGATTCTGGTGCCCACACCAGTTCTTCCGGGGTGGGAGGAACTTAACCCTATCGAGTAAGAGTTGAGATGGCTTAGGTACTCTTCCAGAAGGTCAGGATCGAGGCGCTGAAAGTCCTCCCGGATAATCCATGGGTCATCGAACTCAGGTCGGCCTTGCCATCGGACTAAGAAATGTTGATAATGTTTGCCCCGGGTTGTGATAGCTTGGTCATCCAGGACACGCTCGATCCGCTCTCCTCTCTCAGTTAAAATTGGAGGTGGACACTCTGGTTCGGGTTCACTCTTAAAAGAAATGTCAGGCCTAAATGGCTTGCTAGGTATGTTTGCTGGTTCCATGTACTCGACTAAGTCTAGGATATTGAAAGTTGAGCTAATGCCAAAATTCAGGGGTAGCTCAAGCACAAAGGCATTAGAGCCAACTCTCCTTATCACTCTAAAGGGGCCAGCTCCACGAGCAAAAAGTTTCTTAATGGTTCCTGGCAGAAACTATTCAGGCCTATGCCTAACCATTATAGAATACCTTTGATCAAACTCTTTAGTTCGCTTTCGGGAATCAGTCAAATTATTTTTTTTTAAAAAAATTATATTTAATGCATGATGAAAAATGTAGACGTAACTACGCATTCCTATTGAGAGGAATTTTATTAGACTCTCTAGGGCCTAAACCTAACAGATCACTGACTCTCTAGGTTTGACCTTGGTCTGGTATGTATAGGAAAAATTATCAAGGATTCCTAGCAAATGCCATAAGGTATACCAAAAGTAGGTAGCAAATGGGATGGGCTCTAGGGATTCATGTAACCTAGAAATCTCAACAAAATTAACCCCATAGCTCTAGAAATGTGAGAAGGCTCAAGGAAGGATAGGAAATAAGAATCAGAGTCTTGGGGTGGCTTATAGAAAACATAAAACATACCTTGGTTATTTAGGATGACCTTAAAATTTGGACATTATTCTATAGGTGCAAGTTCCAAGGCTAGATGGGTGTTCCTAGATGGTGGAAGGTCATTAGGAAGGTCTTTGGGAATGTTATCTTGAAAGTCCTCAAAACTAATGTCTACCTCCTGGGGTGGTTCCATAGGGACTTATTCCTGGACCTTCTCTAAGGGCAATACTTGTGAACCTTCACCTTCCTCTACAGTGTTCGATCCTGGCTTAGTTACTCCTTCAAATTCTCTAGTGGGTTCAGGATCTTTTTCTTTTGGTTTCTCAATGATTTCTACCTGGGGCCCATCTTCACCATATTCCTCTACTAAACTTGATTCACAGATGTTTTCTTTGGATTGTTTAATGGGCTCAGGAGTTTCTTTCTCGAAAATTTCAATGGATTCAACCTTTTTTTCTTAAAATTTTCCAGAAGGTTCTTCTCTCTAGGCTGGTTCATGAGTCTCTTTTATGGCAGGGTTTCCCTCAGTCATCTCTTTTTCTAACCCTTTGGCCTTGATCAGGTTAACTTCCGGCTTCTCTTCCTTAAGGCTACTCGATCCTCTTTTAACCTGGTCCTTAGGTTGAATTGGATTGTTTGTAAATTTCTTCTCATGGTGACTAAGGTGTAGCTATTGGTTTGGCTATAAAGGGTGTAATATAGAGGTCTGTACTTCTCTCTAAGTCTGGCTTTCATGTCCCTCCACGTTGCTATAGGTTCTTGTTCTCTTTGCCCTATCAGCCTTTCAACATTATTCCAAAATAACCTAGCCTGGTGAACCAACCTAGTCTTGGCAAACTTAAACTTCATCCTTTCCGTCATTGTGTCCCAGTCGAAATATTGTTCCATGTCCTCCTCCCAATCTATGTACAACTTGGGATCTAGACTACCATCGAAGGTAGGGGCTTCTAGATTGATGTTTCTAATGGCCCTTTCTTCATGGTCTATGATCTCTGGATTGGGTCTCCTAGGGTAAAACTCTCAGGCTGGTTTAGGGGGTGGGATTCTTCTAGACTCAGCCTTTAAGGAGGGCTCATGTTGAGAGAATCCCCTAGGATGGGGAAGTGAATCAAATTTAGGTCTAGTGTGGGACTTCCGGGTCCTCTCTTGCTCATGCTTATCTAACCTATTGTTTATCCTAATTAACTGTTCCATGATGACCTTTATTGGATCTTCTCGGGTATTGTCCAGGGGTTCACTTGATTGGGAATGGTGGGGATGATAAGGGACTCCTGATCTAGTCGACATGAGTCAAGCATGCAAAATCGTCTATGATCTACTAGACCTAGAATCCCAACCAGTTGCCTAAGTCAGGATGGCAAACTAGTCTGTAGTAACTCTGTGCTTGGCCAGATAGGTGTAGGGGAGTGGAGGTCCCTGAACGCCAACCTTAGACACCAATCTGGGATTGGCCAGGTAGGCGGACCAAACTCACAAGCCCTGAATCACCAAGCCTAGATACCAAGAGCAGCAGCACACAGAATGGGCTGACGCCAAGAATAGACACTTAGTCTCGACTCGACCAGTTGGTGTCCCCAAGCTCTCTAGAGCAAAATTAATGTCTACTCGATTTTAATTAGATCTTGGGTTTGTGATGCAGGTTAGTGATTTTTGGGCTAGGGACAGGTAATGAAATCCTGACCCTATGTCAAATTGCTGCCCTTAAGATGATTTATAAGAATGATGGCAAACAAATGATCTAATGAAATGTCACTAAGTTATATTTTTGGATTTTGATGTTTGATAACAGAATTAAGATGATGGAAATGAAAAAATATGACCCTAAATGCAAAATTAAACTATATGAAAAGATTGAAGATGAGATGAAATGTGCTTGCTGAATTTCAGAGCAGAATTTGCTCTCAGTTAGTATTCTGGCTTATAGAAATTCAACAAGCTGCAATAAAATTTTAGAAAATTACGGAAAATACTTCTAATTATGAAAGTCCAGCAAAACAAAAATCATAAAAATCTGACATTCCTACAGGAAGAAATAATCAAAATAGCAGACTATATTTGGACAGAAAAAAATGCAGAACTTGAAAGACAGAGATCTAATGATGCAATATTTTTTTTGTTAAATCTATTCTACTTATATTCCCCTTCGAAGGTCAATCACAGTGGCACCCCTACAGGCCTTAGGAGATCCCCGTAGAATGGGAAGAGAGGATCTTGAAACCTTACTTTTCTCTTAAGACCGGACGCCTGGTGAAGCACCTAATCCAGGTACTTAGGAAGAGCTAAAGTCCTAATCATGCTCTGATACCAGAAATGATGGGGGACTAACTAAATGCAAGATGAAATGAATGCAGGTGATTTGTTATTTTTGTAATTTTTAGGTTTTAATGACTTTCTTGAGGATTCCCGAAAAACAAGACAAAAGCATATCTAGGGATTCAATAAAGATAAGACTACAAGCACGTAGATTAGCCCCTAAACAAGGATAAAAAGAGGACCCCGGGATTGAAAAACCCTGTAGGACTTAGCTCTCAGAACAATATTGACTTAGGAGTTTTGGGAGGCAAATCGCAAAGATCTGAAGCGCCCGATGCCGAGATCACTCACTCTGGCGGGTGCGGCCTAGATGATCGAGCCTTCCACCCTGTGTATGCGCTGGCTTGCTATCTGAGAGTCTCGATGGCAAGGGCAACCGACTCCATGCTCGTGTCACCTGGAGGACCTGTGAGAATTCAAGGAGAGTTAAGATTTGATCAAAGAGAAAGCAAATAGAAGAAGGGGTGAAAGTTGAAGTGGTGATGGTGGAGTTCTTCTTGCTAGGCACTCGGTTGGTTGATCCCAATGGACCCTGACTCAAAGTTGGAGGATGGAGTTGCGGAAGAGATGGTAACTTGAGGCCTCACACCTCTTGACGCCCGAAGGCGAAGGTGCTCCCTCATGGAGATCAACGTTCCTATTGAACAAGGCAACTAAAAAGAAGACTGGATCTCAAGAAACTTGTGGTTTTTCATTCAATAGCAATTTCCCATACAAAGGAGGGGTAAGGTCCTTTTTATAGGCACCTTAGGACCCCATTTGAAATTCAAATGAAAACTACAAGTCCTCTTTGGAGTGGCACCAAAAAAATTTCAAAAAAAATCAGATTTCTCTCCTTTGGCCAACCTTCACTTGGATTTGATTGTGCATGGCTTGATAATAGGCTTGGAAGAAGGAATTTGTCTCCCTTGGACTTGAAAAGTTGACCTTCAATTTTGGGAAGAAGGCATGATGCAAGGCTTGTGTCTCCCTCTTTCCTTGGTTGCTCACCCTTCTTTGGAGAGAAGCTTGAAATGAGGCTTGGATCAAGGCCTTTGTCTTCAACCTTTCCTTGGTTGCCCAAGACTCCTTTAGTAAGTGGCTTGATGGAGGGAGGGAAAGGAGGAAAGAATATTTGATGTGCCTCCATTTGGCAAGATGAGGTGGTGCCACATGGGATGGTGAAGTGGCTTCACATGGGATGGTGAAGTGGCGCCCTAGGGTTGAAATGTTGACCTTCAAGGCTTGGCCCAAAAGTAGTTGAGCTGAACTCAAAGACCACTCCGGCTTGGACCCAGACTCGGACTGGACTCAATACAGGACTGGACTCAATACAGGACACAACTTGACCAAATTGGTCAATGTACAGGACTAAACAAAAATAATTGAGACTAGATTCATGACTAAAAGTATAATGTTTAGGCTTGAAGCCTTATTACAGGACCTGAAAAATTAGAACCCTAATTGGACATCCACAGAGGGTTGAGGAGCCTCTGTCGGATTCTGGTGCTCACACCACAGTTGGAGACTGGGCACAGAATACAAGGAAGAAGATGAGGGGTTCACACAAAATTCCCTTAGCACACAGCAATAAGAAAACTCAGTTGTATTCATTCAAAAAAAGTTATTCATACAAGAGAATAGAGTCTCTTAAATAGACTCACTAACTTGGCCCCCACATAAGGATACAATAGGCTTTTACTAGGAATTTGAATCCCACCCAAACCCTAGCTAGAATACATGGTAGGTCTAGGATTTGATTGCCCTCAAATTGCTCTCTCCTCTCTTGCCTTGGTCGGCCAAGGGAGGTGACCCTAAGTGGCCGACCAAGGGGTGGTGACCATAGGGTGGATGGCCTAGCTCCCCTCCTGGGCCTTGGCTGGCCCATTTTGCTTCAGGCTACGGTCCAGGGCTCAGGGCTTCTGATTTGGCTCCCGGGCTTCTGATTTCTTCTACTAAGCCTTCCATGGTCTTCATAACTTCAAGTTGGATTGATCTTTACTTGTATTGGCTTAGTCTTCACTTGCACTGAGTCTTCACTTGACTTGGACTTACATATACAGGACTTAGAAAGAAAACCAGTTCAACATGAGCTGGCTGGTACAGGACTCAATTAATGAAAATGAAAACTCAATTAGGCTAAGCCCTTATTACAAATAAACTCAAACACTACTAAGTAATCCACTGAGAGTTGAGAAGCCTCTATCTTATTATGGTACCTCTGGTGTCCGCACCAATTCTCCCAGGGTGGAAGGAACTCGACCCTGTCGAGTAAGGGTCACACTGGCTCGCATATCTCTCGAGAAGGTCTGGGTCGAGGTGCTGCAAGTCTTCTCAAGAAATCCATGAATCGTCCAGCTCTGGCCAGCCTTGCCATCGGACCAGGTAGCGTTGATAGTCGCGGCCCCGGGTTATGATGGCTTGATCATCCAGGATATGCTATCCATTCTCCTCTCTCAAGCCAAATAATTGATGGACACTCTAGGCTAGGTCCACTCATAATGGAAGGAGTAGGTCCAAAGCCCTCACTGGGTATCGCTACTGGTTCCCTATACTCAACCAGGTCTGCGATATTGAAGGTAGAACTACTGCCAAAATCCAGAGGCAAATCTAACACATAGGCATTTGGTCCAACCCTCTCTATCACTTTAAAAGGTCTGTGATGTAGAACCTCAGCTCTGATACCAAGAATGATGTGGGATGATGTGTGGAACTATGCTCTGATAAAAATTATCCTAAGAATCAAGACGAGTATTGATGCTTATAATAAACACAGATTCAAATAGGGCAGGTTTTAAATCATGCATTCCCTCATGCTAGGCTCAATAAAATAAGAAAGAACCACGACTCAGAGATTGAGAAATCCCCGATCAAGGACATGCACGCATTTCAAAGTTTCAGATCTAAAGCAAGGAATGAAAAATAAACCCTACGACAGTAATAATTATTTTCCTGTGATGAGATCACTTAACCTTGGAAGATGCAGCCTGGATGATCAACGATCAGCCTTCCAACACAGGGTATCAGGGTACTTGGTTGATATCTAGGATCCTTTCAGAGGCCCGATACCAGAGAAGCCCTACAAGATTTAATCGCAAGTTAGATTAGCCAATACCAAAACACAACGGGTTAGATCAGCCCAAACCAACGAAACTCAACCCAAATTAAAATAAATGAGCTTATTCCAATCTGGGATAAAGCTGGGACAAGTGTGGAATAGAAGGAATAGTGGGAATAGCTATTCTCGTCTTCTTTCAACAGCAGATCATCGAATTTTCTTCTTGCACGCTTCTTGGAACAGGAGCTTTGCACCGGACGGAAGGAGGTGTTCGGGCGAGATCTGTGAGGATAGGTGGTCTGGAGAAGAGGCCGACGTCGGGGATGCCCGGAACTGTTGTGGAAAGCCCGAGGAGTAGAGAGGTGAACCGGGCTCGGGGACGATCGGATGAGAGCGGTCGAGTGACGGTGGATCGGGAGGAAGCTTACGGACAGCAGGAGACTGGAGGGGGGGGCTTCTGGACAGTGGGAGACCGGAGGGGCTTTTGGACGATGGGAGATCGGGGGCGAGAGGTTTAGGCGACGGAGCGTAAGGAAGGAGGGTCCGGTGTCATGGGGAAGTCGGCTTCCGGTGGAAAAATGGTAGAAATCGTCCGGGGAAGAGGCTGCAAGCTTGGGAGCAGGAAGAGGAGGATCCGGGACTTGGGCGGAAGCTCCGTTGGGGGGGTTGGTCCGGAGAAGAAGCTGGCGACAGGGACATCCAAAATGTCGCTTGTGATCCCGAGGAGCAATGGAGGAGAGTCGGTCTGGGTCAAGCTTCGTAGGACGGAGATCCGGAGCTAAGGAAAGTTTGGGCGATGGGAGGGTCAGATCGGAGAGAGTCGGGCGATGGAATGACTAGTGGAGGGATGTCCGGTGATGGATGGGCCAGAGGAGGGTAGTTCGGTGACGAGGACATCTGAGGAGCAGGGGAGGTAAGCTGGCCATGGGTCAAGCTCTGAGGGATGGAGATCTGGTGCTGAGGATGGCATCGCGGGTTGGAGGAGGGGGAATCCGGTGATGTAGACCGGAGAAGGGAGGTCGGGCGGAGGAGTGGAAGGAGGGTGGTTGGCTTCTACGGACGTCTTTTCCTTTGAAGGCTGAACAGTGGGTTCGGACTGATGGTTTTGGGAGGATGGAGACGTTCGAGGGATGACAATGGGCTAGGTTTGGATCGGATTTATAACTATCCAAATCTAAATCCAAATATTCAATACATTATTTAAATTCGGTCCAAATCGATTTTTTTTATCCAAACCTATCTCAATCGGGTATTGGGTAATCGGGTTTACCCGCCCAAACCCAATTGAGTCATATTAAATATTTTTTTATTTTTATTAACTTTAAAATTATCTATCATTTTATAAATTATATATATATATTAGATAAATAAAATTTAACTATATTTTTAGTTTAACAGCATTTAATTTCATATTCAATCAAAATTAAAATTAAATTATCTTAAATAAATAAAATTCAACAAGACTTAATTCAATACTTATGAAATAAATAAAAACATAAATATAATTTATAAAGTATATATTAATTATAATATAATTAAGTATTTTAAAATTTAATAACTAATAATTAATATTTAATAAAGTAGATATTAATTATATATTTATTATTTAAATATTAAAATAATTCGGGTCGGGTTCGGGTCGGGTGTATATCTACCTAGTCCCAGCCCAAATCCAAAGTTAGGCATTCGGGTTTTACCCAAACCCGGTCAAAGCATTGACTACCCGGCCCAATCGAGTTGGGTCGGGTCGGGTACCCATGGGTTTGGGTTTTATTGCTATCCCTATTCATGAGGGAGGTGCAGTGGTCAGAGATGGCATGGGAGGAAGAACCAGCGATGGAGGTAGATGGGGAGGCGCTTTGGAGAAGACGATGTCATCGTGGAAGGAAGGCAGCGATGGAACGATGGAGATTGATGAGGACTCTCAGCTTTTGATGTCATATTCCCGACGAAGGCTTCGGACAGGGCCTCTCACCCCTCGATGTTGCAGTCGGCAATGAAGGCAAGAATGAGACTCAATCAGAGAAGAAGTGGAAACTTTCATTACAATTCATTATATCCTGTACAGAGATCGAGCCTTTACTTATAGGCTTCGAACAGAGGGTTCCATAATGGGTTTACAACGTAACTAATCTAATGATTAGTTACAAACTCAATTAACCACTAACTAATTCAAGAATTAGTTGCTAATCCTAAGAGATGGTGGGGGGGAGTTTTTTACACGAGATTTCATGAGATTTTATGCCTTTTTTAGTTATCAAAAATTTGAAATAAAAGGAGAAAACTCTTGGAAGCTTCTGGAAATCTCCGGAACCTGGAATTTGGTTCGACCATGTCTCGAGTTGGCTTGGCAGTCTCGGGTCGGTTCGATGGTGTAGGTCCTATTCTCTTCGTTCTGTGACCCAAATGGGTTCTTGAGGCTTGGTCTTGATCTTGGTGCCTCACCATTTCTCTTAAGGTGGGAGGAACTCAACCCCGTTGAGTAAGGGTTTGTTTAGCTTTGATACTCTTCCAAGAGATTTGGATCAATGCATTGCAGGTCCTCTCTGGTAATCCATGAGTTCTTTGATTCAGGCTGACCTTGCCATTTTACCATGTAGCCCTGATAGCTATTTCATTGAATACTGAAAGCTTGATCATCCAAGATTCGCTCGATCTTCTTTCTGTGCTCAGGCCATTTTTGTGGACATTCCAAGGTAGGTTCTCTCTCAAGTAAAGGGTCAAGCCCGAATGCCTCACTAGGAATTACTGCCGGTTCCCTGTACTCAGTTAGATCATAAACATTGAAAGTGGAGCTAATGCCTAAATCAGGGGGTAACTCGAGCACATGGCATTGGGTCCAATTTTCTTAATAATTTTATAGGGGCTAGCACTTCGGGAATGTAATATCTTGACAGTTCCAAGAAGAAACCGTTCAGGTCTGAGTCTTATCATGACAAAATACCCTACAGAAAATTCTTTGAAACGTTTTCTAAAATCAGCTTTTTTTTTTATAAGCATCGTTACTCATTTTGATCTTATAGGGTGATTTCCTTATGCAAATTTTCAACATGCTGTGCAAAAGATTCGGCTGATTCGGACACTCTAGCATGCAATGGCAGGGGAATAAGTCAAGTGATTTATTGGGTTGGTACCCATGGACAATCTCGAAAGGGCTCTCTTTCGAGAATCAGCCAAATTATTTTAAAATTTGTACTTGATGAAAATTTTAATATGATGCAAAATGCAGATTCAATGATGCAGTCCTATTGAGGAAAATTTTTTTTTTTTATTGGACTCTCTAGGGCCTAAACCTAACAGACTATAAACCCTCTAGGTTTGATCCTGGTCCAGTGTGCACTTGAAAATTTACAATGGATACCTAACAAATGCCATAAGGTCTTCCAAAAGTAGGTCGCAAACCTAACATACTCAAAGAATTGGTGCAACAGAAAAATCTCAACATAGTATAGTTTGCAAGTTTGGGAAGCATTGGAAGCCTTAGGGTGTGACAGGAAATCAAAATTCTGCGATAATTTATTGGGCTTAGGGAACAGATCTTGGTGACTTGTGGAGACCTTAAGATTAGAATATTGAGCTATGGGTGTCATAAGGTCAAATTGATGAATGGAGAATTTGGTCAAAGTAAGTGTAGATTTTTCATACAAGGAAGGCTTAGTTGGTTCCAAAAAAAGGTCATCAATAGGAATGAGCACTTTACAAGGGGGCTGAATTAGGTCTTGGATTGAGGCTAAAAGAGTGGATTCTTCCTGAGGGCATTGATTTACGGGAACCAGGTCCTTACTAATTTCTTATCGCTCTGGTGTTTCCGGACTAGGTTCAACAATCTTATCTTCTACATGTACTTCCTCAGGTAAGGTACTAGAGTTGAAATCTTCTCCTTCATACTCATCTAATAAACCCATGTCAGCCTTATACATTTTCTCAATGGGCTCAGACTTGTCCTCTTCCTTCCCTAGCTCTTCAATCTGGGGATACCCTAAGTCTTGAATATTAGTGCACTCAATTTGTACTTCAGGGTTCTTATTCCTATCATTCATATGAACTTATGGGACAGTAGAAGTTGGTTGGTCTAAGGGAAGTTGACTAGGGTTGGGTTTGGGTTCAAAGGTACTAACCCTGCTAGGCTTAACTTGGTAGTTCATGAATTTTCTTTGATATGACTCAAATTTCCTAGTAGTGTCGTAGGCTTCTTCCCAGCTATAAATCATCCAATGGAGAAGTTCGCGCTGGATATCTCTACGTAGACCATCTCGAAACCTAGCTATGGTCTCAAACTTAGATTCAGTGGTGTTACATCTCCTGACAAACTCCTGGAATTTCTTGATATACTCAGACACTGGCCTATCATCCTGTCTCAGTCGGTACCATCGATCTAAAAGTCTTTGTTCATAGAATCTTTCTAGGTACTTATCTCTCAACTTACTTCTCATCTCTCTCTAAGTACTTATTTCCTCCCCTTTATGATAACATTCACGCTCAATAACATACCAATGCGACCTAGCATGTTGGGTGAACTTGGTTTTGGACAACCTAACCTGTCCTAATTTCGATATGATAATGCGCTTAAAATACTAATCCATTTGTTCTTCCCAATCGATATATACTCCAGGGTCTAGGCTTCCATTAAAGGTGGGGGCATAAGGTTCGGTGCGCCAAATGGGTCTTTCCTCTGGTTTAGTCATTGGGGAAAATGGAGTTTCAGGTTTATGCTCAAATGGTGGCCTAGGGGTTCTTTCCTGGAATCAAGTGGTGCCTCACATTTGTTTACCTTGGTCAATCAGGTAGACAATTAAGCAGACATTTGGGCAAAATGTTCTGACATGGTTTTTAACAGGGCTTCTTGCAGGTTGTCCATGGATGATTTGGGCTGATATGAGACTCCTGCTCTAGTGGACATGATTCAAGCAGGCAAAATCATCTATAGTTTACTAGACCTAGAATCTCAACCAGTTGCCTAAGTCAAGGTGGCAAACCACTCTGTAGTAACCCTGTTCTTGGCCAAGTAGGTGTAAGGGACTGTAGGTCCCTGAACGCCAACCTTAGACACCAATCTGGGATTGGCCAGGTAGGCGAACCAACTCACTAGCCCTGAATCACCAATCCTAAACACCAAGAGTAGTAGCACACACACAATGGGCTGATGCCATGAATAGACAGTTAGTCTTGACTCGACCGGTTGGTGTCCCTAAGCTTTCTAGAGCAAAAGTACATTTCTACTAAATTTTAATTAGAAGCTTGGGTCCAGATTGCAGGGTGGTTGTTTTGGGCTAAGGAAAGGTAATGAAATCCTTCCCTTATATTATGATATTGCCGCCCTTAAGTAGCTTAATGCAAAATATGAAATGCACACTCTATGATTCTGATGCAAACTAAGAAACATAGAAATGAAACACAGATATATATATATATATATATATATATTGTATGCTTGCGGTTAAACAACTAAAATGCGGTAGAACTAAGCAAAGCAAAAGAACTAATTAGCTAACAAAATACTGTGAAAGAAATAGTGAGTGAACTAAACAAAATGCACGTCCTAACTGTGCTCTGATACCAAAAAATGATGCGGAACTAGGCTCTGATACCAAGAAAATGATGCGGAACTAGACTTTGATACCACAAAACTGATGGGGAACGTAAGCTCTGATACCAAAAGTGATGTGAAACTATGGCTCTGATACCTGAATGATGTGGGATGATGTGTGGAACTACGCTCTGATAAAAACTAACCTAAGAATCCAGACAAGTACTGATGCTTATAATAAACACAGATTCAAATAGGGCAGGTTTTAAATCATGCATTCTCTCATGCTAGGCTCAATAAAATGAGAAAGAACCAAGACTCAAAGATTGAGAAATCCCTGATCAAGGACATGCATGCATTTCTAAGTTTCAGATCTAAAGCAAGGAATGAAAAATAAACCCTACGATAGTAATAATTATTTTTCTGTGATGAGATCACTTAACCTTGGAAGATATGAATATTCAAGAAAGACCAATTGAAGAAGGAGAAGAAATAGTAAGTAAGGATCATGCGGATATTCTAACTGAATGGAGGTACGCTACTTCCTATCCTGGAGAACTAATTATTGGTGATACTTCTCAAGGTATAAGGACTAGGTTTGTACATAGGATTGTATATGATTATCTAGCCTTTGTATCTCAAATAGAGCCTCACACTTTAGAAGAAGCAGAAAATGACCCAAACTAGATGTTAGCCATGCATAAAGAACTAAACTAGTTTGAAAGAAATAAGGTTTGGACACTAGTTGATAGACCTAAAGACCACCCAATTATAGGAACCAAATGGGTCTATAGGAATAAACTAGATGAACAGGAAAATGTCATTAGAAATAAAGCTAGATTAGTGGCTAAGGGTTATAGTCAAGAAGAAGGTATTGATTTTGATGAAACCTATGCACCTGTAGCAAGATTAGAAGCTATTACATTACTTCTTGCATTTGCTTGCTACATGAATTTTAAACTTTTTTAAATGGATGTGAAAAGTGCATTTTTAAATGGTTTTATCACCAAACAAGTTTTTGTAGAACAACTACCGGGTTTTGAAAATCATGCTTTTCCAAACCATGTGTTTAAACTCAATGAAGCTTTATATGGTTTGAAACAAGCTCCTAGAGCCTGGTATAATAGACTTAGCACCTTCTTAATTGAAAATGATTTTTCAAGAGAAAATGTTGATAAAACTCTTTTCATTAAAAAGAAAGACAATAATATATTAGTTGTACAAATTTATGTTGATGATATTATTTTTGGTGCAACTAATGAAAGTTTTTGTGAAGAATTTGCTAAGCTAATGCAGGGAGAATTTGAAATGAGCCTAATGGGTAAACTAAATTACTTCCTCGGACTTCAAGTAAAACAGTCAAAGGAAGGGATCTTCATCAACCAATCCAAATACACCAAAGAAATCATCAAGAAGTTTGGTATGGAGACAAGCAAACAAATGAACACACCCATGAGCCCGACCTGCAAATTGGACAAAGATGAAAGTGGATCCAATGTTGACCAAAAGCTATATCGAGGTATGATCGGATCCTTATTATATTTAATTGCAAGTAGATCAGACATCTTGTATAGTGTATATGTATGTGCTAGATTACAATGTAATCCCAAAGAAACACATATGCTTGCTATTAAAAAAATATTAAGATACTTGAAAGGTACAAGTAATCTGGATCTTTGGTTTTCAAAAGAATCATCTTTAAATTTAATCGAATTTTCTGATGCTAATTATGCTGGTTGTAAAGTAGATAGAAAAAGCATTAGTGGTACTTGTCAATTTCTAGGATTGAATTTAATCTCATGACACAGCAATAAACAAAACTCGGTAGCACTTTCTACTGCTGAGGCAGAGTACGTTGCTGCAGGGAGTTGTTGTGCGCAAGTGTTGTGGATTAAACAACAACTCGAAGATTTTGGTGTTTTACAATGCAAAATTCCTATCAAGTGTGATAACATAAGTTCTATAAATTTAACCAAAAATCCTATTCAGCATTCTAGGACTAAGCACATAGAGATTAGACACCATTTCATTAGAGACCATGTTTTGAATAGTGACATAGAATTAGAATTTATCCCAACAAAAAAATAACTAGCTGACATCTTTACCAAGCCACTAAATCAAAATAGATTTGAATTGCTAAGAGGAGAATTACGGCTGTGTAACCCTTTCTAGATCTAGCAAACCTAATTTCCTTCAAGAACTAAAGAAAAATTATCTAAAAAACCTCCTATAATTATTCATGATTTTTGAACAACTTTCCTTGAATTTTCAGTATATCGAATTCAATTTCCAAATAATTTGATTTCATGTGGAATGTTTCTGTTCGAGTCAACTTGAGCAATTTTGTTCTGGTCGAGCCAGCTCAAATGTCAGAGTTTTAAACTCTTGCTCTGGTCGAGCCGACTAAGTCTTTGCTTAGCCGACTCGGTGTTCTAATTGTTCTGAGTTCACTCTGGTCGAGTCGACTAGGATGTTTTTAGGGCTACGTGAGCCGGCTCGAAAGTCAGGAAATCGCTATTTAGGAAGTTATGAACTGTCTTTTCCTATGCTTCACTTCTTTTGCTTTACTTCAAAAACACTCCAGTTCCCTCGAAAGCTTTACCATTCTTCCAAAAATCTCTCCTAAGAGCCTAAAACTCCTAAATCCCACTGCAATGGCTTCTCGAAGATCTGCAAGGAAGGTTCTTTAGATTGGGGAATCAAGCGCTCGCAGTACAGATACAAAAGAAATAGGGGAGAAGAGAAAAAGATCTGCTCTAGTCTAGTAAGAAGAAGATACTACTCCTGGACAGATTGTCTTAATGGGCAACCGGCCTGTCACATGCAGAAGAAGGATAGACTTTGCATTTCTGGAAGAGATGGAAATAAGGATCGAAAGTGGATAGAAAGCCAAGGTTGGAAACACTTCTGCTCCTTGGACATCTTGACCTACCCTTCATTGGTATGGAGTTTTTATGAAAATATTATGAAAATATTATGATTAAGGAATTTCACTTGGAATCTACTGTCAAGAGAAAACAATTAATGGTGGATGAAGAGAAATTGGGCGATCTGTTGCAAATGCCAACGAATGGTACCACTAGGCTCCTTCTACTGGATAAGGAAAATATTCTAAAGCTAATTTAGAAAAAAGAAGATGCAAGCATGGTTCAACATGTACAAGCCAACCTGCTGTCGAAGGAAATGAGGCTACTGCATAGCATGATCAGCAAGATATTTCTACCCAGAACTGGCCGCTTTGATTGGGTCAGTGAGAAAGATATGATATTTTGGGACACTTGATTGAAGAAAGGCCTCTCAACCTTCCCTATATAATGATGATTCAGATGACTGAGGCATCAAGAAAAGTCAAAGCCTGTCTACCCTACGGTATGGTTTTCACTCTATTATTTGAAGAAGTAGGGGTTGACTTAACAAATGAAATATGCAAGCCATTACATCATTTTGATATCTATTCCTTCAATTCACTGAAAAGAATGGGTTACAAACAACAAGAAGGAAAATGGATAAAGAAGATGCCTAGTCAAGTTGCTGCTACATTTTCTAAAGAAAATGAAGATGCTGATGAAGAAAGGACTGAAGGAATAATGGTTACTCCATTTGACCTCAAGAAGCTGATATATCAGAAGATGGAAGCAATTTCAAGTTCTTTAACAGATCACATGAATTTTGCAATTGATGAGATAAGAAACACACTCAAAGCAAGCTTGCAGGAAATGAGATATGAACAAAAGCTTCACTAAGAAAAAATTAAAAAAGAAATGAAGGATTTTAAGGAAGAGTTAAAAAGCATCCTACTGCAATCACAGAAGAAAACCATTTCCATTGAAGATGCTCCTGAACAAATCATCAAGGAGTCACTTGACATTCCAGTTCCTACTCCTTCATCTGATCCACCCAAACCTATTGAAACCAAGAAGAAACCCAAAACCAAGAAGACTAAGATTATTAGAGCCCCTGTTAGGACTAGGTTCAGGGATTTAAGGTTTAAACCCCTGAAAACTAAGACCTCTGATAGAGTTATAGAGGTAGGCTCCTCTTCTTCTAGTGAAGAAGATGAAGAATAGATCTTTTGATTAGTCTTTTGGTTGTATGTCTGAACTCATTAGATCTCTTAAATGCTGCAATATGAATGTACTTTCCTTTTCAACTTGTATGCAAATCTTCTCAATGAGATGAAAGATCTTTTGATTTTCTTTATTGTCATGAATAATGATTTGATGATTAATCTGTGCTGTACAATTATGATGAATTTTTAATTAGAATTTTTAATTTGAGAATGTGAAATTATCTCAAACAAATATTATAAACATTCTCAATCTATTTTAGAATCTGAACTTTATTTGAAACCACCTTTTTGATTGTTTGACAAAAAGGGGGAGAAAGTAATATGGGCTAATATGAAAAATGGGAGAGAGATTAAGCTGATAGCAAAATTAGTATTATTGCTTGATCTATATTAAAAATTTTGATAGAGCCTCCTACCAATTATTCTTAAAGGGCATAAAAAGAATGAAAAAGGGGGAGCACAAAAATGATAATATTCAAAAGGACCTATTGCTTAAATTGTATTTAAAACCTAGAGAAAGGGGGAGATTCTCTTGAAATGATTTTACTCTAATTATTATCAATATTAATGCTCTGATTGCTATTGCATGCTCTGATTGCTACTGCTCTACAAATTGATCTTAATTCTGTATTTTTTTCAGAACTCTGATACTCCATGTTTTATGCTAATTATAATATCATGAAGCATGAAAAGTTCAATACTTTGATAATATACAATGATATCATCTCCTGAGCTCTGGTACTTAGTTACTAATTCAATTAGCTCTGATACATGTGAATATTTAATTTTCAAATACTGTTATACATGTAAAGTGTAAAGAATTTTTCATGCCCAATATTTTGTCATCATCAAAAAGGGGGAGATTGTTGACCCCATAAGTGATTTTGATGATAACCAAACATTGGAGCATGTATATTTATTTTTGACAACTCTTCAAGTGTTTGACAAGTTTTTGTAAGATGAATTAAATGTTCAATCTTTAACTCCTACACTTATGTTTTCTTGTTTGAGTTGTGTTGTAATGTGTTTTTGTAAAGAAGAACCCAATGAAAAAACTAAGAAAAAATTATGTTAAAAGGGTTACTTCTATGTGTGTGTGTGCCTTGAAATTTATTTTGAGTTGGTTTGTTTGAGGATGCAAAGAGTTGGTAAGAGTTTTTCTTTAAGTTCAAATGTAAAAATCCTGAAGAAGACACTCGAGCTGACCCCACATGATGAAGAGCTGACTCTACTTACTGGCATGCAGCAAGAATTCTGGAACGCAACAATCCGAGCCGACTCGATAGAAAGCGAGCCGACTCCAGTGAATCCGAGTTGACTGGAATCAGTTCGAGCCTACTCCTCCAGAGTCCAATTTTCGAAGATTTTTGAGAGCAGCCAGGTGAGCCGACCCAAACAAGAAAGAGCTGACTCTACCAGACCTAATGTTGAAAGCTTGAGAAAGCGAGCCAACCCGAACTACTCCGAGCTGACTCTTCCAAAGTGAGATTTTTCGAACTTGAGAGGAAGAGCCAACCCAAGCTGAAAAGAGCTGACTCCTCGAGTTCAAGTTTTTCAAAGAAAGAAGTTCGAGCTAACCCGAGCTATCAAGAGCTGACTCATCCAGAGTGTGTTTTATGCCCTGAGACAAAGAGCCGACTGGATTCAAGATTTGGCAACTCGACCTATCAACTTGAAGGATCCGAGCCGACTTGAAGGAATCCGAGCCGACTCGAACGTCATTTTCAGGTATCTAATGGCTAGTTCTAGAAATTATTTTTGAATGCTAAAAGGTGCTCCAACGGTCACAAATCATTTTCCAACGTTCTACAACGGCTAGAACTATCTTGGGATGATAGAAGACTTTAAATTTGAAGGATTTGAACTTCCTTGAAGCAATGAATTAGAGAGTTCTTCAAAAAAAAGAGAGCTTCATTGAATATCCTACCAACCAACAACAAAAGAGCACAAGAGCATTCAAGTCAAGCTTTCAAGTCTTTACCAATTCCAATCTGAAGCTTGAAGCAACTTTGGAAAGAAGCCACTGAAGTAATTAAAGCCTATTCAAGTGCATTCAAGTGGACTTCCAACAAGCTGCACCAGGAACTATCCGACAAATTGAGTTTGTCAATATTATTTCATTTCTTTCAATTCAATTTTTTGAATTATTGGGTTATTTGTGAGCTCGGTTGAAAAACCAAATTGATTCTTGGTGAGCCTTGATAAAAACTAAGTGTTGGGTTTTTGGTGATCCTGTTAAAACCAAGTTAGGTTTCTTTGGTGAGCTTGCTAAAATCAAAGGGTGTTGGGTTTTCTTTGGTGATCTCGTAAAACCAAAGTGTAGAGGTTTTGGATTGTGATCCTATAAAACAATCATACTGTATTCGAGTGTGAATATTGTAGAAATCCCAAGTGGTATCTTGGGTAGTGGACGTAGGAGCTGGGTTGCTCCGAATCACTATAAATTTGGTGTATTTGTGTTGTGCTTACTTGACTCTTTTTAGCTTCTGCATTTTATAACTTTATCACAGCACCTCCACTAGCAAAGGATTTTGAATTGCACATTATTTTCTTTAAATTTCAAAAGTCCCAATTCACCCCCCTCTTGGGTAGCCACCTGGGCAACAAGAAGGCCACAAGATAATTTTCTTGACTTAGTACCCCACCTATTCCTACTCCTGATGCATTGCAAGTGACCTCAAACACCTTAGAGAAGTCAGGTAATCTAAGGATGGGTGCCTGGGTCATCTTATCCTTACATTCTAGGAAGGCCTTACTAGCTGCTTTGGTCCACTCAAATGTACCCTTCCTAATGTAGTTGGTTATTGGTGCAACGATAGTACTAAAACCCTTAATAAATCTCCTGTAAAAGGTTGCTAGGCCATGGAAACTATGCACGTCATGGACACTAGTGGGTACAGGCCACTCAATAATTTTCCTAACCTTTTCAGGATCAGCAGAAACTCCCTCAAGGGTGAAAACAAAACCTAGGAAGATAACCCTATATGTCATGAACTCACATTTCTTAAAGTTGGCATAGAGGCTATTCTCTCTAAGGGTCTGGCATACTAGTCTAAGGTGAATAAGGTGGTCCTTTTTAGTCCTGCTATAAATCAAGATGTCATCAAAATAGACCATAACAAATTTTCTAGTATATTCTCTCAGGACTTGGGTCATAATCCTTGTAAATGTACTTGGTGCATTGGAAAGGCCGAAAGACATCACAACCCACTCAAACAGGCCTTCCTTAGTTTTGAAAGCTGTCTTCCACTCATCCCTAGGTCTAATCCTAACCTGATGATAGCCACTCTTAAGGTCTATCTTTAAGAAAACTTTAGCATCGGCCATCATATCTAGCATGTCGTCCAATCGGGGAATGGGAAACCTATACTTCATAGTTATTTTGTTGAAGGCTCAACTGTCTACACACATCCTCCAAGTACTATCTTTCTTAGGGGTCAGTAGAGCAAGGACTGTATATGGACTCAAGCTCTCCCTAATGAAACCCTTCCTAATTAACTCTCCCACTTATTTCTGTAACTCTTGATTGATGCGGCATACTTATGAGAAATATGGCATGAATGACTAAAGCAATTAAGCTAATTAAAACTTTAAAACATATGATCTAATTTCAGTCATAGTGGAGTCATTAAGATGCATTAAAGAAGACTAAATTAGAAGGCTCATATGCTTCACAGTGCAAATCTGAATTAAGTTAATGAACTAGGACCTACGTAGCTAGAAGAACCATCTAATTAGGACTATACCCTATTCAAAAATTCAGACCACAAGAGAAAAGGAAAGGGTTTAGATACCAATAATGACTCTCCAATAACCTTACACTAGGTTCACTCCTTCATACTCAAGATTGGCGACTAACTGATCAAGCTAACCCACCGTTGGAAGTAGAGGCTCCTGCTGCTAAGTGAAGGCAAGGAGGACTTCATCCTGGACTGGATACTCCTTAGGATCCTGCAAGAACAACCATTAGTATTGTGGAGGAGATGGAAGATAGTATAGAATAGAAATAATGGAAGGGAGGGAAGTAGAGGATTGTTGGTGATCTTGGTGGTGTGTGGCCGGCTGCTCTTGAAGATGAGGTAGGCATCAATGGAGGAAGAACTTTTGCTAGAATTTGAGAACTAAAGCACTTGGTTGAGCCTCTCACTCAATCCCTTACGGATGACATTTGCAAACATAAATGGAGATAAGAAAATTCTGGATTTCATTCATTCAAAAGCATCCTTTTACAAAGAGATTATGGGCCTATTTATAACCTTCTAAGCCCCATCTGAAATTCAAATTTTACATGAAAAGAGGAAGAAATGTAGTTACATATTTGAATTTCAAAATTCATGAAAAGGGGGCACCAAATCTAAAAATCTGCATGCATAGGTGCCAAGTATCTAAATCTGAAAATCTTCATATATGGGTGCCAAGTGTTCAAATCTGAAAATCTGCATGCATGGGTGCCAAGTGTCCAAATCTGAAAATCTTCATGTATGGGTGCCAAGTGTCTGAATCTGAAAATCTTCATGTATGGGTGTCAAGTGTCCATTCTCTTGGATAAGGTGTCTTGGTGAGGTGGCTTCAATCAAAGATTCATTCCATCCAAAGGCTCTTATTTCATGCACCCTTGATATGAAGATTTACTTGATGTAGCTTTGGTTCATCCCTTGGTCCAATTATATGCTCCCTTGGTTGGACTTGACTCAAGCTCAAAAGAAAAATTACAACTCAATTTGGACTTGAGTACATTTGACTCTTACAACTCAATTGACCCAAGGCTTCAAGATCTAATACTTAGCAAGACTCAAACATAAAATTCATGATACAAGAAAACTTAACTAGACTCAAGACTCAGACTAGGAACAAGTTAACAAGGTTAGAACTCAATTTGCAATCCATAAAGAATTGGTGTTGACTAAGTTTGATTGAAGTCTTCTTTTAACCTTGGTGCCCGCACCATTGATGCTCACTGGGGTTCATTTTATAGTGAGGAAGGTTTGGCAAAGTGGCTCCTGGGACTAGATCTATGGCATGTTGGATGTCTCTAAGTGGTGGCAATTAATCAGGTAAATTATCAGGGAAGACATCCTCAAATTCTTTGAGAGCCTCAACAACTTCTAGAGGGTGTTCCTTTTGGGTCGGCTCATGAATTTATTTGGTGGTCAAGACCCAAATAGGGCTACCCTCAGCAATTTCTTTCACTAACTCCTTAGCCTTAATCAGATTAACTCCTGGTTTCATGTCCTTAAGGCTACTAGAACCTCTCTTGATTGGGTCTCTAGGTGGAGTTGGGTGGATAACAAACTTATTCTCAGGGTGGCTAAAAGCACAGACATTGGTTCGACCAAACAGGGTTGCATCATGACCAAAAAGCCAAGGTCGATCTAAAATGATACTACTTACTTCCATGGAAATGACATCACACCAAATCTTTTCCTCATAGGTTTGCAGTTTAACTAAAATTTGGTACCTAGACTTGATCTGGATGGAGGTGGAATCTACCCAAGAAACCTTGTAAGGGCTAGGATGGGGAACTGTGTTCAATCCTAAAGATTTGATTGTACTAGTAGAGACGGCATTGACTCAACTCCCACTGTCTATGATGATCTTGAGCACCTTACCCCCTACCTTTATAAAGGTTTGTAGGATGTTAGTCTTATGCCAATCTTCCTTAACTTGGGTTTGGGTCAAGATGCACCTAACCACTCCTTGTAGGTTCTCAGACTCAGGTTCCTCTTCCTCTCCTTCGTACTCATCCAACAACTGGTCATCGGCCTCATAGATTTCTCCCTCAGGTTCAGCTATGGGTTCAGGCTCCTCCTCCTCTAGCTCACCTAAGTGTAGGGCACTAACTCGGCACTAGCTAGCAAAGTGGCATAGCTTCTGATATTTAAAATAGGTCTTCTAGGGATTGGGACTCCTGTGGATCTCTACAGATTTACCTCTATCATCTCTACGGGTCAAAGGAGTACTAGGCTGTGGTCGACTTGGGTCAGGGTGACTCAGATGGGTCAACTCGAGCTAGGTCGGCTAGGGCTGGGTTGGCTCTAGTGGGACTGGCTAGCTCTTGGGTACTAACTAAGGTAACAAGTGGGCTCGAGTCTATGGTGGATGGGCACTCTCTGAAAATGCTCATAATCCCTAGCAATTTGGTAGGCATGGTCCAGGTCACTAACCTCTCTCATGTAGAGCTCCCTCTTACTATCATCTCTAAGGCCATCCCTAAACCTAGACAGAACAACATCCTCAGCTTTATTTAAGTCACATCGCATGAAATACTCATCAAATTTTGTGATGTACTCATCTACACTCTTGCTACCCTGATTCAACCTTTGCCACTGATCCAACAAACCATAACGATATGAGGTTGGAACGTATTTCCCTCTAAGCTTAGCCTTCATGGCTCTCTAGGTGACTATGGGTTCATGGCCTCCTAGTCTAAGTGCTCTCTCAATAGTAGCCCAATAAAACCTGGCCTAGCGGACCAACTTAAGCTTGTCAAACCTATACTTACATTCCTCCGACATATCATACCACTCAAAATACTGATCAACTTCTCCCTCCCAATCTATATAGGCCTTTGGGTCAAGACAACAATCAAAAGTGGGTGCATCAAGTTTAATATTTCTATAGGCTCTGTCTTCCTGGTCCATATAATCCTGATTGGGTCTCCTTGGATGAACCTCTAGGACTGGATCATGATGATGGGCTCTCCTAAGTTCAGCCTCAAAGTATGGATCAGGGTTTGGGGTCCTCCTAGGGTCAGCCTCATAGTAAGGATCATGGCAAGGGGTTCTCCTAGGATAGGGAGGTGACTCAGGGTCTGGCTCACTGCGAGGCCTATGTTCCTCCTCTAGGGTTCCAAGTCGGTTGTCTATATGTTCAAACCTATGGTTCATCTGGGCCATTTGGTCTATAAGGGCTTGAATTTGGGCTTCCAGCTTATCCATGGGTTCAGCCAAAGGTGGAGATGGTGGATGAAATGGGACTCCTGATCTAGTGCACATGCAAGACTCAACACTAACTCAACTACGGTTGCCTAGACCTAGAGCCCAACAGAATGAGTTGACTCAACTTACACACAACTCAACTCCTAGTCCTTCAACTGGCCAGGTAAGAGGTGGGACGGTGGGAGGCCCCCTGCTCTTGTAGGGACCCAATTAAGGAACCACCGATCTACTTAGGTCGTTTGACATGTACCTCTAACCTAAACACTAGCGTTCAGTAATAGGAGATGAATTGGGTGCACTAGTCATTCCACAATGGTTGAACCCGACTGGTTGGTGTCCCTAGCCTACTAGGGCAATTTAAGTCTAGTTAATTTTAGATTAGGATTGGGACTGAATGCAAGGGAGGTGGTTTTGGGCTAAAGAGAGGTTATCAACTCCTCCCCTTATTTGACATATAGAAAGTGCCCTTAAAGTATTTTATGCAATGATCGCAGGCAGATGAAAATGCAAATTAGGGTTTAAGTGTTTTTGGTGTTTATGAATAAATGTATTTTTTTTTGTTTTGGTATTTTCTTAAATAGAAAGATAATTTATAGATAATGACCTAACATGTAAGAAACATGCCAAAATCATAAGATATGCAAAAATTATACAAAAACAACCCTAGAGTTGCTGAAATTGACTTTGTTGTCAAAAATAGGGCAGAACTATTCTCAGGTAGTATTTTGATTGGGAGAAAATCCACAGATCGAAATAATTCTTGATAAAACCCTAAAACTTAATTTCAATTATATGGAATTTAGAAAAATGAATTTCATATTTTTCTGAGTTCTATGTAGTCAGAAACAATTGAAATAGCAGGTGATGTACTGAAAAGGCCGAGATGCACAAAAAATCCTAATGAACTCTTTGTGTTCTTCTTCATGGGTCAATTCACAGCGGCACCCCTACACGCCATAAGAGATCCCGTAGATTGGGAAGAGAGGGTCTTGCATCCCTTCTTGTCTTCTATGACTAGATGGCCATGGTGAAGCACCCAATTGAATATGCAAAGAGAACTAAGCCCAAACAGGCTCTGATACCAAATGATGCGGAACTAACAATGCATGCAAAATTAGTTTTTTTGTATTTTTTATTAAGTTATGTATCTTAATCCCAAATATCAGGCCATGAATCTAATTAGAGGGTTCTATGAAAGTAAGAAACTAAAGCATGCAAAGTAGAACCTAAAAAGTAATAAGAAAGAGGACCGCCGAGGCTGAGAAGTCTCGGTTGGGCTAGTCTCCTTCAATAAGGCTACTGGCCGGCAAAGGTGGTACCTGACAATGGTTGATGCACTCGATGAAGACCATAGATGAAGGGATCGCTCGCGCTCCTAGATGTGGCCTGGATGATCAAGCCAGAGACCCGCGGATTCTCGGCTTTCAACCCGGTGATCCAATTGTAGCCCAGCTGGAGTCGTTGGATTCGTAGAAGTCGAGGGACCTGCAAACAGCCTTTCAAGGGTTAGAAAACAATGCAAAAATGAAGGATTAATTAAGAAAACAGCAAGGAAAAGAAGGGGTTTGATGTGGATGGCCAGGGCTTGGAGAGGTGGATGGCGGCTAGAGACTGGGCGCAGAATACAAGGAAGAAGAGGAGGGGTTCACACAGAATCCCCTTAGCACACAGCAATAAGCACACAGTAATAAGAAAACTCAGTTGTATTCATTCAAAAAAAGTTATTCATACAAGAGAATAGAGTCCCTTAAATAGACTCACTAACTTGGCCCCCAAGTAAGGATACAATAGACTTTTACTAGGAATTTAAATCCCACCCAAACACTAGTTAGAATACATGGTAGGTCTTAGATTTGATTGCCCTCAAATTGCTCTCTCCTCTCTTGCCTTGGTCGGCCAAGGCCGGTGACCCTAAGTGGCCAGCCAAGGGGTGGTGACCATAGGGTGGATGGCACCCTAGCTCCCCTCCTGGGCCTTGGCTGGACCATTTTGCTTCAGGTTGCGGTCCAGGACTTCAGGGCTTCTGATTTGGCTCCCAGGCTTCTGATTTCTTCTACTAGGCCTTCCATGGTCTTCATAACTTCAAGTTGGGTTGATCTTTACTTGTATTGGCTTAGTCTTCACTTGCATTGAGTCTTTACTTGACTTGGACTAACATATATAGGACTCAGAAAGAAAACCAGCTCAACATGAGCTGACTGGTACAGGACTCAAATAATCAAAATAAAAACACAATTCAACTAAGCCCTTATTACAAATGGACTTAAACACTACTAAGTAATCCACAGAGGGTTGAGAAGCCCTTGTCTTATTCTGGTACCTCTGGTGTCTGCACTACTTTCATCACTGGATTAGAAATCCAGGTAGTATGGTACCAAAGTACAGTGAGTTGCTTGCAAGCTACCATGGTGACCTCAGGTATGAGGGACACGTATACCCATATCCCTTCACGAGCAACCCTTTGGAAGAAGGGAGCTCCGTAGATGGTCATGTTCAGCGAGACATCATACATTTCACCTGTATGTCATATCAGTGTCTTTACACTCGGTTAAGAGGACAACCAACCAATATGACATACAACAACCTATGCTTGATACATCATCATCCTATAACAATGTATCCTTTGGTTATGAACCAGTTTAAGAACTACTCGATACATCCTCTTCGTATCAAATATAATGTAATTCTAAGGACTCCATCAAACAAGAGTTCTTTTTAGGAAAATGCACATGTGATGTGTAGCCAAAAGAATTACTTTTATTCATTTAAAGAATTCATATATAGTTATAAAATAGCACAACTATCTACACCCTAGACGATTGGCTTTGGGACACTATTCTCAACAACTCCCACTTGTACTAAAGCCAATCAGTATAGAATCTTATTCCCATTTTTCATTTATAATTGTTGAACTCTTGAACTTCGATGGCTTTAGTGAAGGGGTTAGCCAGGTTCTCCTTTGCATCGATCTTCTGAATGTCGATGTCATCTCGTTCCACAATTTCTCGCACAAGATGATAGCACTGCAGAATGTGTTTGGTGCGGTGATGGGACTTTGGCTCTTTGGTTTGAGCAATGGCTCTAATGCTATCATAATACACTGAAACAGGATGATCCAGGGAAGGTGCCACTCCCAGCTTGCCTAAGAACTTCCACAACCACATAACTTCCTTTGGTACATCTGATGCTGTGATGTATTCTGCTTTGCATACTGAATCTTCAATAGTAGACTACTTGGAACTTTTCCAACAGAACGCTCCCCTATTTAGGGTAAAGATAAATCCTGATACACTCTTACTGTCATCCCTATCTGACTAAAAACTGGAGTCAGTATATCCCACAAGTTTCGAGTCAGGTTCTCCATATATCAGCCATTGGTCCTTAGTATTTTGCAGATACTTAAGAAAGGTCTTTACCACTTTCGAATGAGCTTCACTTGGGTCAGACTGGTATCTACTCACTATGCCTAGTGAGTATGCCACGACTGGTTTAGTACATGTCATGGCATATATGATAGAACCCATTATTGAAGCATATGGGATTCTGCTCATACGCTCTCTCTCCTCAAGAGTTATAGCATAATCCTTTTTGGAGAGTGTAATTCCAGGGCCTATGGGGAGATACCCTTTCTTGAAATTATCCATGCTGAACTGCTTCAGCATAGTATCAATGTACGTAGACTGGGATAGTCCTAGAAGCCTCTTAGATCTATCTCTATAGATCTTCATGTCTAGAATGTAAGAGGCTTCACCCAAGTCTTTCATAGAGAACTGGGATAATACCAGACCTTTATTCCTTGTAGTGCTGGGATGTCATTTTTGATTAAAAGAATATCATCCACATACAAAACAAGGAATACAATCATAGAATCATTAGCCCATTTATAAATGAAAGGTTCTTCTCCATTCCTAACTAAGCCATACAACTTGATACACTTATCAAATCATATGTTCCAACTCTGAGATGCTTGCTTTAGTCCATAGATGGACCTTTGAAGTTTGCACACCACTGACTTGTTTGTGGATGTGAACCCTTCAGGTTGTACCATGTACACCTTCTCTTCCAGCTCACCATTGAGGAAAGCTGTCTGGACATCCATTTATCAGATTTCATAGTTAAAGTATGCCGCTAAAGCAAGCATGATCTGAATGGATTTGAGCATTGCCATAAGAGAGAACGTCTCGTCATAGTCAATACCATAATGTTAACGATACCCCTTGGCAACCAGATGGGCTTTATAGGTCTCTAACTGCCCGTCTGTGCCCCTTTTCCTTTTGAAAATCCATTTACATCCAATAGGTTTTATCCCCTCCTGTGGATCAACTAATATCCATACATTATTGATTTCCATGGACTCCATTTCGGATCTCATGGCTCCTAGCCATAGTTCAGAGTTGGACCTTTGCATTGCATCCATATAGGTGATCAGGTCCTCATTGTTCTCATCAAGTTCAATGGGTTCACCATTCTAGACCAAGAAACTGTAGTATCTATCCGGTCGATGCGGTATCCTACCGGATCTCCTTAATGATTCCTGTATGGGCTCTGGGTGTGATCTAATCATAACCGATTCTATATTGTCCCTTAAGTGTGATGGTTCTTCTACTTGTTGAACTTTACTAAGTTCAATCTAAGCGGCTACAGTTCCTTCACTAAGGAACTCATTTTCCAAAAATATAGCCCTAAGATTAATGAACAACTTTTGTTCCTCAGCCAAGTAGAAGTAGTACCCCTTAGACTCTTTTGGATACCCAACAAATAGGTACCTATCAGACCTAGGTCCAAGCTTAACTGTTTCCAAATGTTTGACATAAGCCGAGCAACCCCAGACCCGAGGTGTGTGAGTGTCGACTTACATCCAGTCTATACTTATATGGGGTTTTGCTAATGGACTTACTTTAAACCCTATTTAAAAGATAGCAAGCTGACTCTAGAGCATATCCCCAAAAGGATAGCGGTAGAGAAGCAAAGCCCATCATGGACTGAACCATGTTTAATAGGGTTCGATTCCTCCTTTCAGACACTCCATTTAACCGAGGTGTCCCTGGAGATGTCCATTGAGAGAGAATCCCATTCTCCTTAAGATATGTCATAAAATCATCGAAAAGATATCCACCACCTCGATTTGATCGAAGGGTTTTGATATACTTTCCAGTTTATTTTTCTACTTCATTACGATATCATTTGAATATTTCAAACGATTCAGATTTATGTCTCATTAAGAAGACATAATCATTCCTTGAAAGGTCATCTGTAAATGTAATGAAATAATTATACCCATCTCTGGCACTAATATTTATAGGTCCGCATATGTCAATATGTACCAAACTAAGAATATCTTTGGCTCGTTCACTTTTTCTAGTAAAAGGTGATTTTGTCATCTTTTCAAAAAGACAGGACTCATAGATTGATAGCAAATTACATTCACTAATCTTGAGAAGACCATCTCTTTTCAACCTATTTATCCTATTCTTGTTGTATGACCTAGCCTACAACACCATAGATACGCTTCACTAACATTATCTATCTTAGGGCATTTGCTATGTACACTACACTAACAGATCACGATAATATATAAATGCCATTATTCATGTATCCATTCATCACAATAGAACCATGCCAAATGATTTTGCAAATGTCATTTTCTATTGATAGTTCATAACCATACTGGCCAACTGGCCTATAGAAATGACACTCAGAATGGAAGACCGATAATAATGACACTCATTCAAAATGATTGTACAAGACTCAAAAACTAATATGGGGTTCCTAATAACAGGATCGGAACTTGACTTTCATTTTCCATGTTCAAGGATCTCTCACCATCATCGAATCTCCTACTAACTTGAAATCCCTGCAAAGAATTGCAAATGTGAATTAGACTTCTAATATCCAATACCCAGTTAGTAGTATCACAGATAGAGAAACTACAAGGTGTTATCATATAAATACCTTGTTCAGCACTGCCCTGCTGCTTCCGCTTCTTGGACCTATTTGGGTCAAGGGACGTAATATAAAGAGGATAGTTCTTTTTCCAATGACCTTGCTTCTTACAGAAGAAGCACTTCGCCTGTCTCTTATCAGCCTTCACTTTCTTGACATGACTGGGCCCAAACATATTTTGCACCTTCTTTCCTTTATTTCTCTTTTTCTTTTTTTTAAAGGGACGATGCCCTGCATAGGATCCTCCCACTAGATTTACCACCCCTTTATTGAGTTGGTGGTTTTTCTCATAAGTCTATAGTAATCACAACAGACCATGGTAGCTAACTGCAGTCTTATTCATTCTAAAATGATCGAGAAAGTCTAGAAAGAAGAGGGCAGGGAATTCAGTATCGCATCTTTTCCGAGCTATTCATGCAAGGCACATCCAAGCTTGCCCAGGTGCTCAATCATCTCGATCATGTATAATACATGATCAGTGACTGAGGTCCCATTAAGCATTCATGAATTGTACATAGCTTAGGAGACCTTGTACCTCTCAATGTCATCTAGTGTACCGAAGGATTCCTTCAACTTTTGAAGGATCTCCTCTGACTGGGCTTCCTTGAATTTATGACTGAACTCGTCATTCATCGCTGCCAACATGATGCATCAGATAGTGTTCCTATCAAAGAGTCACTTCTGATAAGTATCTCTATTGGAACCTCGAGCATTGGGAGCAGGAATTTTAGGTGCCAGATCCGACATCATATATAAGATTCGTTCATGCTTTAGGACAATCCTGAGCCTTCGATACCAGCTATCGAAGTTGGGACCCTTGAGCTTCTCATTATCGAGAAGAGATCGGAGTGACAAGTTGGCAGACATCTAAAAGGAAAACCAAAACTTATTAGTGTATATGAATTACTAACCTAAAGACATGGACTTTAGTCTAAAAGCCATCCCACTATTTTGTTCAGACTAGTAGCCTCTACCTCTAATCCAAGAAATTACTTTAATTCCTTAGTGGGTACTAGAACCCAATAGACAACACATGAGCTCGACTTTGGCCGGCCCACCCATGCGCATCTAAAGGTATATTCTTTAACCAATCACTTCTCCAAGTAACTTCTAGTATTTAGATTTTGTCCCAAGGTGCACTTCAATCAGCCTTTGGGCCTCCTATTGAAGGTCCCGGTTAGGTCCAACCATTAACATGACAAAATTCAATGCTTCTAACCAACGAATAGTCAAGCCCGACTTTGGCCGACCAACCTGACCATCGTAAAGAGAGTCACACTGAGCCATCATATTAAGAATGGCAATTCCAATAGCTTGATGAACACCCGATCTTTGGATCTACTGATGAACACCCAACTATTGGACCCATTATCATTTTACTTAATGTGAGGCTAGGACTTAGTTATCCCCATAACTTCATCCTTTTATGGACCTAATAATTTAGAGGGTTTAACTTTAATGTGACAGATGAAATAGATAAGAAGATATGGAACAACCTCTCACTAACAACATTAGTCATAAAAGAAAGTTTCAGAAACTAATGATCCATGGGTACCTAAAATCAGTCAAGACTGATTAACCTTAGGTGACATGGGTTAACATGTGTCAGTGAGCTAGCCAATCAATTCTTATTCACCACATTGGCCTGGTAAGTGAGATCATGGGATGGGTTCCACCATTAACCATCTCGCCTTAGACACCAACCGGGTTGGCCAGGTAAGAGGTAGCCCCATAGAACCATGATCAAATGCCATACTTATCATAGACACTAATTGGTTCATCAGACTTAATTAGACTGGCTTAAAGACTCGGGCTGACCACTGAGCCACAAATCAAGTCTATTTAGATTTATGGACTAATCAATCAAACTATTAAAGAGATCTATAGAGAAAAAATCCTAACTCAACATTTGATTAGATTAGTTCTCTATTTAATCCATTCATCTAAACTTAGGTCTAACCAAATTAAGGACCTAATTGAAGCTAACCCATGACCCTTAAAAGTTATAAAATGACTTAGAGTCTTTGAATCATATTCTTAGATCACTTTGTCATTCAAGGGAACTTAATTCTTAATTAAGTTCAATAATCTTCATAAATCGAAACAATTTCAATTTATATTGTAAAACAATTTTACAAGAATATAAAATTTGAATTCACTATTTCATGGTTTTCTAGTCGAGTCAAATCATACAGAATGTGAGTAAGCTCGTTCTGAACTAAAAATTGATAGATTGTTCTGTCTCTTGAGATGAGTTAGCTTGAGCAGGGTCGAGTCGGCTCATCCAAAACATAGAACAGACAAACTATTCTATCTGCAGGAAACAGTGACTTCAAATTCATGCATTTTATTTGAACTTTTCAAAGTTTTTAGATCAAACATCCATAGATTAAAACTATTTTAACCTATCAAATCCCTCACTTTCTTCTTCATAAGCTCATGATCCAGTGGCACCCCTACACGCCATAGGAGAACTGCATTGAATGGGAAGTGATGGCCATCAAAACATACTTCTCTCTTATGACCGAACAGCCATGATGAATCCACCTTAATCCAAGTACTTTATGAGGAAAGCTAATGATATCTTAACATGCTACTATTATTATGCTATAGTAACCTGACGCTAATACCAACGAAAGTTTAAAAGGCATAGCAGGCAGATGGACTATATTTTAAAACTATTTTAAAGTACAGCATAGTAGAAGATTTGATAGATTGATCAAGTCGATCTACCAATCCACCTGCAACAGGATCCGACATAATAAAAGTGCATGTAGAGATATCAAGAGCAAAGAAGCAAAAAAGGTACGTTACCTTTGACCTTTGGATACAGGTGATGAAGAGCCACTGAGCCACATAAATGTCTGACCTCTAGGGTAGTTCATACTAGGGCTCAATCCCAATCAACTCCCTTGGAGTGCTAGCTTAAGATCCTTTAGGCCAAACTTTTCCTTCCTTGGACCTGCAAGACTTTCTTGAAGCAGCCGAAAAAATTTGGTTGGAGGACAATGGGGGGAAGTAGAAGTAGAACCCTTCCCAACTAACTCTTTCTTCCCAAATGCTAGATTGATAGCTAGGTAGGCTCACACTCGAAATCCTAATCCTCTCAAACCCCACTCTTAGGATACCTTTCCTCTCTATGAAAAGCCCAGCAAAAAGTCAAACTCAACTCACTTTGCTGCCCCTACAAAGATACCTATTTATTGTAGTAGCAAAGAGGGAGAGAGATTTGGAAGGAGGAGTGATTAGGGAAGAGGGTTAAGGGTTGAACCAAATTAGCTCTAGGTTTATATTGGAGAAAATCTGCATTCCAAATAATGCATTCCATAAAAACCTTGGAGACAATTTCAACCAAGATTTAAAAATTGAATTCAAAATTCAAATTTGAATCTTTTAAAACAAAGTGAGCATGACAAATCAAATCTAATTTGATCCTAAGCCAAATCACATTTGGCTTGACCCATCAGGCTACAATCATATTACAAATAAGTCCTCCAAAAACTCATTAATCGAATTAGTGAAAAAACCTCGTCACAGCCAAGTGTCGACTGATGGAAGTGTCGACATTTGGGTCATGGTCACTCATGTTGACCCCACAATGATGCCAAATGATTCTCAATCATCGATCGACCTTTAGATCAGGTAGAAACCCCTATGGTGCATGACCCCTTAGGTTCGAACACTAAGCTGGTAGCACTGGAACATTTCCAGTACTAGTCAAAGTCATCATCTAGCAATGATACCCGAAGTCTGGATAGGTCGAAGAGCAGATCAACTCTCTAGAACCTCTGGCATAGGGTTACTGCATAATTCATCCTTTGACCTCATAATGCTAAGGATTACCTAGGATTTGACTACCAACCCTAATTTAGTATATCCAGTTCGTGTCTCAACCTTACAAGTTCTATGGCTCCTCATAAGAACTACCCTGACCAAGGTTTTGCTAAATTGAGACGTAGTGAGTCATTCACTCCAAACCATTTGGAGGGGTCAATCCAATCTTGATCCACCACTAATCCATAAGTACTTGACTGTACCCAGAAACCTTCCATCACTGGATTAGAAATCCAAGTAGTTCAGTACCAAAGTACAGTGAGTTGCTTGCAAGCTACCATGGTAACCTAAGGTCTGAGGGATATATATACCCGTATCCCTTCGTGAGCAACCTTTTGGTAGAAGGGAGCTCCACAGATGGTCATGTTTAGTGAGACATCATACATTTTCCCTATATATCATATCAGTGTCTCTACACTCTTTGATTAAGAGGACAACCAACCAATGTGACATTCAACAACCTACGCTTGATACATCATCGTCCTATAACAATGTATCCTTTGGTTGTGAACAAGTTTAAGAACTACTCAATACATCCTCTCTATATCAAATATAATGTAGTTCTAAAGACTCCACCATACAAGAGTTATTTTCAGGAAAATGCACATATGATGAGCAGCCAAAAGAATAACATTTATTCATTTAAAGAATTCATATACAATTACAAAATAGTACAACCATGTACATCCTAGATGATTGGCTTTGGGACACTATTCCCAACAATTTGAACAGGATGAGATGATCGAAGAGAAAAAGTTTAAGTTTGCTAAACTCAAGTTAGCTTGGCTGGCTAGATTATACTAGAGGAGTGTTGAAAGAATGACTAGACAAAGAGGAGATATTTCTATAGCTACCTGGAAAGCCATGAAGGGCAAGCTTAGGGAAAGGTACTTATCCATGTCCTAAAAGTAGAGGGGACCCATAACCAATCTATCCGAATCCAATAGGATTTGTACTCCTGGATATGAGCTGAGTACCAGTCCAATTCCCATTAGCTGACCCATCCCTGCTACCCTATTGGTTCACACGGCTGACATTGAAGAGGAAGTATGTAGGGCCGACCCAAAATTAGTTAACCAGGAAAGTATTCAGACTGAGCTTGTATTGGAAACCCAATCAGAAGAGGAGAACCATGAGGAGTGTAACCTTGCTACCATGATGACTTTACTTGAGGAAACCCTAGAGGAGAATCAAATCATAGAGCCTAGTCTTGAAATTCAAGAACAAGAGGATGTTAGTGAGGACTTGGTTGCTTCAATTTAGTCCCCTCAAGAGGAATTCACCCCTTGTGTCCTGGTTAAAGATCCCTTGCCTGAAATTACCAACTTATCCTTCCATAAGATGGACCTTTTGTTGCTTGTAGATCAATGTCCACACCTTAAGGTCATCCCCAGTAATCAAGAACTAGTTGATGAATCCTCTTCCTATTTCCTACCCTATCCTAAGGCTTCCAATGCTTCTAGGACCATTAGGTTATATTTTGTTGAGATAGTAGGTTGCATCAGTCCTTAGAGCATATTAGATTTGCTACCTATTTCTAGAAGATCTTAAGCATTTGTTAGGGGTCCATGCAAAATTTTCATCTGCATGTCATCCACCAACCAAGGGTCAAGCACATAGTTATAGTTGAAGGCTTAATAAATATAGGAATGCATAGTCAAACCTTAGGTACTAGTATAAGTCATTTGCCTAGCATGTTAGAGATTTGCAAGAGGAAATTAGCCATAAGAATAATATAAGCAATGATTTTGTAAAAAAATATGGTTAATTTCTGAAAAGAGTTAAAGAGTTTGTTGAGGGAAATTATGTAATGATTAGGCTTAGACCTGAGTGGTTTCCTCCGGGGACCTTGAAGAAGTTTCATGCCCATGGAGCTGGACCCTTCAAAGTGATAAAGAAAGTTGGACCTAATGCTTATGTGCTCGAGTTACCACCCGAATTTGGCATTAGCTCAACCTTTAATATCTCAGACTTAGTTGGGTATAGGGAGCTAGCAATGATACCCAGTGAGCCTTTTGGAACTGACCCCATCTTTTAGAGAGAACCCATCTCAAAGTCTCCACCAATAAATTGGCCTAAGAAAGGAGAAAGGATTGAGCATATCCTGGATGACAAAGCCATTAGTACCTGGAACAAAGGCTACCAATATTACTTGGTTCGTTGGCAAGGTCGACCAGAATCTGAGAATTCATGGATCACTCGAGAGGATCTGCAATACCTCAACCTAGACCTGTTGGAGCAATACTAAAGCCAGATTGACCCTTACTCGATAGAGTCGAGTTCCTCCCACCCTGGGAGAATTGGTACGGGTACCAGGATCAGACAGAGATTACTAGATCCTTTATGGATTTCTAACTAGATTTTCATGTCCCGTAATAAAGATTGAGTCCTATAATAAATCAAGTCAATTGAGTCCATTGTCAAGTCAATTGAGTCTCTTTGATTCAGTCCAAGCAAATGAGTCCCTTTGTGTTCCAGTCTTGTCAAGTAAAACGAGTCCTGTAATTTTGGACTTCCTTCATTCAGGTCAAGTCCAAGAGGAGAGTCACCAGGTCCCCACTGAAGTAGACTTTATGCACCACCCTTGGTCCCCATTCAAGCACCCAAGCCCATCAAGGGATGAAGCTTCTTGCACCAACTCTGGTCTCAACTAGAGCTGCCCAGCCCACAAGAAGTTGGCACCCTCCAAGCATACCAGGCATTGGTGCCTCCCAAGCCCACCTACATTGGCGTCCTCCCAAGTCCACCAGCCTTGGCACCCGTCCCAGCCCAACTGGAGTCCATGCCACCCAGTCCAACATGGAGTCAAGTAGCCCAAGCCCAAGAGGAAGCAAGCTTTCCAAGTCCAATAAGGAGTTGATGCCAAGTCCAACCGGGAGTCAAGCTCCTTATTCTAATCAAACTTTGTACTCCAACATTGATAGGGAGATGATTGGGTGATCTATAAATACCCCTCCCCTCCCCCCTCTTGAAATGATGAATGATGCCTAATTGAATGAATGAAGGCTTTGAGTTTTTCTTCTTATTTCCGTTCTTAGGCATTGATGCTCCGTGAGGGAGAGGATGAGAGGCCAGTTTTTACTCTACAAGGAGGGCACGTGAGGTGCAACCCCAGCAATCTACCCCAACCATCATCTTCTTGAAAGATTGTGCCCTGAAAGCCAATTGAAATATTGTAATTTTGATCCCAAAATCAATGAATTGACATTTTATAAAGGCATTATTTTCATCATTTGCTGTGTCTTTTTGATTTTATGATGAACCCCATAGATTAGGGTTATGGTTCTAGGGTTATGATGAGATCATACCAGTGAGACCTAAAGCCTTAAAACCCTAATCTAAAATATTCCTGGTCGATGGGACATTGAGTTGGGGATCAATGTTTCCGGCAAGACCAGCACATCCTATATATGTTTTGTAATGAGGGTGACTGATCTCACAGTCACTTGTGTTTGACACTAATACTAGGATGTGAGTGTTCATTAGAGAATGAGTTCACTGAATTGATCCAGATTGAGAATATCTAATGGAACCTTATCTGTTTGTCAATAGATAATTCTCATAGTGGGAGTAGTGCATGTGGTCCTTTGACCTGAGACTACCATAGTACCTTATATATATGAATCCATACTTTGGTTCGCAATCAATCATGACACTGAGTCATGCACGAGGTGATACTGGTTATGGTGGATTGTATATGGAGGTTGTGAGTAGGTCAACAAGGAATTGATCAGCCCTAGTAAGAGGGAATAGCATCCAGCAAATTTCAAATGATGGATTCAGGAAACCTTTGATCAAAGTATGAACATTAGAGTTATTTTCTAATAGTTCATTAATGAATCATCATTATAAAGATTGAGCTAGGGATGAATATGAAATTGGATTTGACAAGTATCCATATTCATAATCATATTCGGGATGCAAGTTGATCAAAGGACTGAATTGCCCGGTAACTCACCACTGAAGGGTATTTTGGTAATTCCACCAAAATTCCATATCTTCCGGGTAGACATGATACGTTGCTAGACGTCAATCTTGTCTTGTAGGTATATGATTGAGTCATGGTAATTCAAATCAGTTAATTTGAATTAGATTCTAATTGACCGAGTCGAGATAGTTTGAGTTGACCTAAATCGGCTTAGTTGAGATCTAACCGAATTAAGTCAAATAGAACTCGGACCTACTGCTGGCTAGGTGTGGAACCCAATGGGTCACACACAAAAGAAAATTGATGAAGGATTTAATTTAGAATTAAATCATGTTTGCAGGATAAACACACTAGCATGTGTTGCAGACCAAATTTCTATTCGAATCTGATTCGAATTTGGTTCCGAATTGGGCTTAATTGGGTTCTAATTGAACCAGATTAAGGTCCAATTTAATTTTTAGGACATTGGCTAACCCATGGCTGAACCCAAGTGAATTTAGTTCACTGAGACCCTCTCTCCAAGTCGCCCCTTCCCTTTTCTCACCCGCGCGTGCCAAGAAAGAGAGTCCACGCGCGTGGACTTCTCTTAAAACGCGTGAGAAGGAAAATGTCAGAGAAATATCTGAAAAAGGGGCTTTTCAGATCCTTGTCTGGCGCCCTTTGATCTGGATCTGATGGCCAGAAAAAATTAAGGAAAAGATCCATCGCTTTTCGATCGCAAATCCGTCTCCAAAAGTCGCGATTCTTCCTGAAGTTTTTCCGAGAGTCCTCCTCGTCGGAAAAATGAAAATTAAATCAGAGAATCATGATTTTTGGTTGAGGGGACGCGTGAGGAATGAGGGATCATGATCCTTGGGGCTTCAGAGGGTTGCGTTGTTTTGAGATGACACCCCTTTGAGATCTATAAATAGGGTTGGGTTCTCGGGGGTTTTCACGTAACATAATTCAGAGATCCAATTCCCTTTCTTCCTCTCCAGAATACTCCTTCCCCTTGTTCTTGTTGGGTATTGTTTCCCTTACAGAGGTATCCTCTGTCGAAACTCTGACCCTAAACAAGAATAAGAAGAAGGTCTTGAACAGTAAAGGAATGAAAAGGAAAGGATCTGTTCTTCTTCTTTTCCTTCTTGAATTAAGACTTTGCCTGTCTTAATTTTTCTTCCAATTAAATTCAAGAAAAGGGATTCAAGAAAGGGAATTCTTGAAGAAAATTCAAGAAGAGGAAAGAAGGAAGAAAAGAAATTTTCAAGAAAGAAAATTTCAGCCTAAAAGTCCAAGAATTGAATTCTTGAAAAAGAATTCAAGAAGAGGAGCCAAGAACTAGAAATTGTTGTCTTCATCTTTTTCTGTGTGGATCACCATTGGAGGGTGAACATTTGGGCACCTGGTGGAGATTCAGAGTTTGGATTTTGCGATACAGGTTAGTATCTTAATTTGAGATTAAATCTTATATATACATTTTATATGTTTTAATTCTTTTAAGGAGATCTTGGGTTAAAGGTTTGGTGAAGATTTCAAAAGATAAAAATAAAATTTTGAAATCTATGTTTCCGCCTTGCCATCAAACCTTACACTTCTAGCCCTAGCCACCCCCTTCCTTCCATCCATCATCAAACCCTAGGCTGTCCACGATCCCTCCTCCAAAATCCTAATCCGTCCCTTCCATCTTCCAACCTAGGATGCTAACTTCAAGCACTCCAAAACCCTAGGTCGCTAGGGTTTCTCCCTCCTCCATGCCACCAACCCTGAAGCACCAGGCACCCTCCAGGTTCTAGGTCACCAGCTCCCAGTCTAGGCACCCCCATAACCTCTAGGCCACCCCCTCTAATCCAAGAACCCTCTTCATCTAGGCCGCTAATCAACTTCCCGTGGCCCCTCCTGCCTTCCCTCTATTTTCTAACCTTTGATTCATATTTTTTCTATCTTTCACATCCTTAACTCTTGGTGTTTGTAGGATTCCTCAAGTGCCATGAACCTTGGAGGAAGTCTTCCTCGCCCCCGGAACCATCTGATAGAAAGCTGGCGCATCTGTGGGAACAAGCTTCATCATCCAAGCACTGATCCGAGAAGTGTGATCCCTTCGACAATGAAAGAAAAATCATTGCTAGGTAAACTAACCCATCCCTTCTCTCTTCTTCTGACCTATTGAAAATTGAGCATGCCCTAATAGTGGTTTCTTAACCTTAGTATCCTTTTCTCTATTACTTTGTTAGGTTTTAATATGTGGGTATTTAATTTTAGTCTTTACATGAAATTCTTTGCTTGTTCTTAATCTTTTTTGGGAACAAAATCACATAAAAAAATCTAAAAATCATCACTCACATAATCTAAAATTTCTTTATGCTCATCCCCAGCATGTTCATCCCGCATCACACTGAAGGGTATTATGATAATTTCCACCAAATTCCTTATCTTCTAGGTAGGCATGACATGTTGCTAGATGTCAATCATGTCTTATAGGTTTTCATGGATCAATTTGATTGGATTTATGAGTCAATTCAAAAGTTAGTTCGAATTGGCAACTTAGGTCAGCTCAATTTGACCTAATTAGGTCAATCAGGTTCGATTGGATCGAATTGGCTTGGACCTAGACCTACTGCTGGCTAGATGTGGAACCTAAAGGGTCACACACACTAGGAAATTGGTCAAGGAAGTCAATTGTATATTTATTAGGGTCATGGGATCCTAATTGGGTAGCTAATTGACATCTAGCATATGTTGGCTAGCCTAACTCCTAACCCAATTGGATTGGGTCAACTTGTTTGCTAATTAGGCTAACTAATTTAAGTGGAATTTAAATTGGATTGAGTCCTAAGTGGGGTAGACAAATTCAGTATTTATCTAGATTTATTTGGGACTTATCTTGGATTAATAAAGAGTCCTACATGGCATGGACTCTTGGAACCAACTTACAGTGTGTGCCATGAAAAAGTGTGCACAGAAGGACCACGAGTCCTTCTGCCAGTCAGTTACAAAGGCTAGACAAAGTTCAAAGGACTTCTTCCTTATCTCCACACCCTTTTGAAAGGGGATTGACCAGTCAAATAATGGGAATTTGGCATGGAAAGAGTTGGCACAAAATAAAGAGTTGTGTCTCTTCATTTTGGTGCTAATTTGAGACTAGAAGTCCTTCTGTTTGAAGGCTATTATTTTTCTTTGATGTTTCATTTATAAAATCACACCTTTTAGCCTTCCCATAATCAGTCAAAGCCATGTGGTTGATGGAGGAAAAGGCTGGAAACTGAAGAGACAATGAGCTATCTCTTGGTGCATGAAAAGTATTATCATGATATGTCCTTTCATCCTAATGAGACTCTTTTTGCTTGAAGGGTCTTATCAAGTGGCTGAAGGAGAGATATATCAGTCACCCCATCCCTCTCTATAAATTGGTGTCGGTAATCTGATTCCAAAGAATGAAAAGTTTCCTATCAAGATATACTACTTTCTATTTCTCTCCCTCCTCCTTAAGACAAGGTTTGTCTCTTTAAGACAAAGCTTGTTCTTTCAAGACAAGGCTAGTCTAATTAAGACAAGAGCCTAGGAAAAAAAATAGAAGGGGTATTTGGAATCTAAGAGAGGATTCGGAGTATTCTCTGAGAGTCCTATAGGAAGGTAGGGGTTCCAGCAAAGGAAGAAAGTCTGAAAGTTTGTCGGAAGAGTACTAGTCGAACAAGCAACCTTTGTAAGAGTACTTTCTTGGTCTGATTTTTGTGCAGATCACCTCTAGAGGGCATGCACTTGTGTGCCTCATGGAAATTAAGGACTATAGCATTCCAAGTATTCATCTATAACTTTAAAATTTAGATTTATTAGTTGTCATGATCAAGTGGTCCTAGGGTTTTGGGTTCTGGCCATCCAGTGTTTCGAATATGAAAATTTTGAAACCTGATCTTTTGCTGCACCCTGCCCGAAACCCAATAGTGGTATCAAAGCCACCTTGATGCATACAATTAAAAATTTTTTTAGTGTTGATTGCTTACTATGCTATGAATCGATGCATGATTAGTTCATATTACATATGAGATATGCTATATCTAGTAACTACTTCAGATTGGGTTAGTTACCATGGCCATCCAGTCATACGAGCTAATTAAGGTTTCATGGCCCTTTCTTCCCATTCAATGGGGTCTCCTATGGCATTTAGGATTTCCGCTATGGCCTTATCCCATGAACAAGTGAGGTGAACGAATTGTTGTTATAATCATGCTCACGTTATGCATATTAGGGTTAATGTGCTTGTTTGCTGGAATGAGTGTCATAATGACATGATTAATTAGGATGTGTTTAAGACTTTAAAAGTCCTTACAAAAATATATTTAGTCATAGTGTGAGTTAATCATGATAAACATTTGATTAGGTTTGATCAACCAATTGGTATCTAGGCAAGTGGTTCTAGGAAGGTAAAGGGAATGAGGTTTTTAATTTGTTCTGTTGCCTAACCTAGCCAATTTAATAAAGCAACAAGGGGATGCCCTTTGATAGAATGGTGCCCTAAAAGCCAATCATTGTAAGTGCATTTTCATGATCTTCCAACTCATGTATGATATTTTTATTAATAAAATGCATCTTTTGATTCATCATACTGCTGCATTTTATCAAGATTATGATGAACCCCATATGTTAGGGCAATGAAATTAGGATTATGATGGAGATCATAATGGTGAGATCTAAGTTCCTATAAATGCTAATCTAAAGTGTTCCTAGTCATTGGATAATTGATTCGGGGATTGATGAATCCGAAAAGACTAGCACATCCTATGTATGCTCGATGGAGAGGGTGATTGGTCCCACAACCACTTGTGTAGATACACTAATACAAGGATGTGGGTGTGATGTGGGACAATTATGAAAACCTAATCTATTGATTATCAACCTAATTAAAAGTGAAAAATAGCAATTAAATTTTTTTATAATTTTCAGATTTTTGGTGACTCAAAGTATGCAATTATGGAAATTAGTCAACTAGTTTATACCCACATAAGTAGATCTAACAAAGTAACTAAAAAAACCTGGATTTGGTGATTAAGAAATCATCTTAAACTAGGGTCTAGTTTCAAAGATTCGGGCACTGATCTTCCATGATATCGGTTCCAAGGTAAGAACACCTCGACTTAAGTTCCTGATCACCTGCAAACACTCAACAAAGGAAGTTTTAAGTTAGAAAGAAGAAAAGGAAAGAAAAGATGGAAAAGTGAAGAGAAGAGGGAAGGAAGAAGTCAGCTAAGGTTTTTTGATGGCTGGATAAGTAGGATAACTAGGGCCTCGCATCCCACGATGTTCCGAAGAACAAAGAAAAAGGGCCTCACACCATGTGATGTTTAGAAGAACAAAGAAAAAGGGCCTCATACCCCGCGATGCACATAGCAAAGGAAGGAAATCTGGCAAAGCTTCTTTATTAATGAATAAATTATGAATAATACAAGAGGGGTTGATGGGGTATTTATAGACCCTCAACTAGTGGTGTAAGAGATATAAAGACTAGACTTATTTTCCCTTAGACTACAACTCCTAGAATTCTGGCTCTGGGCATCCTGGACACTTGTCTCTAGGCTGATCTAGACCTCTCTTCAAGTGGGCAATCATCATGGGATTCTCATCCATCTTGGGCACCAACTATGAAGATTGATGAGGTGTCATGATGTAGGGTCAAGATGGCTCCCTGGGTTGCCTTGATTGTTGGACTCTGGAGTCTGGATGATGTGGGTTCTTACATGCAAGTGGACTCTCCAGTCTGGATAGAAGAAAACTCAAAGAGTTTTCATGAGATTCTTGAGTTCCTAGATCTTGAGCAGCTTGGAACCTGTTTGATTGAAGTGCTTGAAGTAGAAACCCTTGGACTTCCAACACTTTGAATGAATAATTTTGGCTTGAAACTCTTTGGAAGATGGCGTCAAGGAAGAGGCTAGAAAGCTTGGTCAACACTTGGTTTTTGGCATGAAATTCCTTGAAGGGAATGGCGCTAATTAAGAAGAGTCCTTCTTAGTTACTTATCTTAAAATAAGTTGGCATGAAATCTCTTCTCATGTGGGTGCTAATTATTGTTGAACTCCTTCTCATTTACTCCTCTCAAAATAAGTTGGTGCTAACTCTTCTTAAGTGGCCGACCAAAGAGGATTTATAGCATGTGTTGTCATGTGATAATGTCCAAATAAAGTGACATGAAGTGTGTTGTCCTAAAATGACATAGCATGTCCAAACATGACATGTGTTGATGTCCAAATCCTTGAAAAGGTGGTGCCAAGAACAAATTGACTTGGGCTAGCACATGGAGTCACATGGCTTATCTTGGGCTAGCACATGGGTCTTCAATTGGGTGCACATGAAGTCACATGGGTCTTCAAATGGGTCCCCTTTGGGTTAAAGGACTCAATAACTAATTATTACAAGACTCAAAACCAAATAACTCAAGCCCCACTTGATCAATTGATCAAAAGGTATAACCTCATGCAATAAAAAGAATAAATTTGGTAAATAGGGTTTGGCCCAATAGAGTTTGACACAACCAATAAATGGGGTTTTGACTCAATGTGGTAAAAAGGGTTTAGCCCAAAAGGTTAAATAAAAAAATCCTAATTATAGTTGGTATAAAAGGGCTGAACCTAACTAAGCCAAAATAATATAATTTAAAATAAAATATTTACATGGTAAAAGGGGTTGGGTTCAGGGCTTTATTCACAGGTGATCCACAAGGATATAAGTTCAACCTGTCAATATTTTCTAGCTCTAGTGTCCACACCAATTCTCCTCGGGTGGGAGAAACTCGACCCTATCGAGTATGAATCAATATCGCTATGATAGCGCTTTAATAAGTCTGGGTCAACTCTCTACAAGTCCTCTCTGGTGATCCAAGAATCATCAATCTCAGGTCATCCTTGCCAACAAACCAGATATCATTGGTAATCTTTGCTTTGGGTAGCATTGATCTTGTCATCCAAGAGCCGCTCAATCTTGTCTCTCCGAGCTGGTGGTATAGGTGGACACACTTGGGTTGGTTCACTCTCAAGGACCAGATTATGCCCAAATGGCTCACTAGGAATCAACATTGGCTCTCTATACTCAATAAGGTCTGAAACATTGAAAGTTGGACTAATACTTAGTTTAGGTGGTAACTCGAGCATATAGGCATTAGACCCAATTTTCCTAATCACTTTGTATGGTCTACTATTATGGGCATGTAACTTCTTCATGGTTCTAGGTGTAGCCTTACCCTAACATAGTCTCTTTCATTGAATTCTTTGAGTCTTTTTTCTTGAAAATATTCATTGCTTTCATTAATTATTATTATCTTTTTAATTATTGACATGCATGTAAACCCTAAATTATAATTGAGTTTGACCCTTGGTTTGTGGGTGACATGCAGATGAGAATTTAACATGAACTCCTAATAGATGCCATAAGGTTCTCCAGGAATAGATGGCAAATCTAACAAGACTAAAAGATTGATGAAACATGCTAACCTCAACAAAATGTAATCTAATGGTCCTAGAAACATGGGAAGCTTCAGGAAAAGGTAGAAAATAGGAAGTGGATTCGTGGGTGACTTAGTAGGGTAGAAAATAAGAAAAGGGTTCGGGGATTTGCCCTAGACTAATGGGGTTGACCTTAAAGTTTGACACTGAATTACATCTACAGGCACTAAAAGGTCCACTTAATAGAAAAATGGGTCGCTAATCTCAGGGAAGAAATCTTCAAGTGGAGTCAAAAGGGTGACTTCAGCCTGAGGGTACCGGACTAAACAAATCATGTCCTCAATAGGCTCTATGAGTTGAGTCTCTTCTAGTGTTTCTTCAGGTAAAGTCTCGGCAATAAGGTTAGGTTCCTCTTGGATCTCTTTTTCTAAGGGTCCTACTAGTATAGTTTCAGTCTGGGTATAGTCATGGTCAACTAACTCTGGGCTGGCTTTAGTCTGGGTGCCTACCAGGTCAGCTAATTTTGGGTTGGCCTTAGTTTGGGTATGGTCAGGATTATCTAACTCTGGGTCTACCTCTTGTATCTTCTCATCTACATACTCATCTACTAAGCTCACATCAGCTTCATAACTTGCACTATAATGGTAGCTTGGTGAACCAATGGGGTAGTGGAGGTGGGTCGATTAAGGGGAGGTGGATTGATTTCGAGGTTCTGACTAGGTGTACTGATCCTAGTGGGTTTGGATTGATGGGTTAAGGTTCCAAGGGGAGTTGGTCTAGGTGAAATAGGGTTAGTACGAGTCTTATGAATTGTCTCTAGATTTTCGAATCGCTTATCTATTCGGTCACATTTATTGTTCACCAAGGCAAAATGATCATTCATGAACCTCATAAAGGTTTCAAGGTTGTACTCCATGGCCACAATAGGTAGGGTGAGACTACTGGTTGGGTCAGACTCCTAATCTAATGGTTATACAATGCAGACACATAGAACTCGAGTTATAGTTTTTAGACCTAGAGCTCAAGTAGAATGGGTCAGCTCAATTTACAACCAATTTAGTAATTACCCTGTCCACTGGGTAGGTAAGAGATGGGGTCGTGGGAGGCTCCCCCTGCCCTTGCAGGGTCCTAATTAAAAACCATAAAACCACTTAAGGCATTTGCCTCTGGACCTCTAGCCTTAGATACTAGATTCAAGTGATAATCAAAGGAATGAGTGCACTAGCTTACACACAATACTTGGAACCCGACCTGTTCGTATCCCTAGCTCACTAGAGCAATTAAGTATAATTAATTTTAATTAGGTTAGGATCGATGCAAAGGTGGTGGTTGTGGGCCAAGGAAGGGTGATGAAATCCCTTCCTTATGTAGATATTGGGTGCCCTTAAAATTAGGTTTGAATGATGCATACACAAGATGAAACCCTAGATGCAATCAAACTAAAATAATAGAAAAATAATAAATAATTATTTTTTTGTATTATCATCAAATTATGTTTCAGATTAGATTATTTCAAATTTTTGATCTCAGGATTTCATGTTCGGCCGTAGCTCATTACTCCCATGGATCATAAGTATACTTTCATATACCCGCTCAGGTGACGTGATTTCCTTCCACCAGAAAATAGTGAATAAAAAATTTATTTTTATCTGATTTTTATATGATTAGCATAGGATTGATAGAGGATTAACATAAAATTTATTTTTTTGAATTTTCTTAGGGTGGTTTTCATGCAATTTAATTTCAGCCTAACTAGGTATGCAGAAATTTCAGTACAAGAGCGATTAAACCCTAGTTTAACCTACTCTGATACCAAAACTGATGCAGGAGAGTTATGAAAATCTAATCTATTAATTATTAACCTAATTAATAATGAAAAACATAAATTAATATTTTTTATAATTTTCGAATTATTGGAGACTCAAAGTATGTAATTATGAAAACTAGTCAACTAGTTTATACCCGCATAAGCAGATCAAACAAAGTAACTAAAAAAATCAAGATTTGGTGATTAAGAAATCACCTTAAACTAGGGTCTACATTCAAAGATCAGAAACTAAGGAGTAGGGAAAGGATTTTGAGTTTTACCAATGTTGAATTTTCCTTCTGAAGTAGATCTGTTGGAACTCTCAGGAATCCACGACAGGGCTTCAAGATTTTGCTCTTCGGGCTCCGATCTTCTATGATATCAGTTCCAAGGCAAGAACACCTTGACTTGAGTTCCTGATCACCTGAAAACACTCAACAAAGGAAGTTTTAAGTTAGAAAGAAGCAAAGGAAAGAAAAGATGGAAAAGTGAAGAGAAGAGGGAAAGAAGAAGTCAGGTAGGGTTATCTGATGGCTGGATAAATAGGATAACTAGGGCCTCGCACCCCATGATTTTCTGAAGAATAAAAGAAAAGGGCTTCACACCCCGCGATGTTTCGAAGAACAAGGGAAAAGGGCCTTACATCCCACAATGCACACAGCAAAGAAAGAAAATCTAGCAAAGCTTCTTTATTGATGAATAAATTATGAATAATATAGGGGGGGTTGATGGGGTATTTATAGACCCTCAACTAGTGGTGTAATGGATACAAAGACTAGACTTGTTTTTCCTTGCACTGCAACTCTTAGAATTCTGGCTCTGGGCATCCTGGACTCTTGTCTCTGGGCTAATCTGGACCTCTCTTCAAGTAGGCAATCATCAGGGGATTCTCATCCATCTTGGGCACCAACTATGAGGATTAATGAGGTGTTAAGATGTAGGGTCAAGATGGCTCACTAGGTTGCCTTGATTGCTGGACTCTGGAGTCTGGATGATGTGGGCTTTTGCAGGCAAGTGGACTCTCCAGTCTAGATAGAAGAAAACTTAAGAGTTTTAGGGAGATTCTTGAGTTCCTGGATCTTGAGCAGCTTGGAACCTGTTTGGTTGAAATACTTGAAATAGAAACCCTTGGACTTCCAACACTTTGAATGAATAATTTTGGCTTGAAACTCTTTGGATGATGGCGTCAAGGAAGAGGCTAGAAAGCTTGGTCGACACTTGGTTTTTGGCATGAAATTCCTTAAAGGGAATGGCACTAATTAAGAAGAGTCCTTCTTAGTTACTTATCTTAAAATAAGTTGGCATGAAATCTCTTCTCATGTGGGTGCTAATTATTGTTGAACTCCTTCTCATTTACTCCTCTCAAAATAAGTTGGCGCTAACTCTTCTTAAGTGGCTGACCAAAGAGGATTTATAGCATGTGTTGTCATGTGATGATATCCAAATAAAGTGACATGGAGTGTGTTGTCCCAAAATGACATGGCTTGTCCAAACATGACATGTGTTGATGTCCAAATCTTTAAAAAGGTGGCACCAAGAATTAACTGACTTGGGTTAGCACATGGAGTCACATGGCTTGTCTTGGGCTAGCATATGGATCTTCAATTAGGTGCACATGAAGTCACATGGATCTTCAATTGGGTCCCCCTTGTGTTACAGGACTTAATAACTAATAATTACAATACTCAAAATCAAATAACTAAAGCCCCACTTGATCAATTGATCAAAAGGCATAACCTCATGCAACAAAAAGAATAAATTTGGTAAACAGGGTTTGGCCCAATAGTATTTGACACAACCGATAAATGTAGTTTTGACTCAATGTGGTAAAAAGGGTTTAGCCCAGAAGGCTAAATAACAAAACCCTAATTATAGTTGTTAAAAAGGACTAACCCTAACTAAGCCAAAATAACATAATTTAAAATAAAATATTTACATGGTAAAAGGGATTGGGTTCGAGGCTTTATTCATAGGTGATCCACAGGGATGTGGATTCAACCTATTAATATTTTTTGGCCTTGGTGTCCACACCAGGGTGCTCATTAGGTTGTGAGTCCACTGAACTGATCCGACAAGAGAACATCAAATAGAAGTCTTACTTGTCAAAAGCATGTTCTCTTAGTGGAAGTTGTGCTTGTGATCCTTAGACCTGAGACTACAATAGTATCTTGTGTACACGAACCCATGTTTTGGTGCATACTCACTCATGGCAATTAAGTCATGTACGGGGTGTTTCTTGATATGGTAGATTGTGTATGAAGGTAATGAGTAGGTCAACAAGGAATCGATCACTCCTAGTAAGAGGAGAGTTATCCCATGTGATCTCTTCGAATGATGACTCAAGAAGTCTTTGATCAAAGCTAGATAAGATTAGATAGGGTTTCTAATCTTTCATCGATCGAATCTTCATTATCGAATTGAGATTCAAAATGATTAAGTGCTAGGGTTTGACATTTATCCATGCCCATCACTTAATTTGGATACAGAGAGATTAAAGTATTGAATTGCATGGTAACTTTCTGCTAAAGGGTATTTTGTTATTTTCCATCAAATTTCTCATCTTCCAGGTTGGCATGACATATTGCTATACATCAATCATGTCTTGTGGGTTTTCATGAATCAATTGGATTGAATTCATGAGTCAATTCGAAAGCTGGTTTGAATTGGCAACTTAGGTGATTTGTTTTGATTGGTTCGAATTGGATTGGACCTAGACCTACTGCTGGATAGATGTGGAACCCAAAGGATCACACACATTAGGAAATTGGCCTAGGAAGTCAATTGGCTTTTAATTAGGGTCATGGGATCCAAATTAGTTAGCTAGATTGCACACTAGCATGTATATGCTAATTTAACTCATAACCCAATTGAATTGGGTCTAAAAGGTTGCTAAATAGACTAACCAATTTATGGGAGACCTAAATTGGGTTGAGTCCTAAGTGGGATGAATTTATCAAAATTTATCTGATATTTTTCATAGCTTTTATGTGCCAAATACCAAGAGTCCCAAGGGCATGGGACTCTTGGCGCCAAAAGTAGTGGTCAGAAATTAAAGGGGCACAGAAGGACCAAGAGTCCTTCTGCCTATTAATCACTTATGAGGTGATAAACTACACTTTATCCCCTTTCATATGACACCCATTTTGCATGGTTTTTGACAAGTCAAAGATGGGAAATGGCATGGAGAAAATTGACCGACAAGTGAAGAGTAGGACTCTTCACTATTGGCATGCAAAAAAGGACCTAGAGTCCTTCTACTTTGGGGACTTTGCTTCTAAATGAAGCAAGGCATCCCAAGCCTTATCCCTTATCCCTTTGATATGGCATATTACCTGTGAAATAAATGAAGGGGTAGTGAATTAAGATGGCACGCACATGAAGGGTTGCATCCCTTCATGATAACCGCAAATAGTTTACATCCAAGAGTCCTTCACAATGAAGGAACTTGTCTCTTCAAAGGGTTACTTCATTCCACACCATCTAAACCACCTCCCCGCCAGTTACATTCCATATGGCATGAGGACAAGTGGGCCACATTATCCAAACAAAGGGATATAAGGCTTTTGGTGCATGAAACGTCTTGACCTTTCATGATAAGACTTCTTCTTAGTAAAGGGTCTTATTTGATCTTTGTTTAGACAGATCAAAGGTTGATGATAGGGCTTATCTGGCACCTCCCCCTCTCCTAAAAATAGCCATCAATGTTTAGGCCGATGGCAGCACAAATCCTTTCTTTCTTGCATTCTTACACTCACACTCTGCCACACTCTCCTTTTGTCTCTTCCTTGTCTTATCTTAAGACAAGTACTTCATTTTAAGATAAGCATTTTAGAAAGTGAATTAGTAAGTGTAAGTGAAAGTGAAGAGAGTTTTGGAAAGAGCTTAGAGTGCTTTACTGGAGGGCAAGGGTCTGAGCAAGAAAGAAGAGGCTGCCAAAGGAAGAAAAGCCATCAGAAGAGTCCCAGTGGTTTAAGCAACCTACTAAGGAGTGCTTCCTAGGTTCCATTCATGTGAGGATCACCTCTAGAGGGCATGCACTTGTGTACCTAGTGGAAAGAAGAAGGAATTTGCATTCCAGGTATTTTTCCAAACCCTATTTGCATGACTTGTTAATTGTAATGAATAAGGGATCTTGGGCTTAGGTTTTTAAGTTGTTTGGAGTTTCAAGAAAGAAATTTTTTGAAATCCATTATTCCGCTATGCCATCGAAACCCTAGAAAGACCAATAGTGGTATCAGAGCCCTCTTATTTTATTCAATTAATGGTTAATTGATTATATGGGAATCATATTCTGATGCATGCCACTAAATAGGCTTCAATTATATATTGAAGGATAATATGATCATATATATAAATCATAGTATGATGCATACTTTGAAAGATTATATGATAGTGCATATTATCAAGTATGGTGCATGCTATTGAATAATTATATGATTTTATGCATGATTAGTTCAATCACATATTTGAAATGTGTTATATCCTAGTAACTACTTCGGATTGGGTTAGTTACCATGGCCATCCAGTCATATGAGTTAATTAGGGTTTTATGGCTCTCTTTTCCCATTCAATGGGGTCTCCTATGGCATGTAGGGGTGCCGCTGTAGCAATATCCCATGAACAAGTAAGGTGAATGGATTCATATTACAATCATGCTTATGGTATGCATATTAGGGTTAATATGCTTGAATGATGGAATGAATTTCATGTCATATGTGTATGGTTATGAATGCATTATGATGTCATGAATATTAGGTTTTATGATGTCATGAATGTTAAGTTGACATGATTAAGTCTATATTAGGATGTGTTAGAGACCATCAAAGCCCTCATAAAATCATATTTAGTCATTGTGTAAGTTAATCATGATGCAAATCCAATTAGGGTATGATAAGCTAATTGGTGTCTAGGCAAGTGGTTCTGGGAAGGTAAAGAAAATGAGATTTTTAATTGGTTCCATTGACTTACCTGTCTAATTTAATTAGTATCTAAGGAAAACAACGGAGGGACCCCCTCATATCTTCCACTTACCTGGCCAATTTGGTCATATCTAAAATCTAAATTGGAAATGCTAAGTGATTAAGCACACTGCACATTGCCTTCCTTTATGCTAAGCCAAATTTATGTCAACACTATAGTAGGTTTGTTGTGTACAAACAAGGCCTACTCTAGCATTTGGTATAAAATTTGTCTTGGTGCACCTAGTGCTTTATAGCATGACTGATAATGTTGCTTTGTTGTGTACACACAAGGGCAACATTATTCAATCATGGCTAAATGGAAATAAAGTGTCCGACTAAATTAAGACATTATGGTTTATTGTGCACACACAAGGCTATAAGTGTCTTAGAGGCAAAAGTTAAGTTGAGAATTACAAGGGATGCAATTGGAAAGGGTCATTTCCTACCCTTGAACTTATAAGTGTTTGTTGTGTACACACAAGGCATTTATAAGGAATTAGGATCTCAACCCCACTAAGGAAGCCCTGGGAGGGTATCTCGCTTACCATAGTTGAGGGTTATGAAATTTGATAGAAAATAGTAGGAGACACAATTAGATGCAAAAGTCTTTATCTAATTATGAATATCATCATGAGTGGTCTACTTATAGTTGTTCTTTACTTACTGTAGATTATTATATTATGGCTTCTACTCTTTCACTGCAGGGCATCTTGGATGCCAATAAGTTGATCGATCCAAATTATGTGGATTGGTTGAGGAACCTGAGAATTATATTAGCTCAGGAAAAAATTACATATATCCTTGATACTCCTGACCTAGGTCTGGTAGTAGAGGATGCTACTAAGAAGGGTTTAAAGAAAAAAAGGAACCCTAAGAGTAGCTTCCAGAAAAGGAAAAAGGTAAGGAAGCCCTTTGCTGATGGAACCTGCTATCACTGTGGAAAGCAAGGGCACAGGAAAAAGAATTGCAAGTTATTTTATGCAAGTCAGAAGTAGGATGCTGGTGATGCATCGAAAAGTTTGTACATGATACAAACAAACTTATCATTAAGTTCTTCAGCCACTAATACATGGATATTGGATACCGCATGTGGGTCTCATATCTGCAAGTCATTGTAGGGGTTACAAAGGCCCAGAAGCTTGAAGAAGGGTGACTTCGAGCTGTTTGGCATGAGCGGTGATCCCATTCATGTTGAAGTTGTTAGCACCTATCTGATGTTATTACCATCGGGCAATATTCCTGAATTAAAAGATTGTTACTATGTACCCAACATTATAAAGAATATTATTTCTCTACCTTTGTTGTTGAAACAAGGTTATGAAATAAATATTTCGAGCCATGGGTGCTCGATCTTCTTTTCAAAGAAGTTCTTTGGTTGTGGTACATTTGTTAATGATCGTTTGATTCTATCACTTAATGATGAGTTATGCTTGTTGAAAACAAGAAGAGAAAAAAGATGATATAAATGTCACATATCTCTGGCATTGCCATTTGGGTCATATTAGTGAGTTTAGGATAAACAAGTTATACAAAGAAAATTTCTTTGAATATTTTGATCATGAATCATTACGAACTTGTGAGTCCTATCTCATGGGTAAAATGATAAAATCTCCATTCACTGGACATTAAGATAGGGCAACTGAGTTGTTAGTCCTAGTACACAGATGTGTGTGGTCCTATGAAAACCCTGGCTAGAGGAGGATACTCTTATTTCATCAGTTTTACTGATGATTTATCAAGGTTCGGATATGTGTATCTTATGAAACACAAGTCTGAAGCCTTTGAAAAATTTAAAGAGTATCGAAGTATGGTTGAGAAATAAACTGGGTATAGTATTAAAATCCTTCGATCTGATAGAGGAGGAGAATACTTGTCTAGTGAATTTCTCGATCATCTTAAAGACAAAGGAATTCTCTCTGAATGGATCCCTCCTATACGCCATAGTTAAATGGTGTAACAGAAAGGAGGAACTGAACCTTGTTGGACATGGTACGGTCCATGATGTGCTTCACAAATCTTCTAGTATCCTTCTGGGGTTATGTCCTAGAGATTGCTACCCACGTAATAAATAGAGTGCCATCAAAGGCTGTTAAGAGCACTCCATCTGAATTATGGAATGGGAAAAAGCCAAGTCTTAAATATTTTAAGGTTTGGGGTTGCCCTGCTTATGTTAGGAATGTTTTTGGACATAAGCTAAGTGCAAGGGCTGACAAGTGCAGGTTTGTAGGATATCCTAAAGAAGGTATGGGTTACCTTTTCTACCATCCTACTGAGCAAAAGGTCTTTGTCAGTAGGCATGCCACATTCTTGGAAAAGGAGTTTATCCAAGAAAAGGATAATGAGAGGATATTTGAACTTGAAGAAGTTCAATCTACTCCTGCAGTAATTCCTCAACCAGATGTTCCTAAGGTTCAAGAACAACCACAACACATACCTCCGCTCCGTAGGTCAAAGTGAGTGCGAAGTGCACCTCTCAGATATGGCTTTTTCATTAGGAATAATAATAAAGCCAGTATCATACAGGATGATGATCCTGTGACCTATATGGAAGCTGTCGAGAGTAAAAACTTCAACAAATGGCTAAATGCCATGAAGTATGAAATAGACTCCATGTATTCCAATCAAGTTTGGATCTTGGTAGATCCGTCTGAAGGAATTAACTTGAAAGGGTGTAAATGGGTCATTAAGAAAAAGATAGGAGCAGATGGTCAAGTAGAGACTTACAAGGCCAGGTTGGTGGCAAAAGGTTTTAGATAAAAACATGGCATTGACTATGATGAAACCTTATCACCAGTAGCCATGCTCAAGTCCATTCGGATATTACTTGCTATAGCAGCATACCATGATTATGAAATCTGGCATATGGAAGTAAAAACTACTTTCCTTAATGGAAATCTTGAGGAAGAAGTCTATATGACACAGCCAGAGGTTTTTGTCTCAAGTCGGAGACCAAACCAAGTATGCAAGCTAAGGAAGTCCATTTATGGATTAAAGCAAGCATCGAGGAGTTGGAACATCCGCTTTGATGAAACAATCAAGGAGTTCAGATTCATCAAGAATGTGGATGAACCATGTGTGTAAAAGAAGACAAGTGGGAGTGCCCTTGTTTTCCTGGTTTTGTATGTCGATGACATACTCATCATTGGGAATGATATCCCAATGTTGCAATCGATCAAGTCTTGGCTATCAAAGCAGTTTTTCAAGAAGGATTTGGGAGAGGCATCCTATATACTGGGTGTAAAGATCTATAGAGATAGATCTAAGAGGATGCTGGGCTTATCCCAATCCAGGTATATTGACTTAGTGGTGAAGAGATTCAACATGGAGGGATGATGAGGACCTGAGAGCTATCAGATGCCACGTGGAGTCCCATAGGCATCATCCACCCTATTCGGCATCGCAGAATTCTCATATATTCACTCAAGCACAAAAGGTAGTAGATCAACATCCTGTATAGAAATTAGGGACCATCCAAGAGAAGATGGAAGGGAGTATCAGGCAAATCAAGTAGCATTTGGGCGCCCACTCTCCTTCCCTCTTTCATGAGATTTTATTTCCTTGTGTTGACCACCCTTTTATGAAATGTATGTGGCACCCTCCATCTTTCCTTGTAGCATGAAATCTCTTGCCCTTCTAGTGCCATCTCTTATGGCATGTAGTTGGCACCAACAAGTAAGCTTGTTGGCACCCCTTTTTATGTTTATTTTTTCATGTATTCCAAGAGCTAGGTATCCCTATATAAGGACCCCTCTCTTGTATTGAAATGAATAATAATGATGATGATTTGAGAAGAGTGATTCTTCATTTTGCCTCCGTAAAGGAGTGGGCATGAGGCCCGTCTTGCCTTTGCCTTCGAGCGTCGAGGGGTGTGAGACCCTATGCCTTCGCTTTCAAGTGTCGAGGGATGTGAGGCCCTAGTTATCCCCTTCTCCATCGTGTCATCTTTATGGTCTTAGAGATTTTCCTTCATGGTCCTTGGTAGTGATTTGGGTAGGATGCCCTAGGCTCCACATGTAGTGAGATGGGTGGGATGCCCTATGCTACATGTAGTGGAGTAGGTGAGATGCCCTAAAGGTGAGAGGTCTCTTCGTGAATGTAAGTTCCAAGTCCATAGATCATCCATCTTTTTTATCCCTCCACGGCCTTGGAAAGTTATCCTTACGGCTCCATTAGTGAGGTGGGTGAGATTTCCTAGAGGTGAAAGGTCTCTCCGTGAGTGTGAGTTTCCAAGTCTGTGGTAGTCCAAAACCCTACCTTCCATCTCCGTTGTTTCCTTCACCACCTCCATCCATCAAAAAAATAATAAAAAAATATAATTTTTTTTTGTGGTACCCTAATCCCTGGTGACTTCTCAGCTCACCAACGATCCTACCTCCACCTGTCCCCCATCAAGGGAAGTAAGAAAGGTTACTTGCCCATGAGTCAAGGCATACATTTCTCCAAGAAGATGTCTCCTAAAACACCAGAGGAGAGAGAGAATGAGTTTGATCCCTTATGCTTCAGCTATTAGATCAATTATGTATGCCATGTTATGTACCAGGACTGATGTTGCTTATGCCTTGGACATAGTAAGCAGGTTCCAGGCTGATCCAGGGGAGGATCATTGGAAAGCTATGAAAAATATTCTTAAGTACCCGAAAAAGACAAAGATGTTTTTCTAATATATGGTGGATTAGAGTTGAAACTAGAAGGATATACAGATTCTAGTTTTTAATCAGATCTAGATGATAGCAAATCCATATCAGGGTATGTCTTCACCCTATATGGTGGTGCAGTGAGTTGGAAGATTACAAGTAGTTGACTGTAGCTGACTCAGTCATTGAGGTAGAATACATAGCTGCAAGTGAAGCCACGAAGGAAGCTGTCTAGATGAAGAAATTCATCATGAAATTGGGCATGGTTCCTGATATAGAACAACCGGTGTCACTTTATTGTGGTAACATTGGAGTTGTTATGCAAGTTATTGAACCAAGGACTCATAATAAGCCTAAGCATATCCTAAAATGCTTCCACGTCATTCAAGGACAAGATGTTGTCATCGAACGAGTAGATACAAAGAACAAAATAGTAGACCCATTCACTAAAGCACTACCAAAGCAGCAGCTTGATCGTTACTTAGATTGTATGGATATAAAATACAAAGGCAATTGGCTTTAGTGTAAGTGGTAGATTGAAAGAATAGTGCCCTACAAGCCAATCATTATAAGGGCATTTCCATGATTTTCCAACTCATGTATGATATTATTTATCAATAAAATGCATCTTTTGATTCATATACTACTGCATCTTATCAAGATTATGATGAACCCCATAGGTTGGGACAATAAAATTAGGGTTATAATGGAGATCATAATGGTGAGACCTAAGTTCCTATAAATCCTAATCTAAAATGTTCCTAGTTGTTGGATAATCAATTCGAGGATCGATGAATCCAGAAAGACTATCACATCCTATGTATGCTCGATGGAGAGGGTGGTTGGTCTCACAACCACTTGTGTAGAGATACTAATATAAGGATGTGGGTGCTCATTAGGTTATGATTCCACAAAATCGATCTGACAAGAGAATATCAAATGGAAGTCTTACTTACTTGTCAAAAGAATATTCTCTTAGTGGGAGTTGTGCATGTGATCCTTAGATCTGAGACTACCATAGTATCTTGTGCACATGAACCCATGTTTTGGTGCATACTCACTCATGGCAATTAAGTCATGTGCGGGGTGTTTTTGGATATGGTGGATTGTGTATGAAGGTAATGAGTAGGTCAACAAGGAATTGATCACTCCTAGTAAGAGAAGTTATCCCGTGTGATCTCTTCAAATGATGACTCAGGAAGTCTTTGATCAAAATAGGATGAGATTAGATAGGGTTTCTAATCTTTCATTGGTCAAGTCTTCATTATCAAATTAAGATTCAAAATGATTAACTGCTAGGGTTTGATATTTATCCATGCCCATCACTTAATCGGGATACAGGGAGATTAAAGGATTGAATTACGTGATAACTTTTTACTGAAGGGTATTTTGGTACTTTATACCAAACTTTTTATCTTCTGGGTAGGCATGACATATTGCTAGACATCAATCATGTCTTGTGGATTTTCATGAATTAATTAGATTGAATTCATAAGTCAATTCGAATGCTGGTTCGAATTGGCAACTTAGGTCAGCTCAATTTGACCTAATTAGGTCAAATTGGATTCGATTGGATCGAATTAGCTTGGACCTAGACCTACTGCTGGCTAGATATGGAACCCAAAGGGTCACACACATTAGGAAATTGACCTGGAAAGTCAATTGTCATTTAATTAGGATCATGGGATTCTAATTGGTTAGCTAGATTGCACACTAGCATGTGTATGATAACCAAATTTTTAATCCAATTGAATTGGGTCTAAAAAGTTGCTAAATGGACTAACCAATTTATGGGAGACCTAAATTGGGTTGAGTCCTAGGTGGGACAAATCTTTCAAAATTTTTCTAATATTTTTCATGGCTTTTATATGCCAAATATTAAGAGTCCCAAGGGCATGGGACTCTTGGCGCCAAAAGTAGTGGTCGACAATTAAAGAGGCGCAGAAGGACCAAAAGTCCTTCTACCTATTAATCACTTATGAGATCATAAACTACATTTTATCTCCTTTCATATGAAACCCATTTTGCATGGTCTTTGACTAGTCAAAGATGGGAAATGGTGTGGAAAAAATTGACCGACAAGTGAAGAGTAGCGACTCTTCACTATTGGCACATAGAAAAGGACTTAGAGTCCTTCTGCTTTGCGAACTTTGATTCTGGATGAAGCAAGGCATCCCATTCCTTATCGCTTATCCATTTGATATGGCATATTATCAGTGAAATAAATGAAGGGGTGGTGAATTAAGATGGCACGAACATAAAGGGTTGTGTCCCTTCATGATAACCGCAAATATTATAAATCCAAGAGTTCTTCACAATGAAGGAACTTGTCTCTTGGAAGGGTCACTTCATTCCATGCCATCTAAACCACCTCGCTGTCAGTTACATGCCACTTGGCATGAGGATAAGTGGGCCACATTATCCAGACAAAAGGATATAAGGTTTTTGGTGCATGAAACATCTTGACCTTTCTTGATAAGACTTCTTCTTAGTGAAGGGTCTTATTTGATCAATGTTTGGATAGATCAAAGGCTGATGATAGGGCTTAGCTAGCACCTCCTCCTCTCCTATAAATATCCATCGATGTTTAGGCCGATGGCAGCACAAATCTTTTCTTTCCTGCATTGTTACACTCACACTCTGCCACACTCTCCTTTTGTCTCTTGTTCCATTGTCTTATCTTAAGACAAGTACTTCATTTTAAGACAAGGGTTTTAGGAAGTGAATTAGGAAGTTTAAGTGAAAGTGAAGAAAGTTTTGGAAAAGGCTCAGAGTGCTCTATTGGAGGGCAAGGGTCTGAGCAAGAAAGGGTAGTCTGCCAAAGGAAGAAAAGCCATCAAAAGAGTCCTAGTGGTTTAAGCAACCTACTAAGGAGTGCTTCCTAGGTTCTGTTCCTATGTGGATCACCTCTGGAGGGCATGCACTTGTGTGCCTAGTGGAAAGAAGAAAGAATTAGCATTCTAGATATTTTTCCAAATCTTAATTGCATGACTTGTTAATTGTAATGAATAAGGGATCTTGGACTTAGGTTTTCAAGTTGTTTGGAGTTTCAAGAAAGAAATTTTTTGAAATCCATTGTTTCGCTGTGCCATCGAAACCCTAGAAAGACCAACACTCTCATCTCTTCCACTTACCTGGCCAAGTTGGTCATATCTAAACCCTAACATGGAAATGCTAATTGGTTAAGCACACTACAAATTGCCTTCCTTCATGCTAAGCCAAATCCATGTCAAAAACTATAGTAGGCTTGTTGTGATTAACACAAGGCTTACTCTAGGATTTGATATGATATTTGTCTTGGTGTATTTTTATTCTTTATGGCATGATTGGTGGTGTTGCTTTGTTGTGATTGACACAAGGGCAACATTTATCAAACATGGCTGTATGGAAATAAAGGGTCTGACAAAACTAAGACATTATAGTTTGTTGCGATTAACACAAGGCTATAAGTGTCTTAGAGGCAACTGTTATGTTGAGAGTTACATGGGTTGCAATTGGAAAGGGATTTTCCTACCCTCGAACTCATAGGTGTTTATTGTGATTAACACAAGGTATTCATGAGGAATTGGGATCTCAACCCTACTAAGGAAGCCCTTGCAGGGTTTTCCACTTACCATAGTTGAGGGTTATGGTATTCGAAAGAAAATAGTAGGAGACACAATTGGATACAAAAGTCCTTGTCTAATTGTGAATATCATCATGAGTGGTCTGTTTATAGTTGTTCTTTACTTAATATAGATTTTACATTATGGCTTCTACTCTTTCACTACGAGGCATCTTGGATGCCAAAAAGTTGATTGGTCCAAATTATGTGGATTGGTTGAGGAACCTGAGGATTGTATTAGCTCAGGAAAAAATTGCTTATATCCTCGATTTTCCTGACTTAGATCCAGTAGGAGAGGATGCTACTGAAAAAAAAAGAGCACATATAAAATATGGCAAAATGATAGCATGACTGTTAAATGCATCATGTTGGCCTCTATGAGCAATAAATTGTAGAGGCAACATGAGAAAATGGAACCTCAGTCCATATTGCTCAATCTTATAGAGCTTTATAGAGAGCATAATCGGACTGCTTGATATGAGACATCGAAGCAGTTGTTCCGAGCATGGATGAGTGAGGGCTCCTATGTTTAGGAACATGTCCTCAAGATAATTGACTTGATCACATGATTAGGTCAACTGGGATTTGTGATGGATGGAGTGCTTAACAGGACTTGATCCTATGGTCACTCCTAGATTCCTTCTCGTAGTTTGTCATGAATTATCACATGAACAAACTGAATATGTCATTGCCTGAGCTACTAAATATGCTCAATAAGGCTGCAAATAGGTCGGGTTGACCCGTGACCCGACCTAACCCGTTTAGACCCGATCCAACCTATTTTTATGGATCCGTGGATCCAGGTCGGGTTCTAAAATTAGACCCATTCTATTTTCCGGGTCGGGTCTGGGTTTATTGAATTTGGACCCGACCTGACCCAATCCAACTCGAATATACTAATATTGTTAGGATCATATCTATTTGAACCTTTAAATTATAATTTAAAATTTATATGAAAACTATTTTTAACATAGAAATAGAGTTATAATTATTTTTATATCTTAATTTATTTTGAAAATAATAATGTTTGTTATCTATTTTATAGTTAATAATAGTTGTCTATGTAATAATTGAAATATTGTTATCTATATTTTATCTAGATCATATTTAGATCTAATTTTTTTAGATTAGAGCCAGGTTATTTATGGACCCAATCCAACCTGAATGACCCGTTGGATAGAAAATTCTAATAGTGAACCTGACCCGACCCAACCCGATTTTCTAGTGGGTTGGGTCTGGATCTAATATTAGGACCCAATCAAAGAACCAGGTTGGATCAGGATCACTCATGACCTGATCCGACCCGATCCATTTGCACCCCTAATGCTCAAGATAGCAGAGAGCCACTTTAAAGTTGATAAGGCTCAGCTTTTTCTGGTTAATGGTAAGAAGAAGTAGGCAATGAAAAAGGGTTTAAAAAAAAAAGGAACCCTAAATGTAGCTTCCAAGAGAGAAAAAAGGCAAGGAAGCCCTCTGCTGATGGGACCTACTATCATTATAAGAAGCAAGGGCATTGGAAGAAGAATTGCAAGTTGTATCTTGCAAGTTTGAAGCATGATGCTGGTTGTTGCCCAGAAATGGAGCCCAGGAGGGAGGGTGAATTGGGTCTTTTAAAAATTTAAGACAATAATGAGAGGGACTAGTGGTGCTTGTGAATGATGATGAATTCAATGCAAGATATTTAACATGATAGCAATAATTAAAGAGCAAGTGAGGAAGAGAGCAATCATACACAAAACACAAGGTTTATAGTGGTTCGGTGCAAACCTAGCACCTACATCCACTCCCCAAGCCACTCTTGGGAATTTCACTATAATCCAAACTAGATTACAGTTGACTTATTTTTCACAAGGCTCACAAGTCAAAAACCTAAGTTGGTTTTATCACTTAGGCTTACCAACAAACCTTAACACTTGTTTTGTCTTCGAGCTCACAAGTTAACCCTAGTTGGTTTTATTTGGCTCACCAACAAACCACAATAACCTTCTTTCAAGACACCCTTGAAAGCAATGTCAAAACACAATGTAAAAACAGATATACAATTTAAAAACTAAAACAAACTCTCTTTAAGAGTAGATTGGAATCTTTGAAGCTCAAGTAGATGCTTTGTCTTCACTCTTCCTTGGAATATCCTTCAAAGTGCCTCTTTTGGAATGAAGTAAGGATGAGCTTGTATGCTTTTCAAGGAATCAAACTATAAGAGGCTTTTGATGTGAAGTATTTGAGAGAATGTTGGCTTTTTGGCTTTTGAGTAGACTTCAATGCACTTCAATACACTTTCTTGTCTTTAAAATGAGGTTGGTGGAGGTTAAATACACCAAGAACCTTCCAAAAAATGGTTTGTGATCGTTGGAACCTCGAAAATAGCTATTTAGAGCTTGAAAGCAAGTTCTGCAAGCCAGAAAAATAGATCAGTTAGAGCTGTCAGGCTGCAAGTGTCGACACTTGGCTGTCAGGTGTCGACACTTGGCTGTCAAGTGTCGACACTTGATTTCTAGGTGTCGACACTTGAACTTTCAAGTGTCGACACTTGATGCACAGGTATCGACACTTGACACAAAAATCCTCAAATTACAAAGTTCTGTATTTTCAAAATTCTCAGGCCTTGAGTCGACACTTGGAAATCTAAATGTCGACACTTGGTTGTAGGTGTCGACACTTGGCATGCCAAGGATTTTTGTCTATGCCAAATGCTGAAGTGTCGACACTTGACTATCCAGGTGTCGACACTTGAGACTGAAAAATCTCAGATTCAAGTGTAAATGCCTCGAAAACATAAATATAATTCTTGAAAACATAAACACATAATATTTAAACATTTAGATGCCCTTTTTCAATGAAGAGGATGTCCGGATTCGTGAGAAATGCTCCGTGCCATTACATGCCATAAACCATAAGTTTTTGAGATTTTGAGGTGCTTTCTTCCTAAAAACTCACAACTTGAAATCCTCATTAGTATACAATATGTACTCAATGTTTTTTTATTCATCAAAATCACTGGGTGGAGCCAATAATCTTTCCCTTTTTGATGATGACAAAACCTTGAGTAAAATGGCAATACATTTCAGACTTTAACTATTATAATTTATGAATATGAATTTAAGTCCATAAGAGAGGCAAAAACTTCATAGTTAGGAAGAATCAATCTCCCCCTTAATTAGATACTTCTTATTAAGGTAAACTTCAAAGATTCTTACAAGGTGAAACCACAATCAATACTTTTTCTCAACAAATTTATGTATCTATATAATCAATAAAATCAATATAATATCTCAAAAAAATTATGAATTAACACTTTTTCTCCCCCTTTTTGTCAATCATTAGAAAGGGGAATAACCTCCCCCTCACAATGAGCATGGAGACAAAAAGAGAATCAAATAAGATAGATATCAGAGCCAAAATTATACCAATTTAAAAGAGTATCATAGCTAAAAAATATACCAAGATAAATGAGTATAAGATCCAAAAAATAGTAAATTGAACCATTCAAACATAAATAATGAGCACTGAACTGAAATATATATAATAGATAAGTTTTCAGTACAAAATTTGCTGAGTCATCAGCAAGAGCTGAAACATACAGATATCAACAAAGTCATATAAATATCAGACATACAACATATGAGCTATAACAGACATCTGTGAGGCTAATCCTCATCAGATGGAACCTTAAGACTGAATGGAGCACAGATCCTAGATCTATTGGCTAATGCCCTAGGAGGTGCTAAAGCTCAACGACTCCTAGTGCAGCCAGAAGGACCAAAGGTGGGTACAACCCTAGATGATCTAGTGGATGGGGGGGAAGAAGATCAGCTGGTGTAACAAGGTCTGGTGCAGAATCAGCCAAGGAAGTAGGAGGAGCTGGTGTAGTGGGAGGATCGCGACTGACCACCTCAAAATCATCAGCACTGCCATCACTGTCACTGTCACGGCCCACAACCTCTGTAGCTCGGTCATCATCCTGATCACCACCCTTAACAGAATCAGCATGGTCGCTTTGGTGATCGCCGCCATCATAATCATTATCATCATCATCATCATCATCTGATGGTACAACTACAGGGGCTGCAGGAGGTATAAGGGATCTCAACAGATCCTCAATACGAGAGAATCCCTCCTCAATAGATCTGCGAATCTCAGCATACTCCGAGATAGTATGTGCTCGAAGAAGCTCAACCTCACTACGTAGCTGAGTCATCTCACCCCTGATCTCTGTGAACTGCTCTCTGGCATGCTCCTCAAAAGATAGTCCAGTAGAAGGTGGCGGAGGAGCTGAAGTGTCAGGAGACAAATGCTCTACCTATGTCGATGGGATATCTACTAGAGGAAAAGCTGCTGGCTCAGATGGTCCAGCCTCTGCCTCTAAAATCTTGCCCTCCTCATCTGGCTCCTGGCCAGACTCTTATGAACCCATCGACCTCCAACTAATCTGTATCCCATGCGATGTAAAGACCTCTCATCGTACACATCTGTGTGTAGTATCTCCTTGGGGATCTCCCCCTCCAGTGATACTCCATATGCTCTGAATAGTCTGGTCAGTGCCATGCCGTACGGTAAATAGTGACGGTGCTTTGTCGCAGCATCATGCATCTGAGTAAGCATCAAGGATGGAAGATCAATCTATCTCCTCTCAATCAGGCTCGTCATGACCATCAACTCCCTCTCAGTGATAAAGTCAAATCTCCCAGTCTTCGGTAGAAGTATGCATGCTGTGATGTGGTGCAATAGGCACATCTCCAATGACAACTGGTTCGTGGTAACTATGGACATACCGCGAACATCCTCTCTCTCAAGAATACACCTAAACGCGGCCTCTCTATCATCTACCGAAAAGACACAGACTCCCCTATGAGGGATCTCCCATACTCTGCCCAAAAGCTCATCTGTCAGTGAAATCTGAATACCCCTGACTGAAGTAGTCCACAGAATCGTCGACAATCTAATGCACCATAAAACTCTCTCACTAGGTGAGGATAGTACCTCTCCTGCATAGTGCAGAATGGTACTAATCCTGCATCAGTGAGTACCTTTCGAATACCGAAATGGTGCCTATCGAAACACTCCAGGTCGACTCTCCTCCATGAGGCTACTAACTTCCCTGCCATCCTCTCTAAAGGGGGGAGCTCGGTGTGGCTGAACTGCTAGGCTGTGCTGTGTCAAATCTATCCTTCGACCTCCTCTCAACACCACGACTGGGCCTCTCCCTTACTGCAAGTCTCTTCCTGGGACCCATTACAGCAAGCTGACCAGGGAAGAAGGAAGATAGGTTTAGAACTAAGGGACTAGCTACAGGCTGAGATAAGGAGAGTTTCATTTCTTAGATAGGTTTTGAAAACCAGTATTAAACCAATTTTGGGTTGTAAAATACCTCAAACAACGTTTGAAAAACTATCAATCAATTTAAGGTGAGATTTTTACAACTTATACTTTGATTAAATGACAATATTCTGAACATATATTTATAGAAAATATTTTTGTTCGTTAAAGACAGATTTGAATCTTTGGAAAATAATTTTTGTAAGGCCTAAAAATCAAAACCCATGGAATTTGGGTCTAAACACTTAGGGTTTTAGCAAATAGGTGAAAATGTCACAAATATATCATGAAAAACCTTTCCAAAACTATAATAAATGGATTTAGCATACTTAATTGAGATGAAAACCCAAATTATTTTGGCCAAAATCAATAAAATAGTGTTTTTTGCTAAAAGTGGGTGAAATAAGCGTGAAAACGACCAAAAGACGAGGGAAATCCGAGAAAAATACGTTTAAATCACTATTCCCTCAAATGGAATTTTAGAAATCCACTAAAACACGTAAAAATCTAGTTAGATTCTTGAAAATCATCCAGAAAAATCCTTTTTACTGTTGCACGATTTGAAAACATAAAAAATAGAGCGAAAAAGAGGGAAAATAAGATAAAAAAGGAAGGGGGAAATACCTGATTTGTGATGGATTAAAGGGTAAAAGGATGGATTTGGACAGAGGGGACCACTGTTGCAAGAAATCAGCGGGAGGAAAAAATTACAAAAACCCTCGGTCGGCCTTTTTTAAAAACTGTTTCTGTTTCGCAAGTGTCGACACTTAGAATGGATCAAGTGTCGACACTTGGTCAGGTGTCGACACTTGACAATTTCCAAGTGTCGACACTTGGCCAAAAAATTTGATAAAATTCGAAAAATTTTTAGAAAAAATAGAAAAAAAATTCAATCAGATTTTTGGGACTTTTAGAAAGTGGTTTTGAGCTCTAGGATTTAGGTATAAATAAAACTAAGAGAGTTCTAGGAGAATGGATCAATGACACCTAACTCTCTTCTAATCAGACAGAACCTATCCTCACTCAAAGGCTTGGTAAACACATCTGCTAGCTGATCATCAGTACATACAAAATCAAGAATAACATTAGAGTTTTGTACATGATCTCTTATGAAATGATGTCTTATTTCAATGTGTTTACTTCTTGAATGTTGCACAGGATTTTTAGATAGATTGATTGCACTAGTATTGTCACATCTTATGGGTGTCTTAGTTAGTTTAATGCCAAAATCTTCGAGTTGTTGTTTGATCCAAAGGATTTGAGCACAACAGCTTCCAGCTACTATATATTCGGCTTCCACCGTAGATAAAGCAACTGAGTTCTGTTTCTTGCTACTCCAAAAGATCAAATTTACTCCAAGAAACTGACAGGTTCTACTAGAACTTTTACGATCAAGTTTACACCCAACAAAGTCGACATCAGAATAAGCAATCAATTCAAATGAAGAATCTCTAGAGTACCATAAACCAATTTCAATTGAACCAGATAGATATCTAAGTATGCGTTTAACAGCCAAAAGATGAGACTCTTTAGGATTAGACTGATATCTAGCACACATACAGACGCTAAACATGATATCTGGCCTACTGGCAGTAAGATATAACAATGAACCGATCATGCCATGATATAATTTTTGGTCTATAGATTTACCTGATTCATCCTTGTCAAGTCTACAAGTAGAGCTCATAGGAGTATCTAAGGGCTTAGTGTTCTCCATCCCAAACTTTTTGAGTATTTTTTTTGTGTATTTCGTTTGGTTGATGAATATCCCCTCTCTGGTTTGCTTTATTTGGAGTCCGAGGAAGAAATTCAGTTCTCCCATCATGCTCATCTCAAACTCACCCTGCATTAACTTTGCAAAATCTTGACAAAGAGATTCATTAGTAGCACCAAATATTATATCATCTACATAGATTTGTACTACTAAGAGATCATCATTTTTTTTCTTTAAAAATGAAGTTTTATCTACATTACCTCTAGTAAAATCATTTTTGAGCAAAAAGGAGCTTAAATGATCATACCAAGCTCTTGGAGCTTGTTTCAATCCATACAAAGCTTTATGAAGTTTATAAACATGATTTGGAAATTCAGAATTTTCAAAACCGGGGGTTGCTCAACGTAAACTTCTTCTTCAATTAAACCATTTAAAAAGGCACTTTTAACATCCATTTGATATAGTTTAAAATTCATGAAGCAAGCAAAAGCCAACAATAGATTAATTGCCTCAAGTCTAGCCACAGGAGCAAAGGTTTCATCAAAATCTATTCCTTCCTCTTGATTGTATCCTTTGGCAACTAGTCTAGCCTTATTTCTAGTAACTACTCCATTTTCATCAAGTTTATTTCGAAAAACCCATTTTGTACCAATAATTGAAGTGTTTGAAGGCCTATCTACTAAAGTCCAAACATTGTTTCTCTTAAATTGATTAAGTTCATCTTGCATAGCATTTATCCAATTACTATCACATTCAGCTTCCTCAATAGTTTTAGGTTCAATTTGAGAAATAAAAGCTAAATAATCACAGATATTTCTAAGGGATGATCGAGTACTTACACCTTTAGATGGATCATCTATAATTAGTTCTTTTGGGTGTTCATGAGCATACCTCCATTCTTTTGGTAATGGATCAACAGTTGATGTATTTTCATCACCTTGTGCTTGATCTCCTTCAGTGTTTTGATCATCGTTCTGTTCCTTGGTAAGCCCTTCATTGTTGTTTATTTCTTCAGTTTTCTTGCTACCTGTTTTATCAGAAAGTACATCTTCTTTTCTTGAAGTTTTTTGGTAAGTTTCATCAAATACTACATATATGGATTCTTCAACAACAAGTGTTCTTCTGTTGAAGACCCTGTATGCCTTACTAGATGTGGAGTAGCCTAGAAAGACTCCCTCATCTGATTTGGCATCAAATTTACTTAAATTATCTTTACCATTATTTAAGATAAAACAACGGCATCCAAAAACATGAAAATAACGAATTGAGGGTTTTCTACCCTTCCAAAGCTCATAAGGTGTTTTCTTTAAAATCGATCGAATTAAAACTCGATTTAAAATATAGCATGTAGTATTTATGGCTTTCGCCCAAAAATATCTAGGTAAATCATTTTCACAAAGCATGGTGCGTGCCATTTCTTCAAGAGTTCTATTTTTTCTTTCTACTACCCCATTTTGTTGAGGTGTCCTAGGTGCAGAAAAATTGTGATGAATTCCATTTTCAATACAAATTTATCAAAATCAGCATTTTCAAATTTGGTTCCATGATCACTTCTCAAAGATACTACTGAAACACCTTTTTCATTCAAAACTCTTTTATGAAATCTAATGAATTCAGAAAAAGTTTCATCTTTATGTGCAAAAAAAAAACCTAACCCATGTAAATCGTGAGAAATCATCTACAATGACTAGACCATACTTCTTACCTCCCAAACTAGATGTTCTAGTTGGCCCAAAGAGGTCCATGTGAAGCAATTCCAAAGGTCTAGATGTAGAGATTACTCCTTTTGGTTTGAAAGAGGATTTTGTTTGTTTTCCAAGTTGACATGCACTGCAAATCTTATCTTTTTCAAAATTGAGTTTAGGCAAATCCTTTACCAAGTTCTTTTTGCTAAGTTTTGAAATTAAATGCATGCTTGCATGTCCTAGTCTACGATGCCAAAGCCAGCTAGTTTCATCGATCTTGGCTTCCATTGCCACTAGGCATTGACCTTTTTGAATAAGGAGATCATCAAGATCAACCATATAAATATTGCCATGCCTATGGCCAATGAACTTAATGCCATTGTCATCTAGACTAGAAACAATGCACAAAGAAGATTCAAAAACAACTTTAAAATTTTTGTCACAAAACTGACTAATGCTAAGCAAGTTATGTTTTAAACCATCAACATATAATACATTATCAATATAAGAGGTAGGGGTGATATGGACTTTACCAATACCGATAATTTTGCCCTTTCCATTATCACCAAAGGTCACATTGCCACCATTTTGATATATGAGTGAGGAGAACTGCTCCACATCTCCTGTCATATGCCTTGAGCAACCGCTATCAAGGTACCACATCCTTTTCTTATTGTTTGTAAGGCATACCTGCAATAAAGATCAAGTGGAGACTTTAGGTACCCAAGCCATCTTGGGTCCTTTTTGGTTAGTGGCATTGGTTCCTTTCGGAACCCAAACTTTCTTAGAGTTATTTAACTTTCTTTTGTTGCACATATAAGATTTGTGTCCTTTGATACCACAAGTATAGTAAGTAATGGATGAAGATGCAGGCATAAAAAAATTTTTAAAGAGTTTTTGTTTCTTATGAGTTCTGAATCCTAAACCTGCTTTGTCAAATACTGCTCTTTGGTTATTTAAGAGTAAATTCAATTTTTCAGAACTGTAAGTAAATTTTTCTACAAAAGGTTTTAGTTTTTCAATTTCTTCTTTATATCTTTTGTTTTCATTTAAAATTTCTTTGCTTTGTTTTGACAAATTTTTATTTGAAAGTAAGTCACTTTTCTTTTTAAAGACATCCTTTTCTTTTTCAAGTGCCATAATCTTATCATTTAATTTTTTATTTTGAATAAGAAGGCATTCATTTTCATTTGAAAGCTTGTTATTTGTTTTGGCTAGATCCAAATTTTGCTTCTTTAAATCTTTATGTTTTGATTTTAACTTTTGAAATTCTATGACTAATTCATCAAAAACTTCATGAAGCTCATCAAAAGTAAATTTATATTCGGTTTTGGAACATACTTCATCATGATCATCCATCAGACAGAAGTTTGCTACCTCCTGCTGTTCTTCCTCAGAATTGGAGTCTTTACTTTCACTCCAGGTTGCCATCATGGCTTTCTTTCTCAGCTTTCTTCTGCTTTTCTTTAACAAGGGGCAGTCTACCTTGAAATGCCCGGGTTTTTTGCACTCAAAACACATAGGCTGCTCCTTCTCCTTTTCTTTGTCCTTCTCTTTACTTGGCTCACCTTTCAGAGGTTTCTTTTTGTAGTTAAACTTTTTCTTCCTCATGAACATTATGAATTTTCTTGCTAACAGAGCCGTCTTATCTTCTTCGGAGTCTTCGCTTGAGTCCTCTCTAGCTGTAGATTTGAACGTGATTGCCTTCTTCTTTTTGTCGACCTCTCCATTCTTTTGTTTGAGGGAGAGCTCATAGGTCATTAAAGAACCTAACAGTTGTTCCAGCGGGAGAGTGTTGACATCCTTAGCTTCTTCAATAGCTGTGACTTTTGCATCCCACGAAGCTGGTAGAGACCTGAGGAGTTTATTCATGAGTTCACCGTTAGAAATAATTTTTTCTAGGCTTCTCATGCCATTCACAATATTTGTGAACCTAGTGTACATCTCACTAATAGACTCAGTAGGTTCCATTTTAAACATTTCATATGTGTGAATAAGCATGTTGACCTTGGTGGTTTTCACTTGGTGTGTACCCTCATGGGTAACCTCAAGTGTATCCCAAATCTCCTTGGCGGAGAGATAATTAGATATTCTATTAAATTCACTTGGATCAAGAGAGCAAAATAAAAGGTTCATAGCCTTAGCATTAAGCTCGATTTGCTTAATGTCATTCTCATCCCAATCATCTTCCATCTTTGGAGTGAGAATGCCATTAATCAACATTGTAAACTGATGAGGACCTTTTACAATTATCCTCCACAAATTATAGTCAAGAGCTTGAATAAATATGTGCATGCGTGTCTTCCAGTATGTGTAATTTGTGCCATTAAAAAGTGGGGGACGATTAGAAGCTTGACCTTCAACAATACCCATTCCTATTGGGGCTGCCATGATCTTTTACTCAAGATCCTTGGACCTACAAGAGAGTACCGGTGCTCTGATACCACTTGTTGCCCAGAAATGGAGCCCAAGAGGGGGGTGAATTGGGTCTTTTAAAAATTTAAGACAATAATGAGAGGGACTAGTGGTGCTTGTGAACGATGATGAATTCAATGCAAGATATTTAACGTGATAGCAATAATTAAAGAGCAAGTGAGGAAGAGAGCAATCACACACAAAACACAAGGTTTATAGTGGTACGATGCAAACCTAGCACCTACATCCACTCCCCAAACCACCCTTGGGAATTTCACTATAATCCAAACTAGATTACAGTTGACTTATTTTTCACAAGGCTCACAAGTCAAAAACCTAAGTTAGTTTTATCACTTAGTCTTACAAACAAACCTTAACACTTGTTTTATCTTCGGGCTCACAAGTTAACCCTAGTTGGTTTTATTCCTTTGGCTCACCAACAAACCACAATAACCTTCTTTCAAGACACCCTTGAAAGCAAGGTCAAAACACAATGTAAAAATAGATATATAATTTAAAAACAAAACAAACTCTCTTCAAGAGTAGATTGGAATCTTTGAAGCTCAAGTAGATGCTTTGTCTTCACTCTTCCTTGGAATCTCCTTCAAAGTGCCTCTTTTGGAATGAAGTAAGGATGAGCTTGTAGGCTTTTCAAGGAATCAAACTATAAGAGGCTTTTGATGTGAAGTATTTGAGAGAATGTTGGCTTTTTGGCTTTTGAGTATACTTCAATGCACTTCAATACACTTTCTTGTCTTTAAAATGAGGTTGGTGGAGGTTAAATACACCAAGAACCTTCCAAAAAATGGTTTGTGATTGTTGGAACCTCGGAAATAGCTGTTTAGAGCTTGAAAAGCAAGTTCTGTAAGCTAGAAAAATAGATCAGTTAGAGCTATCAGGCTGCAAGTGTCGACACTTGGCTGTCAGGTGTCGACACTTGGCTGTCAAGTATCAACACTTGATTTCTAGGTGTCGACACTTGAACTTTCAAGTGTCGACACTTGATGCACAGGTGTCGACACTTGACACAAAAATCCTCAAATTATAAAGTTCTGTATTTTCAAAATTCTCAGGCCTTGAGTCGACACTTGGAAACCTAAGTGTCGACACTTGGTGTCGACACTTGGTTGTAGGTGTCGACACTTGGCATGCCAAGGATTTTTGTCTGTGCCAAATGCTGAAGTGTCGACACTTGACTGTCCAGGTGTCGACACTTGAGACTGAAAAATCTCAGATTCAGGTGTAAATGCCTCGAAAACATAAATATAATTCTTGAAAACATAAACACATAATATTTAAATATTTAGATGCCCTTTTTCAATGAAGAGGATGTCTGGATTCGTGAGAAATGCTTTATGCCATTACGTGCCATAAACCATAAGTTTTTGAGATTTTGAGGTGCTTTCTTCCTGAAAACTCACAACTTGAAATCCTCATTAGTATACAATATGCGCTCAATGTTTTGTTATTCATCAAAATCACTGGGTAGAGCCAATACTGATGGAGCATCAAAAAGTTTATACATAATACAAACAAACTTGTCATTGAGTTCTTCAGCTTCTGATACATGGATATTGGATTCCGCATATGGGTCTCATATCTGCAAGTCATTGCAAGGTTAACAGAGACTTAGAAGCTTGATGAAAGAGAGATGATGTGAATGTCACTTGTCTTTGGCACTGCCATTTGGGTCATATCAGTGAGTCCAGGATAAACAAGTTATACAAAGAATGTTTTTATTGAACCTTTTGATCTTGAGTCATTAGGAACTTGTGAGTCCTGTCTAATGGGTAAGATGACTAAGTCTCCATTCATAGGACATGGAGAGCGGGCAACTAAGTTGTTAGGTCTAGTACACATAGATATGTGTGGTCCTATGACAACCAAGGCTATAGGAGGATACTCTTATTTCATTAGTTTTATTGATGACTTATCAAGGTTTGGATATGTGTATCTTATGAAACACAAGTCCAAAGCCTTTGATAAATTCAAGGAGTATCAAAGTATGGTTGAGAAACAAATTGGGCATAGTATTAAAATCCTTCGATCTAATAGAGGAGGAGAATACTTGTCTAGTAATTTCTCAATCATCTTAAAGACAAAGGTAAACTCTATGAATGAACTCCTCCATACATACCATAGCTAAATGGTGTAACATAAAAAAGAAATCAAACTTTTTTAGACATGGTACAGTCCATGATATGCTTCATAAATCTTCTAGTATCCTTTTAGGATTATGCCCTAGATACTACTACCTACATATTAAATAGGGTGCTATCAAAGGTAGTTAAAAGCTCCATATGAATTATGGAAAGGGAGAAGTCCATGTCTTAAGTTTTTTAAGATTTGGGGTTGCCCTATTTTTTCATGAATATTTTTGAATATAAGCTAAGTGCTAGGGCTGACAAGTACAGGTTTGCAGGATATCCTAAAGAAGGTATGGGTTACTTTTTCTACGACCCTAATGTAGGGTTTTTGCATGGTGCTCCCATGCCTTGGAGAGACTTGGAAGGCCATGGCAGGGATGCTGGATGCGATCCTTGGAGCTTGGGGGCATGTCCCAAGCTATCCTTGAGGTGTTCCAGGGATTTCTCAGGTTTTTCCCAGGGCTCCGAGTCAATTTGGATCATGGCATGTTGAGTTAGGGGATTTGACCCAAAAGGATTAGTGTATTCATATGGGCTTAGAGGTGGAGCTCTTTCTGGTGAGAGGAGGCACGGTCATGGCCTGGGCTATAGAGAGGCGCATGTAAAGGAGATATCACATGGAGGGCTTGGATCGTAGCACGTTCCCTGGGGCTTTGGAGAAGGGATCCTACATGAGGGAGTCCACAGGTGGAGCTTCTTCTCGGGTTTCAGAGAGGAATGGACACACATTGAGGTATTGTCTGTGCATGGTCGTGCATGGATTCTTAGGGTGGTAAGGCTTGCAAGAGAGAAGACATGTTGGACAGCGAGAAGCTTCTAGGGTTTCAGAAGGGGTGCTGGGTGGGTCTTGTTTCCTTGTAACAAGGTTCTTCTCCAAACGATTAATAAAGCAATCTCTGATTTTCTCCTATATCTCTCTTTTATTTCCTTGTATGAATCTTGAATCCAAGAATAGGCTGCTATCGCTGTGTATAGGCACTGGTCTGGATCTCCCAACAAGTGGGATCAGTGCCTAGGAATTTCAATAATTGGTATCAAAGCGGGGTTCGAGCCTGGTTTGAGCATTGGGAGATGAGGACTCAAAGAGAAGGAGGCTTTGTAGAAAAGGTCTGACATTGGCATTAGATTTGCACAGCTATCTGGGTACACTACGGAAGCACATGTTGGTGTTGTAGTCACGAGAACAGAGCAGGAAGACATCAATTCGAGGTCAGAATTGCGGTGGAGCATAAGTCTCAGGAGTTGTGGAGCACGGGTTGATGTTCTAGCTAGGGAGGTGAGGTGGCTTTGATGGGTAGATGTCAGCTCTGGAGATAGCACGAAGGGTGCAGACGGTCATGCTGGAACTTGTTAGGGATGGAGAAAGGAAAAGCGCAGATTTCTCATGTTCATCGAAGTACAACAGCAGAGACAGTGCTAGAGACAGCTTAGGGAGATAGGAGACAGTCTTAGGGAATGTCGGATGTATCAGGTAGTCAGGAATGTCTCGGTATGATGGTATTGGCTTTAGGATAGAGACTGGAGCTGATGGGGATGGCAGCTTAGGGAGATCGGAGATAGGTCTCAGGAATGCCATGGACATAATCAGCCAGGAGACAGGTTGGGACATGATGTAGCAGCCAGGTGGAGATGGTTACTGGGTTCGTCTCTAAGTTAGAGGAGTTGGGATGAGCTCTTGTATTTCGAAGGAGCCTACGGGAGGTAGTGTATTCGGAATGATCTCGGAGAGGTTTGCGAGTTGTGAAGGGTCCAAGGAGGTTGCAATAGGGTACAATGTTTAGGTGCATGCTCAGCAGGGAAGCATTGAGTGGCTGGCCTCAGGGTTTCTTTCTATGGCATCAGGAGGACTTTAGTACCAAGTGGAGCACTAGGAAGAGATAGCTTCATGGGTGGAGCAGGATTTGATTGATGCGGGACTAATATGCATGCAATTCTTTTTGTATATTTTATATGTGGGGTTAGGTGATTAATTCTCAAATTTCAGATCAAAATTAGTTGTAGGGAATTTTGTATGAATTCTTGAAGCCAAGCATGCAGATTAGAACCTAGAAAAGTACTAAAGAAGGATCGCCGGGGCTGAGAAGCCTCGGTTAGGGCAAGTTCTCCTACAATATAAAGACTGGAGGTAGAGGGGGTGTACCTGATAACGTCTGAAGTGCCCGGTGAAGATCGCAGCGAAGGGATCTCTCGTTCCTCGATGGATGCGGCCTGGAAAACAGAGCCAAAGACCCATAGATACCCGGCTTTCTGCTCGGTGGTTTGATTGAGGATTAGCTGGAGTCGTTGGATTTGTAGGAACTCGGGGACCTGCAAATGACTTGTCAGGGGTTAGAAAACTCAAAGGAAATCAAGAAAACAAAGGAAAACAGCAAAGGGAAGAAAGTTTTGGAGGGGTTGGAAGGATGGTTGGCGGCAGGAAGATGGTTGCAAACACTGGGAAGAAGAACTCTCAAACCCCTTTATGCACACAGCAGGGTAATCACACAAAGCAATTAAAGAACTCAAGGTTTATTTCATATATCAAAATCTCCCTTCATACAAGAGGCTAGGGTCTCTTAAATAGACCCTTAACCTTGGGCTCCAAGTTAGGGCACATAAGTCTTTACATAAGAATCCTTTTCCCTCTCAAACCCTAGCTATAAAATAAGGAAACATTAGGTAAAAAATTCCCTAAAAATTCTCTTGACTTGGCCAACACTCCAAAGACACCTAGGGGGCGTGTTGGGCTTCTAGGGGCTGCAAGAGGCTGGCCCAAAGGGGCTCGGGCGCATGGGTTTGGTCCTCTGGAAGCTGGGGTGGCCTGGTAGCTAGGTAGCAGGAATATTCCCTAGTATCTTGCTTCTTAGGGGCTTGGGCTTGGTGCCTGGGCTTGATTTCTTTGGGCTAGGATGTAGATGGACCTCTAAAATCATGGATGCCTTGGTATATGAATATATTTTGGCATTTGGAAGGGAATCTGGGCATCTGGAGGGCATATGCAAGGAATTAGGGTTTTCTGAATTTTTCCTCCTGGGGTCTTCAAATCTTCAAGCTGGGTTGGACTTGGGCTATACTTCCATGTCTTCAATCTGGTTGGACTTGGTCTTCACTTGTATGATGTGGTCTTGAGTCTTCAATATGGTTGAATAGGACTCAAAAAAATAAAATTAGCTCGACATGAGCTGACTAACACTGGACTGAACTAGCTCAACATGAGCTGACTAGTACATAACTGAAACTTAAAAGACTCAAATAACAACTAAAATGAACTCAGATGGGCTAAGCCCTTATTACAGATGGACTCATAAATTATTGATCAATTCATAGAGGGTTGAAATGCCTCTGTCTTATTCTGGTAACTCTGGTGTCCCCACCATCAACACTAGTTCGAAGCGGGAGGTGTAGGGAAAGTGGCCATATCCTAGCACGAGCACCAGGGGTGCACTTAGCCAGGTGGAGCAGAGTGTGCAAAGATTGGTGTGGCTCTGAGAAGATGTGATGCTGGATGACTCTAAGAGTGCTAAAGATACAGGAAAAATAGTAAACTCATTTTTTTGTTATTTTTATAATATAGGTTTGTAGGCTCAATTCCCAAAATAAAATAAGAACTAGCACGAATAATAGTAATGCAAAGAATAATCATGATTGCAAAATAACTCATGCAAGATAATGAAAGACAGGACCTGGGAATTGAGAAACTCCCAGTTTATGATAGCTTATCTTCAACAAATCAGATATCAAGAGTAGGGAAGGATGTTACCAATCAGTGATTGTAAATTCAGTAATTGAAAAGATCACTCACGCTCTGATTGGAGCCTCGATGAGGAAGCCTTCGTTCCCTTAAATCTGATGACTGATTTGGGTGATCCTAGAGGCTAGGAAAGCCACCTCTAGGGAGGTGAAACACCTCGAGGATCTTACAAGCATCAAAGGTCAATCAAAATAGCATGTAACAAAATTAATGGAAACTAGGGTTTGAAGGAAATCCGAATCAAGGTTTGAATGGCTGGTGGCTAGAAGCTTGATGAAGATCCTTACTTGGGTGGCCTAGGGTTCCTTTCCTTTGGGCGTGGTTGATCTCCTGGGATGCAATAGAAGGCTAGGGCAGCAGGGTTTGGCCAAGCACAAGATGACTCGAAACAAAGAACACCAATCACTCAACTTGAAGACAAACTTTTATCAGTGTTTTATTTTATAAGAGAAAAGTTATTACAAGTGGAAGAGGGGTGGGGTATTTATAGAGCTCCCATGCCCTCTCCTAACTAGGGTTACACTTAGGTTAGGACTAACCTCTCCTTAAGGTATTACAAGTCTTCTCCTAGTTAGATTACAAGTCCTTCTCCTAGCTAGGTTAGAATTACAAGTCTTAAAATAATTAGGAAATCAAATCCCAACTAGGTTAGGAACTTTGACTAGTCTTCTCCTTCTCCCTTCATGCTTTGACTTGGTCAACATGTGAGGATGCCTACTCTTGCTTTGATTGGCATGTGGGCTTCAAGGGGGCAGCAATGGGCCGACCAAGGGGCTTATGGCGCATGGGCTTGGGCTTGGGTGCAGGTACTTTGGGCCTCTTGGAAGCTAGGGTGCCCTAGATAGAATATTCTTGGAATAAAAAGAGCATCTTGGTTCTGGTGGGCTTGGGCCTGGCGCCTGGACTTGATTTCCTTGGGCTGGGATGTAGGTGGACCTCTGGAATCATGGATGCCCTGGTTTGAGAATATGCTTTGGTATCTGGAGAAGAATCTAGGTATCTGGAGGGCATTTGGAAGGAATCAGTGTTTCTGGAAAGCATTTTGGATCTTGGGGTGTCACACAAAATCCAACAAGCTGATGTAGTAGCCTTTGACTCCTGGATGTGGCCTAGTGGAACTCCAAAATAGAGTAACTTATTTTGTTGTACAAAATTTGAACTCATACTGGACTCATGACTGAAGTACATGACTTAATTTACTAACTAGGGTTGAGGGTTGAGACAAATCAACTAACCTCAACTTATTACAGGACTCAATCTTAATTGATTACAAAATTGTGACACATGACTAATATTCTAAAATTAAAACCCTAATCAATAAACCATATGGGATCCAGTGATTTGTGTCTGATCCTGGTGTCCCCACCAAGATGGTGTCAAGTAAAGCTCCAATTCCAGCGAGTGCCGGTTCAGGTTCGCTGTGGTCTCTCCAGGAAAGTCCAAGGAAAAGACTGATGCAACTACCAGGCAGAAGGAAGGCTACAATCATGGTGTAAAGATACAAGCAAGAATCTTGAGCTGGGGAGGCAGTCATCCCAAAGGCCTCCAAGGGAGCTCAGCAGCTAAAGGGTATTAGCAGAGGCAAGGTGATCAGCATAAGGAGCTGTCAGGACATGCAGTTACAGCAGAGTTGTGCAGGAGGATATTGCCAGGTTTGCCAAGGCTTGGGGGCACCAAGGTGGAGATTGTAGGGTTTTTGTGTGGTGCTCCCAAGCCTTGGAAAGACTTGGGAGGCCATGGCAGGGATGCTGGATGCGATCCCTGGAGCTTGGGTGATGGGGACATCAGATCAGACATAGACTTCATGCTTCAATTTGTTCTCTAAGTCATGTGTTGGTCAGCTTTTGTTAAGTCCTGTAATGAAGTCCAAATTTTTTGAGTCCTGTAATAAAGTGAGCCAGTTGGGTTCACTAAATCAGTGGAAGTTCCTTGTTTAGTCCATTGAGTCTTGTTTCTGTTCGGTGAGTCCATTTATTTATTTAGGCCTATTTTGAATCTTGTCAGATAGGCCTTTTTGAGTCCATGTAATTTTATTCAAAAGAAGGTCCCTTAGATCCACACTCAAGTTACCAGCCCAACATCTGGACTCCCTTCATGCTGCCTAAGCCCTCCAGGAGATGGCACCCCAGCATACTAGGCCCTAGGCGCCTCAAGCCCACAAGCTCACATGATGAATGGTGCCCAGTCCAGATCCCCAAGGAAGTGGCACCTAGGTCCAAGCCCTTAAGCCCATGGCACCCTCCCCTCCCAGGCCCACTACAATTGGCGCCCAAGCCTTTGACCCAGTCCAAGATGCCAGGCTTTGACCCAGTCAAAGAAGATTTCATCCAAGCCCACCAGGGAGTGGAAAAGTTAAAGCAGCCCAAGGGGATTTCATCCCAGCCCAAGCCCATGGAGAAAAGTCAAAGCTTCCAAGTTCTACAAGGAGTCCAATATCCAAGTTCCACTAGAATTTAGGCCTCCTAATTTCTATCAGACTTTGTACTCTTAATTCTAGTTAAACATTGTACTCATGTCCTATACAAACTTGTAATCCAATTTTGACTGGGAAAGGGCCCTGGGTGAATCTATAAATATCCCATCCCTCCCCCTCTTATAATGAATAATCTCTTATTCATGAATTAAAACTCTGGTGAATTTTCTCGGAACAATTATGTCCTTTGGAAGTGTGTATGAGACTTATTCTTTTTTCTTCTTACTAAACCCTAGCCATTGCCTATCCAAGCAAGAGCCCTAAGATGCCCACCATCAACCCTCTCCAAGATCCAGATGCCCAAAGCTTCCTCCAAGGCCACCAACCCCCTGCAACTCCATCTTCCAATCATCCTTCAACCCAATCTCTAGTTTCTTATTTTTTCCTTCTTGTTTGCCTCTAACCTTTGACGTTTGCAGGATCCCTCCAGTGAAACCATCCTCAGATGAAGTTTTCTTTGCCTCCAAAAGAAGCTGATGAAAAGCCAGAGGATCCACAGGAATGTGACCGGATCATCCAGGCACAGATCTGAGCGGAGCGATCTCTTCCAGAGCAACTAGAAATCATTGCCTGGTATGTTAAACCTAATTCTCATTTCTTTTTGTCTGATTTCTTGAAGTTGAACATGCTCCTAATAGGCCTTTTTAGACTTAGAATCCTAATTTTCTTTTCTTTTTGATTGATCTTTCATGTGGGTAGGATGCTAATTGATATAGGATAACCCAAACCTAATCTAGGCTAGTTTCGAGAATCACAACCATAAAAAAATCTAAAAATATTTGCTTGTTTTAATTTGATTTTCTTCATCTTCTTCCCTTGCATATCATCCTGCATCATATTAGAATACTGTCCCTCATCATTTGGTATCAGAGCATGTTTTAGGGCTAGTTTCTACATCCCATATTCCTATACATAGTCGGTTGTTTTTATTGTTTCTGTATGTAGGTAGATCATAAAATTGTGATTTTTGTTTTTGTAGATTCATCATAATTGGTAGTATTTTTAAAAATTATCTAATGATTTATTGCGACCTATAGAATTTTTTCATGTCTATTATCTTTTGCCTTAGAAACTTCTGCATCCTATCTCTGCATTAGAGGTCTGATTTTTGGTCTATTTTGTTAACTTAGGTATTTTATTTTTTCTTGGAATTTACATTACATACTCTCTATTTAGTTCCAATAATTATCATAATTTTTAATTATTTTTACCTATACAAAAAGTATAAAAATTTTTGCATCTTAGAAGCCCTAACATAAATCCTTAACTTCTGCACATAGTCTCAAAACCCTAGGTTTTGCATCATCATCCGAATTTTTCTCTACATGAAATTTGGTAGAGATCATTTGAACTGTTCCTTGAATCTTTTTTGATTTTTTTCTACATCGAAAACTAAACCAAATTCTGCATCGAATCAAACCCTAATTTTCATTTTGCATACTTGATCAAACCAAATCTAATCAACTTCCAAACCCTACTCACCCAAGCCCTATTTTTGTTTGCTAATTTAATCAACTTAAATTTAATTTGCCACCTCATAAAATACAAAAAAAATATTGTATTTTTTTATTGTTATTAGTTGCATTAGGGCTCATAGTGTGTTCATCTTTTCATTAAATCAATTTTAAGGATAATTTTCTCTCTAAGATTAGGGCAGGATTTCATTACCTATCTTGGGCCCAAAACCACCAACCAGCATCAAAACCCAAGACTTAACTAAAATCAATTAGCAACCTAATTATTCTAGAGAGCTTAGGGACACCAACATGTCTGGTCCAAATTGTGTGGGCCAACTAGTGCACCTAATTTTCTAGCTATTACTGAAAGCTGGTGTCTAAGGCTAAAGGTCCAGAGGCAAATGCCCTAAGTGGACCGGTGGTTTTTAATTAGGACCCTGTCATAGGCTGGGGGAGCCTCCCACCACCCCACCTCTTACCTGGCCAGTGGAAGGATTAGGTGCTGTGTTAAGTGTAAGTTGAGTTGACTCACTTGATTTTGGCTCTAGGTCTAGCAAACCCTAGTACGATTAACCCGTGTGTGCTTGGTTGCATCATAACCCTTGTGTGTTTGATTGCATGACCGTTAGATTAGAAGCCCAATACCAATAGCCCCAACCCAACCCAACCTAGTGTGACCATGGAGCCCAACCCTAGGAGAGCCCAATACTTTGACCCATACTGGGAGCCCAACCCTAGGAGAGCCTAATACTTTGACCCATACTAGGAGCCAAACCCTAGGAGAACCCCATACCATGACCCATACTTGGAGCCCAACCCTAGGAGAACCAATACTCTGACCCATACCAGAAGTCCAATCATAGGAGACCCAATTATTTCATAGACCCGAATAAGAGAGCCATTAAGTACATTGGGATATATATACCTAACTTTGGTGGTGATCTTGATTTTGAGGATTATCTTGCTTGAGAAGGTGACATGGATATGTATTTGCTAAACGTAAGTTAGTTCACCAGGCTAAGGTAGATTGGAATATGTTTGAGGAAATGTCGAGACTAAAAAGTGAAATGCTCATAACTACCTGGAGCGACATGAAACTTGAATTTAGAGAAAAGTACCTACCCAAATCCCATGAACCTAGCTCTTATTCACCCACATCCAATAAGCCCAGTAAACCCAAGACCCATAGAGTTGAACCCTTGTCCTATGAGCATAAACTTTTAGAACAATGGTACAAATAGAGACAGGGTAATAAAACTATGTCTAAATACATTAACCAATTTAATGAGTTTATTAGGAGATGTAACACAATTGAACCTGAGTCCAAGATCATATCTAGATTTTGAGCTGGCCTATGTAGGGACATATAGTGGAAACTATTTCAATGGAAAATTTAGGACCTAGAGGAAGCCTATCTGTTGCCCAGGTGACTTTCCCAAGAGGGGGGTGAATTGGAAATTAAAAAAATTAAACAATAATGTACTTTTTGAAATCCCTTCTAAGATGTTAAGTGCTGTGATAAAGTATTCAAATGCAAAAGCAAAATCAGATCAGAAAAGTGCAACACAAACACACAATAATTATAGTGGTTCGGAGCAACCCAGCTCCTACGTCCACTATCCAAGATTACCACTTGGAATTTCCACTATATCCCCCACCGGAATACAGTCGGATTATTTTCACAGGCTCACAATCCAAACCTTACATTTGATTTTTTTTTAAACCAAGCTCACCAAAGAAATCCAACATGGTTTTACCAGGATCACCAAGAACCCAACACTTGGTTTAACAAAGGCTAACCAAGAACCTATATGGTTTTCAACCGGGCTCACTAATAACCCAACAATTCAAAATGAATTGAAAAGAAAAGCAACAGAATGACAAACAAATTTTTTATCGAATGGTTGCCGATGCAGCTCGAGAGAAGCCCACTTGAATGCACTTCAATGCACTTTAACGGCTTTTATAGTTTCATTACTAAGTTCTTCAAGCTTCAGATGAGAGTTGGTGAAGGCTTGAAGGCTATCTTGAATGCTCTCAGTGCTCTCTTGCCTGTTGACTTGGTTTGATATTCAATAATGCATTAACACTTTATCTCTTTTTCAAAAATCTTCTTCAAAGAAGTTCAAATCCCTCAAATATATAATCTTGTACCTTTCTCAGGCAATTTTAGTCATTGTAGACCATTAGGATGTGACATTTGACCATTGGAGCATTTTTTGGATTCAAAATCTATGTTCTGGAACTAGTCGTTATATGCCTGTAATTGCCATTTGAGTTGGCTCGGATCCTCAGAGTAGTTCTGGTTGAGTCGACTCTCTTCAATCTAGTCAGCTCGCTTGCATAGTGTCCTGATTCCTTACTATGTAAGAGTCAGCTTGCCTTCATTCTAGTGGACTCGGATCCTCAGGCCTTCACAATTTCAGTCTGGAAGAGTTGGCTAACTTCCATTCTAGTCGACTCGATTTGCTATGGTTTTCAGAACTCTTTTTCTAGACTCTGGAGGAGTCAGCTCGATTTACTGAAGAATCGGCTTGGATGTCTGACAATATGATAGAGTCAGCTTGGACTCCCCTTGGGTCGGCTCACCTGTCTGATTCAGGAAGTAGTACTCTGGACGAGTCGGCTCGGGTTCCTTAGAGTCGGCTCGGATATCTGCGTGCCAGAATCCTCATGCATGCATGTGCTAGAGTCGGCTCTCTTCTCTTTGAGTCGGCTCGGATGAATGTTTCAGTGATTTTTTTAGTGTATCTCCATAATTCATCTAGCATGTCTTTAAGTTTCAAGATGTCTTCAAACTCAACATAATTCTAAGAAATTAAAAGCTTGAAACACATCTAGAAGTAACACATTTAATTGGTTTCTTACTTTCCCTTTTCTTTGGGTACTTCTTTATAATATTCAAATACAACACAACTTAAAGCAGAAATAAAAATGTAGGAGTTGAAATTGAGCAATGAATTCATCCTACAAAAACTTGTAAAATACTTGAAATGTTGTTAGAGAAATAAATGCATGCTCTAATGTTTTGTTATCATCAAAATCACTTATGGGGTCAATAATCTCCCCCTTTTTAATGATGACGAAATACTAGGCATGAAAAATTATTTACAATTACATGTATAATAGTATTTGAGAGTAAATATGGACATGTATAAGAGCTAATTATGTTTGCAAGTATCAGAGCTCTTGTGAAGAAATTATACAGTATCAATGTTAGTGCTTTTGTGTGTATCAGAGTATTAAAATTTGTATGCTTCAAAGTATCAGAACTAGCATAAACATGAAGTATCAGAGCTCAAAATTGACATATTAGAGCTAATTCTAGAGCTAAAACTTAGAGCAATCAGAACAAAATGTAGGTTTTGAACTAAAGCCATTTGTTTTCAATAAATTTCTCCCCCTTTCTATAGGTTCTTAAATTGTGAAATATTTAAGCTTATTTAAACACAATCATTTATACTCTCCCCCTTTTTCATTCTTTTCATGCATTTATTAACATTCTCCCCTTTTCGTATATTCTCCAATGCTTGATATCAATTGTAGATATTTTTTAAGTAAGCTCAAAGTTCTTTGTCAACTCAAATTTTTCATGTCAGCTTAAAGTTCTCCCCTTTTTGTCAATAATCAAAATGGTATTGAAATAAAGCTCAATTTTCGAAATAGAATGAGAAAGTTGTTAAAAATTTGTTTGAGATAATTTCACTTTTTCAATTTCATTTTGATATTCTAATTAAAATTCATTAGATTAGCATTGTAAACATTGCATAAGCTCAAATGTGCTAGCAGATACCAAAATAACTTTCATTTCATTTAAAATGTTCAATACAAGTTACAAAAAAGTGAAAGTAGTACAATCAAACACTAGTATAAAGATAGTCAAAAGTATTATGATCATTATAACCAAAAGTACAATCAAAACAACCTACTGTTCTTCCTTATTAGAGGAAAAGGCAATATCTATAATCTTATATGATGTTTTGGTCTTAAGTGGCTTGAACCTAAGATCCTTAAATCTAGTTCTAATAGGGGCTATAGGTGTTCTAGTTTTCTTAGTTTTTGGTTTCCCCTTGGGAAGGATAGGTTCAAACTTAGAAATTGGAGGATCAGATGATGGTATTTCTGATGGCCCAAAGATTGGTTGAGCAGGAGGTGTTGGTGGCTCTTTGCAAATCTGTATGAAAGCATCCTTAGCAGTGCATGTTTCTTTGTGTGGGTGTAGTAGGACACTTCGAAGTTCTTCTTTGAAATCTTCTAGTTCTATTTGTATTTTCTTCATATGTAACTTCTACTCTATCTTGATTTCCTGCAAGCTGGCATCAATTGACTGGCGTATTTTGTTTAAAGCTAAGTTGATGTAGCTTGTAAGAGATTTTAAAGTGTTTCCATCTATTGGGCTATGAATTCTTGAGTTCTGATGGAGTTTTCATTAAAGATCCAGAGGATTTTTCATCATTATCTTCATATGCAGCATCATTTGGGTCATTAGTAGGAGGTTCATCATTGTCATCATCAGATGAGGTGGCATACTTTTGTTCTGAAAGTTTCTTCAACCAAACTCCTTGCAAGTGATATCCCATTCTCCTAAGAGATTTAGCTAAGTAGGTGTCTGAGTGGTGAAGTGGTTTGCCAATTTCATTTATTAGATCAATTCTAGCATCTTTGAATATCATTGTAAGTACCATGCCATAGGGCAAGCATGCTTTGATCTTTTTTGCTGCTTCCCTTATATGAATCATCATAATATATGGAAAATTGAGGGCTTCTCCCTTAATGAGGTGTTTCATGAAGATCATGTCTCGTTCACTTACCCAGTCGAAATGACCGGTTCGGGGAAGAAAGATATGATTGATCATGTTGTGAAGCAACCGCATTTCCATGGAAAGCATGTTGGCTTGTACATATTTGACTGAACTTACATCTGATTTTTCCAAGATTAGCCTTAGTGCCTGTTCTTTATGTTTCAGGGTTAGTTCAGTTGCATCGTCAGTGGGCATGTGCAGTAGATTGCTCAGCTTTTCTTCATCCATAATAATCTTTACTCCTTTCACAATAGATTCCAAATGATATTCCCCAAGAATTAGATTTTCGAAAAATATTCTTACCAAGGAAGGGTAAGTCGGAGTGTCCAATGAGTAGAAAAATGTCCATCCTTGGTTCTCAATCTAGTTTCCGATCTTCATACCTAGATCATCCAGGAAGTTGAAATCAATCCTTCTGCCATAGGTGACCGGCCGATTGGCCATTGAAGAGATTTTCCCTGGTGAAGAAGGTGCTTCTTCTTCATTCTGATTTCCTTTTCTTTTCTTTTCTCTTTTCTTTTCTTCTTCTGAATCACCCTGTGAGTGCTTGATTCAATGACATGAGAGCGCTTCCTTGCTGATCTTCTAGGAGCCATCGCACACATGCTCAAGGTTGAAACAAAGAATGGAGTAGAAGAAAGTAGGTTTCGAGAGGTTTTGGAGGAGAGATATGGTTTAGAGTGGGAATAGAGAGATCGAAAAATTTAGAAATGGCTTCTAAGGTTCTATTAAAACACTATTTGCCCGATATCTGAGTCGACTAGGTTTATCCTAAAATCATATAAGTCGGCTCGACCAGAGCGAACTCAGAAGAAATAGAGATTCGAGTCAGTTAGGAAAACCCTAAATTGATCTAGTCAGCTCATCCAGAGTAAGAGCTGAAATGTTAGAGATTCGTGTCGGCTCGACCAGAGCAAAATTGCCTGAGTTGACTTGAATAGAAACTTTCCACAAAAGTTGAAATGATTCAAAAATTGAAATTAATTCAATAAAATCTCAAGAAAAGTTGTTCAAAGATCTTGAATTGATGTAGGAGGTTTTCTAGATAATTTTTCTTTAATTTTGAAGAAAATAGGTTAGGAAAATCTAAAAAGGATCATAAAGACCTAATTCTTCTCTAATCATTTCAAATCTATCCTGATTGAGTGGCTTTGTGAAAATGTCAGCTAGTTGGTTTTTAGTTGGGATAAATTCTAGCTCAATGTCACCATTCAAAATATAATCTCTAATAAAATGGTATATAATTTCTATATACTTATTTCTAGAATGTTGAATTGGATTTTTTGTCAAATTTATAGCACTTGTGTTATCACATTTGATTGAAATTTTAGATTGTGTAACACTAAAGTCTTCTAGTTGTTGTTTAATCCATAACACTTGTGCATAACAACTTCCTGCAGCAACATACTCTGCCTCAGCAGTAGAAAGTGCTACTGAGTTTTATTTCTTACAGTGCCATGAGATTAAATTCAACCCTAGAAATTGGCATGTACCGCTAGTGCTTTTTCTATCAATTCTACAACCAGCATAATCAGCATCCAAAAATCCAATTAAATTTAATGAAGAATGTTTTGAAAACCATAGACTAAGATTACTTGTGCCTTTTAAATATTTGATAATCCTTTTAACAGCAAGCATATGTGATTATTTAGGATTAAATTGGAATCTAGCACATACACATATGCTATACAAAATATCAGGTCTACTTGTAGTCAATGTTGGATCCATTTTAATCTTTGTCTAATCTGCAAGATGGGCTCATGGGTGTATTCATTTGTTTGCTTGACTTCATACCAAACTTTTGATTATCTCTTTGGTGTACTTGGCTTGGTTGATGAAGATTCCTTCTTTTATTTGTTTTACTTGAAGTCCAAGGAAGTAGTTAAGTTCACCCATTAGGCTCATTTCAAATTTGCCCTACATTAACTTAGCAAATTCCCTACAAAGAGTTTCATTAGTTGCACCAAATATAATACTGTTGACTCTGGTCTTGATTTTGATAATTGACAAAATGTTTAAGTATATATGAGTACTAATTATATTTTAAGTATATTTTTCAGATCTTAGTACTCAACCATGTTGAATGAAGAAATGCTTGTATTTCAATTGAAAACGTCCTTAAATTAATGAAAAATCAAGTTATAAGGACTTTGGAATATAAGGAAGACTTGGAAGGACTTAAAGTTTAATTTTGAAGAAGTTTCAGTACTGGCTCAACCGAGTGTCAACACCTAAAGATCAAGTGTTGACACTTGCAGGCCAAGTGTTGACACTTGCAGGCCAAGTGTTGACACTTGCAGAAACAAGTGCTGACACTTGCAGACCAAGTGTCGACACTAAGTGTCGACACTTGAGAACCAAGTGTCGACACTTGGAGGTCAAGTGTCGACACTTGACTGTAACGGCTAGTTTTCAAAAGCTGCAGAACTTCTCCAACTTGCTTCAAACGGCCATATCTTCATCCCCAACGGTCATAAATGGTCATCTATGGTTTGGAGAGCTATATAAACATCAAAAATCAATTGGAGAAGTAATCCTTTGGTGAGTTTTTTGAATATTCTTCAAGGATTCAAGAGTTGAGTGATTCAAAGCCTTCAAGCTTCCAAGTTTCAAAGAGAGCATTCAAAGTCTACATCTACAAGCATCAATCAAAGGCTTCATCAACTTGAAGACAAGATCTTCATCAACAATCAAGGGCTTCAAAGAGATATTTGCTTTATTTTAGAAAGCTTTTATTGTATTCATTTATACTTGCTCTTACATTGTTTTACTTAAGGTTTTTGGTGAGCCTTGGAAAACCAAAGAAGTTTTTGGTAAGACTTTTAAAAACCAAAGTAGTTGTTGGTGAGCTTTGAAACCAACTAGGGTTTTACTTGTGAGCCCGAAGCCAAAATAAGTTGTTTAGGTTCTTGGTTATCCCGTAAAACCAAGGGTGGTTGTTGGTGAGCCTTGAAACCAACTAGGGTTTGACTTGTGAGCCCGAAGGCAAAACAAGTTGTAAAGGTTGTTGGTGAGCCTAAGTTATAAAACCAAACTTAGTGAATTCCCAAGGGGTTCTTGGGGAGTGGATGTAGGTGCTTGGTTGGCACCGAACCACTATAAACCTTTGTGTTTGTGTGATTGTTCTTCTTGTGCCTTTATTTCTTTATTTTCGCTGCATTTATTTGAAATACACAAGCACTTGAATTGCATTAGCACATACTTGCTTTAGTTCACACTTTTTAAATAGTACAAAAGTTTTATAAAACCCAATTCACCCCCCCTCTTGGGTTGCCTACCTGAGCCTACAATTAGTATCAGAGCTCGGTGCTCTGATTGAAAATCTAACGATTTTGAGCTAAAGTTCATGGCAACCCTTGTAGGTATTAATGTTAGACCACCATTTTTCAATGGCACAAATTATACATTTTGAAAAACCCGCATGCGCATTCATATTCAATCTATTAGTTATTATCTTTGAAAAATTATTGTTAGTGGTCCTCATATTCCTTCCATGTTGGTTAATGGCATTTCCATTCCAAAGCTCGAAGAGGATTGGAATGAATATGACATTAAACAAATTGAACTCAATGCTAAAGCAATGAACTTGCTTTATTGTGCATTGGACTTAAATGAATTTAATAGAGTTTCTACATGTACATCGACTAAGGAAATATGGGACATACTTGAAGTTACTCATGAGGGTACTCTTCAAGTGAAGAATACTAAAATTAATTTGCTTGTACATTCTTTTGAAATTTTTGAAATGATGCATTATGAATCTATATCTGATATGTTTTCAAGATTTATGACTATTATTAATGAATTAAAAAGTCTTGGTAAAATCTATACTAATGCTGATTTGGTGAATAAAATTCTTAGATCCTTGCCAAAATCATGGGATCCAAAGGTGGCGGCGATCCAAGAAGCTAAAGATGTAGAAATCTTACCTTTGGAGGAGCTTATCGGTTCACTCATGACCTATGAGTTGAACATATGGCAAAGGATAGTGGAAGCTGATGTAAATAAGAAGATAATAGCTCTCAAGGCTAAAAAAAATTCAAGGCAATGATGGCAACTTGGAGCGATAGCGAAGATTCAAGTACGGATGATGAAGTTGCCCATCTTTGTTTCATGGCAAATGAGAAAAAGGTATGTGCTGAAAATGATTATAATTTTATCTTTGATGAATTACATGATGCATCTAATGATCTTGTGCATGAATATAAATTGCTAAAAACTGAGCATAAGAAATTAAATAGGCATCTAGATTCATTTTCTCTTGACAACACCAATCTTGCAAATTTTCTTAATGCCAAGATTGATATTTTGAAAAAAAAAAAAAAAAAATTTCTAAAGAAAAAGAATTTTTGGAAAAGGAAAATATTGTTTTGAAAGATTTATGTGTTAAAGTTTTGAATAAGAAAAATATTTTGGTTGAGAAAAAGAAGCAAAAACTTTTGAAGAATTTCTGTATTCCTGTTTCTTTCAATTTATCTTATAAATATGATTTTAATGCTTATCCTTCTAGATTAAGAAATGTTTGGGTTCCAAAAGGAACCATAATTACTAATCATAAAGGACCCAAGAAAGTTTGGGTACCAAAAATGTCTACTTAGTTTGTTTTGCAGGAATGTCTTGCAACCCAACATGAAGAAAGGAAGTTCTTGAAAAGAGGTTGTACAAGACAATTTAAAGAAGTGGACAATCTACATTTTGAACTAAATGGTAAAAGGAAGGACTTTGTATATTGATAAAATCTAAACATCTCCTTCCATAATTAAAAATATAGATTAATTTTTATTGCATCAATTACTTTGAAAATTTGTTTTAAATAGTTAATTAGAATCAAGTTTGGACTTATCATCATTGGCTATGATCATGAACTTTTGGTGTTGATGAATTTCATGCTATCATGATTAAACTTATGATTGTAAGACCTTCACTTGATTTTGATTAATGTATTTCATGAAAAATACTTTTAAAAATGTATATTGAATTGAAAAATATTTTAATTGATTAATTAGAATCAAGCTTAGACTAATAATCATTAGTTGTGATCGTGACTATTTTGATGTAAATGGATTTCATGCTCTCATGATTTCAACTTATAATTATTAGACTTTCACTTGATTTTGATTAATATAGTTTTTAAATTATTTCAAGTGAAATGTTACGATTTATGTGCTTTCATTGTTGGCATCTATGCTTAAGTTAGAATTGATTTGAATCAAGTATAGAACTGGTAGTTAAGGATTACATTTAAGAAGAATGTATGCATATTGACAAACCCTTGCTCTAGTAGCTAGACTTGATATCATATTACTTCTAGCATTTGTATGGATATCAAATCCTCTTAAAATGAATTTAAAATTATGCTAAAAGTTTTTTAAGTGATATAAATGCTTTGTATTTTGAAAATCATGAATATCTTGAAAAAATTCAAATCTTGATGCATAAGCTTTCATGTTTTATTTCTGAAATAAATGCATATTTTTAAAGGAGGAATAACATTCAGGGGGAGCATCCAAAGATTTGTTATCATATTTGATGCTTTGAATATCTTGTTGGTATCATGCTTTACTTATATTGCTCTGATACTCCTTCTTATTTTCAAATCTAATTCTTTGAGGGGAGTTACATTCAAATGGTATCATATTCTATTGGTATCAAAATTATTTTTAAAAGAATTCCTAGTAACCGCTTCGGATTGGGTTAGTCACCATGGCCGTCCGGTCATAGGAGATAAGTAGGGCTTAAAGACCCTCTCTTCCCATTCAATGGGCTCTCTTATGACGTGTAGGGGTGCCATTGTGACCTTATCCCATGAACAAGTAAGAAAAATGGATAATATACATCAAATCATTTATTGCATGTGCTTACATTCGATGGTATCTTGTTCAATTTGTATCATATTTAATTGATATCATAATTATTTGATTTCGTGCATTGATTTTGATGACCTACTTGCTATTCTTTCCGACTTCATTCCCACTTTGTATTGCCTTTCACCCTTTTTCATGATGTCAAAAAGGGGGAGAAAATTGTTAAGTATGAAAAGGGGAAGATTGGATAAATATGAAAAATCATTTGAGAAATGAAAGAAAGTGCAAAAGGGAAGAAGAATGCAAAATGTTTTTATCTAAAAGGAAGAATTAGTAAGAAGAAGTATTGAAAATTTGAAAATTTTGCATATTTTGAAAAATATTTTTGAAGATTTTTTGTATCATATTTTGAGGGGGAGCTTGGTGCTTATTGTTTTGAGCTTACATGTTTATCTTATTGTTAATCTTTTTAAGCATACCCTATTCATATACTTAAAGATTTTTTCATCATCAAAAAGGGGGAGATTGTTGACTCTGGTCTTGATTTTGATGATTGACAAAATGTTTAAGTATATATGAGTACTAATTATATTTTAAGTGTATTTTTCAGATCTTAGTACTCAACCATGTTGAATGAAGAAATGCTTGTATTTCAATTGAAAAAGTCCTTAAATTAATGAAAAATCAAGTTATAAGGACTTTGGAATATAAGGAAGACTTGGAAGGACTTAAAGTTTAATTTTGAAGAAGTTTCAGTACTGGCTCAACCGAGTGTCAACACCTAAAGATCAAGTGTTGACACTTGCAGGCCAAGTGTTGACACTTGCAGGCCAAGTGTTGACACTTGCAGAAACAAGTGCTGACACTTGTAGACCAGGTGTCGACACTAAGTGTCGACACCTGGGAACCAAGTGTCGACACTTGGAGGTCAAGTGTCGACACTTGACTATAACGGCTAGTTTTCAAAAGCTGCAGAACTTCTCCAACTTGCTTCAAATGGCCATATCTTCATCCCCAACGGTCATAAATTGTCATCTATGGTTTGGAGAGCTATATAAACATCAAAAATCAATTGGGGAAGTAATCCTTTGGTGAGTTTTTGAATATTCTTCAAGGATTCAAGAGTTGAGTGATTCAAAGCCTTCAAGCTTCCAAGTTTCGAAGAGAGCATTCAAAGTCTACATCTACAAGCATCAATCAAAGGCTTCATCAACTTGAAGACAAGATCTTCATCAACAATCAAGGGCTTCAAAGAGATATTTGCTTTATTTTAGAAAGCTTTTATTGTATTCATTTATACTTGCTCTTACATTGTTGTACTTAAGGTTTTTGGTGAGCCTTGGAAAACCAAAGAGATTTTTGGTAAGCCTTTTGAAAACCAAAGTGGTTGTTAGTGAGCCTTGAAACCAACTAGGGTTTTACTTGTGAACCCGAAGTCAAAACAAGTTGTTTAGGTTCTTGGTTATCCCGTAAAACCAAGGGTGGTTGTTGGTGAGCCTTGAAACCAACTAGGGTTTGACTTGTGAGCCCGAAGGCAAAACAAGTTGTAAAGGTTGTTGGTGAGCCTAAGTTATAAAACCAAACTTAGTAAAATTCCCAAGGGATTCTTGGGGAGTGGATGTAGGTGCTTGGTTGGCACCGAACCACTATAAACCTTTGTGTTTGTGTGATTGTTCTTCTTGTGCCTTTATTTCTTTATTTTCGCTACATTTATTTGAAATACACAAGCACTTGAATTGCATTAGCACATACGTGCTTTAGTTCACACTTTTGAAATAGTACAAAAGTTTTATAAAATCCAATTCACCCCCCCTCTTGGGTTGCCTACCTGAGCCTACAAATACCATCAACATAAATCTGTACAACTAATATATCATTATTTTTCTTCTTAATGAAAAGAGTTTTATCAACATTTCCTCTTGTGAAAATATTTTCAATTAAGAAATTGCTAAGTCTATCATACCAGGCTCTAGATGCTTGTTTCAAACCATATAATGCTTTATTTAATTTAAACACATGGTTTGGAAAAACGTGATCTTCAAAACCTGGTAGTTGTTCTACAAAAACTTGTTCAGAAATGAAACCATTTATAAATGCACTTTTAACATCCATTTGAAAAAGTTTAAAATTCATGTAGCAAGCAAATGCAAGAAGTAATCTAATGGCTTCTAGTCTTGCTACAGGTGCATATGTTTCAGTAAAATCAATGCCCTCTTCTTGGTTATATCCGTTATCCACTAATCTAGCTTTGTTTCTTACACGTCTCCTTGCTCATCTAACTTATTTCTATAGACCCATTTGGTTCCTATGATTGGATGGTCTGAAGGTCTATCAACTAATGTCCATACCTTATTTCTTTCAAACTAGTTTAGTTCTTTATGCATAGCCATCATCCAGTTTGGTTCATTTTCAGCTTCTTCTAAGGTATGAGGTTCTATTTGTGATACAAAGGCTAGGTAGTCATTTGCATCTCTATGTGAAGACCTAGTCCTAATATCTTGTGAAGGATCACCAATAATTAATTCTCTTAGATAAGAAGTACACACCTCCATTCCCTTGGTAGATCAGCATGATCCTTACTTACCATTTCTTCTCCTTCTTTGATTGGTCTTTCTTGTATGCTCATATCTTCCATTTCTTTTTGAATTGTACTTGCATCATTGTCTATGCACTCTTCTTTCTTAGAAGGTGAGGGTTTAGTTTCATCAAAAATAACATGCATAGATTCTTCTACAGTAAGAGTTCTTTTATTAAATACTCTATATGCTTTGCTATGTAATGAATAACCAAAGAAAATTGCTTCATCATATTTAGCATCAAATTTTCCTAGATTATTTTTACCATTATTATGTACAAAGCATTTACAACCAAATACATGAAAATAATTAATATTAGGTTTCTTTTCATTCCAAAGCTCATAGGCGGTTTTCTTCAAAATAGGACGGATCAAAACATGGTTCAAAATGTAACAAGCAGTGTTCACCGCTTCTGTCCAAAAGTACCTTGAAAGATTGCCTTCACATAACATTGTTCGGGCCATCTCTTCCAAAGTCTTATTTTCCTCTTTACAACACCATTTTGTTGTGGTGTTCTAGGAGCAGAGAAGTTGTGATCAATGTCATTTTCTATACAATAATCATCAAAAAACTAATTTTTAAATTTGGTACTGTGATCACTCCTAATTGAAATTATTGAAAGATTTTTCTAATTTGAAACCTTTTTGTGAAATTTTTGAAATACTTTAAAGGTTTCATCTTCGTGAGCGATAAACAAAACTCATGTAATTCTAGAGAAATCATCTACAATCACAAGGGCATATTTCATACCTCCTAGGCTTGTAATCCTAGTTGATCCAAATAATATGAAGTAGCTCAAAAGGTCTAGAAGTTGAAATTATATTTTTGGGTTTAAAACTCCTCCTAGTTTGTTTACCCATTTGGCATGCATCACAAACATGATCAAAGTCAACTTTAAACTTAGGCATGCCTCGAACAAAATTTTTGGAAATTAACTTGGCAATAGTATGCATGCTAGCATGACTTAATCGTTTATGCCAAAGTAAGCAAGACTCCTTGGTCTTAGCATTCATTGCAACTAGACTAGAGTTACTTGACATGGCAAGATCATTAAGATCAACCACATAAATGTTTCCAAGTCTATGTCCAATGAACTTACTGCTAGAATCAAGAGAGTTTGTTATAATACACATAGATGATTCAAAGATAACCTTGAAGCCTTTATCACATAATTGACTAATGCTTAGCAAATTATGCTTTAATTTATCTACTAGCAATACATTTTTAATAAAAGTATAGGGGGTTATCTTGATCTTACCAATTTCGATTATTTTTTCCTTGCCATTATCTTCAAAAGTAACCATACCTCCTTCTTTCATCTCTAGGATGATAAATTGATCCTTGTCACCCGTCATATACCTTGAACAGTCACTGTCAAGATACCATCTTTTCTTCAAACTTTGGGCTTCAAGACATTCCTGCAAGACAATCAAGAAGTTCTTTTAGGTACTCAAGCTAACTTGGGTCCTTGCAGGTTAGCGGAGGTGGTTTCTTTAAAAATCCAAATCTTTCTTGCTTTACTTTTGACATTTTTAAAGATATTGCATTCAAAAGCTTTATGTCCTAACCTTTTGCATGCAAAACATTCAACTCTAGAATTCTGAAAGGATGTAGATTTTGAAGTTCTAGATGTTGATGCATGAGATGCAGATATAAATGTTTTTCTATTTGAGCTCTTAGGAACATACACTGTAGCTTTAGTAGTAGAAGCAAAAGTAGAAGCATTCGGTGCAAAACTTTTTGGTATTGTAAAAGTAGTAGCTGAAATTTCATTTGAATTTGAAGAGTTAAAACCGATTCCAGCTTTATTTCCATAAATTCTTTGTTCTTTTAAAATCAACTCAAGCTTGTTAGAAGATAATGTAAGTTTTTCAACAAGTGGCTTGAGTTTTTCAACCTCAATTTTCAAATTTATGTTTTCATTCGTCAAAGCTTTGTTTTTATCTAGACATGCACTATTCTCAGTTTTCAAAGTTTTATACTTTTTAGAAAAGACATGTAATTTTTTTTGTAATAAGTTATTCTTTTATGAAATTTCTTCTTTTTCCTTAAGTAAAGAATCATTGGTATTCTTTAAGGATCTACTCTTTACTCCAGCCTTTTTAAATTCAGATAATAAATCATGAAAAGCAAAATTTAATTCATCAAATGTAAATTCTATTTGAGCATTGGGGGATGTTACCTCGTCTTCGAGACACATTAGACATAAATTAGCTAGTTTTGTGGTCTCTTCTTGATGCGGGATGAAAAATTGATGTAACCTGATTATTTGGAAAACAGGGAAACAACTAAACAAAGTAGGACCGTGGGAGGGCTAAGAAGCCTCCCGGGACTAGGGCATACTGACTCTAAAATTCTAAGATAGCTGATCTTTTTTGTTTTCAATTTTCTGGGTAGATGTGGCGAAGGAAGGATGGAGATGGGGAACCGGGAACTGGAACTCATGGCCCTGAGACTCACTCTAGCGGGGGATGTACACAGAAAGTCAGAGGTCAAAGCCTAAAGCTACCCTCCCGAGGGATCACAGCACCAGCTACCCTGAGCATAAAGCTACCCTCCCGAAGGGATCATACCACTAGCTACCCTGAGCTCTCATCGAACCCATAATGCACACAGCAGGGCTCTCACATAGATGCGCTAGGATGACTCTCGAAGGACACGAGGGGATAAAGAAGACGAGATAAGGGATAACTAGGGTGCTTATCGAACCCATAATGCACACAGCAGGGAATGAAGGAAAACGGGCCTCAGCCTAGAACCAGAACCGAACCAACCCAAAAATCTATATCAAATCTTTCTCTCTTTATTACAGAGGAGAGGGGGCCTTTATATAGAAAAACCAAAACACTCAGTTTCTTAGCCCCTAAGAAAACTAAAAAAAAGAAAATAAATTACATCAAAATTCATGTTGCATCAAAAGTGGTGCTGATCTGCTCTGAGAAGCATGTCGGCTTGATGATTTGCTCCGAAAAGCATGCTGCATTGAAATATGGGCTGCTTTGAAATCCGTGCAACTCCTTCTCACGGCCATGTGGAGGATGGATCGTCCGATGGAGCACACGGCCGGCGATCGGGAAGTAGGCGGTGGACGGAGCCGGTGGAAGACAGGCGGCGAGCGGCGGATGGCCAGCGGCAGCTGCAGGCGAGGCGGCACATGGTCTGGCAAGGCACGCCCAGCATGCCGTTTGGTCTCCCACGGCCGTGGGAGACCTCCTGGGCACCGGGAATGGCCGATGGACGGTGGGTGAGGCTGGGGATGACGGGACGGTGTCCGGCAGACAGGCGGGCAGCGGCGGCGGTGCCACACGGTCGCACGCGGGTGGATGGACGCCTCCCGTGTCTGTTCATCTTCCAACGGGCGTGGGCAGCGGCGCACCCCACCGACGGCCAGGCGAGGGCAGGCGGGCGGCAGGAACGGTGGCAGGCAGCGGGCCAGCGGTGGCGGTGGCAGCGATGGCCATGGGCCATGGTGGGCGGACGCCTTCGCATCCTTTCGGCATCCCACGTGCGTGGGCGGCGGTAGCTTCTCTAGCGAGGGCGGGGGCCGGCGAGCATCGGCGGCGATCCGGCAGGGGCGGCCGGAGGGCGGGCAGCCCTGATCTGGGGCTGGAGGGCGGTGGGCTAGGGTTCGGAACTTTTAAAAAAAACTCATGGGAGAAGTTGCAGGAGATGGAATAAGGCTGAGATAACTCAGGGATAAACCAAGAATAAAACCAAAATAGCAGGGATAGTTGGAATAGCGGGAATAGAAAAATTAAAAAAAATGTGGAAAAATATGAAAAAATGGAGAAAATACCAGGACCTGCCCTGATCCCCATCATTCTCCTCGACTGGGAAGAACTCGACTCCGTCGAGTTTGAAAAATGGAGCACACCCTAATCCACAACTCGCTCTGATACCAAAATTGATGCGGGATGAAAAATTGATGTAACCTGATTCTTTGGAAAACAGGGAAACAACTAAACAAACTAGGACCGTGGGAGGGCTAAGAAGCTTCCCGGGACTCGGCCATACTGACTCTAAAATCCTAAAATAGCTGATCTCTTTTGTTTTCAATTTTCTAGGTAGATGTGGCGAAGGAAGGATGGAGATGGGGAACCGGGAACTGGAACTCATGGCCCTGAGACTCACTCTAGTGGGGGACGCACACAGAAAGTCAAGGGTCAAAGCCTAAAGCTACCCTCCCGAGGGATCACAGCACCAGCTACCCTGAGCATAGAGCTACCCTCCCGAAGGGGTCACAGCACCAGCTACCCTGAGCTCTCATCGAACCCATAATGCACACAGCAGGGCTCTCACATAGATGCGCTAGGATGACTCTCGAAGGACATGAGGGGATAAAGAAGACGAGATTGGGGATAACTAGGGTGCTCATCGAACCCATAATGCACACTACAGGGAATGCCTCACACCCCTCATCGAACCCATAATGCACGTAGCAAGGAACGAAGGAAAACGGGCCTCAGCCCAGAACCAGAACCGGAACCAACCCAAAAATCTATATCAAATCTCTCTCTCTTTTTTACAGGGGAGAGGGGGCTTTATATACAAAAACCAAAACCCTCAGTTTCTTAGTCCCTAAGAAAACTAAAAAAAGAAAAATAAATTACATCAAAATTCATGTTGCATCAAAAGTGGTGCTGTTCTGCTCTGAGAAGCATGTCGTCTTGATGATCTTCTCCGGAAAGCATGCTGCATTGAAATATGGGCTGCTCTGAAATCCATGCAACTCCATCTCACGGTCGTGCGGAGGATGGATCGTACGACAGAGCACACGACCGGCAATCAGGAAGCAGGCGACGGACGGGGCCGGCGGGTGGCGGGCGGCGAGCGGTGGCCGCAGGCGAGGTGGCACATGGTCTGGCAAGGCACGCTTAGCGTGTCGTTTGGTCTCCCACGGTCGTGGGAGACCTCCCGGGCGCCGGGAATGGCCGATGGATGGCGGGGGAGGCCGAGGACGGTGGGACGGTGTCCGGCATTAAGGCGGGTAGCGGCGGCGGCATCTGGCAGTGGGCGGCGGTGCCACACGGCAGCACGCGGGTGGACGGATGCCTTCCGCATCCGTTCATCTTCCCACGGGTGTGGGCGACGGTGGACCCCACCGGTGGCCGGGCGAGGGCTGGCGGGCGGCGAGAACGGGGGCGGGCAGCGGGCCGGCGGTGGTGGCGGCAGCGGCGGCCGTGGGCCGTGGCGGGCGGACACCTCCGCGTCCGTTCGGCTTCGCACGGGCGTGGGCGGCGGCAGCGGCTTCTCTGGCGAGGGCGGGGCCGGCGAGCTTCGGCGGCGGTCCGGCGGGGACGGCCAGAGGGTGGGCGACCCGGTTCTGGGGCTAGAGGGGCTGTGGGCTAGGGTTCAAAACTTTTAAAAAAAACACACGGGAGAAGTTGCAGGAGATGGAATAAGGCTGGGATAACTCGGGGATAAACCAAGAACAAAACCAGAATAGTGGGGATAGTTGGAATAGCGGGAATAGAATAATTAAAAAAAATGTGGAAAAATAAGAAAAAATGGCAAAAATACCCGGACCTGCCCTGATCCCCATCACTTCTTCAATCGAGGTAGACTCCTCGCTATCACTTTATATGGCAACCATCACCTTCTTTTTCTTTTTCTTAAAAAGTTTCTTTAATTATAGAGAATCTAGATGAATGTGCCCCGGTTTCTTACATTCATAGCAGGTGGGGACTTGTTCTTTTTCCTTTTCTTTGTCCTTGTCCTTGTCCTTGTAGTGCTCTCCTCGTTTATGAATTTTTTTATTGTATCTTCATTTCTTCTTTTCCATAAACCTTCTAAATCTTCTCATGACCATTGCGATATCTTCGTCTTCTAGATCATCTTCGGAGGAGGTACAGTCATCTTCCAATTTCTCATCTTTCTTTGATTCCAATGCAGCTTTGAAGGTGATTGTCTTCTTCTTTTGATCATCATCAGTTCTATGCTGCATGGCCAACTCGTATGTGATGAGTGAACCCATTAATACAGCCAGAGATAAGGTGTTTAGATCTTTCGCTTCTAAGATGGCAGTCACTTTGGGGTCCCATTTATTCGAAAGTGATCTTAAGATCTTCTGTACCAAGTCAGCATTTGAGTAAACCCTGCCAAGACTTTTCAAACCATTAATAATATTTATAAATTGAGTAAACATGGCAGATATAGTTTCAATAGATTCCATTTTAAATAATTCGTAACTATGTACAAGAAGATTTATTTTCGAAGTCTTCACTTGGAAAGATCCTTCGTGGGTCACTTTGAGTTTGTCCCAAATTTTCTTTGCTGAAGAGCAAGTAAAAATTCGATTAAACTCATTGGCATCCAAAGCACAGTATAATAAGTTCCTTGCTTTGGCATTTAATTCTCCCATCTTCATGTCATGTTCAACTCAATCCTCCTCAGGCTTTGGGACATCCACGCCATTGATTTTAATCATGGGAATATGCGGACCTTTTAGAATGACCTTCCATAATTGAAAATCGATAGCTTGTTTATAGATTTTCATTCTAGCTTTTCAGTAAGAATAATTTGTGCTAGTGAAGAGTGGAGGTCTATTAGTAGATTGGCCTTCGACGAAGGATGTACTCATGGGATGAGCCATCAATCTTTACTCTAAATGTATTCAGAGACACTGCTTTGATACCAGTTGTTGCCCAGGTGGCATTCCCAAGAGGGGGGTGAATTGGAATTAAAAAATCTAAGCAATAAGGTGCTCTTTGAAATCCCTTTTAAGATGTTAAGTACTGTGATAAAGTATTCAAATTCAGAAGCAAAATCATATCAAAAAAGAACAACATAAACACACAACAATTATAGTGGTTCGGAGCAACCCAGCTCCTACATCTATTACCCAAGTTACCACTTGGGATTTCTACTATATCCCCCACCGGAATATGGTCGGATTGTTTTCACAAGCTTACAATCCAAACCTCTACATATTTTTTTTTTTAAACTGGGCTCACCAAAGAAACCCAACTTGATTATATCAGGATCACCAAGAACTCAATACTTGGTTTTAACAAAGGCTAACCAAGAACCTATTTGGTTTTCAACCGGGCTCACCAATAACCCAACAATTCAAAATGAATTGAAAAGAAAAGCAACAGAATGACAAATAAATTTTTTGTCGAATTGTTGCCGATGCAGCTCGAGAGAAGCCCACTTGAATGCACTTCAATGCACTTTAATAGCTTCTATAGTTTCTTTACTGAGTGCTTCAAGCTTCAGATGAGAGTTGGTGAAGGCTATCTTGAATGCTCTCAGTGCTCTCTTGCTTGTCGACTTGGTTGGATATTCAATAATGCATTAACTCTTTATCTTTTTTTCAAAAATCCTCTTCAAAGAAGTTCAAATCCCTCAAATATATAATCTTGTACCTTTCTCAGGTAGTTTTAGTTATTGTAGATCATTGGGATGTGACATTTGACTGTTGGAGTACTTTTTGGATTCAAAATCCAAGTTCTGGAACTAGCTATTATATGCTTATAACTGCCATTTGAGTCGGCTCGGATCCTTATAGTAGTTCTGGTTGAGTCGACTCTCTTCAATCTAGTTGGCTCACTTGCATAGTATCCTAATTCCTCACTTTGTAAGAGTCGGCTTGCCTTCATTCTAGTGGACTCGGATCCTTAGGCCTTCATAATTTCAGTCTAGACAAGTTGGCAAACTTCTATTCTAGTCGACTCGATTTGCTGTGGTTCTCAGAACTCTTTTTCTGGACTCTGGAGGAGTCGACTTGATTTACTGAAGAGTCAGCTCGGATGTCTGACAATGTGATAGAGTCAGCTCGAACTCCCCTTGGGTCGGCTTGCCTGTCTGATTCAGGAAGTAGTACTCTAGACGAGTTGGCTTGAGTCCCTTAGAGTCACTCGGATATCTGCGTGCCAGAATCCTCATGCATGCCATTTGCCAGTGGTGCGGAGACCAGAGGCACCAGAATAAGACAGAGTCTTCTCAACCCTCTGTGGATTACTTAGTAGTGTTTGAGTCCATTTGTAATAAGGGCTTAGCCTAATTGAGTTGTCATTATTTGCGTCATGTACCAGTCAACTCATATTGAGCTAGTTTTCTTTCTAAGTCCTATACATGTTAGTCCAAGTCTAGTGAAGACCCATTACAAGTAAAGTCAACCCAGCTTGAAGTTATGAAGACCATGGAAGGCCTAGTACAAGAAATCAGAAGCCCGGGAGCCAAATCAAAAGCCCTGGATTGCAGCCTGAAGCAAATTGGGCCAGCCAAGGCCCAGGAGAGGAGCTAATTGGTGCCATCGACCCTATGGTCACCACCCCTTGGTCGGCCACTTAGGATCACCTCCCTTGGCCGACCAAGGCAAGAGAGGAGAGAGCAATTTAAGGGAAATCAAATCCTAGACCTACCATGTATTCTAACTAGGGTTTGGGTGGGATTCAAATTCCTAGGAAAAGTCTATTGTTTCCTTACTTGGGGGCCAAGTTAGTGAGTCTATTTAAGAGACTCTATTCTCTTGTATGAAGACACTTTTTTGAATGAATATAACTGAGTTTTCTATCTGTTGTGTGCTATCTGCTATGTGCTAAGGGGATTCTGTGTGAACCCCTCCTCTTCTTCCTTATGTTCTGCGCCCAGTCTCCAACCGCCATCCACCTCTCCATGCCCTGGCTGCCCACATCAAACCCCTTCTTCCCCTTGCTATTTTCTCAATTAATCCTTCATTTTTTCTTTGTTTTCTAATCCTTGAAAGGCTGTTTGCAGGTCCCTCGATTTCTACGAATCCAACGACTCCAGCCGGCAACAATCGGATCACCGGGTTGAAAGCCGAGAATCCACGGGTCTCCGGCTTGATCATATAGGCCGCATCCGGGAGCAAGAACAATCCCTTCATCTACGGTCATCATCGGGTGCATCAACCATTGTCAGGTACACCCCCTCTGCTTGCTAGTAGCCTTATTGAAGGGGAACTAGCCCAACTGAGACTTCTCAGCCTCGGCGGTCCTCTTCCTTATTACTTTTTAAGTTATACTTTGTATGCTTTAGTTTCTTACTTGCATAGAACCCTCTACTTAGGTTCTTGATCTATTCTTCGGGAATTAAACACATCACATAATCTATAAAAATTTTAAAAATTAATTATGCATGCATTTTAGTTCTGCATCATCATAATGCTAGGTTTGGGCCATCCCTCTAACATGGGTATCAAGAAGTCAGTCTCATGTAAGGGCTTGAATAGCTCTGCCCATGCTCTAGCTAAGTGCTACACAACCTAACTTTTTTCTAAAAGGATGATAGTTCGAAGGAAGTCTATCTCTTATAGCTGGTCTGCATGATCTCGATCGGACCATCGTGTCCTCTGTAGGCTTCTCTACACCCAGTTACCTTGCCTACTATGAAGCAAACTATTTTTCCTCCCTCTACCCAGCTTCACTAGTAGCACCAAACAATGCACTCTACCTGCGAGGCATTTCTTCTTCACCATCTTTGTCAGCAGTGTCAGACAACATGCTCTACCTATGAGGCAATTCTTTTTCATCAACCTCACTGATGGCATTGGACAACATGCCTGAGTCACGAGGGCCATGTCTGTTGTCTCACCCTCACCACTGACAAGCATGGGGTGGTGATAGGAACATAGGTTGTGAGCTTCATTGCCAGAAGCCGTCTAGACCTCCTTGTCAGTGGAGCTTATGTCATGTCAAGTTCCATCTGGGTTCCATGGCCGATGATGATCATCGAAGGTGCTTCGAATACTTGAGGGTCACCTCCCCTCAGCCTCACCACCTCCTAGTAAAGAGCATCAAGTTCTCTCTGCAATTCATCACTTCTTGCAATTAAGTTGTTGAGCTCCCATGAAAGGGTTTGGCGAGCCTCCTCAACCATGCTTTATTCCTATTCTACCAAAGACTAGCCTTTCTCAGTAGATTCTCATGCTTCCTCAATGTGAGTGACCCTCTCTATAAGCATCACCTCATGATTGGCAATACAATGCTCTAGTATCTAAGCATAAAGATCTACCTACAATACCATGAATGCCAATATCTAGCAAAGTTTATGACCATTACCCAAAAGTGATGTCCCATTTACCTCAGTGGCATGGTAATGTAGGGATGCTAATGCCTCCTACATCGGCATGTGTCACAGCATCGCAACATCGATAGGAAGGGTAGCATCTACCCTTTAAAATTTAGATGGGGGATGCTGGCGAGGATGCAATAGTACCAGCAGACTCAACACTAGCTCGCAACTTCTCTATAAATGTTGAAGTCACATACGTTGCTGGTGATGCCTCCATTGTTATCGGGGACTCTGCTTCTTCAGTCACCACCACTGAAAAAGCCATTATGATTGCTTTTACCTCACCATGCTTGATAAATGCTTCTACTATAGCACTATCACCAGCATCTTCTCTACTTCCAAAGTTGGCTCTACCTTCGAAGAGAGTTCCATATAGCCTTATAGAGGTAAAGGTGCCTCCTCATTAAGACCGATCTCACCCTCCTTGATAGGATGGCCACTAGTCTTCACCTACAACTTAGCATCCACCACCACTTAAATGGGTTGGTCGATCACCTCTACTTCAGCTTCAGGACTACTTTCAGTTATTCCAAAGAGGGACACCGACATTTGAGTAGTAGGGACAGGGCTCACAAGGGGGCAAGTTCCATCCACTCTTCCATAGCCTCTACCTTGACCCTCTCAGTGGTTACTTTATGGCTACTATTTCTTTTCCTCTTCTTTGTTGTCGGACCCTCGACAGCCCAACATGCAACTCCTTCCTAGAGAACTTCATCTTCTATTCAAATAGCAAACAAGATGCAGAGCCTCATGTTAGATAAAGTCTAAAGGGAAAGGTGCACAAAGGAAAAACAAAAACAAAAAATTTCTTCATTTCATTTCAAATAAATATTCATTACAAATGGCTTAACATTGCCTACCCTCCTCTACATCAGAGCAACCAGACTCGCTACTAGAAGATGACCTCCCTGAAGATAGTATGTCAACATCGATTATCAGGTAGTACTTTGCCAACTTCCTTTCATACCACCAAGCACCCTTGGCATAAGCATCTTGACAGGATTCAAGTAATTCTCGGTGGAAATCCTCTCTCTTTCAAAATGCCTTGATGGCCTTGGTCGCAACCTCTAAAACCCTGCACTTGGCAAAGGGTGCTTTCTCTTAAGCTTTAGTGAGTGACCTTTCAGGCCTGGTCGTCTCCTCCTTCAACTCGATTACCCACCCTCTACATCAGTGAGTGAGGCCCTCAACCTGATCTCTTCACTTTAAGCCCCAACAAGCAAACCTTTTAGTGATGCTACCTTACCTTGGCTTTAGTGTGCGACTTCATTAGCATTGCCACCTCATTTTTTCACTAGGTCACATTTTTTTTAAGCCTAATAACTTTGGCCTGAAGATCTCCAACCCATATCAGCTCCACCACCACTGCCAGTTCACTCGTGATCTTCTCACTCTAATTTTTCTTAGCATTTAACTATTAGAGATATGCTTAGCTCTCTCATAGCATCATCTCATTCACTTTCCAATGGCAAAATGTATCGGTGAACCTACTCTTGGTCATTCTCCAGCCTTGCTAGATATTGAAGCTTTTGCCACACTACAAAGATACTCGATAAAGGGCCACTAGTTTAGCAGCTAGCAAATTTCTTCAAAAATAATGAAACTCCAAGCTCAATAATCTTACTGCTGCTAGGGCATGGACAAACTACCGAATGATTGTTGATCCCTATCTTGAGTTTGGTGGGGACACCAAGACCAAGACCAGGCCTCAAGAACCCATCTGGATCACAGAACAAGGAGAATAGGACCTGCACCGTCAAGCCGACCCGAGATCGCCAAGCCGACTCGAGACATGGTCAAATCGAATTCCAGGTTCCGGAGATCTCTAGAAGCTTCCAAGGATTTTTCTCCTTTTATTTTAGAATTTTGGCAATTAAAAAAGGGAATAAATTCTCATGAAATCCCAGGTAACAAACTTCCCCCCACAACTTCTTAGGATTAGTTTTGTTTTGGTAACTTATCCTTTGTTTAGTTAACGAGTAAACCCATTTTATGGTTGCTCTGGAAATATTCATCTGAGCCTATAAATATGGCTCATTTGTACGAAGGAATTCACGATGAATGGTAATGAAAACCCACCCAACTTCTTCTTCTCCGATTGCTTCTTCTTCTTGCCTTCGTCATCGAGGTGACGTCGAGGGGTGAGAGGCCCCATCCAAGCCTTCATCACAACTGCGATGTCGAGGGGTGTGAGGCCCCCATCGATCTCCATCGTCCCACTGCACCATCTCTTCCATGCCTTCTCTGACCATTGCACCTCCCACCCACGACCGTCTCCATCATCCCACCATCGCCTTCCCCCCCCCCCAAAAAAAAAACTCCTCCGTCTGCTTCAAGGCATCCGCGTCTTCCCCAAACTCCTTTCCCACCTACTGCTCGATCCTCAAAGAATACAGCCCCAGGTTTCTCCATCGCCAAACCTTATTCCTCCGATCCACACCCCCCTATCACTGTCTTCCCTGAAGCTCAGATTCAAGCCCGTCGCCAGGCCACCCTCCTCCGTCTCCCATAGCCTAATCTCCTCGCCCCTCTATCTTCTACACTAGACCATCCTCTTCCAGCCTTCATGACATCAGGTCACCCTCCTCCAGTCCTACCATCATCGAACTTCCCTCCTCCGGCCTCCCGTCGCCAGGCTTCTCTCCTACGTCTCCCGTAAGACTCCTCCGGTTCTCCATCATCCATACTCCCTCCTCCGGTCTCCAATGCCCAAACTCCCTCCTCCAGTCTCCAACACCCGAACTCCCTCCTCCGGTTCCCATCGCCCGACTCCCTCCTCCAGTCTCCGTCGCCGGATCTCACTCCTCCCGAAGATCACCATGACGCTAGCCCTCCACGGAAGTCGCACCCGAACCGAGTGTGCCTCCCCTGCTACTGAGCCCTTCGCATCCTTCCTGAACATCTGCTCGGTCATTCTTCCACTGGAGCCTGACTTCGCCCCTCTGGCCTATCCATCACCGGACCTCCTTCCTTCGGTCCACCCCGAAGTCGTCTTCACCTCCAAGCCTCTGCCCTGTTCCATGAAGCGTTCAAGAAGACTTGTCGAACTGCTATTGAAAGAATACAGGAATAGCTATTCCAGCTATTCCTTTTATTCTGCGCTTATCCCAGATTTATTCCAGATTGGAATAAGCCCCGTTTATTTTAATTTGGGTTGTGTTTTTGGCTTTGATTGTCTCACTTAGGCTAATCCAAGGTTAATTGTAATAGGTCCTTTCTGGTACCAAGCCTTGAAGGGATCCTAGCCATCAACCCGTGCTCCTGATGCCTATAGTTGGATGACTGATCGTTGATCATCCAGGCTGCATCTTCCAAGGTTAAGTAATCTCATCAACGGAAAATAGCTATTACTATCATAAGGTCCTATCTCTCTTTACTTGCTTTAGATCTGAAGTTTTGAAATGCATGCATGTCCTTGATCAGGGATTTCTCAATCTCTGAGTCATGGTTCTTTGTTATTTTATTGAGTCTAGCATGAGGGAATGCATGATCTAAGATCTACCCTATTTGAATGTTCTCTAGAATCTGTGTTTATTATAAGCATCGGTACTCGTTTGGATTCTTAGGATAATTTTCATGCATGCCATCCCCCATCACCCTTTCTTTGGTATCAGAGCATAGTTCCACATCATTCTTGGTATCAGAGCGTAGTTCCACATCATTCTTGGTATCAGAGCATAATTAGGACATACATTTTGTTTAGCCCACTCACTATTTTTTACAGCATTTTATTAGCTAAAATTCTGTTAGTTTTTTTGCTTAGTTCTACCATTTTTTTTAATTGCAAGCATACAAATATATATATATATATATCTGTGTTTCATTTCTGTGTTTCTTAGTTTGAATTAGGATCATGGAATGTGCATTTAATATTTTGCATTAAGCTACTTAAGGGTGGCAATATCATAATATGAGGGAAGGACTTCATTACCTTTCCATAGTCCAAAACAACCTCCCTGCATTCTGGACCCAAGCATCTAATTAAAATCTAGTAGAAACGTACTTTTGCTTTAGAGAGCTTAGAGACACCAACTGGTCGAGTCAAGACTAAGTGTCTATTCATGGCGTCAGCCCATTTGTGTGTGCTACTGCTCTTGGTGTCTAGGATTGGTGATTCAGGGCTAGTGAGTTGGTCGGCCTACCTGGCCAATCCCAGATTGGTGTCTAAGGTTGGCGTTTAGGGACCTACACTCCCCTACACCTACTTGGCCAATAATAGGGTTACTACAGACTGGTTTGTCACCTTGACTTAGGCAACTAGTTGAGATTCTAGGTCTAGTAGATCGTAGATGATTTTGCATGCTTGACTCATGCCCACTAGAGCCGGAATTGATGGGGGACTAATATGCATACAATTCTTTTTGTATGTTTTACATGTTGAGTTAGGTGATTAATTCCCAAATTTCAGATCAAAATTATTTGTAGGGAATTTTGTATGAATTTTTGAAGATCAGCATGCATTTTAGGACCTAGAAAAGTAGTAAAGAAGGACCGCCGGGGCTGAGAAGCCTCGGTTAGGGCAAGTTCTACAATAAAACTACTGGAGGTAGAGGGGTGTACCTGACAACATCTGTGAAGATCGCAGCAAAGGGGTCTCTCGTTCCTCGATGGATGCGGCCTGGAAAACCGAGCCAATGACCCGCGGATACCCGGCTTTCTGCTCGGTGGTCCGATTGAGGCTTGGCTGGAGTCGTTGGATTCGTAGGAACTCAGGGACATGCAAACGACCTGTCAAGGGTTAGAAAATTCACAAAGGAACAAGAAAATAAAAGAAAAATAGCAAGGGAAGGCTTCTTTTAGAGTGGGCGTCCAGGGATTTGGAGGGTTTGTTGGCAGCAGGAAGATGATTGCAAACACCGGGAAGAAGAACTCTCACAAACCCCTTTATGCACACAGCAGGGTATCACACAACTCAATAGAAGAACTCAAGGTTTTAATTCATATCAAAATCAGGTTTCATACAAGAGGCTAGGGTCCCTTAAATAGACCCTTAACCTTGGGCTCCAAGTAAGGGCACATAAGTCTTTACATAAGAATCCTTTTCCCTCTCAAACCCTAGCTAGAAAATAAGGAAACATTAGGTAGAAAAAATCCCTAAAAATTCTTTTGACTTGGCCAACACTCCAAGGATGCCTAGGGGGGCGTGTTGGGCTTCTAGGAGCAGCAAAAGGCCGGCCCAAAGGGGCTCGGGTGTATCGGTTTGGGCCTTTGGAAGCTGGGGTGGCCTGGTAGCCAGGTAGCAGGAATATTCCCTGGTATCTTGCTTCTTAGGGGCTTGGGCTTGGCACCTGGGCTTGACTTCTTTGGGCTAGGATGCAAATGGACCTCTGGAATCATGGATTCCCTTATCTATGAATATACTTTGGCATCTGGAAGGGAATCTGGGCATCTGGAGGGCATCTGCAAGAAATCAGGGTTTTCTGAATTTTCCTCCTGGGGTCTTCAAATCTTCAAGCTAGGTTGGACTTGGGCTATACTTCCATGTCTTCAATCTAGTTGGACTTGGTCTTCACTTGTATGATATAGTCTTGAGTCTTCAGTATGCTTGGACAGGACTCAAAAAAATAAAATTAGCTCAACATGAGCTGACTAGCATTGGACTGAACTAGCTCAACATAAGCTGACTAGTATAGAACTGAAATAACAACTCAAAAGACTCAAACAACAACTAAAAAAAGGACTCAGATGGGCTAAGCCCTTATTACAGATGGACTCATAAATTATTGATTAACTTACAGAGGGTTGAAAAGCCTCTGTCTTATTCTGGTACCTCCGGTGTCCCCACCAATTCTCTCGGGGTGGGAGGAACTCGACCTTGTTGAGTGAAGATCAGACTGGCTCACATATCTCTCAAGAAGGTCTAGGTTGAGGCATTGCAAGTCCTCTCGAGAAATCCACGAATCGTCCGACTCTGGCCGGCCTTGCCATCAGACTAGGAAGCGTTGATAACCGCGGCCCCAGGTCGTAATGGCTTGATCGTCCAGGATACGCTCGATCCGTTCTCCCCTCTCAGGCCAATTAATTGGTGGACACTCTGGGTAAGGATCACTCTTAACAGAAGGGATAGGTCCAAAAGCCTCACTGGGTATCATTGCCGGTTCCCTGTACTCAACCAGGTCTGTAATATTGAAGGTAGAACTAATGCCCATATCCGAAGGCAAGTCTAGCACATAGGCATTTGATCCAACCTTCTTTAATACTTTAAAAGGTCCGGCTCCCCGAGCATGAAGCTTCTTAACGGTCCCAGGTGGGAACCGTTCAGGCCTAAGCCTAATCATGACAGAATCCCCTACATCAAATTCTTTGATCCTTCTTCAGAAATTAGCCAGTTTGTTTAACATTAGTGCGGGTGGTGAACATGCTAGGCACATGCAGACTCCTAACAAGATGATGCAAAGGACTCAAACTAACACCTAATAGACTCGACTTTGCATTCCTATCGAAGGAAATTTATTAGACTTTTATGCGCCTAAACCTAAGAGACTATAGACTCTCTAGGTCTGACCTTAGTGTGGTGTGCACAAGAGTATTTACAATGGACTCCAAGCAAATGCCAAAGGGTATGCCAGAAGTATAATGCAAACCTAACATGCGTAATGAATGCATGCAGTATGCTAATCTCAGTTAAATGCAATCTAATAATCCTAGAAATGCTGGAGGTGTCAGGAAAGGGCAGAAAATAGGAAGTGGGTTCAGAATTAGTTTGGTAGGGTAGGGAAAAAGGTTCAAGGTTAGTTGGATAAAGTTCGATATAAGAAGGCATGTCAAGGACTAATCCTAGACTAATGAGGCTAACCTTACGAGGTTGCGGTATATCTATGGGGTTTGCATAATGGAAGGATGGGTTACAAATCTCAGGGAAGAGGTCCTTAATGGGAACTATAGGAGGAGGCTCATCCTGAGGGTACTGATTCAAAGAGATCAAGTTCTTAATAAATTCTTCTGGTTTTTGTATTTTAGGACTAGACTCTATAATTTGGCTCTCCTCTACGGTTTCCTCGGGTAAGGCTCTAGTAGCAGTACCTACGTTCTCTTCCTCTATTTGTTCTTCTACTATAGCTTTAGGTTGGATGTGGTCATGGTCAACTACCTCTAGGTTGGCTTCTACCTGGGTATCTATTAGGTCAGCTAATTCTAGATCATCTAAAGGTGTCTCCTCTTCTCCTTCATACTCATCCACTAGGCTCGCATCAGCTTCATACACTTCTGCGTTAATGTAAGCCTTGTCAAACTCAGGAATGGTTGGAGAAGGTCGGCTAGGGGAAAATTGGCTAGGTCCTAGTTTCTGATTATGGACACTAATCCTAGTAGGTTCAAGTTGCCTAAGGGATAGTGGCTCACTACTGGGCTCATATTTAGGGGTGCTAATCCTATGGAGTTCAAGTTGACTAAGGGAAACCTGACTAGTACTAGATTGATACCTAGGGGTTATGGGTTCTCTGGGCTCATAGGATAAGGGTGCAGATCTATTGGTCAAGGGATTATAAGATCTGGGGTCATAGGATTTTGGGTCAGCTCTATGGTCAGGTTCTAAGGATGGATCATGGTATGGGGTCCTCCTAAGGTTGGGCTCTCTATATGGGTCAGGATATTGGGTCCTCCTAGGGTTGTACTCCCTATATGGGTCAGAATACTGGGTTCTCCTAGGGTTGGACTCCCTATATGGGTCAGAATATTGGGTTCTCATAGGGTTGGACTCCCTATATGGGTCAGAATATTGGGTGTTGGGTCTACTAGGCTCATAGGGTGTGGGTGCATACGATCTATGATCATGGGATCTTGAGTCATAGGATCTAGGTTCATAGGTTACGGATTCATAGGTTCTAGGTTCATAGGATTTGGAGTCATAAGATCTATAGGTTGTGGGTATACTAAGCTTATAGGGAGAGGGTAAATAGGATCTATCTTCCTGGTCTATAAAATCCTGATTGAGTCTTCTAGGACTAACATTAGGGATTGGGTCATGACGATGGGCTCTCCAAGGTTCAGCCTCAAGGTATGGATCAAGGTTTGGGGTCCTCCTAGGTTGAGGATTGTAGTACGAGTCAGGATAAGGGGCTCTCCTAGGTTCGACCTCATGGTATAGATTAGGATTTGGGGTCCTCCTAGGTTGAGGAGAATCAGGATCTGGCTCAGACTATGACCCATGGGTTTTTCTTGGGGTCCCTACCCGGACTTTTAACTGATCAAACCTATTGGCAAGATGGTCAATTCTATCATTGGTTTGAATACCAGACTGAGTTAACTGGGTCATCTGGGTAGTCATCTGGGTAGTTATCTGGGTATCCATCTGGGCCATTTGATCAGCTAGGGCTTTTATTTGGGCTTGTAAATTTTCCATGGGTTCAGACATTTGTGAAGGAGGTGGGTGATATGAAACTCCTGATCTAGTGCTCATGCAAGACTCGATCAGACCGACTATAGCTGACTAGACCTAGAGTCCAAACTGGATGCTCAATCCGGGTGGCAAACTAGCCTATAGTAACCCTGTACTCAGCCAGGCAGGTGTAAGGGGAGTGTTAGGTCCCTGTTTGCCAATCCTAGACACCAATCAGAGATTGGCCAGGTAGGCGGACCAGCACACAAGCCCTTTAGGATTGAATCCCTAAACCACCATTCTAGACACCACGCACAAGGCACACACAGGTTAGCTTGACATAGTGATCTAACACTTAGCCCGGACCCGACCAGTTGGTGTCCCTAGCCCACTAGGGCAAATTAGGTCTAATCGATTTTAAGTTAGGCTTGGGACCAAATGCAAGGAAGGTGGTTTTGGGCTAAAGAAAGGTAATGACCTCCTTCCCTTATCTGGTATAAAGAGAGTGCCCTTAAAGTAAATTATGCAATGATGGCAAGCATATGAGGATGCAAATTAGGGTTTAGATGTTTTTGGTATTTTTGGAGAATATGTAATTTTTTTTTTTGGTATTTTCTTAAATAGAAGAAAACTTTCAAATCATGTCCTAATATGCTAGAAATATACTAAAATTAAAAGATATGCAAAAGATGCTAAACAAAATCCTAAAACTTCCAAACTTGTCTTGCTGAAAAAAACAGAGCCAAAAATTTGCAGGCTATATTTTGGCTTGCAGAAAATTCACAGGCCATAATAAAATCTGAACAAATTCTTAAAATTATTGTGAATTATTGAATCCAGAAAAATAAATTTCAGAATTTTTGGAGTTTTTATTAGGGAGAAATAATTAAACTAACAGAGCATATACGAACAAAAAAATTGCAGAAAACAAGCCCTAATCTAAGCTCTGATACCAAATGATGGGGGACTAATATGCATGCAATTCTTTTTGTATGTTTTACATGTTGAGTTAGGTGATTAATTCCCGAACTTCAAATCAAAATTATTTGTAGAGAATTTTATATGAATTTTTGAAGATCAGCATGCAGATTAGGACCTAGAAAAGTATCAAAGAAGGACCGCCGGGGCTGAGAAGCCTCGGTTAGGGCAAGTTCTCCTACAATAAAACTACTGGAGGTAGAGGGGTGTACCTGACAACGTCTGTGAAGATCGCAGCGAAGGGGTCTCTCGTTCCTCGATGGATGCGGCCTGAAAACCGAGCCAATGACCCGCGGATACCCGGCTTTCTGCTCGGTGGTCCGATTGAGGCTTGGCTGGAGTCGGATTCGTAGGAACTCAGGGACATGCAAACGACCTGTCAGGGGTTAGAAAATTCACAAAGGAACAAGAAAACAAAGGAAAAATAGCAAGGGAAGGCTTCTTTTGGAGTGGGCGTCCAGGGATCTGGAGGGTTTGTTGGCAGCAGGAAGATGATTGCAAACACCGGGAAGAAGAACTCTCACAAACCCCTTTATGCACACAGCAGGGTATCACACAACTCAATAGAAGAACTCAAGGTTTTGATTCATATCAAAATCAGGTTTCATACAAGAGGCTAGGGTCCCTTAAATAGACCCTTAACCTTGGGCTCCAAGGGCACATAAGTCTTTACATAAGAATTCTTTTCTCTCTCAAACCCTAGCTAGAAAATAAGGAAACATTAGGTAGAAAAAATCTCTAAAAACTCTCTTGACTTGGCCAACACTCCAAGGATGCCTAGGGGGCGTGTTGGTCTTCTAGGAGCAGCAAAAGGCCGGCCCAAAGGGGCTCGGGTGCATCGGTTTGGGCCTCTGGAAGCTGGGGTGGCCCAGTAGCCAGGTAGCAGGAATATTCCCTGGTATCTTGCTTCTTAGGGGCTTGGGCTTGGCACCTGGGCTTGATTTCTTTGGGGTAGGATGCAGATGGACCTCTTGAATCATGGATGCCCTTATCTATGAATATACTTTGGCATATGGAAGGGAATCTGGGCATCTGGAGGGTATCTGCAAGAAATCAGGGTTTTTTGAATTTTCCTCCTGGGGTCTTCAAATCTTCAAGCTGGGTTTGACTTGGGCTATACTTCCATGTCTTCAATCTAGTTGGACTTGGTCTTCACTTGTATGATATAGTCTTGAGTCTTCAGTATGCTTGGACAGGACTCAAAAAAATAAAATTAGCTCAACATGAGCTGACTAGCATTGGACTGAACTAGCTCAACATAAGCTGACTAGTATAGAACTGAAATAACAACTCAAAAGACTCAAACAACAACTAAAAAAAGGACTCAGATGGGCTAAGCCCTTATTACAGATGGACTTATAAATTATTGATCAATTCACAGAGGGTTGAAAAGCCTCTGTCTTATTATGGTGCCTCCAGTGTCCCCACCAGGAATCTCATATCAACCTGAGTCATCCGTGGACGACCTGCAAGAAGCCCTATTAAAAACCATGTCAGAATACTTTGCCCAAATGTCTGCTCAATTGTCTACCCAATTGACCAGGTTAAACCAATGTGAGGCACGACTCGATTCCATGGAGAGAACCCCTAGGCCACCATTTGAGCATAAACCTGAGACTCCATTTTCTCCAATGACCAAACCAGAGGAAAGACCCATTTGGCGTACCTAACCTTATGCCCCCACTTTTAATGGAAGCCTAGACCCTGAGGTGTATATCGATTGGGAAAAACAAATGGATCAGTATTTTGAGCGCACTAACATATCGGAATTAGGACAGGTTAGGTTGGCCAAAACCAAGTTCACCCAACATGCTAGGTCACATTGGTATGTTATTGAGCGTGAATATTATCACAAAGAAGAGGAAATAAGTACTTGGAGAGACATGAGAAGTAAGTTGTGAGAAAAGTACCTAGATAGATTCTATGAACAAAGACTTTTAGATCGATGGTACTGACTGAGATAGGATGATAGGCCAGTGTCTGAGTATATCAAAGAATTCCAGGAGCTTGTCAGGAGATGTAACACCACTGAATCTATGTCTGAGACCATAGCTAGGTTTCGAGATGGTCTACATAGGGATATCCAATGGCAAATTTTCCATTGGAAGATTTATAGCCTGGAAGAAGCCTATGTCACTACTAGGGAATTTGAGCCATATCAAAGAAAATTCATGAACTACCAAGTTAAGCCCAGCAGGGTTAGTACCTTTGAACCCAAACCCAACCCTAGTCAACTTCCCTTAGGCCAACCAACTTTTATTGTCCCATTAGTTCATATGAATGATAGGAACAAGAACCTTGAAGTACAAATTGAGTGCACTAATATTCAAGACTTAGGATATCCCCAGATTAAAGAGCTAGGGAAGGAAGAGGACAAGTCTAAGCCCATTGAGAAAATGTATGAGGCTGACATGAATTTATTAGATGAGTATGAAGGAGAAGATTTCAACTCTAGTACCTTACCTGAGGAAGTCCATGTAGAAGATAAGATTGTTGAGCCTAGTCTGGAAACACCAGAGCGATAAGAAATTAGTGAGGACCTGGTTCCCGTAAATCAATACCCTCAAGAAGAACCCACTTTTTTAGCCTCAATCCAAGACCTAATTCAGCCCCCTTGTAAAGAGCTCATTCCTGTTGATGACCTTTTTCTGGAACTAACTAAGCCTTCCTTGCATGAAAACTCTACACTTGCTTTGACCAAATTCTCCATTCATAAATTTGACCTTATGACACCCATAGCTCAATATTCTAATCTTAAGGTCTCTGCAAGTCACCAAGATCTATTCCCTAAGCCTAATAAATTATCACAAAATCTCGATTTCTTGTCACACCCTAAGGCTTCCAATGCTTCCCAAACTTGCAAACTACACTATGTTGAGATTTTTCGGTTGCACCAATTCTTTGAGTATGTTAGGTTTGCGACCAACTTTTGGAAGACCTTATGGCATTTGTTAGGCATCCATTGTAAATTTTCAAGTACACACTAGACCAGGATCAAACCTAGAGGGTTTATAGTCTGTTAGGTTTAGGCCTTAGAGAGTCCAATAATTTTTTTTTTTCTCAATAGGAATGCATAGTTGAGTTTGCATTTTGCATCATATTAAAATTTGCATTAAGTACAAATTTTAAAAAATGATTTGGCTGATTCTCGAAAGAGAGCCCTTTTGAGATTGTCCATGGGTACCAACCCAATAAACCGCTTGATCTGATTCCCCTGCCATTGCATGCTAGAGTGTCCGAATCAGCCGAATCTTTTGCACAGCATGTTAGAAATTTGCATAAGGAAATCACCCAAAAAAGGATCAAAATGAGTAACGATGCTTATAAAAGACAAGCTGATTCTAGAAAACGTTTCAATGAATTTTCTGTAGGGGATTTTGTCTTGATAAGACTTAGACCTGAATGGTTTCTTCCTTGAACCGTCAAGAAACTGCATTCCCAAAGTACTGGACCCTATAAAATTATTAAGAAAATTGGACCCAATGCTTATGTGCTCGAGTTATCCCCTGATTTAGGCATTAGCTCCACTTTCAATGTTTCTAATCTAAGTACAGGGAACCGACAGTAATTCCTAGTGAGGCAATTGGGCTTGACCCTTTACTTGAGAGAGAGCCTATCTTTAAGTGTCCACAAAAATGGCCTGAGTGAAGAGAGAAGATCGAGCGAATCCTGGATGATCAAGCTATCAATACTTGATAGAATAGCTATCAACACTACTTAGTAAGATAGCAAGGTCATCCCAAATCTGAGGACTCGTGGATTACCAGAGAGGACCTGCAACGCATTGAACCGGATCTCTTGGAAGAGTATCAAAGCCAAACAGACCCTTACTCAACGGGGTTGAGTTCCTCCCACCCCAAGAGAAATGGTGGGGACACCAACACCAAGACCAGGCCTCAAGAACCCATATGGATCACAGAACAAGGAGAATAGGACCTGCATCGTCGAGCCGACCCGAGATCGCCAAGCCAACTTGAGACACGGTCAAACCAAATTCTAGGTTTCGGAGATCTTTAGAAGCTTCCAAGAATTTTTCTCCTTTTATTTCATATTTTTGGTAATTAAAAAAGGGAATAAAATCCCATGAAATCTCGTGTAACAAACTTCCCCCCCACCACTTCTTAGGATTAGTTTTGTTTTGGTAACTAATCCTTGGATTAGTTAACGAGTAAACCCATTTTAAGGTTTCTTTGGAAACATCCGTCTGAGCTGATAAATATGGCTCATTTGTACGAAGGAATTCACAATGAATGGTAATGAAAACCCACCCAGCTTTTTCTTCTTCGATTGCTTCTTCTTCTTTCCTTCATTGCCGAGGTGATGTCGAGGGGTGAGAGGCCCCGTCCAAGCCTTCGTCGCAACTACGATGTCGAGGGGTGCAAGGCCCCCATCGATCTCCATCGTTCCACTGCACCATCCCTTCCATGCCATCTCCGACCACTGCACCTCCCTCCCATGACAGTCTCCATCATCCCACCATTGACTTCCCCAAAAAAAAAAAAAAAACTCCTCCGTCTAGTCCAAGGCATCCCTGTCTTCCACAAACTCCTTTCCCACCTATTGCTCAGTCCTCAAAGAAGACAACCCCAGGTTTCTCCATCGCCAAACCTTCTTCCTCCGGTCCAGACCCCCCCTCACTATCTTCCTCGAAGCTCAGAACCAAGCTCATCACCAGGCCTCCCTCCTCCATCTCCCATCGCCTGATCTCCCCCCCTTTGTCTCCTGACACCAGACCACCCTCTTCTAGCCTTCCCAATGCCAGGCCGCCCTCCTCCAGTCCTCCCATCACCTGACTTCCCTCCTCCGGCCTCCCATCGCCAGGCTTCTCTCCTATGTCTCCCGTAAGCCTCCTCCGGTTCTCCATCATCTAGACTCCCTCCTTCGATCTCCAACACACGAACTCCCTCCTCTGGTTCCCACCTCCTCCGGTCTCCATCGCCGAATCTCACTCCTCTCGAAGATTGCCATGATGCCAGCCCTCCATGGAAGTCACACCTGAACCGAGCATGCCTCCCCTACACCCGAGCCCTCCGCATCCTTCCCGGATGTCTGCTTGGCCGTTCTTCCACCGGAGCCTGACTCCTCCCCTTCGGTCCGTCCGTCACCGAACCTCCTTCCTTCATTCCGCCTCGAAGCCATCTTCACCTCCAAGCCTCTGCCCTGTTCCACGAAGCATTCAAGAAGACTCATCGAGTTGCTGTTAAAAAAAGATAGGAATAGCTATTCTAGATATTCCTTCTATTCCACACTTATCCTAGATTTATTCTAGATTGGAATGTGCCCCGTTTACTTTAATTTGGGTTGTGTTTTTGGCTTTGATTGTCTCACTTAGGCTAACCCGAGGTTAATTATGTTAGGTCCTTTCTGGTACCGAGCCTTGAAGGGATCCTAGCCATCAACCCTTGCTGCTGATGCCTGTAGTTAGACGACTGATCGTTGATTATCCAGGCTGCATCTTCCAAGGTTAAGTGATCTTATCACAAAAAAATAGCTATTACTGTCGTAAGGTCCTATCTCTCTTTACTTGCTTTAGATCTAAAGTTTTGAAATGCATGCATGTCCTTGATCAGGGATTTCTCAATCTCTGAGTCCTGGTTCTTTGTTATTTTATTGAGTCTAGCATGAGGGAATGCATGATCTAAGATCTACCCTATTTTAATGTTCTCCAGAATCTTTGTTTATTATAAGCATCGGTACTCATCTAGATTCTTAGGGTAATTTTCATGCATGCCATCCCCCATCACCCATTCTTGGTAGCAGAGCGTAGTTCCACATCATTCTTGGTATCAGAGTATAGTTCCACATCAAATTTTAAAGAATAATAAAATACTTAAGTATATTTGAGTACTAACTGTATGTTAAAGGTGTGTTTATCAGAACAGGGCACTCATCAAAATTATAATATGTTGAAAGTTCAAAGCTTGTCATCTTATTGAAGAAGTCACTCACTTTAATGAAATTTCAAGTTAAATGGACCTTGATACATAAGAATAACATTGAAGAACTCAAATCTTGAAGTTGAAAAGTTTTAGCAGAGTTTCAGAAGAGTTTTAAGAAAGTTTTAACCAAGTGTTGACTCATGGAAGTGAAGTGTCGACTCAAGGTGTCGACTCATAGAAGCTTGAGCTGATACATAGAAGAAGTTTCAGATGGCATGCATGAAGTGTCGACTCATGAAGCTCAAGTGTCGACTCATGTATCGACTCATGACCTAAAGTGTCGACACCTGCAGGTCTGGATAAACAGTAATGACTAATTTTTTGAAGCATAAAAACAGTCCTTTTTATCTCTAACAACTATTTTCACCTCTCCAATGGTCAGAAATGGTCATTTAAGGCTTGGAAAGGTATTTAAAGTGCACCAAACTCAAGAGAAAAAAGAATGATGAGCAACTAATGAGAATTTATTAAGAGTTCATTACTTTTGAGTGAAGTTGAGCCTTCAAGCATTCAAGAGCATTCAAGAAGCATTCAAGTCCATCCTTCAAGCATCCTTTAAGGCTTCAACAACTTGGGGATAAGCTTCTCAACTATAATCACAGAGCTTTAAAGAGATATTTACTTTTATTTTGAAAGCTTATTATACTTTTATCTTTAAACTTGAATTTATTATTGTTCCTAGTTTCAAGTAGATTGAAACTAGTAGTTGGGTTGTTGGTGAGCCTTGTAAAACCAACTTGAGTTGTTGGTTAGCCTTGTAAAAATCAAGAGATTTTTGGTTAGCCTTGTGAAAACCAAGAGGTTGTTGGTGAGCCTTGGGAAAAAAACTAGGTTGTTGGTGAGCCTTGTAAAATCAACTTGGGTTTCTGGTTAGCCTTGTAAAAACCAAGGGGTTGTATTTAGTGAGTCTAGAAACTAATCGGCTGTAATCAATTGAGATTATAGTAAAATATCCAAGTAGACCTTGGAGAGTGGATGTAGGTGCTTGGGTGTGCACCGAACCACTATAAATTACTGTGTATTTGTGGTTGCTTCTCTTTTCTTGCTATTACTTTATTTTCGCTATATTTTAATTATCAAGCACACATATACTTAAGATCACTAGCACCTTCATTATTTTTGAATTGGCACTCACACTTGCAACAAGTTTTAAAAATCCAAATCACCTCCTCTTTTGGGTTGCTTCGCTAGGTAACAAGTGGTATCAGAGCCATGTACTCAGCTTATAGGTCTAACCATCTTGAGTTAAAGATCTATGGCAGCCCCTTTAGGTCCTAGTATTGTTGAGGGTCAAGCCTCAAATAGATCGCCCTTTTTTAAGGCACAAATTACACGTATTGAAAAACCCGCATGAAAATTTATATGCATTCAATAGATTATAATCTTTGGAAGGTTGTTGTAAAAGGTCCTCATGTTCCTTCCACGATGGTTAATAGCATTTTCATTCCAAAACTAGAAGAGAATTGGGGTGAAAATGATATTAAGCAATCGAAGCTTAATGCTAAAGCTATGAACTTGCTCTATTGTGCATTGGATCCTAGTGAATTTAATAGGATATCCACATGCATGTTAGCAAAGGAAATTTGGGACATGCTTGAGGTTACTTACAAGGGTACCTATCAAGTAAAGAATACTAAAGTAAATATGCTTGTACATACATATGAGATGTTTAGAATGGAGCCTAATGAATCTATTACTGATATGTATACTAAGTTTACTAATATTGTAAATTATATGAGAAGTCTTGGAAAGATTATATCTAATGCTAATCTTGTAAATAAAATTCTCAGGTCATTTCCAATATCTTGGGATTCGAAAGTCACAGCAATTCAAGAAGCTAAAGATGTTGAGACACTTTCCTTGGAGCAACTTGTCGGTTCACTCATGACTTTTGAGTTTAACTTGAAACAAAAGGTAGTGGATGCAGATAAGAAGAAGAAGACCATCGCATTCAAATCCACTACACCAGATGAATCTTCAAGTTAGGAATCTGAATAAGGAGAAAATAAGGATGAAGAGGCACTTATTACAAACAAATTCAAAAGATTCATGAGAAAGAAGAAATTTTCTTACAAAAAGAAGCTTCAGACTAGCAAGGAAAAAGGAAAAGAAAAAGAAAAAGAGAAGGAGAAGGATCAACCAATTTGCTTCAAGTGCAAGAAGCTTGGACACTTCAAGGTTGATTATCCTCTCCTTAAGAAATTTAAGAAGAAGTTCAAAAAGAAGGCAATGATGGCAATATGGAGTGATAATGAAGACTCCAGTTCAGAGGAAGAACAACCAGAAGTAGCCAATCTTTATCTCATGGCTTAAAAAGATGAGGTACAATCTGAACTTGAACTTGAATTTATATTCGATGAACTTAGAGATGCTTTTGATGAACTCATACATGAATACAAATTTCTAAAAATAAAAAAAAAAAAGTTGAGAAAGCATGTTGATTCATTTTCTCATGAAAACACCAATCTTACAAATGAAAACAATGGTTTAAAAACTAAGATTGTTATTTTAAAAAAATAAAAGAATACTTTATCCATAAAAATAGAAGTTTTGAAAAGATCCAAGACTGTTGTTACAAATAATGAACTTCTAAAGAAAAACAAAGACCTTGAGATAGAAAACAAGAAATTAAAAGAAGAGCTTGACAAAGTTAAATCTTTTATTAAAAAATTTACACTTAGTTCTGAAAAGTTAAATTTATTATTGAATAATCAAAGAGCTATATTTGATAAAGCAGGACTTGGTTACAAGCAGCAAAAGAAATAAGATTTTTTTAAGAATTTCTTTGTTCCCGCATTATCTAATGTTACTTATTTAAGTTGTAGAAAATTTGGGCATAAAACATATCAATATGACCTAAGAAAGTTAAATAATTTTAGAAAGGTTTGGGTTCCTAAAGGAACTACCATTAGTACTAACCCTAAAGGATCCAAGACACATAACCATTAGAAGAGATTGTGGTATATTGACAGTGGTTGCTCAAGACACATAACCGAAGATGTAAAGCAATTCACATCTCTAGAGTCTCTGAATGGTGAAAATGTGATATTTGATGATAATGATAAAGGAAAAATCATCGGTATCGATAAAGTCCATATCACCCCCTTTACTTATATTGATAATGTCCTACTAGTTGATGAATTAAAATATAATTTACTTAGTATTAGTCAGTTTTATGATAAAGGCTATAAAGTAGTTTTTGAATCATCTCATTGCATGGTATTTAGTCTTGATGATAATGGAGTGAAATTCACTGAAAATAGGCATGGCAACATCTATCTTGTTGATCTTGATAATTTACCGTTACAAGATGGTGAATGCCTAGTTGTAATGAATGTCACAATTAATGAGATTAGTTGGCTTTGGCATCATAGATTAGGTCATGTAAGCATGCATCTACTTTACAAATTATGCAAAAAGGATTTTTTTAAAGATTTACCAAAATTTAGAATTAAAAAAGATAAAATTTATGAAGCTTGTCAATTTGGAAAACAAATAAGAATATCTTTTAAAACTAAAGAAATGGTTTCAACTTCTAGGACACTAGAACTACTCCAAATGGATCTCTTTGGACCAACTAGGACCACAAGACTAAGAGGCAAGAGATATGGACTAGTCATAGTGGATGATTTCCATCGATTTACATGGATTTTATTTTTAGCACATAAAGATGAATCCTTTTTGGCTTTCATGAAGTTTTATCAAAATGTTTCAAATAAAAAGGTACTTCTGTTATTTGTATTCGAAGTGACCATGGAACTGAATTTGAAAATCAAGATTTTGAAAATCTTTGTAATGAAAAAGAAATTGAACACAACTTTTCTGTACCTATAATGCCTCAACAAAATGAGATGGTAGAAAGAAAAAATCAAACTTTAGAAGAAATGGCATGCACAATGCTTTGCAAAAATGATCTTCCAAGATATTTTTGGACAAAAGATGTTAATACTGCCTGTTATATTTTAAACCATATTTTAATCAAACCAATTTTAAAGATAACTCCATACGAGCTTTGGAAAGAAAGAAATCCTACTTTAAAGTATTTTTGGGTTTTTGGTTGCTGATGTTTTACTTTAAACAATAGAAAAGATAATTTAGATAAATTTGATGCCAAGTCAGATGAAGGTATCTTTTTTAGGATACTCTATATCTAGCAAGGCATACAGAGTTTTTAACAAAAGAACACTTGTAGTGGAAGAGTCAATGCATATTGTGTTTAAAGATTCTACTAACAAGTCCTCTAGAAAAGAGGATATTTTTGATGAATGTGCAGGTGTTGAAGGACTTAAGAAGCTGACTTTGGTTGTTCACCCTATCAGAAAAAGTGAAGAAGGTCAAAATAAGATGAATGAAGAAGAAGCCACAAGATCTTCACCAAAGGATTTATCTAAAGAATGGAGGTATGCTCATGGGCATCCCAAGGAATTAATCTTAGGTGATCCATCGAAAGGGATAAGAACTAGATCTTCTATTAGAAATGAATGTGATTATATTTCTTTTATTTCACAAATTGAACCTAAATGTATTGAAGAAATTAAAAAAGATCCAAATTGGATGATTGCTATGCAAGAGAAACTAAATCAATTTGAAAGAAATAATATTTAGACACTAATAAAAAGTCCAACTAATGCTTCCATAATTGGTACTAAATGGGTGTATAAAAATAAATTAGATGAAAATAGTATAGTAACTAGAATCAAGGCTGGACTGGTAGTAAAGGGTTATAATCAAGAAGAAGGAATTGATTTTAATGAAACTATTGACTCCTATATTGATTTTGATGAGTACTCATCAAGTTAGTTAATTGATTGCTTATCAAAATAGTTAAAAAAGTTTTCTAAGAGATGAAATTGTAAAGTTAAATAGATTTAAGTATATAAGAATGACTTGGAAGGACTCAAGTTTGAAGGTTGAAGAGGATTCAACAGAGTTTCAATTGAATTTCAGAAAGTTTTAGCCAAGTGTCGACTCATGGATGTGAAGTGTCGACTCATAGTGTTGACTCACAAAAGCTTGAGCTAATACACAGAAGATGTTTCAGATGGCATGCTCCAAGTGTGGACTCATGTGTCGACTCAAGGATCGACTCAAGGCCTGAGACAAAAATTATACAAAACATGCTGAATTTTAGACTTCCCTCAAGTGTCAACTCGTGGAGGCCAAGTGTCAACTCAGGTGTCGACTCATCAGAGAAGTGTCGACTCATCTGAGATTTTTAGAGAGCTTCAAGGAACATTATTAAATTAAGTATTGACTCAAGGATACCAAGTGTCGACTCAAGGTGTCGACTCATGACTTGAAGTGTTGACACTTCCAATTATGTTGAATAGTAATAGCTAGTTTTTTCAAATGCAAAACTTATCCTTTTCACCTCCAACGGCTAGTTCCACTTCTCCAACGATCATAAACTGTCATTTAAAGCTTAAAAAGTTATTTAAAGTGGATTAAACTCAAGAGAGAAGCAACAAATAAATAGTTAAGTGCATTCACTTCAATATTCATTGAGAGCAACTACCTTCAAGTGAAGTGGAGCCTTCAAGCATTCAAAAGTAATCATATTCAACCACTCAAGCATCATTTAAGGCTTCAACAACTAGAAGACAAGCATCTTCAAAGAGCTTCAAAGAGATATTTACTTTTATTTGAAAGCTTTCTTGTATTTCATACTTTATACTTGAATTCTTTGTTAAGGTTTGTTGGTGAGCCTGTGTCAAAACTAACAAAGATTTTTGGTTAGCCTTATGAAAATCAAAGAGATTTTTGGTTAGCCTTGTGAAAACCAAGAAGGTTGTTGGTGAGCCTAAGTTACAAAACCAACTAGGTTTTGGTTAGCCCATAAAACCAAAGGGGTTTTGCCTTGTGTTCCTGGTGAAAACAAGTTGGGTTTTGATTAATGAGCCTGAAAAACTAATCAACTATAATCAAGAGTGATTATAGTGAATTTCCAAGTGGACCTTGGGGAGTGGTGTAGGTGCTTTGGTGTGCACCGAATCACTATATATTGTTATGTTTGTATTGCTTGCTCTCTCTTCATTTACTCTTGTTTACTTTGCATTTGCCTATCTATTTCTACTAGATACTCTTGTTTAACATGCAAGCACCTACAATTCACTAGCACCTTAATTATTTTGAATTGGCACTTAATTGCAAAAGTTTTAAAATCCAATTAACCCCCCCTCTTGGGTTGCTTACTGGGCAACAAGTGGTATCAAAGCCATGTTCTCAATTTATAGGTCTAACCACCTTGAGTAAAGATCTATGGCAGCCCCACTTGGTTCTAGTGTAGTTGAGGGACAAGCCTTAAATAGACCTCCTTACTTTAATGGCACCAATTACACATATTGGAAAACATGAATGAGAATCTATATGCATTCAATTGATTATAATCTTTGAAAAGTTATAGATAAAGGTCCACATATTCCCTCAGTCAATGTTAATGGCATTCTATTCCAAAACTCGAAGAGGATTGGGATGAAAATGATATTAAACAATCAGAGATTAATGCGAAAGCAATGAATATCTTATATTGTGCATTGTATCCTAGTGAATTCAATATGATTTTCCCATGCACCTCTGTAAAGAAAATATGGGACACACTTGAGGTTACTCATAAGGGTACCGATCAAGTGAAAAATACTAAAGTTAATATGCTTGCACATACTTATGAAATGTTTCGAATGGAACCTAATGAATTTATAACTGATATGTAAACTAGATTCACAAATATTGTAAATGACATGAGAAGTCTTGGTAAGACTATGACTAATGCTGACCTTGTAAATAAAATTCTTAGGTCAATACCAACATCTTGTGATCCTATAGTGACAGCAATTCAAGAAGCCAAAGATGTTGAGAAACTTCTATTGGAACAACTAATAGGTTTACTCATGACTTATGAGTTGAACTTAAAGCAAAAGGCAATGGACATAGATAAGAAGAAGAAGACTATAGCTTTCAAGTCTACAACACAAGAAGAGTCTTCAAGTGATAAAACTGAAGAAATAGAAAATGAGGATGAAAAGGCTCTCATTGCAAGAAGATTCAAAAAGTTCATGAGAAGAAAAAAGTTTCCCTACAAGAAAAAGTCTCAACCTATAAAGAAAAAGGGTAAAGAAAAAGAAAAAGAGAAGGAGAAGGAACAACCAATTTGCTTCGAATGCAAAAAGCCTGGACATTATAAGTTTGACTGTCCTCTCCTAAAGAAGTCTAAGAGAAGATTTAGAAAGAAGGTAATGATGGCAACTTGGAGTGATAGTGAGGACTCCAGTTCAGAGGAAGAACAAACTGAAGTTGCCAATCTATGCTTCATAGTTCAAGAAAATGAGGTACATTCTGACTTTGAACCAGAATTCACATTTGATGAACTTAGAGATGCATTTGATGAGCTCATGCATGAATATAGATTGATAAAAATTAACAATAAAAAGTTGAAAAAGCATGCTAGTTCATCTTCTCTTAAAAACACCAATCTTACAAATGAAAATAGTGATTTAAAAGCTAAGATTGATATTTTAGAAAAATAAAGAAATTCTTTGTCAATGGAAAAAGAAGTTTTGAAAAGATCCAAGGCCAAAAATGAGCTTGAAAAAGTTAAACCATTTGTTGAAAAGTTTACATATAGTTATGAAAAGTTAAATCTTTTATTGAACAATCAAAGAGCAGCTTTCAACAAAGCAGGTTTGTGTTTTAAACCACAAAAATAGCAAAAGATTTTTAAGTATTTCTTTATACCTGCATCATCTAGCATTACATGTTATTTTTGTAAAAGGTTAAGTCACAAAGTATATCAATGTGATCTTAGAAAAATTAACAATTTTATAAAGATTTGGGTTCCAAAAGGAACCACCTTTAGCACTAACTCTAAAGGATCCAAGATAGGTTGGGTACCTAAATTAAAAACTTAATTTGTTTTGTAGGTGTATCTTGCAACCAAAGAAAAGAAAAGATTATGGTATCTCGACAGTAGTTGCTCAAGATACATAACAGGAGATTTGAAGTAATTCACCTCTCTTGAGGCACTGAATGGAGGGAGAGTAACTTTTGGAGATTGTAAAGAAAAAATAATTGGTATCGGTAAAGTGTACATCTCCCCTTCTACATTTATAGATAATATTTTATTAGTTAAAGGATTGAAACATAATTTGCTTAGTATTAGTCAGTTTTGTGATAAAGGTTTTAAAGTTATTTTTGAATCATTTGTTTACATAGTAGCTAGTCCTGAATGTAATGGAGTGAAATTCATTGTAAATAGGCATGGTAACATCTATGTTGTTGATCTTGACAATTTACTTTTACATGATGGTGGATGCCTAGTTGTTATGAATTCCACTATTAATGAGACTAGTTGGCTTTGGTATCATAGATTAAGTCATCAAGCATGCATCTTCTTTCAAAATTATGCAAAAAGGATTTAGTAAGAGATTTACCAAAACTTAGTTTTGAAAAAGGCAAAATATGTTAAGCATGTCAATTTGGAAAACAAGCAAAAGCATCTTTCAAACCAAAAAATTTTGTTTCAACTTTCAGGCCATTAAAGCTACTCCATATGGATTTCTTTGGACCAACTAGGACAACAAGCCTAGGAGGCAAGAGATATAAATTAGTTATTGTGGATGATTTCTCTTGATTTACATGGGTTTTATTTTTGGCTCATAAAGATGAATCGTCTTCAGCTTTCTTGAAGTTTTATGAAAAAGTTTCAAATAAAAAAGGTACTTCAGTTGTTTATATTCGTCGTGATCAAGGTACTAAATTTGAAAACTAAGATTTCAAAAATTTTTGTAATGAAAAAGGAATTGATCATAATTTTTCTACACCTAAGACACCTCAACAAAATGGGATGGTAGAAAAAAATTATACTTTAGAAGAAATGACATGCACAATGCTTCCATAAAATGATCTTCCAAGATATTTATGGGCTAAAGCAGTTAATATAGCTTGTTACATTTTAAATCATGTTTTAATTAGACCTATTTTAAAGAAAACACCCTATGAACTTTGGAAAGAAGGAAAACCTACTTTGAAATATTTTTGAGTTTTTGGTTGCCGATGCTTTTTTTTAAATAATGGAAAAGACAGTCTAGGCAAGTTTGAAGCCAAGCCTGATGAAGGTATCTTCTTAGGATACTCTACATCAAGCAATGTATATATAGTTTTAAATAAAAAAACACTGCTTGTAGAAAAATCAGTACATGTAGTATTTGAAGAGTCTACTAACAAATTCTTTAGAAAAAAGGATACTTCTAATGAATGTACAGGTGTTGAAGGATTGAAGAAGTTAACTTTGGATGATCCCCACTTCAAAGAAGATGAAGAAGATCAAAACAAGAAAGATGGAGAAGAAGCTACAAGATCCTCACCAAAGCACAAAGATCTATCCAAAGAGTGGAGGTATGCTCATGGACATCCTAAGAAATTAATCTTAGGTGATCCATTGAGAGGGTTAAGAACTAGATCATCCATTAGAAATGATTGTGATTACATTGCTGTTATTTCTCAAATTGAACCTAAATGTATTGAAGAAGCTAAAAAAGATCCTAACTAGATAATTGCTATGCAAGAAGAATTATATCAATTTGTAAGAAATAAGGTTTGGGCTCTAATAGAAAATATTTCAATTATTGGTAGAAAATGGGTGTATAGGAATAAATTAGATGAAAATGGTGTAGTAATTAGAAATAAGGCTAGGCTGGTAGCTAAAGGTTATAATCAAGAGGAAGAATTGATTTTGATGAAACCTTTACTCTAGTAGCTAGACTTGAAGCCATTAGATTACTTTTAGCATTTGTATATTTCATAAATTTCAAACTTTTTTAAGTGGATGTTAAAAGTGAATTTTTAAATGGTTATATAGCTGAAAAAGTGTTTGTTGAACAACCACCTGGATTTGAAAATTATGCACATCCTGATCATGTTTTCAAATTGCACAAAGCTTTTCATGGTTTAAAACAAGCACCCCATGCATGGTATGAAAGACTTAGCAAATTTTTAATTGAAAATGATTCTCTAGAGGCCATGTTGATACTACCTTATTTTTGAAAAAGAAAAATGATGATCTATTAGTAGTACAAATTTATGTTGATGACATTATTTTTGGTTCTACTAATGAAACACTTTGTGAAGAGTTTGCCAAGCTTATGCAAGGTGAGTTCGAGATGAGCATGATGGGAGAGCTAAATTTCTTTCTCAGACTCTAGATCAAGCAAACTAGAGGAGATCTTCATCAACCACACTAAGTATACAAGAGAAATCTTAAAGAAGTTTGGGATGGAGACAACCAAGCTAATTGATACACCTATGAGCCCTTCATATAAACTTGATAAAGATGAATGTGGTAAGAGTGTTGATCAAAAATTATATAGGGGTATCATTGGTTCTTTACTATGTTTGACTGCTAGTAGACCAGATATCATGTTTAGTATTTGTATGTGGGCTAGATATCAGTCTGCTCCTAAAGAATCTCATTTAATAGTTGTTAAGCACATTCTTAAATACTTATCTGGTACTATTGATATTGGTCTATGGTATTCTAGAGATTATTCAATTAATTTAATTGGCTATTCTGATGCTGACATTGCTGGATGTAAATTAGATAAAAAAATTACTAGTAAAACTTGTCAATTTCTTGGAGTTAACTTAATCTCATGGTTAGCATGAAACAAATTTCGGTTGCACTATCCATGTCTGAGAATGAATATATTGTAGCTGGAAGTTGTTGTGCTCAAATCTTGTGGATTAAGCAACAACTTGAAGATTTTAGAATCAAATTAATTAAGACACCCATAAGATGTGATAATACAAGTGCTATAAATTAAACTAAAAATCTTGTTGAACACTCTAGAAGTAAGCATATTGAGATTAGGCACCATTCCATTAGAGATCATGTTGAAAATAATGATATTGTGCTTGAATTTGTGTGCACTGAAATGCAACTGGCTGATATATTGACCAAACATCTTCAAGAAGATAGGTTCTATATGATTAGAAGGGAATTAAGGATCATTAATCTTTTTGATTGAATTTCAATCTCTTAATGATCTTTCTAATTTCTCCTTAAAATTATCTGATTAAATTTTCTTCAAAATCATGATTAATCTCTCATAATTCTTTGAAATCATTTTCCCTAAGTTTTTTAGATTTTTTCCCATTCTTTTTGGATTTTTGCCGAAGTGTCAACACTTCGAAGTGTTGACACCTCCAAGTGTCGACACTTGACCCACAATTATGAGTTGACACTTGGTCAGCGGGCTTCCGAGAACAAATAGAGGAAGTGTTCATTTTCCTCTCATTTTTTCCCAAAACCCCTAAACTGACTCACCCTAAAATAGTTTCCTTATACTCCTTTTCACTCCAATCTAAGTTTTAACTACCCGATTCTTTACTTAGAGCAAGTTCTTTCCTCGTTTCACTATTCCTTACTGTTTTACCGTTTCCTTACCGTTTCCTTATGGTTTTCACCATGAAAAATCCTTGATTTCACCCCATATTTGCTTCTTTATCTTGTTTCTCTGGAAATGGGTCCTTGAAAACAAGTAGTCAAGATGCCTCGACCATCAGTTCAGGAGGCTGAGCGATGGATGAAGGCTAGGAATAAGGATTCAGTGGTAGCAAAGCTTGAGGTCCCACCAGATGTTCTTGTTAGACCGCCAGTTCCAGCAATTGATAGGATGGCCTCTAAGGCCATAATCGGAGGATGGCAAGTCAATTTTGACTTCTTGGACCAGCAACATTTCTGGATTGGATAGTGGTTGAGGGATGCGAGTTGTCACAGTTTTGCACATTGTTCGAGAGGTTTTACCCTGGCCTGATCAGGGAGTTTTATGGTACTTTAGCCAGAGGTGCTGATGGGTGGATAGAAGTGGTCCAAGGTACTGAGGTTCTGCTTATTGTCGAGATACAGAGCAGGGTATGAAAGATACCTATGAGAGGATCAGTAGCAGACTCACTAGTAAATCGCATGACTGGACTCCAATGTATCTTCGAGTTAGATAATCATCCAAAAGGAGCCATTGTAGTTGCATCTAGACTCTCGCCCGAGATGAGGTTGTTGCATCATATTGTCTTTGGATTCCTCTGCCAAAGATCGGATGATTTGATTTTATCACTGAGCAATAGCTGATGGTTATGGTATCCTTGATTCAGCACACTCTAGTATGCCTCTCGATTTTGATGGTTCATTAGATGACCGAGGCAACGACTAGCAAGAGGCTATGCTTGCCCTATGGTATGGGCCTAATGATTCTATTCAGGGCATATGGAGTCATTATGATGGAGAGCCATACAGATTGTTGCTACATATAAATGTCTACAATGAGAGATCGCTCCACAGGATGGCTTTTCATCTGGTCAGAGGTCAGTGGAGATGACAAGTGTCAAGTTAGACCACTGATGCAGATAAGGAGGCAACAGAGGAGTGGGTTTTCACTAGTGAGACCGGGCCGTCTAAGGCACAGAGAGACATTCCAAAGACACAGCCTGAGCCAGCAGCTTAGCCTAAGCCAGTAGCTTAGCCCAAGCCTGCAGCTCAGCCTGAGCCAGCCGCTCCCGCACATACTAACTTGCTTGGTACTGGAGACAGCATGGACAAGAGGGTCACTCACGTAGAGATAGAGATTATGATTATTCGACAGTGAGTTCACCAGATCCATATGGAAATGAGGGTAGATTACCAAGGTTTTAGACAGAGTGTTACTACTATTTTGGCTGCGCTGGAGAGGTTGACTTCTGTGAGAGCTCCAGCACCTTCATCGCCTTCATCACCAGGTTCGCCTCCAGCACCTCCAGTACGTTCAGCCCTAGGACCAGAGGTAGGAGATGCTCAGGCCTACTCTTCCATCGAGTTCAATGTCAGATATTTTATGGTGAATCCCGAGCCAGAGGCTGCAATAGAGGATACTTTGAGGACACCAGTTCTGAATCCTTCTAGTCCATCATTCCAAACACCATTCCACTCTAGTTCCTCACCTACCATTCCTGATCCATCTGTTACTCTTGCTGTTACACCTATCCTTGATACAGACTTTCCTACTCCAATTCTTAGCTTTCCCAGTAGGTCTCCACCTACTCCTTCGACTTCTACCTTGATCTGGGAGCTAGGTCTTTCTGTACCTGATTTTCATGCTCTTAGTTTAGGTCCTGTTTTTGATGACACTCCCCCGATCCCTGTCATAGCTGTTGTTCCTGTCACTGCTACTCCTGCTTCGGATATTCCCTCCTCTTCAATAGCAGCTAAAGGAAGGACATATAACAAATGTAGAGGCTGAGGTCATGGCACTGCACCGAGACCTATCCGAACTAGACTATCTGATCTTGGCCAATATGGCCGAGACCCAGACCTTCAAGGGTTATAGGTCCCATCATTCTTGAGATCGGGTCCTCCTCTGTTGAGGAGAGTACTCCTTCAGATTTTTCTATACCTCAGCTAGTCTGTATCTTAGTGCTTATTATGTTTTATGTTTACTTTTATGTATTTGGTGTATTAAAGTTTCTTTAGTTGATGTATCAAACTTTCTCAAATGTATCAAATGTTTGAATCTAGTGGATCAAATTTTTTTTTTATATATTAACTTCTTGACTTCTATGAATGCACTCTTATTGAAATGTAATGACTTACTTTTTCATTTACTGAAAAATGCTCTTTTTTCTTACCTTTTTTAATGATGACAAAAAGGGAGAGAATAATTGAAAGATTTAATGAAAAGTACAAAATTTGTTAATACTGAGTATCAATGAGATTTAATGAATCTTTTATCAATTTGATTAAAGCAATAAGATAGGGGGAGGGAGAAAGAAATTTACTAAAGCTGTAACTTTTTGAAAATTTTCTTAATTTTTTTTTGAAAATCAATTTTTCAGATCATATATTGAAGGGGAGCTTTTATATTTTTGCTCTATTATCCTTGATCTATACTTCCATTTCCTTGCTCTGATACTTTTGGTTCTATGCTCTGATACTTTTTGATACCTTGATACTCTTTATATCTATTAATTTTACTCTGATACTATCAATTTAGCACATGTTTAATGCCTTGATACTCTTAAAGCTTTTCCTTGCTATTTTTCTCTTCATACTGAAATGACTATCTTTTAGAAAATTTTTATACATCTTAGCTCTTATATCTTCTAATCATAACTTGATATTTCATAATTTATAGTTCTGATGCATTATAGTCACTGCTCTGATACTATCAATGTACATAAATTTAACTTTTTTCATAGATATATACAGCTCTGATACATTATTAGTAAGTCTCAATTCTTGACAATCAATATATTTTCAAACTCTAATACATATCATGCTTAGCTCTGATACTTATTACCAAAAGCTCTATTCTTGTTGAAAATCTTTTTAGCTTTCTATTTGTATATACTTAAAGGTTTTTTCATCATTAAAAGGGAGAGATTGTTGACTCCTGTATTTGTTTTGATGACTAATAAAATACTTAAGTATATTTGAGTACTGATTATTTGTTAAAGTGTATTTTATCAGAAAAAGGTACTCATCAAGTTAGTTGATTGATTACTTGTCAAAATAGTTGAAGAAGTCTCCTTAGAGATAAAATTGTAAATTTAAATGGACTTAAGTTCATAGAATGACTTGGAAGGACTCAAGCTTGAAGATTGTAGAGGATTTAGCAAAGTTTCAATTGAATTTTAAAAAGTTTTAACCAAGTGTCAACTCATAGATGTGAAGTGTCAACTCACAGTATCGACTCACAGAAGCTTGAGCTGATACGCAGAAGATGTTTCAGATGGCATGCTTCAAGTGTCGACTCATGGAGCTCAAGTGTTGACTCATGTATCGACTCAAGGATCGACTTATGGCCTGAGACAAAAATTATACAGGACATGCTAAATTTCAGACTTCCCTCAAGTGTTGACTCATGGAGGCCAAGTGTCGACTCTGGTGTCGACTCACCAGAAGAAGTGTTGACTCATCTAAGATTTCCAAAGAAGTTCAAAGAATATTATTGAACTAAGTATCGACTCGTGAAGTTCAAGTGTCGACTCAAGGTGTCGACTCTTGACTTATAGTATCGACACATGCAGTTCTGCTGAATAGTAACGGCTAGTTTTTTCAAACATAGAACTTGTCCTTTTCGGCCCCAATGGCTAGTTCCACCTCTCTAATGATCATAAATTGTTATTTGAATCTTGTAAAGGTATTTAAAGTGAATTAAACTCAAGAGGGAAGCAATAAATGAGTAGTTAAGTGCATTCACTCCAATATTCATTGAGACCAACTACCTTCAAGTAAAATGAATCCTTCAAGCATTCAAAGAATTCAAAAGCAATCAAGTTTAACCACTTAAGCATCATTTAAGGCTTCAACAACTTGAAGACAAGCATCTTCAAAGAGCTTCGAAGAGATATTTGTTTTTATTTGAAAACTTTCTTGTATTTCATACTTTATACTTGAATTCTTTGTTGAGGTTTGTTAGTGAGCCTATGTGTCAAAACCAACAAAGATTTTTGGTTAGCCTTGTGAAAACCAAAGAGATTTTTGGTTAGCCTTGTGAAAAATAAGGAGGTTGTTGGTGAGCCTAAGTTACAAAACCAACTAGGCTTTTGGTTAGCCCGTAAAACCAAAGGGGTTTTGACTTGTATTCCCGATGAAAACAAGTTAGATTTTGATTAGTGAGCCCAGAAAACTAATCAGCTATAATAAAAAATGATTATAGTGAATTTTCAAGTAACCTTGGGGAGTGGATATACGTGCTTTGGTGTGCACCGAACCACTATATATTATTGTGTTTGTTTTGCTTGCTCTCTCTTCATTTACTCTTGTTTATTTTGCATTTGCCTATCTATTTTCGTTGCATACTCTTGTTTAACACAGGCACTTGCAATTCACTAGTACCTTAATTATTTTGAATTGGCACTTGCAAAAGTTTTAAAACCTAATTCACTCCCCCTCTTGGGTTGCTTACTGGGCAACAAAAACCTTTGCTCCAGTAGCTAGACTTGAAACTATTAGATTACATTTAGCATTTGCATGTTTTATGAATTTCAAACTATTTCAAATGGATGTTAAAAGTGTATTTTTAAATGGTTATATTGTTGAAAAGTTTTTTGTTAAACAACCACTTGGTTTTGAAAATCATGCACATCCTGATTATGTTTTCAAACTACATAAAGTACTTTATGGTTTAAAATAAGCCCCTCGTGCATGATATGAAAGATTTATTAAATTTTTGATTGAAAATGGTTTTACTAGAGCTTATGTTGATACTACTCTATTTTTAAAGAAAAAGACTGATGATCTCTTAGTAGTATAAATCTATGTAGATGATATTATCTTTGGTGCAACTAATGAATCTCTTTGTCGAGAATTTACAAAGCTAATGCAGGAAGAATTCGAGATGAGCATGATGGGAGAATTGAGCTACTTTCTCGGACTCTAGATTAAACAAACAAGTGAAGGGATCTTCATCAACCAAGCTAAATACATAAAGGAGATCTTGAAATAGTTTGGGATGGAGAAGACTAAACCATCGGTTCACCGATGAGCCCTTCATGTAAGCTTGACAAGGATGAATCTGGTTAGAATGTTGATCAAAAACTTTATAGACACAACGTTGGATCATTACTGTACTTAATTGCTATTAGACTAGATATTATGTTTAGTGTGTGCATGTGTGCTATATATCAGTCTGAGCTTAAAGAATCACATTTAATGGTTGTTTGGAGGGGCCACTAGGATCAGACATAGATTACTGGGCCCTATCTGGTTAACTTAGCCATGTGTCAAAGTTTTGTAATCAAGTAAGATTGAGTCCTGTAATAAGTTGAGACTAGTTGATTTATCTCAACCCCGATCCAGTCATTGAGCCCTGTACTTGAGTATCAGTCTAGTATTAGTTCAATTTTTGTACAAGAGAAGAGGATACCCTATTTTAGAGTTCCACCAGGCCTCATCTAGGAGCTAGAGGCTTTCACTTTAGCTTGTTGGCACTTGTTTGCCACCCCAAGGTCCAAGATTTTTTTCAGATGCTTCAGATGCCTTGATACCCTCCAGATGCCAGAGTATATTCCCAAACCAGGGCACCCCATGATTCTAGAGATATACTACCACCCTAGGCCAAGAAATTCCAAGCCCAGAAGTCAAGCCCAGCATCCCAGAACGAAGATACCAGGTGATGCAGAACAAAAAGAAGAGATGATGCAATGCGGAAGAAAATTAAGACTAATTCCTTTTTTTTGTTGTTTTTTTAATATTTTCAGAAGTCGGCTTTGACTCAAAGGAAAGTTAAACTAAATTGAAAGAAACTAGGTAATAATTGAAAGCATAATTTAAATAAAACTGGATTATCAGAGTAGTTCAGAAGTAACGGATCGCTGGGGGTTGAGAAACTCCCAGACCTAGGGTTTCGCTCTGAACTTTCAACAGGAAAGAAATAAAGAGAAGAGATGGGTTACCAACCAGACAGTGATCTTCACAGAGTTTGGTGGAAGAACTCTCTCGAGCAGATTGTTGGATCCTCAGATTCGGGTACCTTCGCAATGGATCCTCCAATACTGGTCCTGTGGCTGAGTCAGCTTCTCCTGGACTCAAGATCCGGGAAAGAAGAAGAACAATTGATGGAATCAGATACTCAAGGAAGAATTTACCAGATTGAAGAACTTGAAAGTTGATGTGCTGAAATCTGGATTCTCTTGGAGGTCGATCTGACTTCCTCTGGGAATTGCTCTGGATCTGAAGTATTCGGACTGGACCCGGATGGTGGGGTCGGCCTTGACTTGAAGAGGATGGCCGTGAGAGGTGGGATATGCTAGGGCTTGGTGGAAAGAGAAGGATGATGGGCGGCTAGGGTTTGGGAGTGAAGTTGCTAACCTAGGGTTTGGGGTTTGGAGATCTCACACCTCCTCAAAGTTCCTGGGGAACCCGGATTTACTCCCTCACGGAGCTCAACACCTGGATGCAAGTGCGAAAGAGAGAAAACATAGAGTTTGCTCACACAAATATTTGAATTCATTCATCTGATTGATTAAAAGTTACAAGAGGGGTTTAATTTATAGGACTTTACAAGAGAGTAGGGTTTTACATCTTCCCATGTGGGACTAAAGGAGGGGATCTACAAATTAGGATAATCCATACACATATGGCCGGCCAAAGGTTCCAAAAAAAATTGATTTGGGTTTTAAAAGGAAGGTAGATGGCGCCTCCAAGCTTTGTTCTTCAAGAGAGGATTTCTTTCCTTCCATGGATCAACTCTTTTGGGCTCCACCTTTTCTTTCTCCCTAAGTCATGGTCCTTCCCATCTTTGTTTTGGGCAATTTTGGCATGGAATGGGCGCCTCCTTGAAGTTCTCTCCAAGAAGAATTTCTTCCCTTTCATAACTTGGCTCTTATGGAAGGTCTTGGGCCGCCCCCTTGATTTGTGGATCCCTGGTTGCTTTCTCCTCATATGGCGCATGAAAGAAGGGAGCTGCTATCTATGGTGTGGGGACCAGAGTATACTGGATGGAGATGTGGCGCCCCCTGGACTCAGGCGTGTGGCTGGGAGTGTGGCGCCCACTTGCTTGGCCTTGGGAGAAAATGTAACACCCCAGGTTGAAGTCCTAGACCACTACTGAGTCAACATGACTCAACAAAAATAAATTGCAGGGAGTACAGCTCAAGCTAAAATTGAGTTGATCAAGTCAACCCTTATTACAAGACAGAAAACCCTAATTCTTCGGGCAAGATCACTCAGAGATCCAGATGGAGCTCTGAAGTCTTCTTCTGAGTCTGGTGCCCGCACCAATTCTACCGGGGTGGGAGGAACTCAACCCTGTCGAGTATGGATCAAGTTGGCTCTGGTATCTCTCCAAGAGGTCTGGGTCCAATTCTTGTAATTCTTCTCGGGAGATCCAAGAGTTATCAGAATTTGGCCTTCCTTGCCAGCGGACCAGGTATCTTTGGTATCCTCGATTACGAGTAGAGATAACCTGATCATCCAGGATCTTTTTAATCTGCTCTTTCCTCACAGGCCAATTTGTTGGTGGACACACAGGGTTGGGTTCACTCTCAAGAGCAGGATTAGGTTCAAAAGGCTCACTGGGAATCATAGCTGGCTTTCTATACTCTACTAGGTCTGTAATGTTGAAAGTGGAGCTAATGCCTAGTTCTGGAGGCAACTCGAGCACATAGGCATTGGATCCTACTCTCTTCACCACTCTAAATGGTCCAGCTCCTCTAGCATGTAACTTCCTAACGGTTCCAGGAGGAAACCGTTCAGGCCTTAACCTAATCATTACATAGTCTCCCTCATTAAAAGTTTTGACTCGCCTTTGAGAATCAGCCAACTTCTTATAAGTTTCATTACTTAAATTTATTTTGGCATGAATTTCTTTATGCAATTCTTTTATATGCTGTGCAAAAACTTCGACAGACTCGGAGACTCGTGTGTGGACTGGTAAAGGAGCTAGGTCAAGAGGTGTGTGAGGTTTGTAACCATGCACAATTTCAAATGGACTCTTGCCTGTAGACCTATTGACTGAGTCATTGTATGCAAATTCAGCTCTAGGTAAGTACAAATCCCAGTTCCTAATGTTTTCACCAACAAGACACCTTAACAGATTGCCTAAACTACAGTTCACTACTTTGGTTTGGCCATCAGTCTGGGGATGATAGGCAGTTGAAAACTTAAGTTTTGTCCCTAACTTATGCCAAAGGGTTTTCCAGAAATAGCTGGTGAACCGGACATCCCTATCGGAAACAATTATCTTAGGTAGGCCATGGAGTCAAACTATCTCATTAAAGAACAGGGTGGCTACCTTAGACGCATCAAATGTTTGGGAACAAGGCAAGAAATGGGCCATCTTGGAAAATCGGTCGACTACAACACAGATAGAGTCATGCCTCCTCTGGGTCTTAGGCAAACCTAACACAAAGTCCATGCTCACATCTTGCCAAGGACGATCTGGGACAAGGAGTGGGGTATAAATGCCGGTGTTCTGTTTTCGCTGTTTGGCAACAGCGCAGGTCCGACACCTAGCCACAATGTGTGCTACATCTCTTTTTAAGCTAGGCCAGAAAAAGTGGTCTTCAATAGCCAGGGTGGTCTTATCTTTTCCGAAATGGCTAGCTAAACCTCCAGCATGAGTTTCCCAAATCAAAAATTCCCTAAGAGAGGTTCTAGGGATGCAAAGCCTATTCTTAAAGAACAGAAAGCCATCTAAAAGGGAATAATCCTTATGATCACTAGATGGTCCTTGAGTTAGATCCTGGTACACAGTCTTAAAATCCGGACACGACTCATATTCCTCTTTGATTTGCTCAAACCCTATGACTTCAGCCCTAACAGAATTCAACAACAAAGATCGACGACTAAGGGCATCAGCTACCTTATTTTCAGACCCAGCCTTATGCTTTAAAATAAAAGTGTATGATTGGATATACTCTACCCACTTAGCATGCCTAGGGTTAAGCTTCTTCTGGGACTCAAGAATCTAAGAGCCTCATGGTCCGAAAATAATATAAATTCTTGCGGTAGCAAATAATGTCTCCAGTAACGCAAAGCTTGCACTACCGCATAAAATTCCTTATCATAGGTAGAATACCTAAGCTTAGCATCATTAAGTTTTTCACTAAAGAATGCTACGGGATGGTTCTCTTGGTTTAGGACTCCACCTATATCTACTCCTGAAGCATCACAGGCAACCTCAAATACCTTTGAAAAGTCGGGTAACCTCAAAATGGGTGCCTGGGTCATCCTATCCTTAAGATCTAGGAAGGCTTTATGGGCTGCTTTAGTCCACTGAAATTCTCCCTTCCTAATACAGTCTGTGATAGGAGCAACTACAGTACTAAACCCCTTGATGAATCGCCTATAGAAGGTAGCCAAGCCATGGAAACTTCTGACTTCATGCACACTGGTCAGCTCTGGCCATTCTACTATGGACCTAATCTTTTCTGGATCGGCAGCCACGCCGTCAGGGGTTACAACAAAACCAAGGAAGATAATTCTACTGGTCATAAATTCACACTTTCTGAGATTACCGTAGAGACTATCATTCCTCAAAACTTGGCAGACTTGTCTAAGGTGGCCTAGGTGATCTGCAGGGGTCTTACTATAGATCAGGATGTCATCAAAATAGACCACTACAAACTTCCCTATGAAAGCTCTAAGTACCTGGGTCATAATCCTCATGAAAGTACTAGGGGCATTGGACAACCCAAAAGGCATAACAACCCATTCATAGAGACCATCCTTAGTTTTGAAGGTGGTTTTCCACTCATCCCCTGGTCTAATCCTAACCTGATGATAGCCGCTCTTGAGATCAATTTTAGAAAAAACCATGGCACCGGCCATCATATCTAGCATGTCATCTAGTCTAGGGATGGGGAACCTATACTTGATTGTGATTTTATTGATGGCATGACTATCAACACACATCCTCCACGTGCCATCCTTCTTTGGGGTCAGAAGTGCAGGGACTGCACAAGGGCTAAGACTCTCTCTAATGAACCCCTTCCTCAATAATTCTCCAACCTGCTTTTGCAGTTCCTTATGCTCAGATGGATTCATCCTATAATGGGGCAAGTTGGGTAAAGTAGCTCTTGGGACTAAATCTATGGAATGCTGGATATCCCTAAGAGGTGGAAGGTGGTCTGGCAGATCCTCGGGAAAAACATCCTTAAATTCTTTTAACAAAGGTTTAACTTCCTGAGGAGGCTCTGAGGGTGTAGGAGTCCTAAGTTCCTTAGCAGTCAACATCCAAATAGGTGAACCACTATGAATTTCCTGTTCTAGATCCTTAGCACTAATTAGGTTCACTCCAGTCTTCATTTCTCTGACCTTTTTGGTTCCTTTAGCTACCTTGTCCTTAGGAGGAACTGAATGGATTGTGATTTTCTTTCTATTAAAACTAAAGACACAGGTGTTGGATTTTCCTAAGAGGGTGGCATCATGATCATACAACCAAGGTCTTCCAAGAATTATACTGCTCACCCCCATGGGCAAGACGTCACACCAAATCTTCTCTTGATAGGATTGCATTTGGATTTGGACCTGACATCTAGACTGGATGGGTATAGAGGTAGAGTCTACCCAAGAAACCTTATAGGGGTTGGGGTGGGGGACTGGGATTAAGCCTAACATTTTGACAGTGCTAGCAGAAATGGCATTCACACAGCTCCCACTATCTATGATGATTTTACAAACCTTATCCCCTAGTTTAAGGAAAGTCTGTAGGATGTTAGTCCTATGCCAATCTTCCTGAACTCTATTCTGGGATAGGATGCATCTCACAACCCCTAATTGGTCAGACTCTGTGGATTCCTCCTCTCCTTCATACTCATCGACCAAATTCATTCCGGCCTCATAAACTTCTTCTTCAAACTCTTCATTGGGCCCGGAATTCTCTTCTTCTCCTTCTTCTATGTAGAGGGATCTATGAGGGCACTGGCTAGAAACATGACCTACCTTATGGCACTTAAAACAAGCTATGGCCATGCACTGGTTGGAGATATGACCGGGCTTCTGGCACTTAAAACAGATGATACTAGGGGCTCTCTGGGTGTCAGGTGCCTTACCTTTGTCCATGGGCCTAGGGGCGGGAATACCCTGATTAGGCTTGCTAGGGGTAACTTGGCTAGGTCCATTTCTTAGGATTAGGGCACTAACCCTAGAAGGCATGGGTCCTCTTTGAAACTTCTCAGTGTTCAGTGCAATCTGATAGGCTTGGTCTAGGTCAGTAACCTCTCTCAGAAACAACTCCCTCTTTATGTCTTCCCTAAGTCCAGCCCTAAACCTAGACAAAGTGACCTCATGGGCTTCACTCACATCACATCTCATCAGGTATTCATCAAAGGTGGTTATGTAGTCTGATACAGATCGATTCCCTTGTTTCAAAGTCTACCATTGGTCCAACAGATTCTGCTGATATGAAATGGGTAGATATTTATCTCTAAGCTTCTCTTTCATACCCTGCCAAGTGGTTATGGGCTCTACATTTCGTCTTCTAGTGGTCAGCTCAATGTTTTCCCAGTATAACCTAGCTTGACGTACTAACTTCATCTTGGCAAACTTGAACTTTCTTTCCTCAGACATGGCATACCACTCAAAGTACTGGTCCATCTCACCCTCCCAATCAGAATACACCTTAGGGTTTAAGCTACCATCAAAAGTGGGTGCATCTAATTTGATGTTCCGAATGAACCTATCATCTCTATCTTCAGGTTCTGGGTCAGGCCTCCTATGGTTAGGTTCAGGATCTCTGTATAAAGGCCTTCTAGGCTCTTTGTGTGGGTGAGGTTGAGGCACATTAAAATCTGGGTCAGGAGTCCAATTCCGATGCCTAGGTTCCTCAAGTACTTGGACTTGATCCCTAAGCTGGGCAAAATCCTCATGGACTTGTTCTTTAAACTGGGCAACAGTGGTAGTCACATCCTGACTCAATTTGTTCATACTCTCAGTAAGAGCTCTAACCATGGCCTCTAAATCAGGTTGGGTTTGACCAGGTTGGTAGGCATGATGATGCAAGCAAACACACAAAATGAGACTCAACTGAAATGACTACGGGCTAACTAGACCTAGAGCCCAAACTAGATGCCCAATCAGAGTGGCAAGCTAGCCTGTAGTAACTCGGGACTCAGCCAGGCAGGTGTAAGGGGAGTGTTAGGTCCCTAATTGCCAATCCTAGACACCAATCAGTGATTGGCCAGGTAGGCGGACTAGCACACAAGCCCTTCGGGACGTAGTCCCTGAACCACCGTTCTAGACACTGAGTACAAAGCACACACAGAGTAACTAGACAAACTGACTCAACACTAGCCTTGACCCGACTTGTTGATGTCCCTAGCCCACTAGGCAAATTAGGTCTAATTAATTTTAAGATTAAAGGCTTAGGTTCGAATGAGTGGGTGGTGGTTTTGGGCTAAGAAGAGGTTATCAACTCCTCCCCTTATCTTAGATGCTCAAATGCCCTTAAGATGAATTAAGAGATGATCACTCAAAAATAATTGAATTGCAGAAACACAAAAATAGAGTTACAGTAATTTAACTTTCAGAGATCTCACGGAAACCAATAAATCACAAGAAAATTATGTAAAATATCTTCAATTATACTGGTTCCATCAAAATAAAAATCACATAATTCGGAGTTACCTGCAATTAGAAACAATTCCTACAATAGGGTAGTTACAGACTAAAAATAGAGTGCTTCCCCGTTTACAATTCCTGCTACGAAGTTGTAACCCAACGGATCCCCTACACGCCCTAGGAACATCCCGTGGAATGGGAAGAGGAGGTTTGCACCTCGCTTCATTCCTAGGACCGGACGTCCTGGGGAGTCTACTCGAGCAGACAAAGTAAAAAGAGAGACTTAAACAAGCAATCAAAACAGAAACCCTAGACAGGGCTCTGATACCAAAAATGATGCAGAACAAAAAGAAGAGATGATGCAATGCGGAAGAAAATTAAGACTAATTCTTTTTTTTTGTTGTTTTTTTAATATTTTCAGAAGTCGGCTTTGACTCAAAGGAAAGTTAAACTAAATTGAAAGAAACTAGGTAATAATTGAAAGCACAATTTAAATAAAACTGGATTATCAGAGTAGTTCAGAAGTAATGGATCGCTGGGGGTTGAGAAACTCCCAGACCTAGGGTTTCGCTCTGAACTTTCAACAGGACAGAAATAAAGAGAAGAGATGGGTTACCAACCAGACAGTGATCTTCACAGAGTTTGGTGGAAGAACTCTCTCGAGCAGTTTGTTGGATCCTCGGATTCGGGTACCTTCGCAATGGATCCTCCAATACTGGTCCTGTGGCTGAGTCGGCTTCTCCTGGACTCAAGATCTGGGAAAGAAGAAGAACAATTGATGGAATCAGATACTCAAGGAAGAATTTACCAGATTGAAGAACTTGAAAGTTGATGTGCTGAAATCCGGATTCTCCTGGAGGTCGATCTGACTTCCTCTGGGAATTGCTCTGGATCTGAAGTATCCAGACTGGACCCGGATGCTGGGGTCGGCCTTGATTTGAAGAGGATGGTCGTGAGAGGTGGGATATGCTAGGGCTTGGTGGAAAGAGAAGGATGATGGGCGGCTAGGGTTTGGGAGTGAAGTGGCTAACCTAGGGTTTGGGGTTTGGAGATCTCACACCTCCTCAAAGTTCCTGGGGAACCCGGATTTACTCCCTCACGGAGCTCAACACCTGGATGCAAGTGCGGAAGAGAGAAAACACAGAGTTTGCTCACACAGATATTTGAATTCATTCATCTGATTGATTAAAAGTTACAAGAGGGGTTTAATTTATAGGACTTTACAAGAGAGTAGGGTTTTACATCTTCCCATGTGGGACTAAAGGAGGGGATCTACAAATTAGGATAATGCATACACATATGGCCGGCCAAAGGTTCCAAAAAAAATTGATTTGGGTTTTAAAAGGAAGGTAGATGGCGCCTCCAAGCTTTGTTCTTCAAGAGAGGATTTCTTTCCTTCCATGGATCAACTCTTTTGGACTCCTCCTTTTCTTTCTCCCTAAGTCATGGTCCTTCCCATCTTTGTTTTGGGCAATTTTGGCATGGAATGGGTGCCTCCTTGAAGTTCTCTCCAAGAAGAATTTCTTCCCTTTCATAACTTGGCTCTTATGGAAGGTCTTGGGCCGCCCCCTTGTTTTGTGGATCCCTGGTTGCTTTCTCCTCATATGGCGCATGAAAGAAGGGAGCTGCTATCTGTGGTGTGGGGACCAGAGTATACTGGATGGAAATGTGGCACCCCCTGGACTCAGGCGTGTGGCTGGGAGTGTGGCGCCCACTTGCTTGGCCTTGGGAGAAAATGTAATACCCCAGGTTGAAGTCCTAGACCACTACTGAGTCAACATGACTCAACAAAAATAAATTACAGGGAGTACATACTCAAGCTAAAATTGAGTTGATCAAGTCAACCCTTATAACAAGACAGAAAACCCTAATTCTTCGGGCAAGGTCACTCAGAGATCCAGATGGAGCTCTGAAGTCTTCTTCTGAGTCTGGTGCCCGCACCACCAGGAATATACCAAGTCCATGCACCCCAGCCCTTGGAAGCCAACCAGGGCCCATTTAAAATTCGTCCAAGCCTAAGAGAATGCCCATTTGCTGTTGCCCCATGAGTCCAAGCTGAATTCAAGTGAATCCAAAGTGGTTTGACCAGTCCAAGGAGGGAGGAATAAGACTAGGTCAACATAGAATATGCCTTCCTAACCTATTAAGGATTTCTATTCCTAAGTTCTTTGGGAATTGTAATTGGATTCAAAGTTCGTAACCCTTTTCCTACTCAAATAATGTGATCCTATCCTAATTAGGAGAGGGCATGGGACCTCTATAAATACCCCACCCCTCTTCCTCTTATAAGCATTCAACTTTTGATGAAATAAAACTCTGGTATTTTATTTAGCCTCTAGTGTTTAAGCTTTTTGGGTGATTGTTTTTGTGCCCTAACCGAACCCTGCCCCTAGCTATCTTCCCTGCCCAAGTGCTGCCCTAACCTTCATCTTCCATGCCCCAAGGAGAAGAAGCTTGGCCGTCCCCAGCTAAGAAGCATCCTTCTTCCCTAGGTTGCCAGCAATTCAAAGCCCTAATCCTTCTTTCTTCTAAGACCTAGTTTTCTTTCCTTTGTATACTTGTTTTTTTGATTAACCTCTGATGCTTGCAGGATCCCCATGGTATTCACCTCCAAGGAGGAGACCCTCTTTGCCTTCAGGACCATCCTAGATTGCCTTCAGATTCGAGAACTACAGGCTTGTCTTCCAGGCACCATCCAGAGTGCTGAGAGAACTCTTCATCATGTGATCTTCAATCTCTGCCTGGTACAAACCTTTCCCCTCCTAATTTCTGACTGATTGAAGGTATTCTATCATAAATCGAGGGTTTCTCAATTCCCAGGATCCTATCTTTTATTATTCTGCATGTCTTTTTGGGGGTATGATAGTTCCTTTCATTACATGTTTACCTACAATTCTTTACTTGCTTTCGGGTTATTAGCCTACAAACTTAAATCCATAAAATTATAAAAAATTTAGATTTTCTATTTTTCCTTCATCTGCATCATTCCTAGGATCATCCTACATCACTGTTAAGTGCATACTTAGATATTTTTCTGGTACTATTGATATTGATTATGATACTCTAAGAATTCGGCTATTGATTTAATTGTAAATTCTGATGTTGATTTTACTGGCTATAAGTTAGATAGAAAAAGGACTTCTAGAACTTGCTAATTTCTTGGAGTTAACTAAATCTCATGGTTTAGCAAGAAACAAAATTCATTTGTACTATCTATAGCTGAAGCAAAATATATTGTAGCTAGAAGTTGTTATGCTCAAATCTTATGGATTAGGCAATAACTTGAGGATTTTGGCATTAAACTAACTAAGACACTAATTAGATGTGGTAACACTAGTGCTATAAACTTAACTAAGAATCATGTTCAACACTCTAGAAGTAAGCACATTGAAATTAGACATCATTTTATTAGGGATCATGTTCAAAACAATGATGTTATGCTTGAATTTGTTTGCACTAAAATGCAATTAGTTGATATACTAACCAAGCCACTCCATGAAAATAGGTTTAGTATGATTAGAAGAGAATTATGGATCACTAATCCTTTTTATTAAATTTCAATCTCTTCATGACCTTTCAAATTCTCCTTGAAATTTTTTTGATCAAATATCCTTGAAAATCATGGTTAATCATTCATAGACCATTGAAATCAGTTTATGTAATTTTAAACAATTTTTCATCATTTTGTTTCAAATTTTTATCGAAGTGTTGACACATTGAAGTGTTGACACCTCCAAGGATCAACACTTGGACTGAAGTCATGAGTCGACACTTGAACGGTAGGAATCCGAGAACAAATAGGGAAAACTGATCATTTTCTCTCATTTTTCTTCCAAAATCCTTGAGCCGACTCATCCCTAAACAGAATCTCAACCTTCGTTTAACTCCAATCACTATTCTAACCATTCGATTCCTTGTTTGAGCCTGTTTCTTCCCTATTTTTCACTATTCTTCTCTGATTTCTCATGGTTTTACCATGAAATCTTTGTCCATTTCACCCTACATTGCTTGTTTCCCTATTTTCCTGGAAGATGGGTCCCAAGAAATAGCTAGTTAGGAGACCTCATCCATCTACATAGGATACAGAGTGATGCACGAAGGTGCATCATGAGGATCCAGTAGCAAAGCAACCAGTTCAGTAGTGTAGGCTCAGGTAGGCAACCCAAGAGAGGGGTTGAATTGGACTTTTAAAAATTTTTTGAGATTCAAACAATTATGTGCCAATTCAAAACATGTGTTTGTGAAATCAAGATAATAAAGTACAGTAGAAATAAAGAAATAAATGCAACAATAAAAACCATTACAAACACAAGAAATTTATAGTGGTTCGGTGCAAACCTAGCACCTACATCCACTCCCCAAGCCACCTTGGGAATTCCACTATAATCTTACGATTACAGTCAACTTGTTTTATCTTTGGGCTCACAAGTCAAACCTTAGTTGGTTTCAAGGCTCACCAACAACCTCCCTTGATTTTACGGGCTAACCAAGAACCTAGTTGGTTTTCCGGGCTAACCAACAACCCAACTTGTTTTGGCTTCGGGCTCACAAGTCAAAACCCTAGTTAGTTTTTACTACATAGGCTCACCAACAACCTCCGATGGTTTTCACTAGGCTCACCACCAACCTAGATACAAGAATTTAAGATTGAAAATAAAAAGTTTTCTTACAAAGCAAATTTTTCATTGAAGCACATTGATTGTTGATGTTGAGTTTGTCTCCATGTTGTAGAAGCTTCAATGGATGCTTTATCATGTTGCTTTTGGAAGCTCCCTCTCTTCTTTGAATTCTTGGAGGCTCAACACTCAACAAATTGGATCCTCAAAAATATCCTTCACATATTTTACATGGAAATCAAAGGATTTATCTTTCAAACCATGGATCCTCTTCCCTCTCTCTTCTCTCTTGCTTTCCCAAGTATTTAAATAGCCCTCCAAACCTTATTTGACCATTTATGACCATTGGGGATGAAAATATGGCCGTTTGAAGCAAGTTGGAGAAATTCTGCAGCTTTTAAAAAACTAGCCGTTACAGCAAGTATCGACACTTGGCACTATTCATGAATAGTGCAAGTGTCAACACTTGCTATAGTGAGTCGATACTTGGCACTATTCATGAACAGTGCAAGTGTCAACACTTGCTACAGTGAGTCGACACTTGGCACTATTCACAGCCAATTCTGATTTTTCACATTTCTGTATTTTTCTTGTTCTCAAGCTTTGAGTCGATACTTCACTCTTCAAGTGTCGACACTTGATCCTCAGGTATTGACACTTGTTTCCCAGGTATCGACACTTCATCTGTGCCATGCTTTATTTTCTTCAAAATTCACTTCTTTGATACCTATAACTGATTTACACACTTAACGCACAATTAGTACTCAAATATACTTAAGTGTTTTGTCATAATCAAAACCAGAGTCAACAAGTAGGAGATTCTTGTTCGACCACAGGTTCATTAAGCTGACAAGATAGCCTCCAAGGCCATCGTCAAAGGTTAGAGGATAGACTTTGACTTTGTGGACCAGCATCACTTCCATATAGGGGATTGGCTAAGAAATACTAGGCTGGCCCACTTCTGTTCATTGACAGAGAGATTCTACCAAGGACTGATTTGAGAGTTTTATGGCACATTGGCCAAAAGAGCAGACGGCTAGATAGTTGAGGTCAGAGGGACTACCATACCACTAACAACCAAGATTTTGAGCAGAGCTTGGGAGATTCCTATGAGAGGTATCGTAGCAGACTCTCTAGTTGATAGGATGAGCAGATTACAATGTATTTTTAAGATAGAGGATCTTAGAGAGGGAGCCACAATTTTAGCATCTCGACTTTCTTCGGAGATGAGATTACTGCACCACATCACTCCTGGATACTTCTACCAAAGACCGAACGCTTCGACTTCATTACAGAGAGAGTTGCTCATGATGGTATGCCTGATTCAATGGACTCCTGTTTGCCTCCTAGTTCTAATGGTCCATCAGATGACCGAGGCAGCTATTAGTAGGAGATTGTGTCTACCATATGGCATGGGACTGACCATTTTGTTTAGAGGTTATGGAGTTGTCGTAGATGGAGAGCCCTACAAGCAGTTGTTTCACACTGACATCTTTGATGATAGATCACTGTACAGGATGTGGTATCACTTGCATAGAGGTCAGTGGAGATGCAGGATCGCTGGACAGGCTACTGATGCTGAAGATGAGGATGCTGCTGAGGAGGAGCACATATTTAGAGATGAGGCCTGGCCATCTGAGCCACCGAGAGACAAACCTGAGTCATTGCTTGAGCCATCAGTATAGCCACCTCCTGGAGACAATACGGATGAGAGGATCACTCGCTTGGAGACCAAGGTCATGACTATTAGATAGCGAGTTGATCACATTTACATGGAGGTGAGAGCAGGTCATCAAGAGATGAGAGAGGGATTCTTTACTATTCTAGTCACACTTAAGAGATTATCCTCTACCAGAGCACCTTCGCCTCAATCGTCAGATTCTCCACCTGCACCACCAACACCTCTAGCTCCAGCACTAGACACAGAGACCGGAGATGGCCAGGGTGATTCCTCCATGGATTTTGACATTGCAAATTATATGGCAAGCCCTAAGCCAGATGTTGCTACTGATAAAGATACAATGCCCACAATGGATGAGATGAGGACTCCAGAGGCTGTTCCTGGTCCTAGTTCTTCTATCCAAACACCTATTCTTTCTAGCACTCCCATCATTCCTGATCCTTCAGACATTACAGTTTCCACTCCTATTCTTCTCACAGATCCACTTGATACTTTGATTGATTTATCGACTCCTACTTTTAGTATACCCACTAGGACACCACCTATATCTTCTACTTCTTTGATCCAGGAACTAGGATTTTACACACTTGGTTTCCATATTTTTTCTTCAGGACCCACTTTTAATGTCACAGCTTCTGTCACAGATATAGTTGCTAATCCCATCACACTTCATGTTCCTGCTCCTGACATCGCTTCCTCCTTTATAGCACCAGCCAGAGGAAGAGCACGTGCCAGAAGCAAAAGTCGAGGGCATGGTGATGATCCCAGACCTATCCGGACCAGACTTTCAAATCTTTGGCTAATGTGGCCATGACCCTGACCTTCTAGGGTTACTAGACCGATCATTATGGAGATTAGGTCTTCCTCTGATGAGAAAAGCATCCCTTAAGGTTATTAAGTATATCAGTCTATCTATATTTCAGTGTTTCTATGTATTAGTATGTCTATGTACTTGTTATCTGTTACTTGTATCAAATTCTGAATATGATGTATCAAATGTTTGAAGTTTTATATATATACTGACATTTTCAGATTTTATCTATGTTCACTCTCACTTTACTACAATACTTTATCTCTACTTTGTTTCTTTTTTTCTTATCTTTTTAATGATGACAAAAAGGGGGAAAATTAATGAGAATTAGTAATAATGTTAGTAATAATGTAGAAATAATTAATGAATGGCAAAAAAGGAGAGTAATGGCAAAAAATCTAAAAGAGAGAGGTGAAGAGAAGAAGGAAGCAATAAGTAAGGGGGAGAGAAAAGTAAATTTTGAAATCTTTTTTTTCTCTTTTCAAAAATTTTTAAATCTTTTGAAAATATTATTTGAAAAATATTTTTTAGATCATATATTGAGGGAGAGCTTTTGTTCTATGTTTTTTATCTATACCCTTCAATTTTATGCTCTGATACTCATTATCTTTAATTATTTTATTTTTTATGCTTTGATACTTTTTATTCTCATTTCTATATAACTTTGATATTCTTTGTTTTCATACTCTGATACTCTTTATGCTCTAATATCTTTGCTCTGATACAATCTATCCTTTTGATATATTTATTGCTTTGATATGTTCTAACATTTCTCATGCTCTTAAAGCTTTTGCTCTGATACTCTTTATAGTTCAATTTGTTTTGGCCTAATGCTTATCTTTTAGATATATTTTAAGCTCTGATACACACTGTGAACTTCTAACACTCTAATATATTTCAATTATAGCCCTGATACATTACAATTATAGCTCTAATACATCATAGTTACAATTCTAATACATTGAATTTATATGAATTGAATTATTTCCTATATATATACAGCTTTGATATATTGAATTTATATGAATTGAATTCTTTCTTATATATATACAACTCTAATACATTAATTTTATTCTTATAGCTCTGATACATTGTAGATGAGTTTTTGTTCTTGATAAATATTATAATTTAAACTATGATACTCATTATAAATTACCCTGATACTTATAATCAATTGCTCTATACTTATTGCAAATCCTTTAAGCTTACCATGGGTATATACTTAAAGATTTTGTCATCATCGAAAAGGAAAAGATTATTGACTCATGTCTTGATTTTGATGAACAACAAAATACTTAAGTATATTTACTAACTATGTGTTAAAAGTGTATTTATCATAATCGGGCACTCATCAAAATTATAATATGTTGAAAGTTCAAAGCTTGTCATCTTGTTGAAGAAGTCATTCTCTTTGATAGAATTTCAAGTTAAATAGACCATGATACATAAGAATACCTTGAAGAACTCAAATCTTGAAGTTGGAAAGGTTTCAGCAAAGTTTCAGTAGAGTTTTCAAAAAGTTTCAGTCAAGTGTCGACTCATGGAAGTGAAATGTCAACTAAAGGTGTTGACTCACAGAAGCTTGAGTTAATGCACAGAAGAAGTTTCAGATGGCACGCATGAAGTGTCGACTCATGAAGCTCAAGTGTCGACTCATGTGTCAACTCAAGTATCGACTCAAGGCCTGAGATCAGAAATGATACAGAACATGTTGAATTCAAGTTTTTTTTCAAGTGTCAACTCATGAAGATGAAGTATGACTCAAGTGTCGACTTACTAGAAGAAGTGTTGATGCACCAGTATATTCCAAAGAGTTTTAGAAAGCATTTTTTACTAGTGTCGACTCAAGTGTCAACTCATGTGTTGACTTATGACCTGAAGTATCGACACCTACAGTTCTGGATGAACAGTAACGGCTAGTTTTTTGAAATGTAGAAATGGTCCTTTTTTTCTCTGATGGCTATTTTCACCTCTCCAACAGTCAATAATGACCATTTAAGGCTTGAAAAGGTATTTAAAGTCGACCAAACTCATGAAAAAAAAGTATGATGAGCAACTAATGAGAATTTATTAAGAGTTCATTACTTTTGAGTAAAGTTGATCCTTCAAGCATTCAAGAGCATTCAAGAACATTCAAGTCCATCCTTCAAGCATCCTTTAAGGCTTCAACAACTTGGGGATAAGTTTCTTAACTACAATCAAAGAGCTTTAAAGAGATATTTGCTTTTATTTTGAACGCTTATTGTACTTTACCTTTAAACTTAAATTATTATTGTTCCTAGTTTCAAGTAGATTGAAACTAGTGGTTAGGTTGTTGGTGAGCCTTGTAAAACCAACTTGGGTTTTGGTTAGCCTTGTAAAAACCAAGAAGTTTTTAGTTAGCCTTGTGAAAACTAAGAGGTTGTTGGTGAGCCTTGTAAAAACCAACTAGGTTGTTGGTAAGCCTTGTAAAACCAACTTGGGTTTTTGGTTATCCTTGTAAAAACCAAAGGGTTGTGATTAGTGAGCCCAAAAAACTAATTGGCTGTAATCAAGTGGGATTATAGTGAAATACCCAAGTGGACCTCCGAGAGTGGATGTAGGTGCTTTGGTGTGCACCGAGCCACTATAAATTATTGTGTGTTTGTGATTGCTTCTCTTTTCTTTCTATTACTTTATTTTTGCTGCCTTGTAATTATCAAGTACACATATACTTGAGATCACTAGCACCTTCATTGTTTCTGAATTGGCACTCATACTTGCAACAAGTTTTAAAAACCCAATTCACCCCCCCCCCCTTCTTGGGTTACTTCGCTAGGCAACAATGATGTTTGCTATATCCTCTTGAAGAAGTTCATCTTTGAACTTAGGAGGCACAAACTTCTCCAACATTAAATGATAGGTTTCCCCATCTAGAGTTTTAGGGCTGAATGTAGCTGGCCACCTTGCCTTCATCACTTTTGGATGGTACCTCCTTGAAACCTTGCCCTTCCTTTTGGGCAATGCGATAACCTCCTCCATATTTTTACTATGGTCATTGCTAGCCTCACTCGAGGCCTTGTAGACCCAGTTAGTGGTGTGATCCATGGCCACGATAGTGTTGCAGCCCACCTCCACCATCTCAACCACCTCACTTGTGGTCTTCATAACTTTATAAGGATTCTTTGGAAACCTTTTGGCCATCCTCATGACTTCTTCGACTATAGTAGCAGCCTCCCTGACCATCTTCACTACCTCATCGAACCAAAACACCATTGATCTTGGAGGAAGCCTTTCCTACCTCAAGAATAGGGGCATCCTCCAAGTGCCATTATCACTTTTCAGCTTTCAAAGCCTTCTATGATCCATCTAGGCCCTACTTCCCCTTCTTATCTTCCATGGGTGAAGAAGGCCTTTGGTTCACTACCTCCACCTTTTGAAGTGACAAGCTAGCCAAAAGATAGATTGTCATTCTCCCTTGTTTGAAAAGGTAAAATAGCTTGAAGAAGCTTAGAGAAACACTTACTGTAGCGAATGAGTCCCTATGCACAATGCCACCAGAAAATCCTCTCGTAAGTGATCTCCAAGGAGAAGAACAACAACTATCTCCAACCTCTACACCATCTTGCTCTCTAGAAGCTATAGTTTTGGGTGATCCTGCATCCTCCTCCTATCCAATAACCCCCAGGAAATTAGGAATGACCAAGCTACCATGGAAGTTTCAAAGAAGAACTGACCTTACTAGTGGTACACCTTAGCTACACCCTTTGAAAATTGGTACCCTTTTCTTGGTGAAGCTTACCACTAGCCTTGCAAACTGGACTTCAATTGAAAGAAAGTCCTAAAGACTTATGTGCAAGTCATCTCTCCATATCATGCCATATGGTAGAAGAATCCCATGATTAGCCACTAAGATTAGGAACCAACTGGGTGGGGCATACCTGGTACCACCTTAGTAGCTCGATGATGACTATGGGAAGAAGAAGTCTCAATCCAGCCCTAAATGTCTCTTCATCTATCACCACTCATGTTGCAACCCTATCGTTATGTTAGATGTATGCCCTAGATGCCAAGTTGACATCACACATTATATTATTTCTAAGATATATTTTTATATTTTATTTATTAAAATCAATAAAATTATATTTTTTTTCATTCATATCTGATGTATTTATAAATCATCCATAGAGTTAATAGATAATGACAAATATTCTTAAGAGTTGAGAATTTGAGATATGTGTCATTATAGATTAGCTCCTAAATACTTCCAATCATTGGATCATTATGGGGATGGTGAATGATCCATCAAGAGAGGTAAATGAATCACTTCTCTTTTGGGTATACAAGTCTCAAGTCTAAATATAAGGATACTGGAGTGAGAATGCAGGTGGTTGTTAGACAACAATGATACTAAGTATGACCATGAATGAGAAGTCACATGGATATCTACTCACTCATCAGTGACTATTTCGTTGTTGTAGTTGTGTTAGTTCTTTGACCTGTAGTGCCTTAGCTACTCCTCATAGGGTTGCTATAGTTTGACAATACATAAAAATATAACCCCTAGCCATTTGGGGCCTTGCTATGTTTGTTGGTTGTAGTAGGTTTGCTGTAGTAGGATGTGCACTTATAGGGGATTTATCAACCTTAATAGTTGATGAGTAATCCTATATAATCTAAAAGGCCGAGTCCTTAAGTTTGTGGCTACAATAGCATGATAATGAAGTAGAGTTTCCATGGGATTCATGATTGAGCTCAAGCTAATTAAGTCTGCATATGGTGCATGCTTAGGGTTTGATGAGTTTTCATGACCTACATCCTATCAGGACTCTCGATAGAGAAACTTGATCACACAATAACTACACCAGGGATTCATATTTTTGTTCTTCTAGATTACCACTATATACTACTAGGTATCACTGGTGGATTGTTAAAATTTACTAGGATCATTTTTAGATCAACGATCTTTGTTAGGGTTAAGCTGGAATCATTCTAGCCCATCAAGAGCTACGATAATACTATGATAGAGATCAGAGTATGTCACATTACCATACAAAATCAAACCTAAGAGGTCATCCACAAAAGGAGCTTGACCTAATCAAGGGCTTGGATCAAAATAAAATTATCAATTAGATTGATAATTTGGATCAATTTGTAAGAGTTACAAATTCAGAAATTGCTAATTGTTAGCATAAGGGACTTAATTATAAGTATTGCAATATAATTTGGACTTAATTAAATTATGGATTAAGTCCTAATTTATTTAAATTAGATTTAATTTAATTGGACTTGACTTAATTTAAAACTAATTAAGTTTAATTATCTAAGTAGGACTTGGATTGCAATCCTAATTGAAGCTAAATCAAAATAAGTCAATTAGATTTTAAACTTAATTCGAGTCCTAATTGGGTTCAATTAGATTAAAGGGGTTTGTTGACATTTAAGGAGAGGAAGAGAGGGGCCAATGCATATCACTTTTTTTTATTTCCTCTTGTTACAACTTCATTTTAATGCCCCTTCTCCTCTTCTTCTTCCTTGACTCCATGACCAAACCTCTAAGAGAAAGAGATTCTAAAGAGGGATGATTAGGGAGAAGAAAGTCTGATTCTTCTTCCCTTGGTGTTCTTGAAGATCTCCCTTGATCTGCACGAAGTGTACATGTTGTAGCCTTCTTCTTTGGGTTCTAGAAGGAGGTCAAATTGGATCCAAGAAGCCATGCTTGAAAAGTGCTATCATTCTAGTAGCACTCGAGTTTTGATTAGCATCATGCCCCATGTGAATACCAGTAGAGATTGGGCACATGCATAGCTCCATTAGAAACCTCAAGACTCCATCGAATCCGACTTGATCAAGGTAGAAAAAGGATTGCACTTAAGATAAGTTCAATCTTCTTTTTTTGATTTTTTTTGATCTCATGTCTAATGTTTAATCTTGATTTCAGCATGTTAGATAGATCTAGATAGATCCCTAGGTGTGTATTTTAATTAGTTCATGCATGCTTGATATGAAAATGTTTCATATATTTCATCCACTACTAGGGTTTTAAAAACTTGAATTTTCAACATGCCCTACATGCATAGAACTCCAATAATCGTATCAGAGCCATAATTTTCTAATAGGCATCATTAGATTCATATCTAATTCACTTCAAATCTAAAAGTTAGGATTGATTAAGATCAATCTTGTGCTGAAATAAGGTTATCCTGGTATAAGGTTAAACCCTTATACTGCAAAGATTGTCCTAACAGAAGATTGATTAATTTTGAAAATGGTTTTCAAAACTTAAAATCAATAACTTAAGATCTAAATTTAAGATGTATAAGATATGTTTTGTTTATTATTAGATCTAAAATTAAATAATTAAGGTTTACATCAAACTGACATGAGGTTATCTTGGTATAAGATTTATCCCTTATATTGCAAAGATTATCCTTGTATGATGTGAACCGATTTTTTGAAAAGTATTTTCAAAATATTTTAATTATTTTTTTAGAACTAAATTCCATGTATGAGTTATGTGCTTTGTTTGTTTAGATCTAATTATATATATATGTGATGTATGTTACCTAAGTTTTAGATCTAAAACATCACATATATGGTATATGACATTAGGTTTAGATATGAAAACATTTCAAGATAATAAACCATTAATTCATACACTTAAATATAATCTAAACAATATTTTTAGATTCTAAATTTATGCATGGGGGTTTGAGTTGAATAACTAGATCTAGTAATTGGACTACATCTTAGGATTTTTTATTAGATAATTTAGAACCCTATTTTAATTTTGAGCAATTGATCAGACCTAGTCAATGGTTGATTAGGATTAGGTCATAGGGGCTCAAGATCAAATTTAGTTGTAGTTGGTCACATGGATTCATATTTGATGTGAATTGATTAACTATTGACTTTTGTCTTGATTTTGATGAATAACAAAATACTTAAGTATATTTGAGTACTAACTGTATATTAAAGTATGTTTATCAGAACAAGGTACTCATTAAAGTTGTAGTATGTTGAAGAATTCAAATGCTTGTCAAACTATTGAAGAAGTGATGAAATTTCAAGTTATATGGACTTTGGCATATAAGAATGACTTTGAAGGATTCAAGTTTTAAATTTGGACAAGTTTTAGCAATGTTCAGCAAAGTGTCGACTCATGAAGATCAAGTGTCAACTCAAGGTGTTGACTCATGGAATCCTGAGCTGATACACAGAAAAAGTTTCAGCCGGCATGCATGAAGTGTCAACTCATGAAAACCAAGTGTCGACACATGAGTTGACTCATGGTCAAGCAAGTGTCGACTCAAGGCCTGAGACCAAAATGAAGACAGAACATACTGATTTCTGGATTTTATCCAAGTGTCGACTCATGAAGATGAAGTGTTGAATCAAGTATCAACTCACCAGAAGAAGTGTTGACACATCAGAACATACTAGAGAGCTTTAAAAAATATTTTTGACCTAGTGTCAACTCAAATGTCGACACATGAGTCGACTCATGACCTAAAGTATCGACACCTGTAGGTCTGGATGAATAGTAACGACTAGTTTTTTGAAGCACAGAACAGCTCCTTTTTATGTCTAACAGTTATTTTCTCCTCTCCAATGGTCATACATAGTCATTTAAGGCTTGGAAAGGTATTTAAACTATACCAAACACAAGAGGGAAGCAACTAATGAGAAATTGATTGTAAACTAATGAGCATTCATTGAGTATTCATTACTTGTGAGTTAAGTTGAGCCTTCAAGCATTCAAGAGAATTCAAGTCCAATTCTCAAGAATTGATTAAGGCTTCAACAACTTGGAGACAAACTTTTCAATAATAATCAAAGAGCTTCAAAGAGATATTTGCTTTTATTTTGAGAAAGCTTATTGTATCTTTCACTGCACTTGAATTGTTTTGTTGTTGCTAGTTTCAAGTGGATTGAAACTAGTGTTTGTATTATTGGTGAGCCTTGTTTGAAAAACCAACTAGGTTGTAGGTGAGCCTTGTTTGAAAACCAACTAGGTTGTTGGTGAGCCTAGTGAAAAACTAACTAGATTTTTGGTTAGCCTTATAAAAACCAAGGGATTTTGATTAGTGAGCCCAGGAAAACTAATCTACTCTAATCAAGGAAAGATTATAGTAAAATACCTAAGTGGACCTTGGGAAGTGGATGTAGGTGCTTGGAGTGCACTAAAACACTATAAATTCTAATGTTTGTAATTGCTTATCTTTCTCTTCCTGCATTTACTTTATTACTTCTACTACATACTCTTGTTGAGCACACAAACACTTGCAAACACATTAGCACTTGTCTTTAATCATTGTAAAATCTTTTAGAAACCCAATTCACCTCCCTCTTGGATTGCTTTAGCTGGACAACATTAACTCAAGATCTAATTTAGCTCAATGGATCGAACCCAAGCCACAAAGCAAACTTATTCAATTTTAATTGATCAATTGATGTCTAAGGCTAGTATTGACTAGTGATTTTTAATTAGAACTGAGCTTACTTGGCTAGTTTTGTTGGTATCTAAGGCAAGCATTGGGTTGCTTCCCATCAATCTCACTTACCTGGCCAACTTAATTGATTAAGCTTTGAATTAGGTTACTTATTGATTAGTATTCACCCATGCCAACTTGATTTGCTAGGTATGAGATGATGCTGACCTGAACCTAGTTAGTCAGATATGAGATTGTGTTGACTGATTTAGATGAGACCTAAATCCAAATCTTCTCATAAATATTAAAGTCTAGGTCTTCCACCTTTTTAGGAGTATAGGCATCTTACTGGTGTTGATTATTCTCAGCTATTTATAGGGTTCAATTGTACCACCAAGATGCAACCACCTAATTAGCATGAGATGTTGCTAGGTAATGATGGGGTTGGGTCTAATAACTGAGCATGGTAAGAAACCTAATGATAGCTTTACCTATATATGAATGGTGGATCTGGCTTAACTAATGATTGGACCAATAACCAGACATGGTTAGACTTCATGACTTAGAGACTGAGTCACTGAACATGCTTAAGAAGTATTGGACAAGAGTTATCCACTCATTCGTGTAGCATGTCACCAATATCTATCAAATGAGGTGCATGTATATTAATGGAACTATAGTATCCACAAGAAATCTTAGTCACATAGGGATTTCTGCATCTCCATAGGAGAGTATGAGAGATTTGTAAAAATAGTGGAAGTCTAATTTGTTTCTTAATGTTCCTAGAAAAAATTTATAATCAAAGAAAAAATGTCTAACTTCAATCTCTACTCTGTAGTTAGCTATATCGACAACCAACCCTCTAGCCTACATCATGAATCCAACTACTAATTGGCTTAAACTACAAGGACTAGTTCAAAAATCTCAAGATAGTCTTAAGTTCAGAGAAGTTGGGCTCTGTGCTCAACTAGGAACCCCATCTTACCTGACCATCCAAGTACTCATCAATTAACAACATATGTGAAATGGATGGAGGATGACAACAAGATAAAGTGTTACATGTTGGCTTCAATGACAAATGAGTTGTAGAGCCAACATGAGGACATACCTATTGCCAAGATCATATTAGTCACCTACAAGAGTTGTATGGTAAGCAAAGCCACATAGCACATTTTGATGTCTCTAAAATACTTTTCAATACTAAAATATGTGAAGGGCATTCAATCCACAATCATTGTTTGACAATAATCAAGGACATAGAATAGCTTGAGAAGCTGGGAATTCCAATTCATAAGGAACTGCAAGTGGATTTGATCCTCCAATACCTTACTGGTTCACTTGCTCAATTCGTTATGAACTATAATATAAACAAGTTAAACTACACTTTACCTGAGTTGAAGAATATATTTGTAAGTATTAAGGGGACCTTAAAGAGTTCAAGGGGCTTTATTCAAACTATGGAGCAGTCATTCCTCCAAGAGAAAGACTACTTGGAAGAAGAAGAAGTCTGTGAAGAAGCAGAAAAAGAAGAACAAGCCAAAGAAGGACACACTTAAGAAGGCTAATGCAAGCAAGGGAAAGTGTTTCCACTACAACACAGATGGTCATTAGAAGAGAAACTATTCGCTATTCCTAGAGAGCCTGAAGAAACAAAAGATGGATACACCTTCAGAAGGTATATCGATGCGCATTGTTGAATGCAGGGTCTGGTATGAAGTATTAGATTCTAATTCTAACTGAGTATTATATTCTAGTTCAAGTACTCACAAATATACTTCAATGCAGGGTCTAGTAGGAAGTAGAGGACTGAGAGGAGGAGAAATGATCCTACACATTAGTAATGGAGTAGGTTGCTATAGCTACTATTAGAACATACCCTTTATCTTTATCGTTAGAATTTAGTTTGATTCTCAAAGATTATTATTTTGTACTTGTAGCTAGCAAAAATTTGATTTCTGTGTCAGTGCTAGTCGAAGATGGTTTTGAATTCAATTTCAAAAAGACTTTTGTTCCATTTATTTGAGAAATAAATTGATTGCAAGATCTTTTTTGACTAATAGTTTTTATCATTTGCATGCTGATGCATCTATAAATATTAATGAGCAATTAGTGAGTACCATAGGACACAAATGACCTAGATATAACCTAGACCACAAGTATATGTGGCACCTAAGACTTTGTTATATTAAAAAGGATAGGATTAAAAAACTAGAAAATGATAGGATTCTTGACTCATTTAATTCTAAGTCATACCCAGTTTGTAAATCTTACTTTTAAGAAAAAATGACCAAGTTGCACTTTATAGGACATGGGGAGATGGCCATTGAATTACTTTCCCTGGAACACTAACATGTATGAGCTATTTGATATACAGGCCAGAGGTAGTTATCAGCATTTCATTACCTTTAGCGATGATTACTAATGATATGGATATGTATTTTTTATGAGATATAAGTTTGAAGCCTTTAAAAGTTCAAGGAGTTCAGACATGAAGTAGAAAAGCAAATAAGAAAGTCCCTTAAGGTTCTCCGATCAGATTGAGGGGAATACCTTAGTAGAAGATTTTTGGATTATCTCAAGGACAATGGCATAATCTTACAATAGACTCCTCCTGGTATGCCTCAACTGAACAAGGTATTAGAAAGGAGAAATGGAACCATATTAGATGTGGTCCAGTCTATGATGAGCTTCACTAACCTACCTATGTTTCTTTAGGAACATGCCCTACAAACCTCTATTTATATTTTAAATAGGGTTCCCTCTAAGTCCATTCCTATCACATCATATGAGATATGGCATGGTAAGAAATCAAGTCTTTGTCATCTCAAAATTTGGGGATGTCCTGAAGGAAACCTAGGTACAATCATGCTAAATTTTTCCATATTCTAAACCCTAGTGTAGCAAAAATATCATATGAAAATATTTGTCATATCTAAAGCATGCAAAAATTCAATTTAACACCTATAGTAGGATCTAAACATGCTTGATTAGATAAAATCTCATAAACTCATATTTGAAACCAAATAAATATCAGAGAAGGAAAGGAACACTTACCTTAAGTGCTTTTCATCTTCAACTCTGATCGAGCTGTATCCCGTAGATAAACGAGCCTCTTATTAGAGCTGCGCACATAACCAACCTCTGTTGGTATCCACTTGAGGCTTGCTTCTCATCAAGTCAATGAAACCACCAGAGGCTAGCTCCTTCATAGGCTTCTCAGGTGGCTTAGATCTAATCTCCCTTTGAGAACTCGAATGGAAGGGCTACATACATTGCATGAACCCTTTGCAAGTCTTTGGGACTCCTTCCAGGATGCCAAGGGAGAAGAAGACTCTCTTCCTCTCCTTAAAACTCTTTTTAAACTCTCTAATCTTAGGAGTTTTGGGCATGGAATTGCTAAAGGAAAGAAGATGGGGTGATAGATAATAGATGACTTGCGGTGGGGAATGATGATATAAGATGATATGCATCGATCCAATATGTTTTTCTTCCTTTTATCTGAGTTTGTCACACAAACTCATCCCTTTCCAACCCCTACACACCAATACTAGACAACATGTCATTTGAATCTAATTCAAATTATGAAGCGATGCAAGGAATGATTACCATTAAGAAAAAAACATAAAGCCGGTCTTTTAATCTTTGTCACACAAAGAAATATTCCATGCCCCATCTAAATTTTTGTCACACAAAAATCCATGAAATCCATGCCTAATATCTTACCTCATCTAGATAAGAACCCTTCTTATCTAGATCAGAATTCAAATCAAATTTGAAGTGGTGGACTAAAAGAGCTTTGGTGCAAGGAAAGTATTTATGGTGAGAAGCAAATGTGTACCACAAATTTTTGTTCTCTTCATTTGTCGCACAAACTAGAGAAGCCACATCCAAAAACTAGATAAAACAAATCCTAACATATCCTAATTGAAATATGAATTTAGGATTAGGATAGAGTTTATCAAGTTAGAGGAGAGAGGGACCTAGAGAGAGTTGGCACCCTCTCTCACAAATGTGTATTCCCATTCTTCTCATCGCACAAAATGCAATGCAAATCATAACCCCATGCAACATTAGAGAGAGATGAACCCAATATCATTAGGTTCAAGCATCCTAGCCAATTGGTTTCAATTTGGATTTAATTCGAATCCAATTCAAGCTTGATTCAAGTCTAATTTGAAAAGGCTGTCAATCCTATTCCAAATAGGATTGAAATCAAAGTCCAACTTGGATAATTATATCTAATTAGACTTATATTAAGTCAAGCTCAATTAAATTAATCTTATTTAAATTAATTAAGACTTGATCCATAATTTAATTAAGTCTAATTATGTTGTAACTCTTGCAATAAAGTCTAGTACTAATAATTAATAGCTACTAAATTTTAATCCTAACAAAATTAGTAGTTGCTAAATATGTAACCCGTACATATTTAGTAGTTTCTAAATATGATCCAAGATCTTGATCAGGTCAAGTCCCTATTGTGTATGACCTCTTAGATTCCATTCTATCTGATAGTGAAACAAACTATGTCTCTATCATAGTATCATTAAGACTCTTTCGACAGATCAAAATAATTTTAGCTTAACCCTAACAAGGATCATTGATCTAAAAATGAATCAAGTGAGTTCTCATAATCTACCAGTGATACCTAGTAGTATATAGTAGCCACCCAATAGAATAGAAATGTGAACCCCTATGTGTTATTACCGTGTGATCAAATTCCTCTATCGAGAGTTTTGACAGGCTGTAAGGTATAAAATCTCTTCAAATCCTAAGCATCTGTCATATGCTAAACTTAATCAACTTGATCCCAATCATGATTTCCATGAAAACACTTTCCATTATCATACTACCATAGCTACAAATCTAAGGACACAACCTCTTAGGTCGTATGGGAGTACTCCTCAAGTACTAAGGCTGACAAATCACCTATAGATACACTCCCAACTCCCATAATGAACCTATTGTAGCCAATGTACACCACAAGGCCCCATATGGCTAAAGACCATGTATATGTGCTTATGAAACTATAGAAATTTTACCATGAGTGATTGAGGAATCGCAAGTCAAGGAACTACTCATGTAATTACAACATCGAGAAGTCATTGATGAGTGAGTAGACATCCATGTGACTTCTCATACTTGGTTACACTTAGAATTATTGTTCTCTAGCAATCATCTTCTCTCTCGCTCTAGTATCCCTATATTGTAGACTCGAGATTCATCTATCTGAAAGGGAAGTGATCTATGACCAGTTTTGATGGATTAATCACCATTTCCATGATGATCCAACAATCAGAAGCATTTAAAAATAGGAGTCAACTATAATGACACATATCTCAAATTCTTACTCTTGAACTTATATGTCATTGTCCATTAACTCCTTAAATAATACATGGATACAACATATATGGATAAAAAGCCTACTTCAAAAAATTAAATATAAAATTATATCCTTGAATGTAAATGTGCATCTGCCAAATTGGCTTGTAGGATACACATCTAACATTTCCAACCTATATTAAAAGATTAATGGTGGATAAATTATAGTCTAAATCTATGAAAGATCACTTTATAAGGAATCCAAAAAAAATTAATAGGGTACTACTTTTACTTTCCAAAGGATCACAATATGATTGTGAGCTGGCATGCCATGTTCTTGGAAAAGTAATTTATTCACGATGGTGGTAGTGGGAGGTTAATTGAGCTCGATGAGAGAGTCTCTAAAGAGCGACTAGCTAGAGATCAAGTTGAACATAATGAATCAATAGATGTAGTTACTCTACCATCTCGTAGATCTAGTAGGGTCTCTAGTCCTTTTGAAAGGTACTTAGGTATGTTTATAGAGAATATAGAGGAAGTGTTCCTTATAGGAGATAGGGACCAAGTAATTGATCCTATGACATATGATGAGATTATGTCAGACATCGACTTTGAGAAATGGTTGAGTGCTATGAAGTCAAAAATTAACTCAATGCATTCAAACAAGGTTTGGTCCTTAGTGGATTATATTGTACCCATTGGATATAAATGGATCTACAAAAGAAAGATATATGCAAATGATAAGGTAGAGATCTATAATGCTAGGCTAGTGATGAAGGGATATAGTCAACATGAAGGCATTGACTATCAGGATACTTTTTTACCATAGCCTTGCTAAAATCTATCGACACACTGCTTGCCATGTAGTATACATGATTATGAGATATGATAGATACAAATGAAAACTACATTCCTTAATGGACATCTTGAAAAAGATATCTATATAGAGCTGCCTTTGGGTTTTACTTCCAATGATAGAATTATAAAGTCTACAAGTTGCATAGATCCATTTATTGATAAAAGCAAGCTTCTCATAGTTGGAATATCTATTTTAATGATGTGATCATTTTGTTTGATTTCATCAAGAACGAGGAGCCTTGTGTGCATAAGAAGGTTAGTAGAAGGGTTGTCATATTTTTCATATTATATGTGGATGACATCCTCCTTATTGGTAATCATATTCCCATATTGACTTTAGTGAAGAGTTGGTTATCTAAGAAATTTTTTATGAAGGATTTAGGTGAAGCATCTTATATTCTAGAAATTAAGGTCTATAGAGATAGACCGAATAGAATGCTTGGCCTTTCACAGAAGATATACATAGAAGGAGTGCTAAAAAGGTTTAGCATAGAGAACTCTAAGAGGGGACTTCTATCCCTTAGGAATGGTGTTAGTCTCTTCAAGAAGATATATCCTAGTACACCTGAATTCAAAAGATGAGTAAGATCCCTTATGCTTTGGCAATAAGGAGTCTCTGATGGAAATTCTTGGTGTGTATGTAATCATAGATTTCAAAACTTTGATCATTACGAAACCCAAAGACACCAAAAACCCTTATCCATGATCTCCTTTTTGCATTTGAAAAGTAAATCAACCAAATAAATATAAATAAATGATCATGAGACATACCAAGATTGGTAAAATCAAGAAATTCTACTAGGCACACAAATGTATGCCCTCCAAAGGTGATCCACATGAGAATTTATCTGAAGAAGTACTCTTACATTGCTTGATTCTTCCTGGTAGCCTTTTCTTCAAGTGTAGCCTTTTCCTCTTTATTTGGACCTTTCCCTCTTCAAGAGCACTCCAAATGCTCTTTAATGACACCCTCCTTCCTCATAAAACCTTCTTCTAACTTTTTTTGTAGCCTTGTCTTAAAGTAGAGGACTTGTCCTAATGGATGGACTTTGTCTTGACAAGGAAACAGAGTAATCGAAAGGCTTCAAACTTCTTTTCAGATGCATAAACCCATGCCGCCCCCCTTTAAATAGAGAATGAGGGGGCATGAATTTGGGGTGTCAGATGAAGAGGAGAGGTGTCATCAAGGGTCACATATGTTGATAGGGCATGATGAGAAACGAGGCATGACTAAGAGTTGCGTTCTCTTCTCTGAAAGAAAAAATGTGGCATCTCTTAGTCTTCTATCCATAAGAACATAGGTTCGATCCCAAGCCCCATCAATTTATTTAAATAAATAACTATTTTATGGTTAATTTAGAGAATGACATGTGGCACCTCCTCATGAGGAGGCACCTCTTGGAATTACATGCACATAGAAGCGGACACGCCTTCTCATTTCAACGTATCTAGGGTGCTAATGAGTCCAAGGTCACGTGTTCAAACCCCAACTAGCCCATAAATTAATTAATTATTTAAATAATAAATTTATAAAGAATTTAAAATATATAAATAAAATTTAACCCATTTTAAACTCAAATAAATTGTTCCAAAAGAAATTGTGAGCCCAGGTTAACCTGAATTTGCTAAATCAAGCTAAACTCGAATCCAATTCAAATTAGAATACTTAGAAAAATCTACAAAATTCTATAAAATCAGAATTAATTCTAGATAAGCTACCTAACATATGGATAATCTTAATTTAAGTCCATCTTAGATTAATTAGTCCCATCGCAAGCAATCAGACCTAAACCAATTAGGTTAGGAGTTCCGGTTAGCCCACATATGCTAACCTGGCTAAACTATTTAGGATCCAAAAATCCTCATAAATTAAATTTAACTTCTTCATCCAGACTACTTTCTTAGCAGCTTCACTAGTAGCTATGTACTCTACCTCAGTGACTGAGTCAGCTACAGTTGGCTGCTTGGTACTTTTTCAACTCATTGCTCGTTCATTCAGAGTAAAGATATACCTTGATATGGATTTACTGTAATCTAGATTAAATTGGAAACTAGAATCTATATAGCCTTCTAGTTTTAGATCCGATCCTCCATATATTAGAAAAATATCCTTAGTCCTTCTTAGATACTTAAGAATGTTTTTCACATCTTTCCAATGATCCTCCCCTGGATTGGCCTAGAACCTGCTTACTATGCCTAAAGCATAAGCAACATCAGGCCTGGTACAAGCATTACATACATTATTGATCCTACTACTGAAGCATAAGGGATCCTATTCATTCTATCTCTTTTTTTTAGAGTCTTAGGTGACATCCTTTTAGATAGGTGTATGCCTTGACTCATGGGCAAGTAACCCTTCTTACTTCCCTCCATATTGAATCTCTTCAATATTAAATCTATGTACCTGGATTAGGATAAACCTAGCATCCTTTTAAATCTATCTTTATAGATCTTTATTCCTAGAATATAGGATGTTTCTCCCAAATCTTTCATGGAAAACCATTTTGATAGCCATGTTTTATCTCTATAGATCTTTATTTCCAATGATAAGTATGTCATCGACATACAAGACCAAAAAGATAATGGCACTCCCACTTGTCTTCTTATACACACATGGCTCATCTGTATTCTTGATGAAACTAAATTCTTTAATAGTTTCATCGAAATGAATGTTCCATCTCCTTGATGCTTCCTTCAATCCATAAATAGATTTCCTAAGCTTGCATACTTGGTTTGGTCTTCCACTTGAGACAAAACCCTCTGGTTGTGACATATAGACTTCTTCCTTAAGATTCTCATTGAGGAATGCAGTCTTAACATCCATCTGCTAGATCTCACAGTCATAGTATGCAGCTATGGCAAGCATAATCCTAATGGACTTGAGCCTGGCAACTGGTGAAAAGTCTCATCATAGTCCATACCATGCTTTTGCTTAAAACCTTTTGCTACCAACCTAGCCTTGTAGGTTTCTATTTGCCCATCTGCTCCATTTTTTTCTTGAAGTCCATTTGCACCCTATTGGGACAATTCCCTCAGGTAGGTCAACCAAGGTCCAAACCTGGTTATCATACATGCAATCCATTTCAGATTTCATGGCACTGAGCCATTTGTTAAAGTTTTTACTTATGACTGCTTCCATATAGGTCAATGGGTCATCATCTTCAATGATGTCGATTTCATTATTGTTTCCAATTATAAAACCATATCTAAGAGATGCTTCTCGCACTCTTTCTAACCTACGGAGAGGAGGTGTGTGTTATGGTTGTACTTAGTCAACTGGTACTTCTAGTTAAGGAACTTGAGTTTGTTTATTTTGAACTTCACTCATTCAATTATCCTCCCATTACCTTCTACTTGGAAAAATTCCTTTTCCAAGAAAATGGTACGCCTACAAACAAGGACCTTTTATTCAATAGGATGATAAAATAGATATCCAATACCCTCTTGATAATAAAAATGTTACCCAGTTGGCCAACCCAAGAGGGGGGTAAATTGGGTTTGAAAACTTTTTGACAAGTATGTGCCTTTTGAAATCTTTGTATGGTGAGTGAAGTGTATTAAGTGTTGTATGCGGAAGCAAATGAATGAGAAAAGACAAGAACAATCATAAATACTACAAATTTAGAGTGGTTTAGAGCAACTCAGCTCCTACATCCACTACCCAAGATGCACACTTGGGATTTCCACTATATTCTTCACGAATATAGCCGGATTGTTTTCCATGGGCTCACAATCCAAAACCCAATACAATATTAGTTTTCCTAGGCTTACTAATAACCCAAACTTAATTTTCAAGGCTCACTAATAACCTAAAAACAACTCATAAGTTACAGCCCCTGCTGTACTTGGAACACCTCAAAAACAAAGTATAAAAAAGCAACACTAAAAATAAATCCAAAGATTTGAATGGTTGCAGTTGAAGCTCTAGATGAAGCCTTCTTCAATGCCTCTTCAATGCTCTTTGAGGCTTTCACACTTCTTCAATGATTGACTCAAGAAATTGATTAGAAGTTGGTGAAGACTTGAGTTTTTGCTTGAATGCTCTTGGAATATTCAATACTCTCCTTAACATCTTGCTTTTTTTTACTATAAATTCATCATTTATAGCCTTTTAAAATGTTTCCAGATGGATATGATCATTGGAGTGCTTTGGGAGTTGAAATCTAGCCGTTAGAATCTTTAAATCTCAAGAAAATTGAATTCTGGAACTAGCCATTACTGTCATAGAACTGGGATTTGAGTCAGCTCGGATGACTCGAGTTGGCTCGGATGACTCGAGTTGGCTCGGATGCTCAGACAAGTAAAAATTGAACTCTGTTAGAGTTAGCTCGTTTCAGTCGAGTCAACTTGGTTGACTGGTTCTCTTAGAACTAAATTTCAGACACTTTGGAAGAGTCGGCTCGAATCTTCATTGAGTCAGCTTGGTTGACTATATATCAGAAATCATTATGCCATGCCAAAATAATGTATCAGCTCTAAACTTGAGTCAGCTCGAGTGAACTTAGTCCAAAAGCTTTCAAACTTCTCCAAACTTGTTCAAACATCTTCCAAACAACTTTAAACTTCTTCTAAATATAATATAAGTTATTTACACTTAAAATTACATGAAATTTGCACTTTTACATGAATGTATATTCAAAAAATCTTTAGGGCTCACAAATATATGAAACTTTTCTTTGTGTACATGAATTCATCACATTGGTTCTAAAAATGTAGAGTGAATGATTGACCATGTAAATTACCCTACAAAAATTCTTAAACATCTTGAAATGTGTTAGTAACAAATACATGCTTCAATATTTTGTTATCATCAAAATCATTTCAGGGGTCAACAATCTTTTCCTTTTTGATAATGACAAAATACTGGCATGAAAAAAATAAGTACTTTACATTTGCAATTGTATCAGAGTGAAATGTATCAAAGCAAATGATTCTAGAACGTTCTATACGATATGCCATACCAAATAATTCAAAGCATAGAGTTTCACTTTACAAATCAACTGAAGTATCAGAGTTGTTTTACAAGTTAACTGAAGTATCAAAGTTATATTATATATCAGAGCTACCAAACATTCAATTTACAAATAGATTGAAGTATCAGACCTACATAAGTTAAGTATCAAGGCTCATTGTAACTTTTGTCAACCTTTAATAAGATAAACTCCCTTTTTCAACATTTTTCATATGTGAGTCACAAATTTAAAGAGTTTGCAAGATTGTAAAGTTTTAAAATTAGTTCTTCCCATTTTCTTGCACTCTTGCACATTCTCATGCATCTCATTATATTGTCCATTTTCCATGCTTACATAAAATATTTTTCATGAAGATTCTATTTTCCATGCATCATTATAACTACTCCCCCTTTTTGTCATCAACAAAAAAAGGTAAAACAAATCTTTACTCTCCCTTACTAAAAGATGTTATATAGCAAGGTTATAAAAGGAGTTAAAGAAACATTCAGCAAAGTATTTAATGCTCAACAAGATGTATAACAAAGCAAGGTAATCATTGCTCAACAAGATGTTTAATAAAGCAACACACACACACACATATATATATATATCAAGTTTTGCTACAAAAAATGGCTGATACAGCCAACATACAAAAATGAGATCTAATAAGACCTAGTCTTTTTCTTCCTTACTAGAAGAAGAGCCTATCTCTAATACAGAAGATGAAACTATAGTTTTCATAGGCTTTGGTTTAAGATCTCTAAACCTAATCTGAGTAGGAGCTCTAGGTGTTTTAGCTCTAGCTCTACCTCTAGGTCTAGGTGCAGTGGGAGTAGGATTTGGAATGGGAATTATAGGAGGATCAGATTCGAGAAAAGTATCTAAAAGTAGCAGAGTCTGTGATTAGTGAAGGCACCAAGAGTAGTATCTGACAATACAAGTGTACTAGTCCAGTAAGTATCTGAGTAGCTGGGGTGTTGGGATATGCATGGTGCTCCCAAGCTTTGGAGAGACTTGGAAGACCATGGCAGGGATGATGAAGGCCATCCCTGGATGCTTGGAGGTGTGCTAAGCAGTTCCTTGAGGTATTCTAGGGGGCTCATGGTGTGTTCATGGGTGTCTAGGATGGGTTTGGTCCTAGGGTGGAGTTTAGCACTCCACGGGCTCGAGATTCAAGTTTGTGGGTCTTGAGGTTGGAGTCAGTTTGGGATCTGCAGGAGTCGGCTCGGATGGATCGAGTTGGCTCGATTACTGTAGGAGCCGACTCCTACAGGTCGACAACAGGATGGAGTTCTGATCGAGTTGGCTCATGGTCTGGTTGAGTCGACTCATCTGACAGGTTACAAACTTCATGAGTTGGCATGGGGAGGAGTGTTTTGAGGGCTAGGTCGGTTGAGGCCTAGGGTATATATATGTATCTTCTATCTTGTATGGGTCAGAGAGTAGTGAGGTTTTTAGAATAGAATTAGATTCCTTTTCTCCTCCAAGGTTTGGTGTTCTTCTTCTTCACCATCTCTCTGTTTCTCACAGGTGTTTGCAGCCCCATGGGGACACGCCTCTGCAATGGGAGTAGATGGTGTGCCCTAATCCTTCACTGGTGATGGTTCCTTTCATGGTCATGGCGGCATCAAGTTGATCCTGGGCATTCCGTAGGGTCAAGCGAGGTCTCGCTCACCAATAATTTGGTATCAGAGCTCCTTGATATGGTGGCATGAAGGAAGAAGGGAAGAAGAAGTAGATCTCTAGTTGTGAGATCTAGAAAAGGCTGTAGTGGTGCATATCTGAAGCATGGATCTGCTGGAGATCTCGTAGAGGTGAGATCGGAGGTGTGTAGATCGGAAGCATGGATCTACTGGAGATCTCATCGGGGGATGAGATCGGAAGTGAGGGCCTGCTGCCCTTCTTGGGAGAGAATTCTGGATCATGCTAAAGATGGAGATCTAGCGGATAGCCCCATGGTGACAGACATGATCCAAATCACGATGGCATGGCTGGAGTTCAGATTGATGGATCTAAAAGCCATGGAGGATCAACGGCCTGAGGGGTCATGGAGTCTGGATCTATGGATCTCCGATGGAGATGGAGATGATTTCAGTAGATCTGGATGGCTCGACGGTGAAGGATGAAAATGCAAATCGCATTGGTATGGATCAGAGTGAGTGGTAGTCCTCCCTTATGCCAGTACTCATGGCTGCAGTGGTGGAGAGAGTGGCCATCCATAAGGGCATGATATGTGGTGTGGCTATCAGGAAGAAGACGTGAACACTGATCACAGGGCATCGCAGAGTCAGCTCAGGCATCATCGAGTTGGCTTGGGCAGAGAAGACGCAGGTTGCATCGGTTGCAGTAGAGTTGGCTCGAACATCACAGAGCCAACTCGGGCATCACAAAGCTAGCTCCATCACAGAGTCAGCTCGAACGAGGAGACGGCATGGCTATGCTAGGTGCGGGCGCAGCACAGATTATGCTCGCCGGTCATGGGTGTGGCACAGAGTGCGAGCACGGCATCAGGGGGCGGGCTCACTGGTCGCAGGGCGACGCAGGACACGAGCTCGTCGATGCCAGACATAGTGGTGTGTGGAAGATCCGATCTGCTACAGATATCGCGTGACACGGCCATGCGGGCAGCCACCGGAGGCACGGGATAGTTGCCAGAGGCAAGGGCCGATGGCCAGAGGCGATGGTGGTGGCCTGGAGAAGCTGTGGTCCACGGTTCTCTACCGTGGACCGATAGTAATGGTTGCGGTACACCCAAAAATTATGCATGAACCGGTGGATTGGTTCATGGTGGACCAGTACATTCAAATAGCTCTACTCTGAAATATGTCCTGATTGGCTTTTTGACGATTTCCAGCTCAATTGAACTCCGATTTGAGCCTTGTTTGCATTGTTGGATTCCATTTCTCGAGCTCTTCGTGTTGAGCTAAGTGGATCCAGTGATGGAGTCAAATCATAGGTGATGTGGAGATCATGATGCAGCGATCATGTGTGTGGGCGGCATGAGCAAGATGGTTCCATCATCGGCTCTCCCTGGTGGACAGAGGTTCATGGTATCTGGAGTAGTGTGGAGGTCTACTGGTGGCGTGGATCTCATCGAGGATGATGGATCTGGTTGTGCATGTGCTCATGACGGTGGTGCAGAGCTGCGGGTCCTGTGCTATGGAGTGATGGCAAGTCGGGTGATCTGTGGTTTAGCACAGGTGGAGCAATACATACCAGAGATCTTTCAGAGCATGAGTGGTAGCTCCATCGGTAGTGGACCAGGCTCTTGGTCACTGTGGAGGAGAGCGATTAGTAGTACTCCAGCTACCTTGATTGTGATGGAGCTATATGTGGGTGTGGTATCCTACGTGGATGGAGATGGGTCTTGGGAGTTGATTAGCTCAGGGAGATCGAGTACATCAGCAAAAGTTAATGGAGGCTAGTAGCTTAGGGAGACCGAAGACAGGTCTCAGGGAGCACCAGGGAGGTACATCAGCAGAGCTTAATGGAGGCGGGCAGCTTAGAGAGACTAGGGACAGGTCTCAGGGAGCACCAGGGAGGTCTCAGGAGACTCGGGTACATCAGTAGAGGTAGTGCCAGGGGTAGCTCAGGGAGACAGGAGACAATCTCAGGGAGCGTCAGGGTATAGGGCAGTCTGGAGTGTCCTGGTATGGCAGCATTGGCCTAGGGATAGAGACTGGAGCTAATGGGGTTGGCTACTTAGGGAGACCAGGGATAGGTCTCGGGGAGCGCCAGGGTTGTCATGCAACCGGGAGAAAGGTTGGGATATGATGTAGTAGCCAGGTGGAGATGGTTGCTGGGTTTAGTTGCTGGATCTGAGGAGTTGGGGATGAGCTCCTGGGTTTCGGAGGTTCCTACGGGGTTGCAGAGTATCCAAAATAGTCTTGAAGAGGTTCGTGATGTGCGGAGGATCCGAGGAGGCAGCGGTTGGGTATGAGGTTCAGGTGCAGGCTCAGTAGGGTAGCATTGAGTTACTAGCCTTGGGATTTCTTTCCATGGCATCAGGAGGACTTCAGTCTTAGGTGGAGCCCCGGGTTACAGGTGGCTTCATAGGTGGAGCAGTTTTTGACACGAGTTCAGAGCAGGAGGTGCATGGAGGACCATATCCTAGCACGAGTGCTAGGGGTGCACTTAGCCAGGTGGAGCAGAGTGTGTAGAGTTGGCATGGCTCCGAGGAGATTGTGTTTGGTAGAGCTCCAATTATAGTGAGTGTCGGTTCAGGTTAGCTGGGTTCTCTCCAGGAAAGTCCAAGAACAGATTGATGCAGCTGCTAGATAGAAGGAAAGCAATAATCGATGGTGCCAGGATACAACCTAGGGTCTTTAGCTATGGAGGCAGTCATCCCAGTGGTCTCTAGGTGATATCAGTGGTTGAAGAGAGTTGCAGAGGCGAGGATATTGTCAGGTTTGCCAAAGCTTGGGGTCACCAAGGTGGAGATTGTTGGGATTTGCCTGGTGATCCCAAGCTTTGGAGAGACTTAGGAGACCATGGTAGGGATGCTGGAGGCGATCCCTGGGTGCTTGGAGGTATGCCAAGCAGTTCCTAGAGGTGTTCTAGGGGGCTTATGGTGTGTTCATGGGTGTCTAGGATGGGTTTGGTTCTAGGGTGGAGTTCGGCACTCTACGTGCTCGAGATTCGGGTTTGTGGGTCTTGAGGTTGGAGTCAGTTTGGGATCTGCAGGAGTTAGCTCGGATGGATCGAGTTAGGTCGATCACTGTAGGAGCCGACTCCTGTACGTCGATAGCAGGATGGAGTTCCGATCGAGTCAGCTCGTGGTCTGGTCGAGTTGACTCATCTAATGGGTTACAGACTTCATGAGTTAGCCTAGGGAGGTGTTTTGAGGGATAGGTCAGTTGTGGCCTAAGGTATATATATGTATCTTCTATCTTGTACGGGTGAGAGAGTAGTGAGGTTTTGAGAATAGAAGAGATCCCTTTTCTCCTCCAAGGTTTGGTGTTCTTCTTCTTCACCCTCTCTCTGGTTCTCTCAGGTGTTTCCAGGCCCATGGGGGCACGCCTCCATGACGGGAGCGGATGGTGTGCCCCAATCCTTCCCTGGTGATGGTTCCTTTCATGGTCATGGCGGCATCAGGTTGATCATGGGCATTCCGCTGGGTCGAGCGAGGTCTCGCTCACCAACATGGGGTCTGTTGTGGTGCGGGCAGCAGACTCAGAAGAAGACTTCAGAGCTCCATCTGGATCTCTGATTGACCTTGCCCGAAGAATTAGGATTTTCTGGCTTGTAATAAGGGTTGACTTGATCAACTCAATTTTAGCTTAAGTCTGTACTCCCTGCAATTTATTTTTGTTCAGTCATGTTGACTCAGTAGTGGTCTAGGACTTCAACCTAGGGTGTCATATTTTCTCCCAAGGCCAAGCAAGTGGGTGCCACACTCCCAGCCACATGCCTGAGTCCAGGGGGTGCCACATCTCCATCTAGTATACTCTGGTCCCCACACCACAGATAGCAGCTCCCTTCTCTCATGCACCATTTGAGGAGAAAGCAACCAGGGATCCACAAATCAAGGGGGCGGCCCAAGACCTTCCATAAGAGCCAAGCTATGAAAGGGAAGAAATTCTTCTTGGAGAGAACTTCAAGGAGGCGCCCATTCCCTGCCAAAAATACCCAAAACAAAGATGGGAAGGACCATGACTTAGGGAGAAAGAAAATGAGGAGTCCAAAAGAGTTGAGCCATGGAAGGAAAGAAATCCTCTCTTGAAGAACAAAGCTTGGAGGCGCCATCTACCTTCCTTTTAAAACCCAAATCAAATTTTTTTGGAACCTTTGGCCGGCCATATGTGTAGGGATTGATCCTACAATCCTAATTTGAAGATCCCCTCCTTTAGTCCCACATGGGAAGATGTAAAACCCTACTCTCTTGTAAAGTCCTATAAATTAAACCCTTCTTGTAAATTTGAAAGTAATCTGATGAATGAATTCAAACTTTTGTGTGAGCAAACTCTGTGTTTTCTCTCTTCCGCACTTGCATCCAGGTGTTGAGCTCCGTGAGGGAGTAAATCCGGGTTTCCTAGGAACCTTGAGGAGGTGTGAGATCTCCAAAACCCCAAACCCTAGGTTAGCCACTTCACTCCCAAACCCTAGCCGCCCATCATCCTTCTCTTTCCACCAAGCCCTAGCATATCCCACCTCTCACGGCCATCCTCTTCAAGTCAAGGCCGACCCCAGCATCCGGGTCCAGTCCGGATACTTCAGATCTAGAGCAATTCCCAGAGGAAGTCAGATCAACCTCCAGGAGAATCCAGATTTTAGCACATCAACTTTCAAGTTCTTCAATCTGGTAAATTCTTCCTTGAGTATCTGATTCCATCACTTGTTCTTCTTCTTTCCCAGATCTTGAGTCCAGGAGAAGCCGACTCAGCCACAGGCCCAGTATTGGAGGATCCATTGCGAAGGTATCTGAATCCGAGGATCCAACAATCTGCTCGAGAGAGTTCTTCCACCAAACTTTGTGAAGATCACTGTCTGGTTGGTAACCCATCTCTTCTCTTTATTTCTGTCCTGTTGAAAGTTCAGAGCGAAACCCTAGGTCTGGGAGTTTCTCAACCCCCAGCGATCCGTTACTTTTGAACTACTCTGATAACCCAGTTTTATTTAAATTGTGCTTTCAATTATTACCTAGTTTCTTTCAAATTAGTTTAACTTTCCTTTGAGTCAAAGCCGACTTCTGAAATATTAAAAAAATAACAAAAAAAAGAATTAGTCTTAATTTACTTCCGCATCGCATCATCTCTCTTTTGTTCTGCATCATTTTTGGTATCAGAGCTTTCGTTCTGCATCATGCTGGTTAGTGTAGACATTGGATAGGACTAAGGTGTTGTCCTCTAACAGGATCTAAGTGGTAGGAGAATTGGGAGTGCACTGCTCTGGCTGCCCTCTCTTTGTTGCCGGTGTCTCCATGACATGAGTATCTGGTGAATGCTCACAAACCTGCTAAAAGTCCTGTCCAACATTTGGAGGTGGTGGAGGTGAGTCTGGTGGTATGAATGGTCTAGTTGAAGTGTGCAATGTAGCTAAGATCTGGCTAAACCTGTCCCTGACCTCAACCTGCAGCTAGTCAATCCGAGAGTGTACCTTTGCCCTCACTATCGGAAGATTAGACCTAAGAGCTGTGATGTCCTCTCTCAGAATCCTCAACTGCTCAGACTCAGATCGTGGTCCACCAATACTAGGTTCCGAGGGGGCTGATTGAGGTGGTGTAGTTCAAGCTGGCTCTAAAGGTCCAGCCTCATCATCATGCTCGTCCTCATCAGCTCCAGCCTGTGCAGCAACCTCTGTATCCTCAGGCTCATCATCAGAATCATCACTGTGAACTGTCCTTTGACCAGATATCTTCTTTACCCAGACACCATCTAATTTATGGTATCCCATCCTGTATAGGGATTTCTCATAGTACCTATCAATATGGAATAGAGATCTCCAGTCCTCACTAGTGAGATCAATCCCAAAATCCTAAAATAGAAGTGTAAATGCCATGCCATAGGGCAAGCAAGCTCTGGCTCTCCTGGTTGCATCACGGATTTGGGTCAACATAATAAAGGGTAGATTGAGGGCCTCCCCCTCAATCATAAATCTCATGAACATCATATCCCTCTCACTGACCCAATCAAACCTGCCAGTTCTAAGCAAAAATATTCTTCTAATTATGTTATGTAATAACATCATTTCCAAAGAGAGTATATTAGCCTGAACATTTGTAATTCCACTAACATTGCTTCTCTCAAGGATTAGCCTAAAGTCTTTTGCCTATCTTTCAAATTCAGGTAACATTTCCCAGCACTTGGCATTTGTAGCACCCTCCTCAGTCTAGATTCATCAACAGTCATAGTAATTCCCTTAACTATGGATATAACTTGATCTGCTCCAAGGGAAAGGGTTTCAAAGAAAGCTCTGACTAAACTATGGTAGGTTGGGACATCCAATGATCAAAAATAATCCCAACATTGGGTTTCAATCCACTCTCCTATTCGAAACCCTTGCTGCTTAAGAAAAGTGAAATTAATCTGTCTACCAAAAGTAACAGCATGATTACCCATTAGAAGAATCTTTCTTTGAGGAGCTGGATATTGTTCTTGAGGTTCTTCTTAAGTTTCCTAAAGAGTCAGCTCATCCTTCTTTCTCTTTGTTCTTCTCTCTTCTTCAACTACCTTTGATGCCGCTCGCTTGGGTCTCTTGGCTATGGCCATTTTAGGTGCCATTGGATTTAAATCTAAGGGGAAAATGGAATGATTCAGTGGTCCCTAAGGTAGGGAAGGGATGTGGTCTGCTAGGGCTAGGTTGAATAGTGAAATGGGAAAGAAAGATGAAATTTTAGGTCTTACGAGCTTTAAGTAAACCTGCTGTTCGAGTCGGCTTGGCCACAGGATTGTCCTGCTCAAGTCAGCTTGAGCAAAAACTAAGGAAAATTGCTCAAAAATTTAGGGAAAAGGTTTATAAACTTAGAAAAACAATAAATAGGTGTGTATCTTGCTTGGATAGGTAAAGGGGGTTTTCTAGATAATTTTTTCTTAATTTTTAAACAAATTAGGTCAAAGTTCTAAGAGGGATCACACAGTACTAATTCTCTTCTAATCATTCTAAATCTATCCTCACTAAGTGGTTTTGTTAAGATGTCAGCTAATTGTTTTTCGTACAAACAAAATCAAGTTTAATGTCACCATTTTGTATGTGATCACTAATAAAGTGATGTCTAATTTCTATGTATTTGTTCTAGAATGTTGAATTGGATTCTTTGTTAAGTTTATAGCACTTGTGTTATCATGTTTGATAGGAATTTTAGTTTGAATAACTCCATAATCTTCTAGTTGTTGCTTAATCCAAAGCACTTGAGCACAACAACTCCCTGCAGCCATATACTCTACCTCGACAGTAGATAGTGCCATGGAGTTTTGTTTCTTACAATGCTATGAGATTAAGTTCAACTCTAGAAATTGACAAGTGCTACTAGTACTCTTTCAATCTATTTTGCATCTACCATAATCAACATTAGTATATCCAATTAATTCTAAGGATGATTGTTTAAAATACCATAGACCTAGATTACTTGTTCCTTTTAGATATCTTAAAATTCTTTTAAGAGCAAGTATATGTGATTCTTTTGGATTAGATTGAAATATAGCATATATACAAATACTGAATAAGATATCAGGTCTACAAGTAGTTAAGTACAACAATGATCCAATCATACCTCGATAAAGCTTTTGATCAACATTGTTTCCATCTTCATCCTTGTCAAATCTGCAAGTAAGGCTCATGGGTATGCCAATTTCTTTAGCGAACTCCATACCAAACTTCATGAGAATCTCCTTGATGTACTTAGCTTGGTTGATAAGTGTTCCTTCTTTTGTTTGCTTAATTTAAAGTCCAAGGAAGTAGGTCAACTCACCCATTAAGCTCATTTCAAATTTACCCTGTATAAGCTCAACAAATTTTCCACACAATTCTTCATTAGTTGCACCAAAAATTATATCATCTACATAAATTTATACAACTAACATATCCTCTTTTTTTCTTTTGATGAATAGTATTGTGTCTACACTACCTCCAGTAAAATTACTTTCAAGAAGGAATTTACTTAATCTACCATACCATGCTATAGGTGCTTGTTTTAAACCATATAATGCTTTATTGTGTTCGAAAACATGATTAGGTAAAGCATGATTTTCAAATCCGGGGAGTTGTTCTACAAAAACTTTTTGAAAAATGAAATAATTTAAAAATATACTTTTCACATCCATTTAAAATAATTTAAAGTCCATATAGTATGCAAATGCAAGTAATAGTCTAATAGCATATAGTCTTGCTACAGGTGCATAAGTTTCATCAAAATCTATTCTTTTTTCTTGATTATATCCTTTATCAACTAATCTAGCTTCATTTCTAATTACATTGCCTTTTTAATCTAATTTATTCCTATATACCCATTTAGCACCTATAACAAGATGTTTAGAGGGTCTTTCTACTAAGGTCCATATATTATTTTTTTTGAATTGATTAAGTTCTTCTTGCATAGCCATCATCCAATTTGGATCATTTTCAGCCTCTTCTATGCAATTTGGTTCTATTTCGAAACAAAAGCAAGAAAATCATGTGCATCTCTAAGTGAGGATCTAGTTCTAACACCTTTAGATAGATCTCCAATAATTAATTCTTTGGGATGGTGATGTACATACCTCCATTCCTTAGGCAAATCGCCATGCTCTTTACTTACCATTTCATCTCCTTCTTCTACTTGTTTATCCTTTAAGCTCATATCCTTCATTGCTTTGTCAACTGTACCTACATCATTATCAATACACTCTTCTTTTCTTGAAGGTGAGGGGTTAGTTTCATCAAATATTACATGAATAGACTCTTCTATAGTTAATATTCTTTTGTTGAAAACTCTATATGCTTTGCTTGAAGTTGAATAACCAAGAAATATCCCTTCATCAGATTTAGCATCAAATTTTTGAAGGTTATCCTTTCCATTATTCAATATAAATCATTTACAACCAAAAACATAAAAGTAATAAATATTTGGTTTTCTTTTATTCCAAAGCTCATAGGAGGTTTTCTTTAAAATAGGTCTAATCAAAACATGATTTAGTATATAACAAACAGTGTTTACAGCTTCTATCCAAAAGTATCTTGGAAGATTGCATTCACACAATATACCTCAGGCCATCTCTTTCAATGTTCTATTTTTTCTCTCCATAACTCCATTTTATTGTGGTGTTCTGGGGCCTAAAAAGTTATGATCAATGCCCTGTTCAGTACAAAATTCTTCAAAATATTGGTTTTCAAATTCTATACCATGATCACTTCTAATTAAAATAATTGAAAGATTTTTCTGGTTTGAAACCTTTTTATAAAATTTTTGAAAAACTTTAAAAGTTTCATTTTTTTGTGCAAGAAGCAAAATCCAAGTAAATCATGAAAAATCATCTACTATTACAAGTCCATATTTCAAACCTCCTAGACTTGTGGTCCTAGTTGGTCCAAATAAGTCTGTGTAGCAGCTCTAAAGGGCTAGATGTTGAAATAATGTTTTTCGATTTAAAACTCTCCCTAGTTTGTTTACCATATTGACACACATCACGAACATGATCAAAATCAACTTTAAATTTAGGTAAATCTCAAAGTAAGTCTTTGGAAATCAATTTGGCTAAAGTATGCATGCTAGCATGACCCAATCTTTATGCCAAAGTAAACTAGATTCCTTGGTTTTAGCATTCATAGCCACTAGACTTGTACTACTTGATATTGTTAGATCATTCAGGTCTACAATATAGATATTTCCAAGTGTATGACCAATAAAATTAGTGCTAGAATCAAGAGAGCTAGTTACTATACACATTGAAGATTCAAATACAACTTTGAAGCATTTATCACATAATTGACTAATACTCAGTAAATTGTACTTCAATTTGTCTAGTAGCAATACATTTTAAATATAAGTAGAAGGGGTTATTTTGATCTTACCAATTTCGATGATTTTTCCTTGCCATTATCATCAAATGTTACCATTCCACCATCTTTCATTTCAAGGGTGATGAATTGACCTTTGTCACCCATCATATGTCTTGAATAGCCACTGTCAAGATACCATCTTTTCTTTGAATTCAAGGCTGCAAGACACTCTTGCAAAATAGTCAAGTTGAATTTTTAGGTACCCAAGCTTTCTTGGATCCTTGAAGGTTAGTCATAGTGGTTCCTTTAGGAACCCAAATCTATTTTACCTTATTTTTATTGTTCTTTCTCAAATTACATTTATAAGCTTTATGTCCAACCCCATTACAACAATAACAAACTACATTTGATTTTTGAAAAGATATGAATGTTGAAAACTTTAATGCATAAGGTCTTGAAGCTGAAAACTTGTTTGTATGCAATGAATCGTATCCAATTCCTGCTCTATTATTAAATTCCCTTTGATTTTTCAAAATCAACTCAAGTTTGTTTGAACTTAATGATGAGGACATTGGAGCGACAAGAATTTCAAGGTTCCAATTTTGATCTCTAAGTTATGTATTGGGAAAGTTAGTCAATTTTTTTTAATGAGTACTTTGAGTTCTGTAATAAAGTGAGTCATTCACTAAGTTCCTTGAGTCTTGTTTAGTCAGTTCAATTAAGCCCATAAGTCCATTTGTTTTATCTGGCCTATTTTGAGTCTTGTCAGTTAGGCCTTTTTAAGTCCATGTAATTTTCATTCAAGACAAGAACCAAGAAGAGAGTCACCGGACCAGGAATTTCACCATGCCCTCCCCAACTAGAATTGGATTCCATGCACCTAGGCCCCTACTCAGGCCCCCCAGCAGCGATGCCCAAGCACCTAGGCCCTTTCCTACTGCCAAGCTCACAAGAGAGTACCCCAATCCAAGCTTCAAGTGATGGCGACCCAAGTCCACAAGATCTCATGAAGTTTGCGCACAGTCTAAGCCCACCTAGGAAGTGGTGCCCCAGGCCCAAGCCCAAGCCCCTAGAACCCTCATTCCTACCAGGCCTTGGCACCTCTCCCAGCTCATCCAGGCCTTGGCGCCCCTCCCAGCTCAGCAAGTCTTCATGCTACCCATTCCAGTCCAGTATGGAGCCAAGTTGCCCTGGCCCAAGATAGTTTTCTTGGCCCTCAAGTTTCTATTTTCTTCACCCTCAAGTTTTGTATTCCTAGTTCATCAGGGAGTCCAGGGGCCTAGGTGAATCTATAAATACCCACCCCTCCCCCTCTTGTATTGATAGACTTTGATGAATGAAAAATTATTGAGTGTTTCTTTTCAATTGCCTTCGTTCTCTTTGAACATCGATGGGTGTGAGGCCCGAGTTTTTTTTTCTTTTTCTACAAACCCTAGATCTTTTCTAACCTAGCCACCCTCCACCTCTCTCCATCCATACAAACCCTTGGACACCATCTTCACTTAACCTTCCAAGCTGCCCCTTCCACCTTCGCCTAGGTCGCCACCTCTCAACCTTCATCAACCCTAACCTCCAGGCCTTTTCTCTCACCTCCAAGCTGCCATCCTAAGTGCATCCAAGCATTTCCCCTTCAGCCCCAGCATCTTCACCAGTAGCCAGACCACCCACATTAGTCCAGGTGCCCTCTTCTCCAAGCAGGCTGTTAGTCACCCCAGTAGCCCTCCAACTTCTCTTCTCTTCTTCCTTCCAGTTTTATAATTTTCTCATCATCTGTGACCCTAACCCTTGACGTGTGTAGGATCCCTCCAGTGAAACCATCCAAGGAAGAGGGCTTCCATGCCCTCGAACCAAATTGATAAAAAGTCGACGGATCCGTGAAAAAGTGACTGGGTCATCTAGGTGCTAATCTGAGTGGAGCGATCTCATCTATAGCAACAAGACATCATTGCTTGGTATGTTAGACCCAATTCCCTCCTCTCTTTGTCTAATTTTTTTTTAAGGAGAACATGTACTTAATAGGTGTTTCTTAATCCTAGGATCCTTAATTTTTTCTCTTTGAAAGTTTCTAGCATATGGGTAGGATTCTAACTGTTGCATGAAATCCTAATCTTGTCTTAGCTATTTTCAGGAACTAAACCAATATAACATCAGAAATCATTGCTCCTTTAATCTGATTTTTTTTCATGTTCATCCCTTTCATGTCATACATCATTAGTTAGAGTCCGTCCCTCATCACTCAAGATTAATTTATTAAAAATAGGTTTGAGCCGACTCATTTCATTTTGCAAGCTCTTATTCTTTTCAAAACACTCATCCTTTCAACTTGTAAAACTTTGCACTTTTCAGAAATACTACTTAATTTTTTTTGCAATAGATTGTTCTTTCTTACAATTTCACTCTTTTCTTTCATTAATACATCATAGTTATTTTTCAAAGTTTTAATTTTCAAGCCAACCTTTTTATATTCAGATAAAAGCTCAAAAAAGGCAGTATGTAACTCTTCATAAGTAAATTTATCAGTGAGTTCAGTAGATGTTACCTCATCTTCTAGACCCATGAGACATATGTTTGCAATTTTTGTTGTCTCTTCTTCTTCATTTGAAGTTGATTTATTGCTATCGCTCCTTGTGGCCATCATAGCTTTCTTCTTCTTCTTTTTGTATCCTTTCTTCAATGTTGGACACTCTAAGCGGTAGTGCCCTAGCTTTTTGCACTCATAACGTATAGGTTGTTGCTCCTTTTCTTTTTCCTTGTCTTTCTCTTTCTCTTTACTTTGTTCTCCCTTTCCAAGGTACTTCTTCTAGTACCTTGACTTTCTTCTGCTCATAAATCTTCTAAATCTCCTCATGACTAGAGCAATGTCATCATCTCCTAGTTCTTCATCAGAGGAGGGGCTTTCTTCTTCTTTTTCTTCTTGCTTCTTAGTTTTAGCTATAGCCTTAAATGCTATTGTTTTCCTTTTCTTATTATCATCTTCGCTGTGGTGCTGCATAGTTAGCTCATGTGTAATTAGAGAACCAAGAAGCTCATCAAGTGGGAGTGTGTTCAAGTTATTGGCTTCTTGAATTGCAGTGACCTTAGGATCCCATTTGTCCGGTAAAGATCTAAGAATCTTTTGCACAAGGTCAGGATTTGAAACACCCTACCTAGACTTTTTAAACTGTTAATAATATCTATAAATCTAGCAAACATGGTAGATATTATTTCATTTGGCTCTATTTTAAATAGCTCATAATTGTGCACAAGAATATTTATTTTGGAAGTCTTAACTTGAGTAGTGCCTTCATGGGTAATTTTTAGTTTATCCCAAATTTCTTTTGCCAAAGTACAAGTGAAAATTTGGTTAAACTCGTTAGCATCCAAAGCACAATATAGAAGGTTCATTGCTTTGGCATTTAGTTCACCCATCTTCATGTCATATTCATCTAATTCCTCTTCCAATTTTGGGATGTCTATGCCATCTACTTTCTTAACAGCTATGTGTGGTCCTTTTAAAATAATTTTTCATAATTGAAAATCAATAGCTTGAGTATAAATTTTCATTCTAGCTTTCCAGTAAGTATATTTAGTGTTGATGAATAGTGGAGGTCTATTACTAGATTGGCCTTCAGCCAAAGAGTTGCTCATTTGGGTTGCCATTGACCTTTTCTCTTAAATATTGGATTAAAGGCACTGAGACGTGGCTCTAATACCACTTGTTGCCTAGTTGGCCAACCCAAGAGGGGGGTGAATTGGGTTTGAAAATTTTTTAACAAGTATGCACCTTTTGAAATCTTTGTGTGGTGAGTGAAGTATATTAAGTGTTGTGTGCAGAAGCAAATGAATGAGCAAAGATAAGAACAATCATAAACACCATAAATTTAGAGTGGTTTGGAGCAACTCAGCTCCTACGTCCATCGTCCAAGGTGCACACTTGGGATTTCGACTATATTCTTCTCGAATACAGTCGGATTATTTTTCATGAGCTCACAATCCAAAACCCAATACAATATTAGTTTTTTGGGACTTACTAACAATCCAAACTTGGTTTTCAAGGCTCACTAATAACCTAAAAACAACCAACAAGTTATAGCCCTTACTGTACTTGGAACAACTCAAAAATAGAGTATAAAAAAAGCAACACTAAAAACAAACCCAAAGATTTGAATGGTTATAGTTGAAGCTCTAAATGAAGCCTTCTTCAATGCCTCTTCAATAGTCTTTAAGGCTTTCACACTTCTTCAATGATTGACTCAAGAAACTGATTGGAAGTTGGTGAAGACTTAAGTTCTTGCTTGAATGCTCTTAGAATATTCAATACTCTCCTTAACTTCTTGCTTTTTTTTTGCTTTAAATCCATCCTTTATAGCCTCTTGAAGTATTTCCAGATGGATATGACCGTTAGAGTGCTTTGGGAGTTGAAATCTAGCCATTAGAAACTTTAAATCCCAAGAAAATTGAATTCTGGAACTAGCCATTACTGTTACAGAATTGGGATTCGAGTTGACTGGGATGACTCGAGTCAGCTCGGATACTCAGACAAGTAAAAACTAAACTCTGTTAGAGTCAACTCGTTTCAGTCGAGTTGGCTCGGTTGACTGGTTCTCTTATAACTGAATTTCAGTCACTCTAGAAGAGTCAACTCAGATCTTCATTGAGTTGGCTCGGTTGACTGTGTATCAGAAATCATTATGCTGTGCCAGAATAATGTATCAGCTTTAAACTTGAGTTGGCTCAAGTGAACTTTGTCCAAAAGCTTTCAAACTTCTCCAAACTTGTTCCAACATCTTCCAAACAACTTCAAACTTCTTCTAAACCTAATCTAAGTTATTTATACTTAAAATTACATGAAATTTGCCCTTTTACATGAATATATATTTAAAAAATCTTTAGGACTCATAAATACATGAAACTTTTCTTTGTGTACATGAATTCATCACATTGGTTCTAGAAATGTAGAGTGAATGATTGACCATGTAAATGGCCCTACAAAATCTTCTTAAACATCTTGAAAGTGTTAGTATCAAATACATGCTCCAATATTTTGTTATCATCAAAATCATTCCAGGGGTCAACAAAATGATAAACCTACATTTCTCAGCCCTAGCACTTAGCTTATATCCAATTTCCTTTTTAACATAAGCTGGACAACCACAAATCTTAAGATGTTTAAGACTTGGTTTTCTACCATTCCACAGTGCATATGGAGTGCTAGGTACTGATTTTGATGGTACCATGTTTAATACATATGTAGCAGTTTCTAGGGCATATCTCTAGAAAGATATTGGAAGATCTGTGAAGCACATCATGGACCTTACCATGTTAAATAAGGTACTATTTCTCCTTTCTACTACAATATTTAATTATGGTGTATATGGAGGGGTCCATTTAGATAGAATACCGCTTTTCTTAAAATGATTAAGAAATTCACTAGATAAATATTATCCTCCTTGATCAGATCAAAGGACTTTAATACTTTTTTCAGTTTATTTCTCAACCATATTTTGATACTTTTTAAGTTTATTAAAGACTTCGGATTTATGTTTCAATAAATCATCAATAAATGTGATGAAATAATAGTATCCTCCTATAGCCTGAGTTTACATAGGTCCACATACATCTGAATGTATTAACCCTGTTAACTTAATTGCCTTTTCTCCATGTCCAGTGAATGGAGACTTGGTCATTTTATCCATGAGGCAAGATTCACAAGTTCCTAATGATTTATAATCATAAGGGCCAAAGAAATCATCTTTGTATAACTTGTTAATCCTTGACTCACTTATATGACCTAATCAGCAATGCCAAAGGAATGTTTTATTGGTATCATCTCTCTTTCATTTTTTTGTTTTCTACAAGAAATACTTCATCATTAAGCGATAGAATTAAAAAACCATTCATAAATTTATCCATTCCATAAAAATCACTAAAATGAAAGATGGAGCAACCATTGCTCTCAACTTTTATTTCAAAACTTTGTCTTAATAACAAAGGTACAGAAATAATATTCCAAACAATATTTGGAATGTAATAACAATCTTTTAATTCTAATATCTTACCCGAAGGAAACAATAACATGTAGGTTCCAATAGCTTCAGCATGAATGGCCTCTCCACTCGTGCTAAAAAACTTGAAGTCACCTTTCTTCAATCTTTTAATCTCGTGGAGTTCCTGCAAAGATTTGCATATATGAGACCCACATGCGGTATCCAATATCCATGAATCAGAAGTTGAAGAACTCAAACATAAGTTTGTTTGTATCATAAATAAACCTCTTGATGCTCCACTAGCATCTTGCTTCAGACTTGCAAGGTGTATCTTACAGTTCTTCTTTCACTGTTCCTTCTTGCCATAAAAGAAATAGAATCCATCATCTGAAGACCTCTTTGCCTTCTTCCTCTTTTTGATGCTCTTGTTTGGGTTCAATTTTTTCTTTGAACCCTTCTTCATTAATCTTTTATTTTTCCATCAACTAGAAGAAGATGATGAGCCTTAATACCTTTGAAGTGGTTCTCAACTATCTTAAGCATGTTAAGCAGCTCTGGTAATGAAAGGTTCAATTTGTTTATATGGTAATTCATGACAAACTAAGAAAAGAAATCTAGGAGTGATTGCAGGATCAAATCCCGATTAAGCTCTCCATCCATAACAAAGCCTAATTGACCTAATCGGGTGATTAAGTCAATCATCTTGAGAACATGGACCTGTATGGGCGAGCCCTCACTCATACATGCCTAGAAAAACTACTTTGATATTTCATATCTAGAAATCATACTATGCTCTCCATACAACTCTTTGAGATTGAGCAGTATGGACAGAGGTTCCATATCTTCATGTTGCCTTTATAGCTCCTTGCTCATCGAGGGTAACATGATGCACTTGATAGTCAAGCTATCATTCTGCCATATCCTATAAGTGGCCTTTTTCTCCTCAGTCATATCATCTCCAATCGAATTTAGATCCAGAGAATCGAGGAAGTAGGATACTTTTTCCTGAGCAAGTACTATTCTCAGGTTCCTCAACCAGTCCACATAGTTTAGTTCGATCAGTTTATTAGCATCTAATATGTTCCACAATGATAATGATGAAGCCATTATTTTAAGTCTACAATCAAACAAGAATAATACATAAGCAGACCACTCAAGATGATAATCATAATTAGATAAGGATTTAAAATCTAATTATGTCTTCCACTATTTTTTTTGAATACCATAACCCTTAACTATGGTAAATGAGAAACCAATATCTAATTTTTTTAGTGGGGTTAAGATCCCAATTCCTTCTAAATGCCTTGTGTTTACACAACAAACATTTATAAATTCAAGGGTAGGAAATTCCTTTCCAATTGTATCCCTTGCAATTCTAAACATAATCATTGTCTTTAAGACACTTACAACCTTGTGTTTGCACAACAAACCATAATATCTTAGTTTAGTCAGACCCTTCATTTTATATAGTCATGATTGAGTAATGTCACCCTTGAGTTTGCTTAACAAAGTAACATTATCAAGCATACCATAAAGCATAAAATGCACCATGTCAAAATTTTATCAAACCCTAATAGTAAGCCTTGAGTTTGCTTAACAAACCTACTATAGTTTTGAAACAAAGTTGGCATGGCATGAAGGAAGGTAAATTGTAGTGTGCTTAATCAATTAGCATTTCTAGTTTGAGATTTACATATAACCAAATTGGCCAGGTAAGTGGGAGATATGAGGGGGTTTCCCCCTTTCTTTTCTTAGATACCAAATGAATTGGCCAGGTCAGACAACGGAACCAATTAAAAACCTCATTCCCATTACCATCCCAGAACCACTTGCCTAGACACCAATTGGCTAATCAAACCCTTAACGGATTTGCATTATGATTAACTTACACTATGACTAAAAATAATTTTTATGAGGGCTTTTACCATCTCGAGCACATCCTAATGTTTCAATCTATCATTACTTAGGCATATTTCATTCTATGTGCCATGTATGTCATCATTCTAAGACAACCTTACAACATATCGATCATGTACCGATTGTTAGGACAACCTTATATTAGAATGATGAGTAACAACATCTAAACATATCTTTATACCGATTTGGGCTTTAGTGAAAACCCTAATCAGTGGCATACTACAATTAATATATTCTAGTAAATCAGCATATTAACCCTAATATGCATAACCGTAGCATGACTAAAACAACAATACGTTTACCTCGCTTGTTTATGGGATAAGGCTACAACGGCACCCCAACACATCATAGCATATCCCATTGAAAAAGAAGAGAGGGCCTTTTAACCCTACTTAGCTCCTATGACTACATAGCTATGGTGACTAACCCAATCCGAAGCAGTTACTAAGATCATAACATATCACATATGTATTATGAACTAATCATGCAAGAGTCATAGCAAAGCAAGCAATGACTACTAATTTGATCATTTATAATCATTTTGATTACTAATTGAATGCATGAAGGATGCTTTGATACCACTATTGGGAATTCTTGGCGTGGTATGTAATCATGGATTTCAAAACTTTGTCCATTAACCCAAAAGACAACAAAAATCCTAATCTAGGATCTCCTTTCTGCATTTCAAAAGTAAATCAACCAAAAAAATATAAATAAATAATCATGTGACATACCTGGATTACTGAAATCAAGAAATTCCACTAGGCACATAAATGTATGCCCTCCAAAGGTGATCCACACGAGAATCTATCCAAAGAAGTACTCCTTGATTGCTTGATTCTTCCTAGCAGCCTTTTCTTCAAGTGCAGCCTTTTCCTCTTTATTTGGACATTTCCCTCTTCAAAAGCACTCCAAATGCTCTCTAATGACACCCTCCTTTATTATAAAACCTTCTTCTAACTCTTTTTGTAGCCTTGAATTAAAGGTAGAGGACTTGTCCTAATGGATGGACTTTGTCATAACAAGAAAACAAAGTAATCAAAAGGCATCAGACTTCTTTTCAGATGCATAAACCCATGCCACCACCCCCCCCTCCCTTTAAATAGAGAATGAGGGGGCATGAATTTGGGGTGTCGATGAAGAGGAGAGGTGTCATCAAGGGTTGCATATGTTGATAGGGCATAATGAGAAGTGGGGTGTGACAAAGAGTTGCATTCTCTTCTCTGAAAGAAAAAATGTGGCGCCTCTTGGTCTTTTGTCTAGAAGAACACATGATTAATTTAGGGAATGACATATGGCAGCTCCTCGGGAGGAGGTGCCTCTTAGAATTATGCGCACCTCTTAGAATTATGCGCACATAGAAGCAGATGTGCCTTCTCATTTCACCGTATCTAGGGTGCCAATGAGTCCAAGGTCACGTGTTTAAACCCCAACTAGCACATAAATTAATTAATTATTTAAATAATAAATTTATAAATAATTTAAAATATATAAATAAAATTTAATCCATTTTAAACTCAAATAAATTAGTATAAAAGAGACTGCGAGCCCGGGTCAACCCTAATTTGCCAAATCAGGCAAAATTCGAATCTAATTCGAACTAGAGCACTTAGAAAAATCTAAAAAATTTTGTAAACTTAGAATTAATTCTAGATAAGCTGCCTAACATGTGGCTAATCTTAATTTAAGTCTGTTTTAGATTAATTAGCCCTATCAGCAAGCAATTAGACCTAAACCGATTAGGTCAGGAGTTTCGATTAGCCCATATATGCTAGTATGTGAACCTGGCTAACCTATTTAGGATCTAAAAATCCTAATAAATTAAAATTAACTTCTTTGATGAGTTTTCTAATGTGTGTGACCCTCTAGGTTCATTATCTAGCTAGTAGTAGGTTTATGTTTAGCCTGAATTGATTTAATTAGGCTACCCACTAGCCAAATCGAGTCAAATTAAGCTACCCAAAACTATGAATTTGAACCAACTTTCAAATTGACTCGTGAAATGACACAAATTGATTCATGAAAAACCTACAAGACAAGATTGATATCTAGCAACCTGTCATGCCTACTTGGAAGATAAGAAATTTGATTGAAATTATCAAAATACCCTTCAATAGCAAGTTACCGTATAATTCAATCTTTTGATCTTCCTTTATCCTGATTAAGTGATAGGCATGGATAAATGTCAAACCCTTATACTTAATCTATTCAAATATCTAATCACTAATGAAACTCAATCGATGATAAATTAGAAAACCATTTCTAATTTTATCATGCTTTGATCAAAGACTTCTTGAGTCATCATTTGATGGATCACATGAGATAACTTCTCCCCTTACTAGGAGTGATTGATTTCTTGTTGACCTACTCATTACCTTCATACATAATCTACCATATCTAGAAGCACCCCGTACATGACTTAATTGCCATTAATGAGTATGCACCAAAACATGGATTCATATGCATAAGATACTATGGTGATCTCAGGTCTAAGGATCTCATGCACAACTCCCACTAAGAGAACATTTTTTTTGACAAGACTTTCATTAGGTGTTCTCTTGTTGGATCAATTTAGTGAACTCATAACCTAATGAGCACCCACATCCTTATATTAGTGTCACTACATAAGTGATCGTGAGACCAACCATCCTCTCCATTGAGCATACATAGGATGTGCTAGTCTATCTTGATTCATCGATCCCAAAATCAATGATCCTATGACTAGAAATATTCTAGATTAGGGTTTATAGATTGTAGGTTTCATTGTTATCCCTTTAACCCTAAAACCATTACCCTAATTTATGGGGTTCATCATAATATTATAATTAAAATACAAGACACAACATACCATGAATCAAAAATTGCCTTTATTATCATTCATGAGTTGGAAGAAATTATAAAATTGCCACTAAAATATTAAATATGATTGGCTCTTAGGGCATAATTCTTTTAGTCTCATTTAAGCCATATTATGTAAATGACTTGATATAGTCCCTATTGTGAATGACACGAGTATGTATCAGTCAAATCTAAGCGAAAAACAATGGACTATTGTGAAGAACATCATCAAGTACTTAAGAAGAACTATGAATGTGTTCTTGGTCTTTGGAGCAAGTATCGAGTTGCAGGTTGAGGGATACACTAATTTAGGACTTATGTCTGATCCTAATGATAGAAAGTCTACATCAGGATGTATATTTCTTTGCAGTGATGGATCTACTAGCTGAAAGAGTTCTAGGTAATCCATCATTATTGATTCTACTATCAAGATAAGTACATCACCACCATAAAAGTTATAAAGGAATCATTCTGGTACAAGAAGTTTACTTGTCAAAAGATTATTCTCTTAGTGAGAGTTATGAATGTGATCCTTAGACTTGAGATCACTATAGTATCTTCTGCACATGAACCCATGTTTTGGTGCATACTCATTCATGGCAATTAAGTTATGTACGGGGTGCATCTAGATATAATGGATTGTGTATGAAGGTAATGAGTGGATCAACAAGAAATCGATCACTTCTAGTAAGAGAGGACTTATCCCATATAATCTCTTTGATTGTTGACTCAAGAAGTCTTTGATCAAAGGAGGATGACATTAGAAAGGATTTCTAATTTTTCATCAATCGAGTCTTCATTTGACCTGCAACGACTGGACCCGGACTTATTTGAACAATATCAAAGCCAGGATGAACCATACTCGACAGGGTCGAGTTCCTCCCACCCGGGAAGAATTGGTGGGGGCACTAGGCTCAGAAAGAAGAAGCTTCAACTAATACCAAGTTTTTTATGGATTGAGACTAGAAACTCAAGTCTCGTATGAGTCCTGTATATTTATTGAGTCCTGTTTTATTTTCTTTTGGGGTTTTAAAGTTCAATTAGAATTCAATCAAGAGTTCAATTAGAGTCAATTAGACTTTGAACTGAGTCAAGTTCAAGAACTACTTGAAATTAGGCCAGACCAGCTTTACTTGGAATGCCACATCATCATGGACCACCGGTGCCAACTCATCACCAGAGGACGTCACATCATCTTTGCCATGTCATCTCCAAGGGGCGCCATGGAGAAGGATGCGCCATGTTACCATGCCACCTTGCCACGCCACATCATTGCCACCTCACCTGCCACGTGGCATCATTCAAATTTTAAATTACATGAAAGCTACAAGTGGTCGACCAAGGAGTGTTTTCAAATTCAAAGGAGGTTGGCCAACTCCATCCACAAATCATGCAACTAGCTCCACCAAATCCTCCACATTCCATGTAACCCTCCACCAAATCCTCCACCAAATCCTCCACATTTCATGTAACCCCCTAATATTTCTCCATGATATGGGGAATTTCAAATTGATTTAAAGGCTATTAAAAGCCTCTTGTACGCCCATGGTAGAGAGGAAGCTTTTTGGATGAAATGAAATTTAAGTAAAGTAGTAGTTGAAGAAGGTGTTTTTTTGGTAGTATCCTCTTATTTTCTTTAGGTGTGTTTGATTCCTCTTCTCAAGCTTTCAAGTGTCCAACGCCAACATCCACCTCTAGGGATCCATGCCTCCATCGAAGTTCCCTTGGATGTTTGGTTTCTTTGTTTTGTTATCTTTCAAATTGGTCCCAGTCTAACCCATTCATTGTGCAGGATCCTTCTACGATTCGGAGTTCAAGAAAGGGTTCTCTTGCCAAAGATCAATGTTGAATGAAACTAGTTTCTTTAGAATGCCAATCTTCTACTTCAGGGCTAGTTCGTCTAAGAGCTTCAATGGATCTACCAAGGAGTGATCATCTTGGGTAAATAACACCTCCTAATCTCTTAAGTCTGAGTTATTGAAGATCGTTGCTAAGGTTTAAATTCAATATTCATTAGCCCTAATCTTCTCTAGGATTTAAATAACTACATCGCGGCGTAAGTTCCAAATTTCAGTGCTCCTTCCATAGCTTTACCTTAGTACTTTTGATCTGAAATTTAGTACCTGTTAATAGGCTTCATTGCTCTCATTTCTCAATCCATCATTTAGATTGCATTCTCATCATCGTGCCGCATCAAATTGGTATCAGAGCATGGTTGCATTATGGTAGAATAGTTTTCTTTAAATCCAAGCAAGATCTAAAATTCATGCCTCCTGAGCGGGTGTACTCCAGTACACTGTCACGACCCATGGGAATAATGAGCCCCTGGCCGGACGTGAATTTTTTTGATTGAAGTTTGGGTAAGCCATTGCACTTGTTTGATTAGGTTCTGTTTTTCTGAAAATTTGCATCTGTTTACTGTAATCCGTCTGCAGCTCCAAAGGCAAGTCGCTAATTTATTGTTGAAATATTTTTTTTCTTGTTCCTTTTTAAGTCAGTTATTACCATATTAAATTTCATCATCAAAAAAAAAATTATAAAAAAAAGGAAAATTTCTGCAGTTCAACTCTGTCATTAGGGTTATGTTCTGTCCTTTTTATTTATCTTCATTTGTAGGATCTGCTTAGAGTAGTACAGATTTTAGTTTTAAAATTTCTTTCATCTGCATTGAAACATATAAGTTAGAAATCCTCTATGAATTTTTCAGAATTTTTGGATATTTTTTTCATCACGTTTTCTACACCACTTTCAAACTGCAACACACTTCTACAGCACCTTTGCATTTCATTCATCTCATGAGAAATCAAATTAAGGGCATCAATTTGACATAGGGTCAGGGTTTCATCACCTGTCCCTAGCCCAAAAATCACCAACCAGCATATCGATCCTAGCCCGTTAATTAAAATTGAGTAGAACGTTAATTGCCCTAGTGGGTTAGGGACACCAACAAGTTGGGTTCAGGTTAGGGTCAAGTTAACTGTGTCAGCTAATTGGTGTGTGCTTACTGGCTTGGTGTCTAGGATTGGTGCATCAGGGCTTGTGATTTGGTCCACCTACCTGGCCAATCTCAGATTGGTGTCTAAGGTTGGCAATCAGGGACCTTCACTCCCCACCACCTACCTTGCTAAGTCCCATAAGTACTACTAGCTAGTTGGTTCACTTAATTAGACCTCTAATTTGTGCTCTAGGTCTAGGAAACCTTAGCTCGAGCTTGAGTCTACTTGCATGCATGAAAACTAGATCAGGGGCCTCATATTCACCAGTCCAGACCCAATTCAGTATAGCCATGGACCCGAATCTTGCAACCATGCTGAAAGGCCTAAATGATCTAATGGCCCAATTGAACCAAATTCTGGCTAAACAATTTCCCTTAGACCAACCAACTCCTACTATCCCATTAGCTCATATGAATGATAGGAGTAAGAACCCTGATATACAAGTTGAGTTCATTAATACCCAAGACTTAGGGTATCCTCAAACTGAAGGGCTAGGGAAGGAAGAAGGCAAATCTGAACCTAGTAAATATGTGTATGAGACTAACATAAGTTTAATAGATGAATATGAAGGGGAAGACCGTGAAGAGAACAAATTTAGTACCTTACCTGAGGAAACCTTTGGTAAAGAAAAGATTATTGAGCCTAGTCCTGAAACATCAGAACAACCAAAATTTAGTGAGGACTTGGTTCCCGTAAGACAATGCCCTCAGGAAGAACCCAATACTTTAGCTTCGACACAAGAACTCCTTCAAGTACCTGAGAAGAACCCAATCATTATTTTAGAAGACTTTCCTGATGACCTTCAACTACCTAGAAGCATCCCGCCTGTAAATTAAAATTCTAATCTTAAGGTCATCATGAGTAACCAAGGTCTATTTCAAGATTCTCCTAAATTATCCCAAGTCTTGGATTCCTATTTCCTGCCTTTCCCTGAGTCTTATCATAATTTTAGAGCCATTAAGTTTCATTTTGATGAGATTACTAGGTTGCATGAGCCTTTAAAGCCTATTCCTTTTGCTACCTACTTTTGGAAAACCTTATGGCATTTGCTAGGAACCCATGGTAAATTCTCATGTGCATACCAAACCAGGGTCAAACCTAGAGAGTCATTAATCTGTTAGGTTTAGACCCTAGAGAGTCCAATAAAATTCCTCTCAATAAGGATGCCTAGTTCAGTCTGCATTTCGTAAGTGCTTGTATAAGTTTCTAAGTCTGCTGAGTCCTATGCATAGCATGTTGAGGATTTACATCATGAAATAAATTTGAGCAATGAATCCTATAAACATAGAACTAATTCAAGAAAGAAAGTCAAGGAATTCTATGAGAGAGATCATGTTCCCATCCGGGACTTTCAAGAAACTACATACCCATGGTTCAGGCCCCTTTAAAGTCCTAAAGAAGATTAGATCTAATGCTTACATATTGGAATTACCTTCAGACCTAGGTATCAACCCGACCTTCAATGTCTTAGACTTGATAGAATATAAGGAACCCATGATGATACCTAGTGAGCCTTTTGGGCCTGACCATATTTTTGAGAGTGAACCATTACCCGAGTATCCACAAACAACCATTCCTCAAAAATGAGAGAAAACTGAACAAATCCTGGATAATAAGATTGTCACTACTAGAAATAAGGATTACAATCGATATTTGGTCCGTTGGTAAGGGAGACCAAAATCTGACGACTCCTGAATCGCTAGAGAGGACCTAAAATGACTGGACCCGGACTTATTTGAACAATATCAAAGCCAAGCTGAACCATACTCGACAGGGTCGAGTTCCTCCCACCCGGGAAGAATTGGTGGGGGCACCAGGCTCAGAAAGAAGAAGCTTCAGCAAATACCAAGTTCTTTATGGATTAAGACTAGGAACTCAAGTCTCGTATGAGTCCTGTATGTTTATTGAGTCCTGTTTTATTTTTTTTTGGGGTTTTAAAGTTCAATTAGAATTCAATCAAGAGTTCAATTAGAGTTAATTAGGCTTTGTACTGAGTCAAGTTCAAGAGCTACTTGAAATTAGGCCAGACCAGCTTTACTTGGAATGCCACATCATCATGGACCACCGGTGCCAACTCATCACCAGAGGATGTCACATCACCTTTGCCATGTCATCTCCAAGGGGCACCATGGAGAAGGATGCACCATGACACCATGCCATCTTGCCACACCACATCATTGCCACCTCACCTGCCACATGGCATCATTCAAATTTTAAATTACATGAAAGCTACAAGTGGTCGACCAAGGAGTGTTTTCAAATTCAAAGGAGGTTGGCCAACTCCATCCACAAATCATGCAACCAGCTCCACCAAATCCTCCACATTCCATGTAACCCTCCACCAAATCCTCCACATTTCATGTAACCCCCCCTAATATTTCTCCATGATATGGGGAATTTCAAATTGATTGAAAGGCTATTAAAAGCCTCTTGTACGCCCATGGTAGAGAGGAAGCTTTTTGGATGAAATGAAATTTAAGTAAAGTAGTAGTTGAAGAAGGTGTTTTTTTGGTAGTATCCTCTTATTTTCTTTGGGTGTGTTTGATTTTCTCTTCTCAAGCTTTCAAGTGTCCAACGCCAACATCCACCTCTAGGGATCCATGCCTCCATCAAAGTTCCCTTGCCTATTTGGTTTCTTTATTTTGATATCTTTCAAATTGGTCCCAGTCTAACCCATTCATTGTGCAGGATCCTTCTACGATTCGGAGTTCAAGAAAGGGTTCTCTTGCCAAAGATCAATGTTGAATGAAACTAGTTTCTTTGGAATGCCAATCTTCCACTTCAGGGCTAGTTCGTCTAAGAGCTTCAATGGATCTACCAGGGAGTGATCATCTTGGGTAAATAACACCTCCTAATCTCTTAAGTCTGAGTTATTGAAGATCGTTGCTAAGGTTTAAATTCAATATTCATTAGCCCTAATCTTCTCTAGGATTTAAATAACTACATCACGACGTAAGTTCCAAATTTCAGTGCTCCTTCCATAGCTTTACCTTAGTACTTTTGATCTGAAATTTAGTACCTGTTAATAGGCTTCATTGCTCTCATTTCTCAATCCATCATTTAGATTGCATTCTCATCATCGTGCCGCGTCAGCTTAGCTTAATTGAGTTGTCATTTGAGTCTTGTACCAGTCAGCTCATGTTGAGCTAGTTTTCTTTCTGAGTCCTATATGAAGCATTTATTCCATACCATTAGGGTTTTGGATCAGTCGGTTAAGTCAGCTCATGTTGAGCTAATAATATTCTGAGTCTTGTAATCATGTCCAGTTGTATTGAGTCTATTTGAGTCAAGCCCAGTCAAAGATGACTCAAGCATGAGAAGGACACCACCCAGCATGCCACCTCAGCAGCCGCATGGAGTCCCAGTCATACCCGAAATTTCACCACCTAGGATTACTTAGAGGATCATGAAGTCAACCCATGCATGAGGAGTTGATGACCACATGCCGGCACACCCCTTCCACACCCTAAGCACAGCAACTCCACACGCCAGCATGATAAGAAGGAAAGTCAAAACAGATAAACATGAATCCCATGATTCATGCCAGCTTGCTTAAGAAAGAAGTGGTCCACCCCAAGCCAAGAGAAGTAAGAAGTTGGCACCCCTTGGTCCCCCCCTTTGGCTGCCCACAACCTACCTTATTTGGAGAGATTTTATGGCATGAAAGTGTTTTCTTCCATGTATTTACCCCCACACTTTAGGAAGAAAGTGGTCACCACTTATTTTCCTTGTTTTCTTTTGCTTGGGCCCTAAGTCTCATGACTCTATATAAGGAACCCCTTGTATGAAAATAATAACTTTTTATCATGAAATAATATTGAATTCCTCCAATTGCTGTGTGCTATTTGCTGTGTGCTAAAAGGGATTCTGTGTGAGCCCTTCTTCTTCTCGGTGTTCTGCGCCCAACCTCCAGCCACCATCCAACTCTCCAAACCCTGGCCGCCAACTCCATATTTCATCTTCCCCTTGCTGTTTTCTCTCTTCTATTTCTTCCTTGCTTTGATTTCTCACCCTTGAATGGTTGTTTGCAGGTCCCTCGACTCTGACAAAACCAACGACTCCAGCCAGGCTGTAATCAGATCATCGAGCAGAAAGCTGGGAATCCGTGAGTCTTTGGCTTGATTTTTTAGGCCGCATCCAGGAGTGAGAGTGACCCCTTCACACACGATCAGCATCGGGTGCATCAACCATTGTCAGGTACACCCCCTCTGCCTGCCAGATGGTTTATTGAAAATGAACTAGCCCAAACTGAGACTTCTCAACCTTGGCGGTCAGCTTTCTGTTGCTTTAGGTCCTGTTATGCATGCTCTTAGTTTTTTAATTTCATATAGAACTCTTTACATCATTCTTTGTTTTGATCTTCAGGATTAAAACATATAACTCAATATTTAAAAACATATAACTCAATATTTAAAAACATAAAAAAATAATTGTATGCATATATAGTTTTGCATCAATGATCTCCGAGTCCTCGATTTCTGGCTGACCTTGCCATTGGACTGAATACTATGGATAGCCTTTTATCCGGGTACTGATGGCTCGATCATCCAGGATGTGCTCAATCCTTTCCTTATTAATAGGTCATATTGTAAGTAGACATTCTGGGGTGGGTTCACTCTCAAGAAAAGGGAGAGGTTCAATGAGCTCACTAGGTATCGCTGCTAGCTCCCGATACTCCATAAGGTCTGATGTATTGAAGGTATAACTAATACCTAATTTGGGTGGCAACTTGAGCACATAGGCATTGGGTCCAATTCTCTTCATTATTCTGAATGTTCCAGCTTTGCGAGCATGCAATTTTGTTACGGTCCCTGGAGGAAACCGCTTAGGGCTAAGCCTGATCATTAAAATCTCCTGCAGAAAACTCTAGCTTTTTTTCGAGAATTAGCCAAGTTCTTATAGAGTTCATTAATTAGGTTTATCTTGTGATTAATATCTTGATGCAAATGCTGTGCAGAGGTTAGTGCAAGTGTAGACAGATGAATTAGGTTTGTGGACTTATTGGACTACCTACATCTACTTCCTATCGAAAAGAAGTTGATTAGGCCTTAACTATAACTTGGGCATGGGGCATGAGTCATGGTTGATAGATGACATGCAATTGAGAATTTGCCAAGAATTTCTAATAGATGCCAGTGGGTCTTCTAGAAATAGGTAGAAAATGGGATGGGTTCTAAGGATTCATGCAACTTGGTAATCTAAACATAATGTAACCTAATGGTACAAGAAACATGAGATGACTCAGGGAAGGGTAGGAAATAGGAAGGGAATTCAGGAACTGGTTCTGGGCTAAAGAGACTAACCTTAATGTATGAACATTGGGTTATATCTATAGGCAAGAAAAGATCCATGCTATAGAAGGATGGGTCAAGAGTTTCTGGAAAGAGGTCTTCAATGGGAACTATGGGAGGGGATTCATCCTAAGGGTACTGAATTAAAGAGATCATGTCCTCAAAAAACTCCTCGAGCTCTAGAATTGTAGGACTAGGCTCTATAATTAGGCTTTCTTCTAGGGGCTCCTCAGGTAAGATTCTAATGATAGGGTCAGGTTCTTCATGGTCCTCTTCCTTCAACTGTACTTCCACTATAAGTTTGGTCTGGGTGTGGCCAGGGTCAGCTAACTCTAGATTGGCTTCTACCTGGGTTTCTACTAGGTCAACTATTTCTAGGTCTTCTATAGGTATCTCTTCTTCTTCCTCATACTCCTTCACTAAGCTCACATCAGCTTCATATATCTCCTCTTCAAGGTCATTCTGATGGACCAATGGTGTGGTAAGAGCGGTTTGGCTAAGGAAAAATTGACTAATGACTAGGTTAGGCGTGGGTTAACTAAGAGAAAGGAGACTATACCCAAAGGTACTAATCCTATTGGTTAACTGGTCAATCATGTTGGTTGCTTGGTTATTGGATTGGGTCAGTTAATCAAATCTATGATTTATTTGATTTACCTGGGTGGTTAACTATGCAAACTAGTTTTGGGATAGGGTATTGGATTGGTTAATCTGGGTATTGGTTTGGTCAAGCCTAAAGTTCATCTGGTTCATCTGGGTGGTTAGCTGCTCATTCATGGCCTTAATGAGAGCTTCCAGATTGGATTCCATGGTTGAGCTAGGGCGGGGTTTAGACTGTTGATATTTGGTCCCTAGTCTAGTGGTCATGCAATCAAGAAATCAAGGTAAAATGATGTAGTCAAGCATGCAAGGGTTAGTACGTTCTAGGGTTTGCTAGACCTAGAGCCAAAACTGAGTGGGTCGACTCAACTTATACCCAACTCAACAACTAATCCTTTCTCTGGCCAGGTAGAAGGTGGGAGTGTGGGAGGCCCCGCTGCTTTCGCAGGAACCCAATTAAAAACCACAACACCACTTACGTCATTTGACTCTGGACCCCCAGCCTTAGACACTAGATTCCAGTAATAGTTGGAGAATTGAATGCACAAGTTGGCCCAGATAATTCGGACCCGACCTGTTGGTGTCACCGAGCCCACTAGGGCAAATTAAGTCTAATTAAATTTAATTAAGGCTTAGGTTAGGATGATGGTGGTTGTTTTGGGCCCAGGACAGGTGATGAAATCCTATCCTGATCTGAGATAGTGAATTGCCCTTAAGAATAGTTTAATCAAATGATACACATTCAATGATCCTGATGCAATCTAACAGCAATTAGAAAAATAAAAAATATTTTTGGGATTTTTATGAAATATCAAGTTAGGTTTAAGTTTATTATATTAGCAAACAAAAAATGGGCTTGGGATTGAGGGGTTTGGAAGTTGGTTAAGGTAGGTTCAATCAAGTGTGCAGAAATCACAGAATCTGAAAGTTAGGGCTTGGTTTGGTGTAGAATTTGACATAGTTTTTGATGCAAAAAAAATCTAAAAAATTTAAAGAAAATAGGATGGACGGTGATGATGATCTATATCATATTTTATGCAAAAAAAAAAATAGATGATAATGCTAATCCTATGGCTTTCGGACTGGTGCAGAAATCTCAGGATTTCAGTTAGGATTTCTAAGATGCCAAATTTTAGGACCTTTTAATTTCTATAAAATTAATTAAAAATTATGAAAATTAACAGGACAAAATAGATGATACGTCATGAAAATCTCACAGAAAAATAAAATATATAGATATATTAAATTAACTAAAATCTAGATACCTAATGCAGAAGACAGGATGAAGAAATTCAGGGATGCAATTTCTTTTGTGTTTTTGATGAAGATGCAACTATCTTAAACTAGCTTCGATACCAAATTAATGCAAGATGACTCTAAGATTTCTAAATATGCAGGAAAAAATAGTAAACTAATGTTTTTTTAGAATTTTTTTATAATTTTTATTTGCGGGCTAAATTTTTAAAATCAAGTAAAGACTAGTAGGATGAATAGTAATACAAAGAATCATCATAATTGCAGTCATGCTCATGCAAAATAATAAAAGTCAAGACCCGAGAAATGAGAAATTCTTGGCTTAGGATAGCTAACCTTCAATCAAAATAGAAATTAAGAGTGCGAAGGTTTGTACCAGGCAGAGATTGAAGAACTTGCCAATGAAGAGGTCACACAGCTCTCAAATTGATGCCTGAAAGATGAAGCCTTCAGTTCCTTGGATGTAAGGGCTATGTTGGATGGTCTTGGAGCCAAAAAGGGCCTCCTCTGGGAGGGTGAAAACATCTCGAGGATCCTGCAAGCATCAGAGGTTAGAAAAAAAACAAGTAAACAAAAGAAAGAAATAAGGATTGAAGGAAGAGAAAGAATCAGGGCTTGGAGTTACTGGAGGCTTGGAGAAGATGATTGCTCTGGACTTTAGGCGGCAATGGAATCTTCTCCTTGGACATTGAAGAAGATGGCTAGGGTGTGGGAGAATTCTAGGAATGGTGGTCGGCCAACACAAGAACAAGAACCCAAAGTAACCCAAAAACTAGAACCCAAGAACACAATCTTGAAAAATTTTAGCAAAGTTTTAATTCATAAGAAGTTCTATCTTACAAGAGGAAGAGGGGTGGGAAATTTATAGAGTTTTCCCATGTCCCCTCCTTGTTAGGATAGAATTACAAAGTAGAGTGGGAGAGGGATTACAGGTTTGCTTAAGATTAGGAGAATACACTTTGAATGAAAATAAAACTAGTTCTCTTTATTATACTTGCATTTCTCTCCTCATTTGACTTGGTCCAAGGGCTCTCTTTGGGCTTGGGCACTAATATGGAGTTGGGCTTGGCTTTAGGTTAGCAAGGGGCATCTTCCTTTGGATTGGTGCATGGGCTTTGGGCCCTGGAAGCTGGGGTGCCCTGGTATCAGCATATTCCTTGGAATCTTGGTTCTGGGGCTCATGGGCTTGACTCCTGGGCTTGGTATCTCTTGGCCTGGGGTGCTGGCATATTCTTGGAATCATGAGGCATCCTGGTCTGGGAATATTCTCTGGCATCTAGACGATATCAAGGCATTTGGAGGGCATCTAGGGCATTTGAAAGGCATCTTGGACCCTGGGGTGGCAAACAAGGCCCAATAAGCTGATATGATGGCCTCTAGCTCTTGGATGAGGCCTGGTAGAACTCCAAAATAGTATAACCTTGTCTCTTGTACAAAAATTGGACCGGTACTGGACTAATACAAAGGTACATGACTCAATGACTGGACTAGGGTTGAGACAAATCAACTATCCTCAACTTATTACAGTACTCAATCTTACTTGATTACAAAATTTGACATATTGCTAAGTAAACTAGATAGGGCCTAGTAATCTATGTTTGATCCTGGTGCCCCCACCACCATGTCCATCCAGTCATAGGAGCTAAGTAGGGTTTAAAGGCCCTCTTAATCCATTCAATAGGATCTCCTATGATGTGTTGGGGTGCCGTTATGGCCTCATCCCATAAACAAGTATGGTGAAAGGATTGTTGTTTTAATCATACTGTGGTTATGCATATTAGGGTTAATATGCATATTTATTGGAATATATGTCATGTTGGCATGTTTAATTAGGATGTGTTTGAGACCATCAAAGCTCTCATAAAATTATATTTAGTCATAGTATAAGTTAATCATAATGCAAATTTATTTAGGGTTCGATTAGCCAATTGGTTCTACGCAAGTTGTTCTGGAAAGGTAAAGAGAATGTGGTTTTTAATTGGTTCCATTATCTGACCTGGCCAATTCATTTGGTATTTAAGAAAAGCAACGGGGGGACCCCCTTATCTCTCCCACTTACTTAGCCAATTTGGTTATATCTAGACCTTAAATTGGAAATGCTAATTCATTAAGCACACTACAATTTGCCTTCCTTCATGCCAAGCTAAATTTATATCAAAACTATAGTAGGTTTGTTGAGCAAACTCAAGGCTTACTATTAGGGTTTGATAAAAAGAAAATTTGACATGGTGCATTTTATGCTTTATAGTACGCTTGATAATGTTACTTTGTTGAGCAAACTCAAGGATGACATTATTCAATTATAACTATATAAAATGAAGGGTCTGACTAAACTAAGATATTATGGTTTGTCGTGCAAACACAATGCTGTAAGTGTCTTAGAGGCAAGTATTATGTTGAGAATTGCATGGGATGCAGCTGGAAATGAATTTCCTACCCTTGAACTTATAAATGTTTGTTGTGCAAACATATGACATTTATAAGGAATTAGGATCTTAACCCCACTAAAAAACTAGATATTGGTTTTTCATTTACCATAGTTGAGGGTTATGGTATTTGAAAAAAATAGTGAAAGACATAGTTGGATTTAAAGTCCTTATCTAATTATGATTATCATCTTGAGTGGTCTGCTTATATATTATTCTTGTCTGACTATAGATTTAAATTAATGGCTTCATCATTATCACTGTAAGGCATACTACATGCTAATAAGCTGACCAGACCAAACTATATGGACTGGTTGAGAAACTTGAGAATAGTACTTGCTTAGGAAAAAGTATCCTACATCCTTGATTCTTCAAATCCAGATCCAATCGGAGATGATGTGATAGAGGAGGAAAAGGCCACTTATAGAATGTGGTAGAATGATAACTTGACTATCAAGTACATCATGTTAGCCTTGATGAGCAATGAGCTATAGAGGCAACATGAAGATATGGAACCTCAATCCATACTGCTCAATCTCGAAGAGCTATATGGAGAGCATGGTAGGACTGCTAGATATGAGATATTGAAGTAGTTGTTCCAGGCATGTATGAGCGAGGGCTCACCCATACAGGTCCATGTTCTCAAGATGATTGACTTAATCACTCGATTAGGTCAATTAGGCTTTGTCATAAATAGGGAGCTTAATCAAGACTTAATCCTGCAGTCATTCCCAGATTCCTTCTCGTAGTTTATAATGAATTACCACAAGAACAAATTGAATATGGCATTGCCTAAGCTATTGAATATGCTCAAGACAGCAGAGAGCCACTTCAAAGGTGATAAGGCTCAACTTCTTCTGGTTAATGGAAAGAAGAAGCAGGCAATAAAGAAGGGTTCAAAGAGAAAGCTAAACCCAGAGAAGAGCATCAAAAAGTGGAAGAAGGCAAAGATGTCTTCAAATGATGGATCATGTTTCTTTTATGGCAAGATGGAACATTGAAAGAAAAACTACAAAATGTACCTTGCAAGTCTGAAGCAAGATGCCAATAGAGCATCAAGAGATTTGTTTATGATACAAACAAACTTATCATTGAGTTTTTCAACTTTTGATTCTGTTGGGAATTCTTGGTGTGGTATGTAATCATGGATTTCAAAACTTTGATCATTATGAAATCCAAAGACACTAAAATTCCTAATCCAGGATCTCCTTTATGCATTTCAAAAGTAAATCAACAAAATAAATATAAATAAATGATCATATAACATATATGGATTGCTGAAATCAAGAAATTCCACTAGGCACATAAATGTATGCCCTCCAAAGATGATCCACACGAGAATCTATTCAAAAAAGTACTCTTTTTTAATTGCTTGATTCTTCTTAGCAGCATATTCTTCAAGCGCAGTCTTTTTTTCTTTAGTTAGACCTTTCCCTCTTCAAGAGCACTCTAAGTGCTCTCTAATGACACCTTTTTTCCTTATCAAACCTTCTTCTAACTCTCTTTATACCCTGTCTTAAAGTAGAGGACTTGTCCTAATGGATGGACCTTGTCCTGATAAGGAAGCAGAGTAATTGGAAGGCTTCGATATATTTTCTCTGATTCTAAAACCCATTCCATCCCCCTTTAAATAGAGATTGAGGGGGCATGAATATGGTGATGGGGACATCCGATCAAACATAGACTTCAAGCTTTAATTTGTTCTTTAAGTCATGTGTTGGTTAATTTTTGTTAAGTTATGTAATGAAATCCAAATTTTGTGAGTCCTGTAATAAAGTGAGCCAGTTGTGTTCACAAAGTCAGTGGAAGTTCCTTGTTTAGTCCATTAAGTCTTGTTTATCTGTTCAGTGAGTCAATTTGTTTATTTAGGCCTATTTTGAGTCCTGTTAGTTAGGCCTTTTGAGTCCATATAATTTTATTCAAGAGGAGGACCCTTGGACCCACACTCAAGTTACCAGCCCAACATCTGGACTCCCTTTATGCCACCCAAGCCCTCCAGGAGATGGTGCCCCAGCATACCAGGCCCTAGGCGCCTTAAGCCCACAAGCTCACATGTTGAATGGCGCCCAGTCCAGATCCCCAAGGAAGTGGTGCCCAGATCCAAGCCTTCAAGCCCATGGCACCCTCTCCTCCCAAGCCCACTATAATTGGCACCCAGGCTTTGACCTAGTTAAAGAAGATTTCATCCAAGCCCACCAGGGAGTGGAAAATTCAAAGTAGCCCAAGAGGATTTCATCCCAACCCAAGCCCATGGAGAAAAGTCAAAGCTTCAAAGTTCTACAAGGAGTCCAACATCCAAATCCTACTAGAATTTAGGCCTCCTAATTTCAATCAAACTTTGTACTCCTAATTCTAGTTAAACCTTACACTCCTTGTCCCATACAAACTTGTAATCTAATTTTGACAGAAAAAGGGCCCTGGGTGAATCTATAAATACCGCACCCCTCCCCCTCTTGTAATCTAATCTCTTTTCATGAATTAAAACTCTAGTGAGTTTTTCTTGTGATAATTTGTGTTCTTTGGAAGTGTATGTGAGACTTGTCTTTTTTTTCTTCTTACTGAACCCTAGCCATTGCCCATCTAAGCAAGAGCCCAAGACGCCCACCATCAGCCCTCCAAGATCCAGATGCTCAAAGCTTCTTCAATTGGCCGCCAGCCTCTCTAACAGCCCTCTCTTCCCTTCTTCCATTTTTTTCCAGTTTATTATTTTTCTCATCATCTGTGACCCTAACCCATGACATTTGCAGGATCCCTCCAGTGAAACCATCCTCAGATGACGTTTTCTTTGCTCTCGAGCAAAGCTGATAAAAAGCCAACGGATTTGTGAAAAAGTGACCGGATCATCCAGGCACTGATCTGAGTTGAGAGATCTCTTCTACAACAATAATAAATCATTGCCTGATATGTTAAACCTAATTTCCTTCTCATTTTTTCTGATTTTTTGAAGGTGAACATGCTCCTAATAGGCCTTCTTAGACCTAGGATCCTGATTTTCTTTTCTCTTTGATTAATCTAGCATATGGGTAGGATGCTAATTGATACAGGATAACCCTAACCTAATCTAGGCTAGTTTCGGGAATCAAAACCATAAAAAAATCTAAAAAAAATATTTGCTTGCTTTAATCTGATTTTCTTCATCTTCATCCCTTGCATATCATCCTGCATCATATTAGAATCCCATCCCTCATCATATGGGGTGTCAGATGAAGAGGGAAGGAACCATAAAAGGGTGCGTATGTTGATGATGGGGCGTGAAGAAGAGTTGCATTCTCTTCTCCGAAAGAAAAATGAGGTGCCACTTAGTCTTCTATCTAGAAGAACATAGGTTCGATTCCATGCCCCATCAAATAAATAATTATTTATAGTTAATTGGGAGTGACATGAGGTGCCTTCTCATGAGGAGGCACCTCTTGCAATTACGTGCGTGCAAAAAGTAGATGTGCCTTTCTTATTCTACTGTATCTAGGGTGCCAATGAGTCCATAGTCATGAGTTCAAACCCCAACTAGCCTGTATTTTAATTATTTATTTAAATAATAAATTTATAATAAATTTAAAATATATAAATAAAATTTAACTCATTTTAAACTCAAATAAATTGGTCCAAAAGAGACTACAAGCCCGGGTCGACCCAAACTTGCCAAATTAGGCTTAATTCAAATCTAATTTGAATTAAAATACTTAAAAAAATCTTGAAAGATTTTGTAAAATAATAATCAATTCTAGATATGCTACCTAACACATGGATAATCTTAATTTAAGTCCATCTTAAATTAATTATCCTAATAAGCAAGCAATCAGACCTAAACTAATTAGGTTAGGAGTTCCAGTTAACCCATGTATGCTAGTATATGAACCTGGCTAACCAATTTTGGATCTAAAATCTTAATATATTAAAATGAACTTCTTCAATGAGTTATCTAATGTGTGTGACCCTCTGGATTCCTCATCTAGATAGTAGTAGGTTTATGTTTAGCTCGAATTGATTTAATTTGGCAATTGACTAGCCAAATTAGTCAAATTGAGCTAATCCAAAGTGTCAATTTGATCCAACTTTTAAATTGACTCATGAATCCATCTTTTATTCATGAAAACTTACAAGATATGATTGACATCTAGCTATGTATCATGCCTACCTGGAAGATGAGAAATTTGGTTAAAATTATCAAAATGCCCTTCAGTGGCAAGTTATCGTGCAATTCAATCCTTCGATCTTTCTTTATCCTGATTAAGTAATGGGTATGGATAAATGTCAAACCCTTATACTTAATCCATTCGAATCTTTAATCACTAATGAAGACTCAACCGATGATAAATTAGAAAATCATTTCTAATTTTAGCATGATTTGATCAAAGACTTCTTGAGTCATCATTCGATGAGATAACATGCGATAACTTCTCCCTTACTAGGAGTGATCGATTCCTTATTGACCTATTCATTACCTTCATCACAATTCACCATATCCAAAAGTACCCCATACATGATTTAATTGTCATGAATGAGTATGCACCAAAACATAGGTTCACGTGCACAAGATACTATGGTGATCTCAAATCTAAGGATTACATGCACAACTCCTACTATGAGAACATTCTTTTTGATAAGTAAGACTTCCATTAGATATTCTTTTATTGAATCAATTCAGTGAACTCATAATCTAATAAGCATCCACATCCTTATATTAGTGTTACTACACAAGTGGTCGTGAGACCAACCACCCTTTCCATCAAGCATACATAACCACCCTTTCCATCAAGCATACATAGGATGTGCTAGTCTATCCAGATTTATTGATCTTTGAATTGATGATCCAATAACTAGAAATATTTTAGATTAGAGTTTATAGATTTTAGGTCTCATAATTATCCCTGTAATCCTAAAACCATTGCCCTAATCTATGGGATTTATCAAAATCTTATAATAAAACACAAGACATATCATATGATGAATCAAAACTGCCTTTATTATCATTCATGAGTTGGAAGAAATTACAAATTTATCACTAAAATATTAAATGTGATTGGCTTTTATGGCATAATTCTTTTATATTCATGGGTATTGGATACCGCATGTTGGTCTCACATATGCAAATTTTTGCAGGGACTCCACAAGATTAGAAGATTGAAGAAAGGTAACTTCAAGCTTTATGGCACCAGTGGAGAGGTGACTCATACAAAAGCTGTTGGAACCTACATGTTATTGTTTCCTTCAGGCAAGATATTGAAATTAAAAGATTGTTATTACATTCTAGATGTTGTTAGGAATATTATTTCTATTTTTTTTATTAAGACAAGGTTTTAAAATAAAAGTTGAGAGTAATGGTTGCTCCATTTTTGATTCTAATGACTTTATAGAATGGGTAAATTTGTGAATGGTCTTTTAATTCTATCTCTCAATGATGAAGTATTGCTTGTAGAAAAAAAAAGAGATAGAGAGATGATACTAATAAAACATTCCTTTGGCATTGCCGATTAGGTCATATAAGTGAGTCAAGGATTAATAAGTTATACAAAGATGATTTCTTTGGCCCTTATAATTATAAATCATTAGGAACTTGTGAATCTTATCTCATGGGTAAAATGACCAAGTCTCCATTCACTGGACATGGAAAAAGGGTAACTGAGTTGTTAAGGTTAATACATTTAGATGTATGTGGACCTATGTCAACTTAGGCTAGAGGAGGATACTCTTATTTCATCACATTTATTAATGATTTATCTAGGTTTGTATATGTTTATCTCATGAAACATAAATCTAAAGCCTTTGATAAATTTAAAGAGTATCAAAATATGGTTGAGAAATAAACTACAAAAAGTATTAAAGTCCATCGATCTGATCAAGGTGGAGAATACTTATCAAGTAAATTTCTTAATCATCTTTAAAAAATGGTATTCCCTCTGAATGGACTCCACCATATACACCATAATTAAATAGTATAGCAAAAAGGAAGAATCGTACCTTGTTTGACATGGTAAGGTCCATGATGGGCTTCACATATCTTCCAATATCTTTATGGGGATATGCCTTAGAAACTGCTACATATGTATTAAATAAAGTACCATCAAAATCAGTACCTAGCACTCAATATGAATTAAGAAATGGCAAGAAACCTAGTCTAATATCTTATCATTTGGGGTTGTCCAACTTATGCTAAAATGAAATTTGGACATAAGCTAAGTGCTAAGGTGTTGACCCCTGGAATGATTTTGATGATCACAAATATTTGAGCATATATTTGATACTAATTCTTTCAAACTACTTGAGAGGTTTTGCAGGAAATTGGTACCTTTAGTTTAAAAGGTTTCAAATTGATTGGAAGGTAATTCATTATGTATAAAGTTTTGTGAACTTGAACTTGTAAAAGCCCTAGTTTTGTCAATATTGTAATCTTGTGAAATGGGCTGAAAATTGTAAAATTAAGAGTATGTAGATTTGCTTTTACATGATTCAATTATTGAAGAGTTTTGGAGAAGCTTGAAGCATTTGTTGAAGACTTTGCAAGAGTTGATCGTTTGTGGCACGGCACGGAGAAAGTTTCAGAGTTTCAGTATCAAGAGCCGACTCCTATCCCAAGAGCTGACTAATGGAAGAACATTTTTTTCTGAAGCCTGAGATCTCGAGCCGACTCCTGCCCCAAGAGCCGACTCGTTCAGAGTTATGAATTTTGATGGACTGAGAACTTGAGCCGACTTTGCCCTGAAGAGCGACTATAGGTATTCATCATTTTGAATTGACTGAAAGCAAGAGCCAACTCCAGTCTGAAGAGCTGACTCTTACAGAATTTTATTTGGGTTGTTTGAGACTTCGAGCCAACTCGTGGACCTCGAGCCAACTCGTGTAGCCATTTTCTGCACTCCAACGACTAGTTGCTGAAGTTGATTTTTGAACTCCATTTCCTCTCAACAGCTTTTTCATGAATCCCAAAGCCCTACAATGGCCATATCTCTTAGAAAACTATAAAAAGGAGTGTTTTGAAGATTAAATAATTTATTAGAGCATTATATGGAATTATCTTGAGATATCGAAGAGCTTTTAAAGTCTTTAACTACCTACTTCAAGAGCTTTCAAGTTGGATTAGTACCGTAGGTGAAATCTGAACACCTCTCACTATCGTAGTCCAAAGAAGTCGTCGATAATCCAAGCAACATAGAACTCTCTCACTAGATGAGGATAGTACCTCTCCTGCATAGTACAGAATGGTACTAATCCTGCATCAGTGAGCACCTATCGTAAGCTGAAATGGTGCCTATCAAAACACTCCAGGTCGACTCTCCTCCCAGAGGCTACTAACTTCCCTACCATCCTCTCTGCAGGGGGGGAACTCGGTGTGGCAGAACTGCTAGCCTGTGCAGGGTCAAATCTGGCCTTCGATCTCCTCTCTACACCACGACTAGGTCTCTCCCTAACTGCAAGTCTCTTCCTGGGACCCATTACAGCAAGCTAAATAGGAAGAAAGAAGATAGGTTCAATCAGACTTAGAACTATAGGACTGGCTACAGGCTGAGGTAAGGAGAGTTTCATTTCTTAAAACGTGTTCAGACAGGTTTTGAAAACTAGGATTAAAATAATTTTGGGTTGTAAAATACTCCCAAAAAAAAATTGGAAAACTGTCAATCAGTTTGAAGGTGTGATTCTTACAACTTATACTTTGATTAAATGACAATACCCCGTATGGATAATTAAAAAATTTTTTTGGTTGTTAAAACTCAATTGAACTTTTGTAAAATACTTTTTGTAAGTCCAAAATATCAAAACACATGGAATTTGGGTTTAAATCAATTAGGGTTTTAGAAAAGTGGTGAAATGTCTCAAAAACATCATGAAAAACCTTTCCAAAACAGTGATAAAACAATAAATGGATTTAGAATACTAGATTTTAAATAAAAAACTAATTTTTCTGCCCAAAATCAATCAAACAGTGTTTTTCTGAAAAAGGGATGAGATAAGCGTGAAAATGACCAAAAAGTCATGGGAAATCCAAGAAAAATGCCATTAAACCGCTATTCCCTTAAATGGAGCTTTAGAAATCCATTAAAACTTATGAAAATCTGGTTAGAATCTTAAAAAATAGCCGGAAAAGCCCTATTCATGGTTCAATGATAATAAATGAAAAACGAAAATTCAAGAAATAAAAAGAAAATAGAGTGAAATTAAAAGAGGGTTTACCTGATTTGTGATGGGTTAAAATGGAAATGGGAGGATTTGGATAGAGGGGGACCACTGTTGCGAGAAATCGACGGGTGGAAAATAAGGACAAAACCCTCGGTTGGCCCTTTTTAAAAATAGGTTCTGTTTCGCAAGTGTCGACACTTAGTATTTGTCAAGTGTCGACACTTGGTCAGGTGTCGACACTTGACAATTTCCAAGTGTCGACACTTGGCCAAAATTTTAAGAAAATCCAAATTTTTTTAGAAAAATAGTAAACAATTTAATCAGATTTTTGGGGCTTAAACCAAGTGGTTTTGAGTGAAAAGATTTAGGTATAATTAAAACTATGAGAGTTTTAGGAGAATGGATCAATGATACCTAACTCTCTTCTAATCAGACAGAACCTATCCTCACACAAAGGTTTGGTAAAACATCTGCTAACTGATCATCAGTACATACAAAATCAAGAATAACATTAGAGTTTTGTATATGATCTCTTATGAAATGATATCTTATTTCAATGTTTTACTTCTTGAATATTGCACAGGATTTTTAGATAGATTGATTGCACTAGTATTGTCATAGCTTATGGGTGTCTTAGTTAGTTTAATGCCAAAATTTTCGAGTTGTTGTTTGATCCAAAGGATTTGAGCACAACAGCTTCCAACTGCTATATATTCGGCTTCCACCGTAGATAAAGCAACTGAGTTCTGTTTTTTGCTACTCCAAGAGATCAAATTTACTCCAAGAAACTAACAGGTTCCACTAGTACTTTTACGGTCAAGTTTACACCCAGCAAAGTTAGCATCAGAATAAGCAATCAATTCAAATGAAGAATCTCTAGAGTATCATAAACCAATTTTAATTGAACCAGATAGATATCTAAGTATGCATTTAACAGCCAAAAGATGAGACTCTTTAGAATTAGACTGATATCTAGCACACATACAGACGCTAAACATGATATCTGGCCTACTGGCTGTAAGATATAACAATAAACGATCATGCCACGATATAATTTTTGGTCAATAGATTTACCTGATTCATCCTTGTCAAGTCTACAAGTAGAGCTCATAGGGGTACCTAAAGGCTTAGTGTTCTCCATCCCAAACTTCTTGAGTATTTTTTTTGTGTATTTTGCTTGGTTGATGAAGATCCCTTCTTTGGTTTACTTTATTTGGAGTCGGGGAAAAAATTCAGTTCTCCCATCATGCTCATCTCGAACTTATCCTGCATTAACTTTGAAAAATCTTGACAAAGAGATTCATTAGTAGCACCAAATATTATATCTACATTGATTTGTACTACTAAGAGATCATCATTCTTTTTCTTTAAAAACAAAGTTTTGTCTACATTACCTCTAGTAAAATCATTTTTGAGCAAGAAAGAGCTTAAACGATCATACCAAGTTCTTGGAGCTTGTTTCAATCCATACAAAGCATTATGAAGTTTGTAAACATGATTTGGAAATTCAGAATTTTCAAAACCAAGGGGTTGCTCAATGTAAACCTCTTCTTCAATTAGATCATTTAAAAAGGCACTTCTAACATCCATTTGATACAATTTAAAATTCATGAAGCAAGCAAAAGCCAACAATAGCCTATTGCCTCAAGTCTAGCTACAGGAGCAAAGGTTTCATCAAAATCTATTCTTCCTCCTGATTGTATCCTTTGGTAACTAGTCTAGCCTTATTTCTAGTAACTACTCCATTTTCATCAAGTTATTTCGAAAAAACCCACTTTGTACCAATAATTGAAGTATTTGAAGGCCATCTACTAATGTCCAAACATTGTTTCTTTGAATTGGTTAAGTTCATCTTGCATAGCATTTATCCAATTACTATCAACAGCTTCCTCAATAGTTTTAGATTCAATTTGAGAAACAAAAGCTAAGTAATCACAGATATTTCTAAGGGATGATCGATGAGTACTTACACCTTTAGATGGATCACCGATAATTAGTTCTTTTGGGTGTCCATGAGCATACATCCATCTTTTGGTAATGGATTAACCGTTGACGTGTTTCATCACCTTGTGCTTGACCTCCTTTAATGTTTTGATCATCGTTCTGTTCCTTGGTAAGCCCTTCATTGTTATTTGTTCCTTCAGTTTCTTGCTACCTGTTTCATCAGAGAGTACATCTTCTTTTCTTGAAGATTTTTGGTTAGATTCATCAAATACCACATGTATGGATTCTTCAACAATAAGTGTTCTTCTGTTGAAGACCCTGTATACCTTACTAGATGTGGAGTAGCCTAGAAAGACTCCCTCATCTGATTTGGCATCAAATTTACTTAAATTATCCTTACCATTATTTAAGATGAAACAACGGCATCCAAAAACATGAAAATAATGAATTGGGTTTTCTACCCTTCCAAAGCTCATAAGGTGTTTTCTTTAGAATTGGTCGAATTAAAACTCGATTTAAAACATAGCATGCAGTATTTATGGCTTCCACCCAAAAATATCTAGGTAAGTCATTTTCACAAAGCATGGTGCGTGCCATTTCTTCAAGAGTTCTATTTTTTCTTTCTACTATCCCATTTTGTTGAGGTGTCCTAGGTGCAGAAAAATTATGATGGATGCCATTTTCAATACAAAATTTATCAAAATCAACATTTTCAAATTCGGTTCCATGATCACTTCTCAAAGATATGACTGAAACACCTTTTTCATTCAAAACTCTTTTATGAAATCTAATGAATTCAGAAAAAGTTTCATCTTTATGTGCTAAAAACATGACCCATGTAAATCATGAGAAATCATCTACAATGACTAGACCGTACTTCTTACCTCCCAAACTAGATGTTCTAGTTGGCCCAAAGAGGTCCATGTGAAGCAACTCCAAAGGTCTAGATGTAGAGATTACTCCTTTTGGTTTGAAAGAGGATTTGGTTTGTTTTCCAAGTTGACATGCACTGCAGATCTTGTCTTTTTCAAAATTGAGTTTAGGCAAATCCTTTACCAAGTTCTTTTTGCTAAGTTTTGAAATTAAATGCATGCTTGCATGTCCTAGTCTGCGATGCCAAAGCCAACTAATTTCATCGATCTTAGCTTCCATTGCCACTAGGCATTGACCATTTTGAATAGGGAGATCATCAAGATCAACCATATAAATATTGCCATGCCTTTGACCAATGAACTTAATGCCATTGTCATCTAGACTAGAAACAATGCATAAAGAAGATTCAAAAACAACTTTAAATTTTTGTCGCAAAATTGGCTAATGCTAAGCAAGTTAAGTTTCAAACCATCAACATATAAGACATTATCAATATAAGAAGAAGGGGTGATATGGACTTTACCAATACCGATAATTTTGCCCTATCCATTATCACCAAAAGTTACATAGCCACCATTTTGATATTCGAGTGATGAGAACTGCTCCACATCTCCTCATATGCCTTGAGCAACCGCTATCAATATACCACATCCTCTCTTATTGGTTGCAAGGCATACCTGCAATAAAGATCAAGTGGAGACTTTAGGTACCCAAGCCATCTTGGGTCCTTTTTGGTTAGTGGCATTGGTTCCTTTCGGAACCCAAACTTTCTTAGTGTTACTTAATCTTCTTTTGTTGCACATATTAGATTTGTGTCCTTTAGTACCACAAGTATAGCAAATAATGGATGAAGATGCAGGAACAAAGAAATTTTTAAAAGTTTTTGTTTCTTATGAGTTCTGAATCCTAAACCTGCTTTATCAAATACTGCTCTTTGGTTATTCAAAAGCAAATTCAATTTTTCAGAACTAGAAGTAAATCTTTCTACAAAAGGTTTAATTTTTAATTTCTTCTTTATATCTTTTTTTATTTAAAATTTCTTTACTTTGTTTTGACAAATTTTCATTTGAAAGTGAGGCACTTTTCTTTTTCAAGACTTCTTTATCTTTTTCAAGTGCTACAATCTTATCTCTCATAGTAATTTTCAAGTGCTACAATCTTCATCTCTTCTTCGGAGTCTTCGCTTGATTCCTCTCCATTCTTTTGTTTGAGGGGAGGCTCATAAGTCATTAGCGAACCCAACAGTTGTTTAAGTGGAAGAGTGTTGACATCCTTAGCTTCTTCAATAGCTGTTACTTTTGCATCTCAAGAAGCTGGTAGAGACCTGAGAAATTTGTTCACAAGTTCACCATTAGAAATAATTTTTCCTAGGCTTCTCATGCCATTCACAATATTTGTGAACGTAGTATACATCTCACTAATAGACTCAGTATGTTCCATTTAAACATTTCATACATATGAATAAGCATGTTGACCTTGGTAGTTTTCACTTAGTGTGTACCCTCATGGGTAACCTCAAGTGTATCCCAAATCTCCTTGGCAGAGAGATAATTAGATATTCTATTAAATTCACTTGGGTCAAGAGAGCAAAATAATAGATTCATAGCCTTAGCATTAAGCTCGATTTGCTTAATGTCATTCTCATCCCAATCATCTTCCATCTTTGGAGTGAGAATGCCATTAATCAACATCGTAGGCTGATGAGGACCTTTTACAATTGTCCTCCACAAATTATAGTCAAGAGCTTGAATAAATATGTGTATGAGTGTCTTCTAGTATGTGTAATTTGTGCCATTGAAAAGTGGGGGACGATTTGAAGCTTGACATTTAACTATACCCATTCCTATTGGGGCTGCCATGATCTTTTACTCAAGATCTTTGGACCTACAAGAGAGTACCGGTGCTCTGATACCACTTGTTGCCCAGAAATGGAGCCCAAGAGGGGGGGTGAATTGGATCTTTTAGAAAATTTAAAACAATAATGAGAGAGACTAGTGGTGCTAGTGAAAAATGATAAATTCAATACAAGATATTTAAAGCAGTAGCAATAATCAAAGAGCAAGAGAGGAAGAGAGCAATCACACACAAACACAAGGTTTATAGTGGTTCGGTGCAAACCTAGCACCTACATCCACTCCCCAAGCCATCCTTGGGAATTTCACTATAATCCAAACAAGATTACAGCTGACTTATTTTTCACAAGGCTCACAAGTCAAAACCTAAGTTGGATTTATCACTTAGGCTTACCAACAAACCTTAACACTTGTTTTGTCTTCCGACTCACAAGTTAACCCTAGTTGGTTTTATCCTTTTGGCTCACCAACAAACCACGATAACCTTCTTTCAAGACACCCTTGAAAGCAAGGTCAAATCATAATGTAAAAACAGATATACAATTTAAAACTAAAACAAACTCTCTTCAAGAGTAGAATGGAATCTTTGAAGCTCAAGTTGATGCTTTGTCTTGACTCTTCCTTGGAATATCCTTCAAAGTGCCTATTTTGGAATGAAGTAAGGATGAGCTTGTAGGCTTTTCAAGGAATCAAACTATAAAAGGCTTTTGATATGAAGTATTTGAGAGAATATAGCTTTTTTGGCTTTTGAGTAGACTTGAATACACTTCAATGCACTTCACTTCTTTTAGAATAGGGTTGGTGGAGGTTAAATACACCAAGAATCTTTCAAAAAATAGTTTGTGACCGTTGGAACCTCGAAAATAGCCGTTTGGAGCTTGAAAAGCAAGTTCTGCAAGTCAGAAAAATAGATCCGTTAGAGTTGTCAGGCTGCAAGTGTTGACACTTGGCTATTAGGTGTCGATACTTGGCTGTCAAGTGTCGACACTTGATCTCTAGGTGTCGACACTTGAACTTTCAAGTATCGACACTTGATGCACAAGTGTCAACACTTGACACAAAAATCCTCAAATAACAAAGTTCTGTATTTTCAAAATTCTCAGACCTTGAATCGACACTTGGAAACCTAAGTGTCGACACTTAGTGTCGACACTTGGTTCTGGGTATCGACACTTGGCGTGCCAAGGATTTTTGTTCATGCCAAATGCTGAAGTGTCGACACTTGACTTTCCAGGTATCGACACTTGAGACTAAAAAGCTCAGATTCAAGTGTAAATAACCTAGAAAACATAAATATAAATCTTGAAACTTAAATGAATCATAAACACATAATATTTAATCATGTAGATGCCCTTTTCCATGAAGAGGATGTCCAGATTTGTGAGAAATGCTCCGTGCCATGACGTGCCATGAAACATAAATTTTTGAGATTTGAGGTGCTTCTTCCTGAAAACTCATAACTTGAAATACACATTAGTATACAATATGTACTCAATGTTTTGTTATTCATCAAAATCACTGGGTGGAGCCAACATAAAGCTTCACCAACTCTACTCCATCATTGAATCCACTCATTGAAGAAGCTATGAAGCAGCTTGAAGAGCATTTAAGAGCATTCAAAGCTAGGCTTCATCTTGATCTACATCAGCAATATTTAAACAAACTTGGTTTGTTGTAGTTGCTTGTTTATCTTTTATCTATCTTTGTTTTCTCTCTAAGAATAGCAAGGGGCTGTGTCTTAAGAGTGGGTTAAAGGTTTTTATGTGAGCCTTGTGAAAACCTAAGTTGGGTTCTTGGTGATCCCGGTATAAAACCAAGTATTAGGGTTTTCTTTGGTGATCCATTTAAAACCAAAGGAGAGTTTTGGTTCTTGGTGATCTGGTATAAAACCAAGTGTTAGGATTTTTTTTGGTGATCCTGTTTAAAACCAAAGGGAGTTTGGGTTTCTTTTATGATCCAAGTGAAATCAAAGTGTATAGGTTTGGATTATGAGCCTGGTAAAACAATCCGACTGTATTCCGGTTGGGGGATATAGTGGAAATCCCAAGTGGTGCTTGAGTAGTAGACGTAGGAGCTGGTTGCTTCGAACCACTCTAAATCCTTTATGTTTGTGCTTGTGTTCTCATTGCTTCATTCCTCTTACTTAATTACTTCCGCATTGCATATTGCACCACAACACTAAAAGAATTTCAAAGTGCATATAATTGTGAAAAGTTTTTTTAATCCCAATTCACCCCCCTCTTGGGAAGCTACCTGGGAAACAAGTGGTATTAGAGTGGAGTCTCTGAAAGTTACTTAGAGTAAAGATATATGGCACATCCCATGAGCACTTCATTGGCTGAAGGTCAATCCACAAATAGACCTCCACTTTTCACCGGAACCAATTACACATATTGGAAGGCAAGAATGAAAATATACATTCAAGCCATAGATTTTCATTTATGGAAGATTATCCAGAAAGGACCTCACACACCATAATTAGAGTTAATGATGTAGAGGTTCTCAAACCAGAAGAGGATTGGGATGATAATGATATGAAATTAGCTGAGCTGAATGCCAAAGTGATGAATTTATTGTATTGTGCTTTGGAACCAAATGAGTTTAATAGAATTTCAACTTATAATTCTGCTAAAAAAATTTGGGACAAGCTAGAAATCACACATGAAGGCACCTCACAAGTTAAAACATCAAAAATCAATCTTTTTGTGCATAATTATGAGCTATTTAAGATGGATCCTAGTGAGACTATATCTGCTATGTATACTCGCTTTACTGATATTATAAATGATCTCAAAAGTCTTGGTAGAACTTATACTAATGCTGATCTTGTCCAAAAGATTTTGAGATCTTTACCAGATAAGTGGGAAGCCAAAGTGACAACTATTCAAGAGGTGAAGGACCTAAACACTCTGCCATTAGATGAACTGCTTGGATCACTTATCACACATGAATTGGCTATGCAACAAAGGACTGAGGAAGATACCAAAAGAAAGAAAGCTATAGCATTTAAAGCTATAGAAGAAGATAAAAATGAAGACTCTGACTCATCAGATGATGATGATCTAGAGAATGATGAAATATCCCTGGTAATGAGAAGATTCAAAAGGTTTATGGGCAAAAGAAACAAACAGATGGAGAAAGCAATTTAGAAAAAGAGATTTTGGGAAAGAAAGAGAGAGATAAAGAAAAAGAGAAGGATAAAGATAAAGATCAAGTACCAATCTGCTATGGATGCAAGAAGCCATGACACATTCGTCCTGACTGTCCTGAAGGAAAGAAAAAGATGTTCACAAAAAAAAGAAGAAGGCAATGCTTGCAGCCTGAAGCAACAGTGATGAATCTACATCCACTTAAGAGGATGAAGAGACAATGAAAACTGCATAAATCTGTCTTATGGGCTTAGAAGATGAGGTAACTACTTATGAACCCAATTAAAATTCACTTATGATGAATTGCATAATGCATTTGGTGAACTATTAGCAGAATATAAGAAAGCTGGTTTGAAGATGAAAACTTTAAGAAATCAGTGTGATACATTTAAAAAAACTAAAATGAATTTGATGAAAGAAATAAAATTTTGCAAAGAAAATTAAACCTTATTTGTGAAAGACTTAAAACTACTCAATTTGAAAAAGAAGAGCTTTATGAGAAAAATAAAGGTTTGAAAAATGAAAATGATGATTTAAAGAAGGAAGTTCAAAAACTCAACCCTTGGTTGAAAAACTAACCTTAAGCTCTAACAAACTTGAATTAATTTCAAAAGATCAAAGAAAGATAAATAATAAATTTGGAATTGGTTATAAAGGTTCTATTTCAAACAAATTTCTGCATCTACTTCATATGCTCCTAAGTTTACTACCTCATAACCAGTTAGACCTAAATTTGCATCATCTCATGTTTATTATTCAAAGTCAAAAATTGTATGCTATGCATATAATAACTTTGGTCATAAAGCATTTGAATGTCATTTAAAACATAATGACAAAAAGAAAATTAAGAAAGTTTAGGTTCCAAAAGGAACCATTTCCACTAACTTGCAAGGACCCAAGAAAGATTGGGTACCTAAATTTATTAAATTATTATTTGCAGGGATGTCTTGTAGCGACAAATATAAAGAAAAGATGGTATCTGGATAGTAGTTGTTCAAGACACATGACGGGTGATGCTGATCAATTCTTCACCCTAGAACAAAAGGATGGTGTAATGGTAACATTTGGTGATAATTGAAAAGGAAGGATAATCGGTATTAGTAAAATTAAAATTACTCTTTCTACATTTATTGAAAATGTGTTACTTGTAGAGAAATTAAAGCATAATCTTTTGAGTATTAGTCAGCTTTGTGACATTGGTTTTAATATTTTCTTCAAGTCATCAATGTGTATAGTAGTTAATTCACTTGACTCTAGTACTAAATTCATTGGACACGGACTTGATAACATTTATGTAGTAGATCTTAATAATCTAGCTATGTCAAGCAACACAAGTCTTGTAGCAGTGAATGACAAGAGCAAGGAATCAAGTTTACTGTGGCATAGGTGACTTGGTCATACTAGTATGGACACTATAGCTAAACTTATTTCAAAAGATTTAGTCAAAGGTTTGCCAAAATTTAAAGTTAATTTTGATTATGTTTGCAATGCTTGTCAGTTAGGAAAACAAGTGATGGAGAGTTTTAAATCCAAAAACATTATTTCTACTACTAGACCCTTAGAGCTACTTCATATGGACTTATTTGGACCTACTAGGACTACAAGCCTAGGTGGTATGAAATATGGTCTTGTGATTGTAGATGATTTTTCAAGATACACATGAATTTTATTTATTGCACATAATGATGAAACTTTTAATATATTCAAAAAGTTTTATAAAAGAGTTACAAATTTGAAAATTTTATCAGTTATTTCAATTTGTAGTGATCATGACACCGAATTTGAAAATCATATTTTGATCGTTTTTGCACAAAGCACGGTATTGATCATAACTTCTCTGCATCTAGAACACCACGGCAAAATGGTGTTATAGAAAAAAAGAATTGTACTTTGGAAGAAATGTCCAGAACAATGCTTTGTGAAGGAAATCTTCCAAAATACTTTTGGGCAAAAGTTGTTAATACCGCATGCTATATTTTGAATAGAGTTTTGATTAGACCTATTATCATAAAAACCCCCTATGAACTTTGAACAATAGAAAACCTAATATTAAGTATTTTCATATTTTTGGATGCAAATATTTTGTTCTTAACAATGAAAAAGATAATCTTGGTAAATTCGATGCAAAATCAGAAGAGACTATTTTCTTGGATATTCTTTAAATAGTAAAGCTTATCGTGTCTTCAATAAAAGAATTTTGACTGTTGAAGAATCTGTTTATGTTGTTTTCAATGAATCTGACATTACATCTTCTAGAAAGGAAGATTTTGCTGATGATGATACAGGTACTCTAGAACATGGACTGAAAGATTTGACTCTTAAAGATAAATAATCAAGTGAACCACATGAAGAACAAGTAAGCAAAAATCATGATGATATACCCAAGAAATGGAGGTACGTGCAATCACACCCTAAAGAATAATTATAGGAGACCCATCTCAAGGTGTTAAAACTAGATCTGCACATAGAGATACACATGACTTAATTGCTTGTATTTCTCATGTAAAACCACACAATATAGAAGAAGTTGAAACTGATCCCAATGGATGTTACCAATGCATGATGAATTAAACCAATTTAGGAGAAATAATGTTGGACCCAAGTAAAAAGACCTAGTGACTCTCTTATTATAGGTACTAAGTGGGTTTATAGAAATAAACTAGATGAAGATGGAAATGTAATTAGAAATAAGGCTAAACTGGTAGCACAAGGATATAATCAAGAAGAGGGAATAGATTTTGATGAGACTTATGCACCAGTATCTAGATTAGAAGCCATTAGATTACTATTAGCTTATGCATGCTTTATGAACTTTAAATTATTTCAAATGGACATAAAGAGTGCATTTTTGAATGGTTTTTATCCGAAGAAGTTTTTGATGAGAAACACCAGGTTTTATTGATCACCTTTTTCGAATCTTGTTTTCAAATTGAATAAAGCTTTGTAAGGTTTGAAACAGGCACCTAGAGCCTGGTATGACAGACTAAGCAAGTTTTTAATTGCAAATAATTTTATAAGAGGTAGTGTTGATACTACACTATTTATTCAAAGAAAAAATGATGATATTTTAGTTGTTCAAATATATGTTGATTATATTATTTTGGATCTACTGATGAATCTTTGTGTCAAGATTTTGCTAAGCTAATACAGGGAGAATTCAAAATGAGCTTGATGGGTGAGCTGAGTTACTTTCTTGGACTTCAAATCAAACAAACTAAAGAAGGTATCCTGATCAACCAGGCTAAGTACATCAAAAAGATTATCAAAAAGTTTGGCATGGAATCAAGCAAAGAAAATGGAACACCCATGAGTCCTGCATGTAGACTTGATAAAGATAAGAATGGCACAAATGTTGATCAAAAGTTGTACCGAGGTATGATCGATTCATTACTTTATTTGATAGCTAGTAGACCTGATATATTATTTAATGTTTGTATGTGTACACGATTTCAATCTAATCTAAAAGAGTCACACATTATAGCTGTTAAGAGAATCATTAAATATCTGAAAGGCACATGCAATGTAGGTTTATGGTACTCTAAGCACACATCTTTAAAATTAATTAGCTATTCTGATGCTGATTATGGAGGCTGTAAAATTGATAGAAAAAGCACAAGTGGCACCTGTCAATTTCTAGGTGTTAACTTGATTTCATGGCACAATCGCAAACAGAACTCTGTAGCACTATCTACTGCTGAGATAGAATATGTAGCTGCTAGGAGCTGTTATGCTCAAGTGTTATGGATCAAGCAACAACTAAAAGATTATGGTATTGTCCAATCTAAAATTTCTATTAAATGTGAAAATACTAGTGCTATTAACTTATCCAAAAATCTAATTCAGCACTCACGAACTAAGCACATAGAAATTAGACATCATTTTATTCATGATCATGTTTTAAATAATGTTGTAGAGCTAGAATTCATACCTATTGAAGATCAACTTGCTGACATTTTTACTAAAACCCTTAGTCTAGATAAATTCAAAAAATTAGAGGAGAATTAGGGTTATGTGACCCATTCTGAACAATTTTTGACCTATTTTTTGAAAAATAAGGAAAAATTATCTAGGTATTTCAAATTTTTCTCTAGAGCATAGGAAAACCTATTTTAATGTCTAGAAACCTATAGAAACTGATTCTGACCTTTTTCAACTTTTAGAATGCTTTTTGGCTTGAGCCGACTCGAGTCATCAGGGTGTTCGAAGACCCGACTCGAAGGTTGGGTCGAACATTTTTAAGTAGGATTTCAGTGGTTTGTTTTCATTGTGTTTTTAGGTTTTGATGGGGGACCCGAAACCCATCCAGGTTTCTCTTTTTTTTTTTATTTTTTTTTTTCAGGGGTCATTCTATCCTAGCCCGAGAGGCTTCTTAGCCCTCCCACGATCCTTGGTTTGCTTTAGGTCTTTCCCATTTCAGAATAACCCCAGGTTTCTAAGTGTCCGCCATCACCACATCATTTTTTGGTATTAGAGCCAGCAGCAGACTAGGATTTGCTTCGTCTGCAAACTCGTCGGAGTCGAGTTCTCTGCACTGCAAGAGAATGATGGGGGACCCGAAACCCATCCGGGTTTCTCTTTTTATTTTTTTTAGAATTTTTTTTATTATTCCAGCTATTCCTCTCATTCCCTTTATTCCTGTTTTATTGCCATGTTATTCCCAACTTATTCCATGACTATCCATATCTTCTTCAACCTCCCAGGAAGTCACATAACATTTTTTTTTTTCAATTTTTTTTGTCCCATCGGTCCCAGATCCGCCGTGCCCGTCCCGCCGGCCGCCTCCGCCGGCCCGCCACCAGTTCTCGCTGACCTCGCTCTCGCCGAAAAATCGGTGTCCACCGCCCACGCCGTGGGGAGACGAACAGACGCCATGGGAAGATGAACGGCCACCATGGCCGCCACCTACCGCCGCGCCCTGCCACCCCACCATCCGCCGCCTCCCACCGCCCACCGTCCCATCATCCGCTATCTGCCGGTGCTCTCGCGGTGCCTGGGGCCCACAGATCAGAGGAAGACAAACGGTCGCCCATGGCCGCCGCCTACCACCGTCCTGCCACCACGCCGTCCCACCATCCACCGCCTCCCGTCGCCCGCTGTCTGGCCGTCCCCGTCCACCGCCCGCTGCCCGGCCGGCCCAGGCTAGATCGATCAACCCCCCTGTTGCTGGATCCATGAAGAAACTCCTGCATAGACTTGATAAAGATAAGAATGGCACAAATGTTGATCAAAAGTTGTACCGAGGTATGATCGATTCATTACTTTATTTGATAGCTAGTAGACCTGATATATTATTTAATGTTTGTATGTGTACACGATTTCAATCTAATCTAAAAGAGTCACACATTATAGCTGTTAAGAGAATCATTAAATATCTGAAAGGCACATGCAATGTAGGTTTATGGTACTCTAAGCACACATCTTTAAAATTAATTAGCTATTCTGATGCTGATTATGGAGGCTGTAAAATTGATAGAAAAAGCACAAGTGGCACCTGTCAATTTCTAGGTGTTAACTTGATTTCATGGCACATCGCAAACAGAACTCTGTAGCACTATCTACTGCTGAGATAGAATATGTAGCTGCTAGGAGCTGTTATGCTCAAGTGTTATGGATCAAGCAACAACTAAAAGATTATGGTATTGTCCAATCTAAAATTTCTATTAATGTGAAAATACTAGTGCTATTAACTTATCCAAAAATCTAATTCAGCACTCACGAACTAAGCACATAGAAATTAGACATCATTTTATTCATGATCATGTTTTAAATAATGTTGTAGAGCTAGAATTCATACCTATTGAAGATCAACTTGCTGACATTTTTACTAAACCCCTTAGTCTAGATAAATTCAAAAAAATTAGAGGAGAATTAGGGTTATGTGACCCATTCTGAACAATTTTTGACCTATTTTTTGAAAATAAGGAAAAATTATCTAGGTATTTCAAATTTTTCTCTAGAGCATAGGACAACCTATTTTAATGTCTAGAAACCTGTAGAAACTGATTCTGACCTTTTTCAACTTTTAGAATGCTTTTTGGCTTGAGCCGACTCGAGTCATCAGGGTGTTCGAAGACCCGACTCGAAGGTTGGGTCGAACATTTTTAAGTAGGATTTCAGTGGTTTGTTTTCATTGTGTTTTAGGTTTTTGATGGGGGACCCGAAACCCATCCAGGTTTCTCTTTTTTTTTTTTTATTTTTTTTTTTCAGGGTCATTCTATCCTAGCCCGAGAGGCTTCTTAGCCCTCCCCGATCCTTGGTTTGCTTTAGGTCTTTCCCATTTCAGAATAACCCCAGGTTTCTAAGTGTCCGCCATCACCACATCATTTTTGGGTATTAGAGCCAGCAGCAGACTAGGATTTGCTTCGTCTGCAAACTCGTCGGAGTCGAGTTCTCTGCACTGCAAGAGAATGATGGGGGACCCGAAACCCATCCGGGTTTCTCTTTTATTTTTTTTAGAATTTTTTTTTAGTTATTCCAGCTATTCCTCTCATTCCCTTATTCCTGTTTTATTGCCATGTTATTCCCAACTTATTCCATGACTATCCATATCTTCTTCAACCTCCCAGGAAGTCACATAACATTTTTTTTTTCAATTTTTTTTGTCCCATCGGTCCCAGATCCGCCGTGCCCGTCCCGCCGGCCGCCTCCGCCGGCCCGCCACCAGTTCTCGCTGACCTCGCTCTCGCCGAAAAAATCGGTGTCCCACCGCCCACGCCGTGGGGAGACGAACAGACCCATGGGAAGATGAACGGCCACCCATGGCCGCCACCTACCGCCGCCCTGCCACCCCACCATCCGCCGCCTCCCACCCCCACCGCCCCACTCGTCCATCATCCGCTATCTGCCGGTGCTCTCGCCGGTGCCTGGGGCCCCACAGACATCAGAGGAAGACAAACGGTCGCCCATGGCCGCCGCCTACCACCGTCCTGCCACCACGCCGTCCCACCATCCACCGCCTCCCGTCGCCCCGCTGTCTGGCCGTCCGCCGTCCACCGCCCGCTGCCCGGCCGGCCACTGGAGATCCGATCAACCCCCCTGTTGCTCGGCCATGAAGAAACTCCTGCACTATTCTCAAAGCAACCCAAAGAAGCTTCTGCACACTTCTCAAAGTAGCTAGAAGAAGAGTTGTTCTGCATGATTTTTGGAGTAGCACGAATTTCAGAGTGGAGGGGGATTTCAAAATTCAAATAAAAGGGATTTTTTTGGTATTTTTTCATGAATGTAAGTTGGGTTTAAAAAAGGAAATTTGGGATTTTTGATTTTGAATTTGAGTTCAAAATCAAGGGCGGATTTCAGGAGATTTTTTATTGAATTTCAAAGGGGATATGGGAAACTATAAATACCCATACTCCTCTTGTAATAAGTTAGTTGATAAAATGAATTTTTGAGGGCTTTTCCACTTGTTTGTGGTTCTGGGCTGAGGCACGTTTGCCTTCGTCCTTCAGGACATCGAGGGGTGTGAGGCCCCAACACCTTCGCTCCAGCGAGAGCATCGAGGAGCATGAAGTCGCTCCAAGCCATCAGTGTTGCCGTGCATGATGGTGGGGTGTGATCTTCAAGTCGTCAGCACTGCCGTGCATGATGACAGGAGGTGATCCCAAATAAGGTCTTCACTGCCAAACAGCTGATGAGGGGCTCGAAACCCTAGGTACCTTTTTTCCCCTCCATCTCTCTATTTCCCATCGGATCTAGATCCTAGGTTCGAGTTTCATTCCCGTTCCCCCCTCCATATTTCCATCCTTCGCCACCTCCACAAGAAAACTGAAAACCAAAGAGTCCAGCCATTTTAGGTTTTTCTTTTTCAGGGGTCATTCTATCCTAGTCCTGGTAGGCTTCTTAGCCCTCCCACGATCCTTGGTTTGCTTTAGGTCTTTCCCATTTCCGAATAACCCCAGGTTTTTTCGTGTCTGCCATCACCTAGTCGTCTTCCCATGGCATCCGTTCGTCTCCCCACGGCATGGGCGGCGGATGCTGGTTTTCTGGCTAGAGCAAGGTCGGCGAGCACTGTGGTGAGGCCGGCGAAGGAGGTCGAGGGGGACGGGCACGGCGGATCTGGGATCGGTGGGACAAAAAAAATCAAAAAAAAAAAACGTTCTGTGACTTCCTAGGAGGTTGAAGAAGATATGGATAGTCATGGAATAAGTTGGGAATAACATGGCAATAAAACGGGAATAAAGGGAATAAGAGGAATAGCTAGAATAACTAAAAAAAAATTCTAAAAAAAGAAAAAGAGAAACCTAGATGGGTTTTGGGCCCCCATCAATTTTGCTCTATTCCACTTAGTCGACTCCTCATTCCATCCTAGGAAGACTTTCTAAAACACTCTCAAATCCCTCCAAACTCTTAATCCTAGCTAGATGTCACCCCGCAAAGCCATAGCAAAGAAACCCGCGCTGGTGGTTCGGACGGTCGTGGAAGAAAGGAGAGCAAAACAATGCTTGGACACCTCCAATCCGGAAGAAGAGTAGCACATTGAGCAAGAACAAGAGCCTCAGGCACCTAGGCAAGTGATTTTAATGGGCAATCGTCAAGTAACTCCTGGTAGGTGCATTGATTTTAGTTTCTTGGAGCAAGAACAGTTATGTATTGGGAATTGGTTAGAAAGACAAGGGTGGAAGATTTTCTGTCTGATGAATGTACCTACATATCCCAATTTAGTCCGACAATTTTTTGAAAATATGTCATTAGGTGCATTTCATATCGAACGAACTGTAAAAGGAAAACATATTGAAGTTAGTGAGCAGAAACTTTCAAGTATCCTAAATATTCCAAAAGAAGGTGAATGCTATTTGGTTTTAAAAGAGAAGTAGAAGACCCTTAGACTCATACTGGAAAGATCTAATATGAAGGGTGTTGTGCATGTTTGTGTGAATTAGTTGTCATTGGAAATGAGACTGTTGCACAACATTATCAGTAGGATTTTCATGCCCCGAACAGGGCATTTTGATTGGGTTAGTGAGCATAACCTTGTATTTATGAGATGTCTAATTGAGAGGGAGGCCCTCAACTTACCGTTTATCATGCTTTCACAGATGAGAGAGGCAGCTCGTAGGGCACGAGCTTGTCTACCATATGGGATGGTCTTCACACTTTTATTTCAGGATGCCCTGGTAGATCTGACAGGTGAGAACAGCTGGCTACTGCTACACACTGACAGGTATACTCTGAAATCCCTTACTAGAATGGGATTTATAAAAGTAGACTGCCATTGGATTTGGAAGACTTCAGGTATTTCGATAGCATGTTCAGATGATTCACAGGAGGACACTCAAGCAACAGAGGGACTTGGTGTGGAGGCTGATACACATGCTGATGAGGCTGGACCGTCAGAGCCAGCTCCTGTCACTCCTCGTTCACCACCACTCAGGAGATCTACAGTTACTGGACCCGATGCAGATGATAGACTATAGAGAGTACTGGATGAGATATCGTGTCTCAGATCTGATACTGATGCAGGATTACTTTACTTCAGTCTGAGATGCAGCATGGATTTCAGGAGATATGACCATTCTTAGATAGCTTTCTGCCAGCCAGTCTGTACCGACGACTTCGACTACAGCACCTAGCACTAGTACTGGCACTGATTGTGAGCAAGGAGAGGCTGCACAGTCTACTAATATTCCTACAGAGGCTGATGCTGGTATGGACATTCCAGGATCTGATGTTGGACAGACTCTAGCCACAGAGATTCTATCTACTACCAGCACCTTGGCGTTATCCTTTGATCCTCCGACTATTAGAACCACTCCCATTATCATATCTTCAGAGTCCAAAGTAAAAGCCAAAGCCAAAACTAAAGTTTCTAGGACTACCACTCCTACTAGGACTAGGATTAGGGATCTTAGACCTAGATTTTCTAAGTTTAAGCCTAGTCCTGGAATCTTAGAAGTCGGTTCTTCTTCCAGTGAAGAAGACCATAGTGATGATCCTAGTCCATCATTTTGCTGTTTCTAGGCCTTTATCTTGATGTTTTTAGGATTCTATGCTTTGTAAGCTTTTTATCTTTTGTTGTTGTGATACTATTTTGTCATGCCGTGGCACATCTGTAAAGTATCACCTATGTACTCACTTTTATATCTATATATATCACTTTTTCATCCTACATGTCTATCTTTATTATGAATGATTTATTGTGAATGAATGTTCTCTTCTATACCTTTTGTTGATGACAAAAAGGGGGAGAAGGGAGAATGTACATGAATGAAAATGATAGTTATGAAGAAGGGAGATTGACATGAAAATGATATGATGAGTTAGAATGTTAATGATGAGTTAGAATGTTAATTTATGAAAATTTGATGAAAATTAAATGAATATTATTAAAATAGTAAGGGGAGCTTTTGTTAAGTTTCTTGTTAAATTTTCATGAAATTTACTTCAAATACTTGAAAATTTTATAAGATTCGATACGATACGCATGTATAGATGATACTCTTGATACATTATGTTTCGATACTTATTGCTCTTATGATACAAATAATATAGTATATCGATACATATGATACTTGGTGTTAATAATGTTCAGTTTTTATACATTGATACATATGATACATTGTGACACACTATGTTGATATCTTGACACTTAATCTATGTGATACACATTATGTCTAATATCTTTTGATAAATGTGAATATACTTCAATTGTAAGTGTTTTAAATTTTAATCATGCCCAGTATTTTATCATCAACCAAAAATGGGACATTGTTGACTTCTGGAATGATTTTGATGATCACAAAACATTGAAGCATGTATTTGATACTAATTCTTTCAAACTACTTGAGAGGTTTTGCAGGAAATTGGTTACCTTTAGTTTAAAATGGTTTTCAAATTGATTAGAAGGTAATTCATTATGTATAAAGTTTTATGAACTTGAACTTGTAAAAGCCCTAGTTTGTCAATATTGTAATCTTGTGAAATGGGCTGAAAATTATAAAATTAAGAGTATGTAGATTTGCTTTTACTTGATTCAATTATTGAAGAGTTTTGGAGAAGCTTGAAGCATTTGTTGAAGACTTCGCAAGAGCTGACTCTTGGATCAAGAGCTGACTCGTTATGGCACGGCATGGAGAAAGTTTTAAAGTTTCAGTATCAAGAGCCGACTCCGACTAATGGAAGAACATTTTTTTCTGAAGCCTGAGATCTCGAGCCGACTCGTCCAGAGTTATGAGTTTTGATGGACTGAGAACTCGAGCCGACTTTGCACTGAAGAGCCGACTCTAGGTATTCATCATTTTGAATTGACTGAAAGCAAGAGTCGACTCCAGTCTGAAGAGCCGACTCTTACAGAATTTCATTTTGAGCCGACTCGTGGACCTCGAGCCGACTCGTGTAGCCATTTCTGCACTCCAACGGCTAGTTGCTGAAGTTGATTTTTGAACTCCATTTCATCTCCAACAGCTCTTTCATGAATCCCTAGGCCCTACAATGGCCATATCTCTTGGAAACTATAAAAGGGATTGTTTTTGAAGGATTAAATAATTTATTAGAGCATTATTATGAAATTATCTTGAGATATTGAAGAGCTTTCAAGTCTTTTACCTACCTACTTCAAGAGCTTTCAAGTTAGGATTCAAAGCTTCACTAACTCTACTCCATCATTGAATCCACTCATTAAAGAAGCTACGAAGCAGCTTGAAGAGCATTTAAGAGCATTCAAATCTAGGCTTCATCTTGATCTACATCAGCAACATTTAAACAAACTTAGTTTGTTGTAGTTGCTTATTTATCTTTTATCTATCTTTGTTTTCTCTCTAATAATAGCAAGAGGCTGTGTTTGAAGAAAGGTTAAAGGTTTTTAGGTGAGCCTTGTGAAAACCTAAGTTGGGTTCTTGTGATCCCAGTATAAAACCAAGTGTTAGGGTTTCCTTAGATGATCCCGTTTAAAACCAATGGAAGTTTGGGTTTCCTTGGTGATCTCGGTAAAACCAAAGTGTATAGGTTTGGATTGTGAGCCGGTAAAACAATCCACTATATTCTGGTTGGGGGATATAGTGAAATTCAAATGGTTCTTGGGTAGTGGACTAGGAGCCGGTTGCTCCGAACCACCTAAATCCTTTGTGTTTGTGCTTGTGTTGTTGCTTCATTGCTCTTACTTAATTACTTCTGCATTGCATATTGCACCACAACACTAAAAGAATTTCAAAGTGCACATAATTATGAAATGTTTTTTTAATCCCAATTCACCCCCCTCTTGGGAAGCTACCTGGGCAACATAAGGCTGAGAAATGTTGGTTTATTGGTTATTCTCAGAGGGTATTGGATACTTATTTTATCATCCTACTGAACAAAAGGACTTTGTTAGTAGGCATGCCATTTTTTGGGATGCCAATCATAATTATTGTATTAATGGCATTTTTGTATTCTCTCAACTCAAGATAGATATTAATAAAGGTAATTTTGATTCATCATATATTATCTTAAGTTTTAATTATAAGATTATGATAAATCCCATAAATTAGGGTAATAGTTTTAGGGTTACAGGGATAATAATGAGACCTAAAACTTATAAACCCTAATCTAGAACATTTCTAGTCATAAGATCATCAATTTGGGATCGATGAATCTGGATAGACTAACACATCCTATGTATGCTCAAGGTGGTTGGTCTCATGACCACTTGTGTAGTGATACTAATACAAGTCTATGGTTCTCATTAGGTTATGAGTTGACTAAATTGATCCGATAAAAGAATACATGATGGAAGTCTTACTTTTTAAAAGATTATTCTCTTAGTAGGAGTTGTGCAGTGATCCTTAGACCTAAGATCATCAAAGTATCTTGTGCACATGAACCCATGTTTTGGTGCATACTTATTCATGGAAATTAAGTTATGTATGGGGTGCATCTAGATATGATGGATTGTGTATGAAAGTAATGAGTGGATCAACAAGGAATCGATCACTCCTAGTAAGAGGAGGACTTTCCCATGTAATCTCTTCGATTGTTGACTCAGGAAGTATTTGATCAAAGCAGGATGAGATTATAAAAGATTTCTAATCTTTCATAAATCGAGTCTTCATTATCGAATTGAGATTTGAAAGAATTAAGTCCTAAGGTTTGACAATTCTCCATATCCATCACTTATTCTGGATAAAGGAAGATCGAAGGATTGAATTGCATGATAACTTTCAATTGAAATGTATTTTGAAATTTTTTAACAATTTTTCATCTTCTGGGTCAGCGATAACATGTTGCTAGATGTCAATCATGTCTTGTAGATTTTCATGAATCAAATTAGATGGATTCATGAGTCAATTTGAAAATTGGTTCGAATTGGCTAACTTGGGTCAGGTCGATTTGACCTAATTAGGTCAATCGATTTTGATTAGCTCGAAACAACTTAGACCTGGACCTACTGCTAGCTAAATGTAGAGCCCAAAGGGTCACACATGCAAAGGAATTGGTCAAGGAAGTCAATTAGATTTTTACATAGGATCCTAATTGGCTAGCTAATTAACATACTAGCAAATGTTGGCTAGCCTAACTCCTAATCTAATTAGATTGGATTTAATTTCTTGCTATTTGGGCTAACAAATTTGAGTGGGACTTAAATTGGGTTGATCCTTAAGTGGGGAAGCCAAATTAGGTTTTGTCCTAATTATCAAGCCTTATCCATTATTTAAACCAAGAGTCCCAAGGGTTTGGGACTCTTGGTGCCATATTGGCATCATACAAATAAAAGGGGCGCAGAAGCACCAGAGTCCTTTTGCGAATTAATCACCTTTTAGTGATAAGTGTTTAGCCCTACCTACCTACCAACGTACAACCCATTTGGCTAGAATTGACGGGTCAAATCATGTAAGAAAGGGCATAATTTGATGAAGGGACGCGATGCTTAATATATAAATATGGCACATGGATAAGGAAGAGTCCTTATACCTGTAATCACCTTTTCTTCTAGATAAACCTCTTCACTGATATGCCTATTGAGGTGTGGGATCTTGTTTTAAATCTAAGTATTCGGAGAGGTTCTAAGCTACTCTTCAAAGGGAGAAACTTCCAAGAGGGAAGAAAAGGCTGTAGAAGGAAGAAAAGCTATCGGAGAAGTCAAGCTAGCAAGTGGAGTGCTTCCTTGGTTCGGTTCCTATGGGATCACCTCTAGAGGGCATACACTTGTGTGCCTTATGGAAATTAAAAGTATAGCTCTCCAGGTATTCCTCTATACCTTAAGTTATATTTATTAGTTGTCATGGTCAAGTGGTCCTGGGTCTAGGGTTTTGGCCGATTAGGGTTTCAATAATGAAAATTTTGAAACTCAGTCGTCTATTGTGTCAACCCAAACCCAACATGTTTCCTTGACCAACCCTGAAAGAGAGTCTAGAGAGAGAATCATGGAAGAAAGCTTGATTCTTCTGGGCATTTTTGAAGATCTTCCTTTATGTTTGAGATAAGATAAATTTGAATGAATCAGCTTCAGTCTTGTAGTCAACAAACTGCAACAGAAATCTCACTCTCAGTCAAATGTCTTAAAGAAAATGACTCTATGAGAAGAAGCTTCTTTTCTGATCAATTTCTTCAATATCTAGATCTACATGAAGTGTACATGCTGCAGCCTTTCTTAGGTTCTAGAAGAAGGACATCAATCTGATCCAGAATCCATGCTTGCAAAATGCTAGCACTATAGCATGTTTTGATCAGTGCATGCCCCGTGTGGATTCCAACAAAGGCCAGGCATGTGCATGGCTCCATTAGAAACATCGAGAATCCACCAGATCCAACTTGATTGAGGTAGAAGAAGGATTGTGCTTCAATAAGTTCAATCTCTTTTTTTGATTTTTTCAATTTCAAATCTGATGTATAATCTTAATTTTAGCATGTTAGATAGATCCTTAGGTGTATACTCTAATTAGTTTATGCATGCTTGATATGAAAAAGTTTCATATATTGCATCTGCTACTAGGATTTTAAAAATCTTAATTTTTGCATGCCCTAAATAACTAGAACTCCAACAGGTTACCCTTTCGATTGAACCTGGCAGCTCAAGTCCAATCAATATTGGTATGTTGAACTCCTTCCTGATCCTTACCAAGTCCTCACCCAAGATGGAATCTATCACTTTGGGAGTGTCTTCGACCACCATGGATTCCAATACAAGCCCTCTAAAAATACACCAAAAAAGAAAGATAAAAGAAAAAGAAAGGATAAAAAGGAAGAAGAAGACCCACCATGCTCATCGTAGTGCCTTCCATAGTAGCAGCAGGCCTCCACAGTAGCAAAGACTCTGTGCTCTCCTATAGGAAATGATAGATGTGTAAGGATGGCACCTCACTCCAACCCTATTTAAAGCTTCCAATTGGTAGTGGCAACAAAGGTATCATACCATTAGCAATGGTTTACTAGAGGACACATGATGCATCATAGTGGGTGCTCCATTTCACTCAAACTATGGTCATTTTGAGTCACAAACCACCATCATCACTTTGAATCATTACATGCACCTTATTAAATGTGGTAAATGTGTGTGAACCCATTAGATACGATGCTTCAAACCTTATCTCAAGTCGTGTAAATCCCACACCACTAGCATCCATTGCCTCACCTAGTATAGAGTGAAGCATCCTCCAATGCTTCATCCACCAAGACCAGGGCAAACCATTCGAGCTATCAACCTCAATAGGTGATGATCTGATGTCGAGCCCCATGGCCATCAACCTCTACTTCTTATGCCTGAGGCAAAGGAAATGCTGAAAGAAAACGGTGCAGGTGGTTTGACATGATCCTACACTAGGCATGCAAACAGCTATGGGAGCAGAATGGATTTTAAAATTTTTTTAAAAATTTTCATAGTGGAAAACTGCTCCGCCCAGAACCCTAACCTATTCATGTTGCATGTAGGCATGTATTAATATAAAATATTTACATATATTAAACAAATAAATCTATTTATGCATGATTAAAAAAATAATTTTCCATACCTTTATTCTGCCTGGAATAACACTAGAATAACCTGGAATAGGTTGGAATAGCTGGAATAAATCTATTCCAGCCTTCTCCTCCTTGGATCGTGGGATACCCTGTTTTGAGATTTCAAAACGTCGTCCAAATACCACCTTCCGGACCTCAGTTTCCTCCCGAATCGAAGCTACAGCAAGGGGATGAAGTGGTCTTCATTTTGCCACCGAGATTTGCAAGCAAAAAACTAGCAAAAATGGTATACAATTCACCCAAAATCTGCTGCCAGAAGTTTTGCTGCAGAACAGACAGTAGCTTTTTTCTTCGTGTTTGGAGCAACAGTAGCAAATCCGACTCGCCTTGCTTGCTCCCAGGAGTAGAAGAGTACTCCCTCTAGAGGGGAGACACACCCGAGTCTCTCCGATCCGCCTTCACGCGCGGTGCTAGCCGCGGGAAGGAGACACGGTCACAGGTAGATGGCAGCAACACACCTTTGCTGCAGTGCGTATTTGAGCACAAGAAACAAAAAGAAATTCCCTTGTTTCTCTCTCCCTCAAACACTCTAAAACCCAGCCCAAGAATACTCAATGGAATGAAGGAATGATCTCTCAAATGAAAGATCTCACTCAGCCATTCAAAAGAAGAAACACCCGGTTTAAACTTGCTGTTCCTATTTTTGCTGAAACAGGGGATAGCTGTTTATAACAGCATGCAGGGAAAGGCAGGGAAGGAATCAAGAGGCAGGCCAGCCAAAAAAGGACAGACGGAGAGCAGGCGTGCACGGTTTACACATCGCCATTATTTGAAAGAGCAGTTAGGAGAAGGGAGAGATGCCCAGCGAGGTGTAAGATCGTGCGGCTTGTAACTGTGTCTTCAATGGATGCATGGATCTAAGCTCGGTATACAATGGTAAAACATGCAAGTTCATGGTTTCCCGGTCGCATTCAATAACCGGTTACATGGTAGAACAAATGCAAAACGAATCTTAAAACCAAGTGATGGTTCAATCCATTGAACAGGTTCAAACCCAATAAAATGGTTCAAGGGATAAAAATTGGTTCACAACCAATTGAAGGCTGAAACGAACTCCGAATCAGTTCAAAACTGATTCAGAAAAAATCTGGTGCAGTCCTGGTCAGCCCGGAACAATTTTCGGTTAACACAGACAAGGGTAAGATGGAGAAAAGAGTGCTCAAAAATACTGTGACCATAAATCGAGACGATTCCCAATCGTAATCAGTATCCGGATCAGAGAGTAATCCTCTGTGGCGTGTGACCTCATAGGTTCGAACCTAAACGGTAGCATTATAACAATTCTATTACCAGCACAGGAAACCATCTAGCAATGGGTCCCGGCATCCGGATAGGTCGAAGATGCGGGAGCAAACTATCGAACCTCTGGTATATGGTTACCGTATAATTCATCCCTTTGACCTCTAATGCTCAGGACGACTGGGATTGGGCTGCCAACCCAGACTGAGTCAGTCGACTACGTGTCTCAACCTCGCAAGCCCAGTGACTCCTCACTAGGACTACCCCGGCCGAGGATTCGCTAAATTGAGATACTGCGAGACATTCAATCCAAACTGTTTGGATAGGTCAATTCCATCTTGGTCCATCACTGCTCCACAAGTACCTGCCTGTACCCAGAAACCTTCCGTCACCGGATTAGAAATCCGGGTAGTCCGGCACCAAAGCACAGGGAGTTGCTTGCAAGCTACCATGATGACCTCAGGTCAGAGGGACACATATACCCATATCCAATCGTAAGTATCCCTTTGGCAGAAAGGGGCTACACGGAGTCACGTTCAATGAGATATCACATATCCCACTTGTAGATCACATCAGTGTCACACACTCATTTGGTCAAGAGGACAACCAAACGATGTGAACTACAACAACCTATACTTGATATATTGCCGTCCAGTACAATATATCCTTTGGTTGTGAACATGGTTTAAGGACCACTCAATACATCCTCTCTGTATCGAAGTCAGTGTAGTCCTAAGGACTTCATCACATGGAAAGAGTTCATTTCAGGAAATTCAATATGTGATGAGCTGCCAAAAAAAATATTTTATTAATTCATAGAAAAAGTACAATACTGAGCTCAACCGCCTACAACCCAGGCGATTGGCTTTGGGACACAATTCCTACAACTCCCACTTATACTAAAGCCAATCAAAAGAGTATCTAATACCCATTTCCCATTTACAATAGTCAAACTCTTTTATTCCGAGGGCTTTAGTAAAGGGGTCGGCCAAATTTTCTTTTCCATCGATCTTCAGAAGATTGATGTCACCTCGTTTGACGATCTCTCGTATGAGGTGGTAGTGCCACAGTATGTGCTTGGTGCGGTGATGAGCTTTAGGCTCCTTAGCTTGAGCAATGGCTCCAGTACTGTCACAGTACACCGGAACAGGACCATCTAGGGAAGGTGCCCCCCCTAGCTCTCCAAGGAACTTCCGTAACCATACAGCTTCCTTTGCTGCATCTGATGCTGCAATGTATTCTGCTTCGCATACCGAGTCTGCAATAGTTGCCTGCTTGGAACTTTTCCAGTAGATCGCTCCTCCATTCAGGATAAATACAAATCCTGACACACTCTTGCTATCATCTCTATCTGACTGGAAACTGGAGTCAGAGTACCCCACAAGTTTCAAGTTAGGTTCTCCATAAATCAGCCATTGATCTTTAGTATTTCTCAAATACTTAAGGATGGACTTACCACCTTCAATGTGCCTCACCTGGGTCAGACTGGTATCTGCTCACTACTCCTAGTGAGTATGCCACGTCTGGTCTAGTACAAGTCATAGCATACATGATAGAGCCTACTGCAAAAGCATAAGGTACTCTACTCATGCGCTCTCTTTCCTCAGGAGTTGTCGCACAATCCTTCTTGGAAAGAGTAATTCCATAACCTATCGGGAGATAGCCTTTCTTGGAATTTTTCATACTGAACCGTTTCAGTACGGTATCAATGTACGTAGACTGGGACAGTCCCAAAAGCTTCTTAGATCTATCTCTATAGGTCTTCATACCTAGTATGTAAGAAGCTTCACCCAAGTCCTTCATGGAGAACTGAGATGATAACCAGACCTTTATTCCTTGTAATGCTGCGACATCATTCCCGATTAAGAGAATGTCGTCAACATACAGTACTAGGAATACAATCACAGAACCATTAACTCATTTATAGATGCACGGTTCTTCTCCATTCCTAACGAAGCCATACGATTTGATACACCTATCAAACCGTAAGTTCCAACTTCGAGAGGCTTGCTTAAGTCCATAGATGGACCTCTGCAACTTGCATACTTTTGATTCATCTGTGGATGTAAACCCTTCAGGTTGTATCATATACACCTCCTCTTCCAACTCCCCATTAAGGAAAGCGGTTCGGACATCCATCTGCTAGATCTCGTAATCAAAATATGCTGCCAAAGCAAGCATGATCCGAATGGACTTGAGCATTGCCACAGGGGAGAAAGTCTCATCATAATCGATACCATATCACTGACGATACCCCTTAGCAACCAGACGGGCTTTATAGGTCTCTACCTTCCCATCTACGCCCATTTTCCTCTTGAAGATCCATTTACACCCGATGGATTTTATTCCTTCAGGCGGATCAACCAATGTCCAAACATTGTTGATTTCCATGAACTCCATTTCGGATCACATGGCTCTAAGCCATGCCTCAGAGTCAGATCTCTTAAGTGCATCCATATAGGTGATCGGATCCACATTGTTCACATCGAGTTCAATGGGATCGCCGTCCCAGACCAAGAAACCGTAGTATCTGTCCGGCTGACGCGGTATTCTACCAGATCTCCTAATGGGTTCTGGGTGTGATTCAATCACAGCCGGTTCTACAATATCCTTAGAGTGTGCAGGTTCTTCTATTGGCTGAACTTCATCAAGTTCAATTTGGATGTGCCACCTTGGATTGCATGAGAAGGACCTTGAGATCACCACCATTGAAGACCAGATGACAACAACATTAGCCCACCGAAAAGATGGACAATAGGAGAAACCCAAAGCCTACCCAGCACTGAAATGGGCTGCCCGAAGCCCTGGCCCATCATGAAATTGGCGCCCCCTTATGGTCACCTTCCCTTGGTCAGCCACCCTTATGATCACCACCCTTTGGCCGACCATGATAAAGAGAGGGAGAGTGTTTGAGTTCATTTAGGAGAGTGAGGTTTCCATGTAATCTAGCTAGGGTTTGAGTGGGAAAAGGATACCTAGGAATTCTTTTGTATGCCCTTACTTGGAGCCCAAGTTTGTATGCCTATATAAAGGCCCCCCTCTCATGTATATTGGAATCTATTATGAATGAAAAATATCTTGAGTTCTTCTCAAAATTCTATGTGATTTCTGTGTGAATTCTATGTGAAGGGTATCTGTGTGATCCCAACCCCTATGCCCTGCCTCCAAGCCCTCCACCAAAATCCCTAGCCGCCCCTCATCCTTCCCTTCCTTCTCTTCTTTTTCAGCCATCTAATCTCTTTCTTCTTATTTTTCTAACCCTTGTTATGTGCCTTGTAGATCCCTCAGTTTCCATGAATCCAGGATTTCAGTTGACTAGCTTTCGGGCCACCAGATTGAAAGTCGCGGATCCGCAAGTTTTCGGCTTGACTTTCCAGGCTGCATCCGAGAGTGTAGCGGTCTCTTCATGGAAGCAACAATAATCATTGCCATGTACACACACCCTAGCCCTCTAGATTGAGTTATTGCAGAAGAGCTAGCCCTACCGAGGTTTCTTAGCCCTAGCGGTCCTATTTTTATCTCTCTTAAGGGTCTTTTCCGCATGCTTACAGTCTAGATTTCTATAGGATCACCCTTATATCTATTTAACCTAAAATTCAAGAATTGAAACCCTAAGTTAATGCTAAATCTATGAAAATTCCCTTGCATGTTAATTAGTTCCCCATCATTTGCCCAATTAACCACCCAGATGAATCATAGATTTAACCATTGACCTAATCCTATACCCAAACCCATAATAGGCTTGACCACTTCACTAATAGTTTGACCAGGTAGGAGCCAATTAGGAGACCTATAGAACCCCGAAAACCTATCCCAAATCTAACCTGAGCCCAGGCCCTAGGAGACCCCATACCTTGACCCGTACTCAGAGCCCCTACCTTTGATACTCATTTTCATCATATTCACTGATGATTTTTCAAGGTACAGATTTGTGTATCTAATGAAACATAAGTTAGAAGCTTTTGAAAAATTTTTAAAGTATCAAAGTATGGTAAAGAAACAAACGGGGAAAAGTATTAAGATCCCTCGATCAGATAGAGGAGGTGAAAACTTATCCACCGAGTTCTTGATCCCGTAAAGAAAAAGGAATCATCTCTGAATGGACTCCTCCTTACACACCATAATTAATGGTGTTGCTGAAAGGAGAAATCATACTTTATTAGATATGGTACGGTCCATGATGTGCTTCACAGACTTACCTGTTTCTTTCTGGGGATATGCCTTGGAAACAGCGGCTAATATTTAAATAGAGTACCATCCAAATCTATATCTATCACTCCATATAAGTTATGGAGGGGAAAAAATCCAATCTTAAGTATCTTAAGATATGGGGATGTCCAGCCTAGGTCAAAAGAAATTTTGGACATAAGCTTGATGTTAGAGCAGAAAAGTTCTATTTGTTGGATATCCTAAAGATAGTATAGGATATCTGTTCTACCACCCTACTGAACAAAAGGTTTTAGTCAGTAGGCATGCCACTTTTATGAAGAAAGAGTTCCTCCTACAAAAGGCAGTGGGGAGAAATATTGAACTTGAAGAAGTTCAACAAGTAGATACATCTCAACCAAATCATAACATAGTTAGTATAGAACCTGAACACACCACTCTATCCGTAGTTCTGATAGGGTGCGACATGCACCTGAGAGGTATGGGTTCATTATTGAAAATAATGAAGCCCGAATCATTGATAATGATGAGCCTCTAACATATACGGATGCTGTCATGAGTAGTGACTCAGACAGATGGCTGGAAGCCATGAGATCCGAAATGGACTCCATGTATGTCAACCAAGTCTGGACTTTGGTTGATGCACCAGAGGGTGTTAACCTATTGGATGCAAATGGGTCTATAAAAAAAAGATGGGGCAGATGGCCAAGTTGAAACTATAAAGCCAGATTAGTGGCTAAGGGTTTCAGACAAAACAGGGAATATATTATGATGAACATTTTCTCTGTTGCCATGCTCAAATCTATTCGGATCATGCTTGCTATAGCAGCATATCATGATTATGAATCTGGCAGATGGATGTGAAACCGCATCAAAGTATGAACATTAGAGTTAATTATGAGGCTGAATGGATTAGTAATCTAGATGAATCATCAAATTATCAAAGATGAACATTGAGTTAGCTAGTGGATGTCATATGTTTTCTTGGTTCTTATGTAATGATACTCATTATTGGGATGATATGTTACAATGAGTCAAGTATCCATATTCATAATCATATTCGGGATGCAAGTTGATCAAAGGACTGAATTGCCCGGTAACTCACCACTGAAGGGTATTTTGGTAATTCCACCAAAATTGCACATCTTCTGGGTAGACATGATACATTGCTAGATGTCAATCTTGTCTTGTAGGTATATGATTGAATTATGGTAATTCAAATCGATTAATTAGAATTAGATTCTAATTGACCGAGTCGAGCTAGTTTGAGTTGACCTAAATCAGCTTAGTTGAGATCTAACTGAATTAAGTCAAATAGCACTCGGACCTACTGCTGGCTAGGTGTGGAACCCAATGGATCACACACAAAAGAAAATTGATGAAGAATTTAATTTGGAATTAAATCATGTTTGCAGGATAAACACACTAGCATGTGTTGCAGACCCAATTTCTATTCGAATCATATTCGAATTTGGTTCCGAATTGGGCTTAATTGGGTTCTAATTGAACCAGATTAAGGTCTAATTTAAATTTTAGGACATTGGGCTACCCATGGCTGAACCCAAGTGAATCAAGTGCACTGAGACTCTCTCCAAGCAGTCCACACCCTTCCTCACTCGCACGTGCCAAGAAGAAGAGTCCACGCGCGTGTGGACTCCTCTTCACGCACGTGGGAAGGAAATTTCATCAAAGAAAAATCAAGAGAAGGGGGTGATTTAGATCCTTATCTGACATCCTTGGATCTGGATCTGATGGCCAGAAAAGTTAAGGAAAAAGATCCATCATTTTCGGTCGCAAGTCCATCTTCAAAAGTCACGATTCTTCCTGAAGTTTTTCGAGAGTCCTCCTCGTTGGAAAAATAAAAATTAAATGGAGAATCATGATTTTGGTTGAGGGGATGCGTGAGGAATGAGGGATCGTGATTCCTGGGGTTTCAGAGGGTTGCGATGTTTTGAGAAAACGCCCCTCTGAAATCTATAAAAGGGTTTGGGTTCTCGGGGGTTTCTTTCAGATAATCAAATACAGAGATCATATTCCTCCTCCTCTCTAGAATACTCCTTCCCTTTATGCTTGGGTATTGTTTCCTTACAGAGATAATCTTTGTCAAAACTCTGACCCTAAACAAGAATAAGAGGAAGGTCTTGAACGGTAAAGGAAAGGGAAAAGGAAGGGTCTGTTCTTCTTCTTTTCTTTCTTGAATTAGACTTTACTTGTCTTAATTTATCTTCCAATTCAATTCAAGAAAAGGAATTCAAGAAAGGGAATTCAAGAAAAGAATTCAAGAAGAGGAAAGAAGGAAGAAAAGAAATTTTCAAGAAAGAAAATTTCAGCCTAAAAGTCCAAGAATGAAT